>CM054930.1:18631349-18758241 GCA_029168755.2 Tillandsia fasciculata
ATGGACCGCCGGTGCACGGTGCAACCGGCGGGCGTCACGTGGCGGGCTCTGTTGGACCGTGGACGCAGGGCGGACCGCGGCGCACGGAGGGTGCGCGGGCAGCGCGGGCAGGTCCGGGCAAGCTGGGGCAGCGGCGCGGTGCACGGTGCACCGGGCGCGCCACGTGGCGGCCCCGGGTTGGACGGCGCAGGTGCGCGCGGTGCACCCACAGGCGCGCGCCTGCGGCCGTACGCACGCGGGGCGCAGGCGCGCAGGCGGCGCGCAGCGGCGGCCGGCGGGCGTGACGGGCGGGAAACGCCCGCCACGTGGCGCCACGCCATTGGGTGGCGCCACCCACCCCGCCGCCCCGCAGGGGGGCACGTGGCCGCGCCCGGTTCGCCGGGCGCGCTGTCCCCTGTGCGGGGGACACGTGTCGGACGCCCGAGCGGGTCGGACCAAAATTCGGTCCGACCCGGATCCCGTGTGGGATGGGCCGTGGGCTGGGCCGCACTGTAGCCGCCCGAAACTCCCTGGGCCGGGCTGCACTGTAGCAGCCCGAAAGTGACCCCTGCGCCCGAAAGTGGGGACACAGGGGTCATTTTCCCAATGTTTGGCTGGGCCTATAAATAGCCCCTCCCCTCTCTTCTTGGGCTTTTTCCGAGAGAAAGAGAGAGAACCAGGAGAGAGCCTTGAAGAGAAGTTTTTCCTCTCACATTTTTCTACCTCGTGGTGCGTTCCCAGATTTTTGGGAAGATCGACAGCGGCGTTCCGGATTTTACAGCGTGCCTCGGTTTTCCCCCATTTCGGCCCGTTATCGTCGCATTTCAGTCCGAGGAGTCCCCTGCGCAGTACAGAGTCCGATTTCGACGATTTCTTCGCCAGTGTGTTCCTAAGAGGTAGGGCTTCGTTTTTCGTGTTGATGGTTTCTCCAGATTCCGATTCTTTGGCACGATTCCCGAGGTGATTTGACACCCCATTTTGCTGGTTGGATTTTTGGACAGCGGCGACTTCGACGATTATTTTTCTCGCGTAGGAATATCGGATCGGGGTGATTCAAGAGTCGATTTTGGGCGATTTTTCGCGAGGAACGCAACCGTGATTTTTCTGGGATTTTAGGAGCTCGGGACAGAGGTGAAAATTCCTCGTTTTGCGTGCTGATTTTAAAACAGCAAATGTGTGTTTGGAAACTGTTATATTTACACCTTGTACACTTGTGTGATGTTGTAGGACATTGTTGCAGCTGACGGTGTGTTTAGAGGACAGCGGGTATTTTCTGGGTACATTGTACACGCTTTTCGAGGTGGGTGGTTGCGTTGCCCTCTTTGTTGACCTGCACACTAGGAATAAAAGAGTTTCCCAACTATGCATGTGATAGATAACTTGTGATATATAAACCTATTGTATTTGGCCCCTGAAATAATTTAGTAGCTTCTATGTGATAAATCTGGGACAAGAAATTGGACAATTGCTATATCGTGAACCGCATGCAAATTGGTAACCCAACAATATTTTTAAAATAGTTCTAAAATTGTTCTTCACATGAAACTTAGTTCCTTTCTAAATGTTTTTAAAAGAGAACACTTGCATGCTCATTGGACATCTAGTTAGGCCACTATCTTACTGCAGCACTATATTATGGGACTTGACTTAGGAGAAAACATGTGTTATTGTTATTCTTCTCTATCGATGCATGTTGCTCGAGTCTGATCGGGATTTTGAGATAGTGGTGTCTGGACTTTGAGTTTGGGACAGTTGGGATTGTCTGAGGGGATTGTGGGGCATAGTGGCAACCGCGGATGATAGGCGGTTGACCAGATGTTTTTACTTTATCAGATTGGGGTCTATGGGTTCAGCGGTAACCGCGGATTTTGGGCGGTTGACCGGGTGTTATTATCACATCAGATTGGGGATCGGGGTTGCATTAGTGGATGGAGTATTCCCACTTTGATCATGGTCATGATCCAGTCCTGCTATTGTGAGACATTGGTTACAGAGATACTTTACTCGTGTGGGTCGCTCCCCTCGAGTGCCACTCCGGAGTAGGCTTTTAGACCGTGATGGGTGCCGGTCAGTTGGTGAGTTGTGAGTGATGACAGAGCAGGCAGTGCCAGTATTTCCTGGCCCTCTGATTGGGTTTCTTTGGGCAGTCAGCTTTATAGTTGCATCTATACAGTCATCTTTTGGCACTGCATTTAGAGGCATAGTAGTGGTAGTTTCTTTTCAGCAGTCTTTATTGCATACCACTGTTCTTTCCTTTTTGCCTCTTTATTCCTAGTGGGTGCGTCAGCATCAGAGGTTTTTACCCACTAGGGGAGGCTACTGGTTTATCTAGTAGTTCTCACCCCCATTGTTGTTTCTTGTTCTTTTCCCCTTTGTTTTGCAGAGTCGACTGTGGGAGCTGCTGGGCCTTCAGCGGCAGATCGAGGTAAGAGGATCGCCGACTAGCTAGATCGTCTACCCCGAGCGAGAGTTTAGCTAGACTATTACTGTACTCCCCTTTTGTATCTCAGACTATAGTAGTTTACTTTTGGGTCTGGCTGTGGCCAGCTGGTTGTATTATTTATGGTGAGCTGGGAGTATATTGTACTTTTATTTCAGTTTACAGTTTATTTCAGTCTGAGATTACTGTTAGTTCTATTAGTTCAGCTCTGTTATGCTCTTCTATTGTATATTATCTATCTGAGCAGGTTACCAGCGCTTCGTGTACATGGAAAATTCTGTGTACACGGCGGATCTGTTGGCGGGCCCGGGTTCTGGTTACCCCCGGGGCGTGACAGATTAAGTTGGTATCAGAGCTTAGGGATAGGTCAGTTGGGACTTAGGAAACCCTAGGCTTTTGGCAGACCCTAGGATGATAGGGCGTGAGAGGCGTGACACTTTGCGAAAGTCGTTGATTTATTTATTGGACTCTTCCAGTGAGTGAGGAGGGATCGACATACCCAATTTCTGGTGGACCGTTATGTTGGCTGCAGACAACATAAAGTCGCAGAAATTGGGGGATGTCTTTGACTTTCGCTAGATTGGGTCGTGTGGGGTTATGTTACTGATTCGTGTTTTCTTGTGGCAGGATGCCTCCCCGACGTCGGATTCCCGCTCTGGGTGCCCCTACACCCCCTGTTGAGCCGGAGCAGACGGGATCCACTGAGATTGGTGAGTTGCGGGCCATGATGGCCCAATTGGCGGAGAGCCATCGTCAGCAGCAGCAGAGGATTGATCAGCTGCTCGCGCAGAGAGAGACACCACCCCCAGCTGTTCCTGAGGCCTTTGTGCCTCCTGTTGCACCTTTTGTGCCGTCAGCGCCATCTTCGAGTAGCGGGGCTCCTGGAGCTATTCAGCCTTTGACTGCGGAGGAGGAGCGGGATTTTGCTGACAAACTCGCCCAGTTTGTTAAGCGGGGACCACCTAGATTCTCAGGGCGGGATGCTCCGCCCTCGGCTGTTGGGAAATGGCTTTCTGCGATGGAGAAGCTTTTTCGGGATTTCTTCATCGACCCGAAGTATCGAGTGCACATGGCGGTGCACTGTTTGGACGGGGATGCTGATTTTTGGTGGCAGCGGGTGGAGCCACCGGAGTTCCGGATTTCTCGGCAGCTGCCCTGGGAGGAGTTCCGACGGTTGGTGCTGGACACCTATTTTTCGACCAGTGTGAAGAAGAAGTTGGAGGACGACTTGAAGAACCTGCAGCAGGGCGAGCGATCGGCCCATGCCTATTTCCAGGAGTTCATGGAGTTGTTGAACTGCGTGCCCTTCGTCGCTCGTGACGGGCCGCACCAGGTTGAGATGTTCGAGGGAGGCCTTCGTCCAGAGATTTACACCCTGGTGCATGCTCAGAGATTTCAGACTCTGGATGCAGCCGCAGAGCATGCACAGTGGGTGGAGAGAGGTGATCAGGTGGTGGCCAGACAGCGGGCCGCGGTCGCTCAGGGCTCCGACAGAAAGCGACCAGCCCAGGATGAGGGGGGACAGGCCAGTACTTGGAGGCCGCCCCGACCGCCACCGCCTCAGTTCCAGGGCCGTGGGCGTTCGGAGCGGCGAGGGCCTGGTGGATCCCAGAGGCCCCAGCAGCAGCAGCAACAGAGATCACAGTCGTCGCAGCGCGGATCTCAGCGGCAGCCTCAGCGACAGCGACAGTCTCAGCAGCAGCAGTCCCGACAGTCACGGGCTCCCAGCAGTTGTATTTTCTGTGGAGGTCCGCACTTCCCCGGCACCTGCGACCAGCGGTGGGGTCGTTGCTACGGATGTGGACAGCCAGGGCACATTCGAGCTGCGTGCCCCTTTTCGACCTCAGCCGCCCCTTCTTCAGCATCAGCCCCAGCATCATCGCAGCAGCGGTCGACGGCCCAGCGGCCTTATGCTCCAGCGAGCAGGCCATCTTCTTCCCATTCCACAGACTATCGCCCTCCAGCTCAGAGTGGGCGAGTGTATGCTGCACAGGTAGAGGATTCTTCAGCAGCGGACCATGTGGTAGCAGGTATCACCTTACTTTCTGGCATTAGGACTCGCACCTTATTTGATACTGGAGCATCGCATTCTTTCATTAGTAGATCTTTTGCATCATTACATGGGTTAGAGGTAGGACTTTTGCCACGTGCACGAGAGGTGCAGATTCCCGATCACACTTTGCTCGTGGAGGAGTGTTGTTGGTCCTGCCCGATGCAGATCGAGTCCTGGATTATGCCAGCAGACCTGTTGGTCTTGAGACAGCTGCAGGATTTTGATGTGATTCTCGGGATGGACTGGCTGGCTCGGTATTTTGCGACTATTGACTGTGCCGAGAGGACTGTCACTTTTAGAGAGCCAGACCAGGAGGTGTTGGTGTACCGGGGATGTCAGAGCGCTTTCTTTGCCTCTATGGTTTCGACTTCCCGAGCGAGACGGATGATTCACCGAGGATGTGTAGCCTTTTTGGCTAGTGTTGTAGAGGGGCCTACAGCGGCACCGGGACTCGGGGATATCCCTATCGTCCGCGAGTTCCCGGATGTGTTTCCACCTGAGCTGACTTGTATGCCGCCCGACAGAGAGATTGAGTTTGTGATTGACGTAGTCCCAGGAACTGCGCCAATCTCTAAGGCTCCTTATCGGATGGCACCGGCTGAGCTGAGAGAGCTTAAAGCACAGTTGCAAGACTTGATGGATAAGGGTTTCATTAGACCCAGTGTGTCGCCCTGGGGAGCACCGGTGCTATTCGTGAAGAAGAAGGATGGGTCACTTAGACTGTGTGTGGACTATAGGGAGCTGAATAAAGTGACCATTAAGAACAAGTACCCTCTGCCGCGCATCGACGATCTCTTTGATCAGCTGCAAGGGTCTTGTGTCTTTTCCAAGATTGATCTACAGTCTGGTTACCACCAATTAAAGGTGAAGGCCGAGGATATTCCTAAGACTGCTTTCAGATCACGGTACGGGCATTATGAGTTTACAGTTATGCCATTTGGATTGACTAATGCCCCTGCCGCCTTTATGGACTTGATGAACAGGATATTTCGGCCATTCCTGGATCGATTTGTGGTGGTGTTCATAGATGATATCCTGGTTTACTCCCGGAGCGAGGCCGAGCATGAGGAGCACTTGAGGACTGTGCTACAACTTCTGCGGGAGAAGAAGTTGTATGCCAAGCTGGTGAAGTGCGAGTTTTGGCTTCGGGAGGTAGCTTTCTTGGGCCATGTGATTTCCGCCGCCGGTGTAGCTGTAGACCCGGCGAAGATTGAGGCAGTTCGTGATTGGCCCCGACCGACGACTGTATCAGAGGTGCGCAGCTTCATGGGATTAGCTGGTTATTATCGTCGGTTTGTGGAAGGCTTTGCGAAGCTTTCCACACCCCTCACTCGGTTGACGCGAAAGGGGTTAAGTTTATCTGGAGTGAGGACTGCCAGAAGAGCTTCGAGGAGCTGAAGGACAGACTGATGACTGCTCCTATCCTTTCCCTCCCTGTTATGGGGAAAGGATATGTGATCTACAGTGACGCATCGCACAGTGGACTGGTTGCGTGTTGATGCAGGATGGGAGGGTAATTGCTTATGCATCGAGACAGCTCAAGGATTACGAGAAGAATTACCCTACCCACGACTTAGAGCTCGCTGCCGTGGTGTTTGCACTGAAGCTTTGGCGCCATTACCTGTACGGGGAGCATTGTGAGATCTACACCGACCACAAGAGTTTAAAGTATCTGTTCACCCAGAAGGAGCTGAACTTGAGGCAGCGCAGGTGGTTAGAGCTATTAAAGGATTATGATGTGGACATCCTTTACCACCCAGGCAAGGCTAACGTGGTCGCTGATGCATTGAGCCGAAGAGCAGTACAGAGTTTGTCTATGTTGATCACAGACCAGGCGCCCCTATTGGAGGAGATGAGACGGCTCGAGATAGAGGTTGTGTCCCCTGGGGTCTCTGCTAGACTGACGTCATTAGTCGTGCAGCCCACTCTGCTGGACAGGATCAGGGAAAAACAGAGTGAGGACCCCCACTTGACCAGGATTCGAGATCAGCTTCCGAGTGATCAGTCAGGGGACTTTACAGTGGATGCTGCGGGAGTACTGAGGTACAGGGACCGAGCATGTGTGCCAGTGGATGCTGAGATCAGAGAGCAGATATTGAGAGAGGCCCATTATACACCTTATACCCTTCATCCTGGGGGGACTAAGATGTATAAGGACCTCAAGGCACATTTTTGGTGGAATGGCATGAAGAGGGATGTCGGGAGATTTGTGGCCCAGTGTTTGACTTGTCAGCAAGTAAAAGCTGAGCATCGGGTGCCAGCTGGCAAGTTACAAAGTCTCCCATCCCTGAGTGGAAATGGGACCACATTACCATGGACTTCGTGGTCGGATTGCCGAGGGCACAGGGCGGAGCAGATGCTATCTGGGTAGTGGTGGATCGACTTACCAAGTCAGCGCACTTCTTGCCTATGCAGACTACTTGGCCACTCGATCGACTAGCCCAGCTATACCTTGATGAGATTGTGAGACTGCATGGAGTACCCGCCTCCATTGTGTCAGATAGAGATCCGAGGTTTGCCTCGCGTTTTTGGGGGAGTTTGCAGACTGCGATGGGGACTCAGCTCAGATTCAGTACAGCTTTTCATCCTCAGACTGATGGGCAGTCAGAGCGGACCATACAGATCTTGGAGGACATGCTGAGGGCTTGCGTCTTGGATTTCGGCGGAGGTTGGATTCGGCACTTATCCTTGGTTGAGTTTGCGTACAACAACAGCTTTCAAGCGAGCATACAGATGGCTCCGTTTGAAGCGTTGTATGGACGCAAGTGCCGATCACCACTTTATTGGAGTGACGTAGGCGAGAGACGGACCTTGGGGCCAGATATACTGCTAGAGGCAGAGGAGAAGGTCCGGGTGATTCGACAGCATCTTCAGACCGCTCAGAGCCGACAGAGGAGCTATGCTGATGTTCGGCGACGAGACTTAGAGTTTCAGGTTGGAGATCATGTATTTTTGAAAGTCTCGCCGTCCAAGGGGATCAGGAGGTTCGGCATTCGCGGGAAACTCAGCCCCCGATACATTGGACCATTCGAGGTGTTGGAGCGTATCGGGCCTGTTGCTTATCGACTTGCACTTCCCCCGAGACTGGCTGGTGTCCACGATGTTTTCCATGTTTCCACACTGAGGAGGTACGTCTTCGACCCGTCGCACGTCATCGACTTTGCACCCCTCGAGATCAGCGAGGATTTGAGATATGAGGAGCGCCCAGTACGGATTCTTGATCGGGAGGTGAAAGAATTGCGCAATCGGACCATCCCCTATGTGAAGATCCTTTGGAGCAATCATGATGAGCGCGAGGCGACGTGGGAGCCAGAGTCAGAGATGATGGACGCCTACCCCTACTTGTTCGAGGCTCTGGATTGAGGTATGATTTTAGTTTCGAGGACGAAACTTTTGTTAGTGGGGGAGGATGTAGTGTCCCAGTTTTTCCCCTGTGTTTTTCCCCTGTTCGGGGTGTGGAACACCTAGTGTTGGTGTGTTGGGCCCCAACATGTCAAAGGGATGTGTTGTTTGGACTCAGGGAGGATTTGGGGTCAAGCCTGACCTTCGGCTGCCTTTGCCGAATTTTAGAATGGAATCAGGCTAAACGGAGGCCGTATTTGGATTCAGCGCGGAAAAACGCTTGAAAACGGCTATTTACTTATTTAATTTGGAGTCCGGATGCCCAAAAACGGACCCCCGGAAGTTTTCTGTGCAAAATGGTGCATGGGGGGACCTGTGGACCGGCCGGGACACGTGGCGCCTCCTTATTGGGCCGGCGCGCCACTCTCGGTCCACGGAATGGGCCGCCGGTGCACGGTGCACCGGCGGGCCACGTGGCGGGCTCCTGTTGGTCCGGCGCGCAGCACGCGCGGCGCATGGAGCAAGCGCGGGCAGGCGGGCAGGCTGGGGCAGCGGCGCGGTGCACGGTGCACCGGGGCGCGCCACGTGGCGGCCCGGGTTGGACGGCGCAGGTGCGCGCGGTGCACCCGCAGGCGCGCGCCTGCGGCCGTACGCACGCGCGGGCGCAGGCGCGCAGGCGGCGCGGCAGCGGCGGCCGGCGGGCGTGACGGGCGGGAAAGCCCGCCACGTGGCGCCACGCCATTGGTGGCGCCACCCACCCCGCCGCCCCGCAGGGGGGCACGTGGCCGCGCCCGGTTCGCCGGGCGCGCTGTCCCCCTGTGCGGGGACACGTGTCGGACGCCCGAGCGGGTCGGACCAAATTCGGTCCGACCCGGATCCCGTGTGGGATGGCCCGTGGGCTGGGCCGCACTGTAGCCGCCCGAAACTCCCTGGGCCGGGCTGCACTGTAGCAGCCCGAAAGTGACCCTGCGCCCGAAAGTGGGGACACAGGGGTCATTTTCCCAATTGTTGGCTGGGCCTATAAATAGGCCCCTCCCCTCTCTTCTTGGGCTTTTTCCGAGAGAAAGAGAGAGAACCAGGGAGAGAGCCTTGAAGAGAAGTTTTTCCTCTCACATTTTTCTACCTCGTGGTGCGTTCCCAGATTTTTGGGAAGATCGACAGCGGCGTTCCGGATTTTACAGTGTGCCTCGGTTTTCCCCCATTTCGGCCCGTTATCGTCGCATTTCAGTCCGAGGAGTCCCCTGCGCAGTACAGGAGTCCGATTCGACGATTTCTTCGCCAGTGTGTTCCTAAGAGGTAGGGCTTCGTTTTTCGTGTTGATGGTTTCTCCAGATTCCGATTCTTTGGCACGATTCCCGAGGTGATTTGACACCCCATTTTGCTGTTTGGATTTTTGGACAGCGGCGACTTCGACGAATTATTTCTCCGCGTAGGAATATCGGATCGGGGTGATTCAAGAGTCGATTTTGGGCGATTTTTCGCGAGGAACGCAACCGTGATTTTTCTGGGATTTTAGGAGCTCGGGACAGAGGTGAAAATTCCTCGTTTTGCGTGCTGATTTTAAAACAGCAAATGTGTGTTTGGAAACTGTTATTTTTACACCTTGTACACTTGTGTGATGTTGTAGGACATTGTTGCAGCTGACGGTGTGTTTAGAGGACAGCGGGTATTTTCTGGGTATATTGTACACGCTTTTCGAGGTGGGTGGTTGCGTTCCCTCTTTGTTGACTTGCACACTAGGAATAAAGAGTTTTCCCAATTATGCATGTGATAGATAACTTGTGATATATGAACCTATTGTATTTGGCCCCTAAATTAATTTAGTAGCTTCTATGTGAATATCTGGGACAAGAAAATTGGACAATTGCTATATCGTGAACCGCATGCAAATTGGTAACCCAACAATATTTTTAAAATAGTTTAAAATTGTTCTTCACATGAAACTTAGTTCCTTTCTAAATGTTTTAAAAAGAGAACACTTGCATGCTCATTGGACATCTAGTTAGGCCACTATCTTACTGCAGCACTATATTATGGGACTTGACTTAGGAGAAAACATGTGTTATTGTTATTCTTCTCTATCGATGCATGTTGCTCGAGTCTGAGCGGGATTTTGAGATAGTGGTGTCTGGACTTTGAGTTTGGGACAGTTGGGATTGTCTAGGGGATTGTGGGGCATAGTGGCAACCGCGGATGATAGGCGGTTGACCAGATGTTTTTACTTTATCAGATTGGGGTCTATGGTTCAGCGGTAACCGCGGATTTTGGGCGGTTGACCGGGTGTTATTATCACATCAGATTGGGGATTGGGGTTGCATTAGTGGATGGAGTATTCCCACTTTGATCACAGTCATGATCCAGTCCTGCTATTGTGAGACATTGGTTACAGAGATACTTTACTCGTGTGGGTCGCTCCCCTCGAGTGCCACTCCGGAGTAGGCTTTTAGACCGTGATGGGTGCCGGTCAGTTGGTGAGTTGTGAGTGATGACAGAGCAGGCAGTGCCAGTATTTCCTGGCCCTCTGATTGGGTTTCTTTGGGCAGTCAGCTTTATAGTTGCATCTATACAGTCATCTTTGGCACTGCATTTAGAGGCATAGTAGTGGTAGTTTCTTTCCAGCAGTCTTTATTGCATACCACTGTTCTTTCCTTTTTGCCTCTTTATTCCTAGTGGGTGCGTCGGCATCAGAGGTTTTTACCCACTAGGGGAGGCTACTGGTTTATCTAGTAGTTCTCACCCCCATTGTTGTTTCTTGTTCTTTCCCTTTGTTTTGCAGAGTCGACTGTGGGAGCTGCTGGGCCTTCAGCGGCAGATCGAGGTAAGAGGATCGCCGACTAGCTAGATCGTCTACCCCGAGCGAGAGTTTAGCTAGACTATTACTGTACTCCCCTTTTGTATCTCAGACTATAGTAGTTTACTTTTGGGTCTGGCTGTGGCCAGCTGGTTGTATTATTTATGGTGAGCTGGGAGTATATTGTACTTTTATTTCAGTTTACACTTTTATTTCAGTCTGAGATTACTGTTAGTTCTATTAGTTCAGCTCTGTTATGCTCTTCTATTGTATATTATCTATCTGAGCAGGTTACCAGCGCTTCGTGTACATGGAAAATTCTGTGTACACGGCGGATCTGTTGGCGGGCCCGGGTTCTGGTTACCCCCGGGGCGTGACAATTCATGTTCAATCCAATAGCCTCAGAGGGATGACCTATGAGATATAGGAATAGCAGCCGCTCCCATCTCACAACCTTGGTCTGCATGTTGGGCAGAATGTTATAACATGTTATGAAGTTTAGAAAACGGTATTCCAGTCGTAGATGTTTGGATCTGACACTCTGCCGTCAACTGATTTAGTTCCTTCCAAACAGATCCTGTCGATCACAGTTTGCCATAATGCAGTTGTCAAACTTTTTCCTTTCAAAAAGTTAAGCCCCGATGTGCTAGATTCCATTCCAAGGACTTCACCAATTAACTGCGGTGTGATCTTAATCTTCATTCCTTGGATGTTTGTATAGAAATGCATAGACCCATTTTCATCCTCTTGAAGATGTCTCGCATTCGTGTAGAAGGTTCTCACACGATACAAACAATATCCTAGAAGTTCAAGGAATCGGCAGACTTGAAGAAGAGAGGCTTGCTCATTAAGGTTCCAAATTCTGGTGAATGATTGCGAAGGGCTTCAATGTTGACATGACGTTCTCCGATGCATTCACGTCGTTCAAAAGCTCGAAGACGGTCAGTATTAACGACTACCTCTTCAACACGTGGCGGAGAGTCAGGAACTATTGGTGTGTCAACATTAGTGTCTCGTCTTAATCCATAACGTCGAGCAAGTCGTTTCCGTTTCACAGAGATAGTTGGAGCAGATATAGGAGCTTTCCCAGTGTCCATGGGTGCTTTTCCTTTTTGTTTAGATTTAGTAGGCAATACCTCATCATCATCATCATCTGTCAACATATCCCAGTGTACTTCATCAGGGTTTTCTTCAAGTTCTGTGTCACTTATAACTTCCACTTCACCTTTTCGTTGGAGTTTCTTGGCTCGTTTCAGTTTGTTGGTTGCTCGAGTATGTACCATCGTAACAGTAGCAGGATTAACCAAGAGAGTGCCATCAGTGATTGAGTTTAAGAGGTGTCCTGTGAAGAGCCAACTCAAGAACACATGAAAAATCGTCAATTTTGAAAAATTTGAAACATTGTACCTAGACAATCATAATCATGTAGAGAAGCCAAGAATCAAATTAGTTTTCCAAAAAGAATTTTAAAAATAGATCAATTCCATGATTTTCAAAAATTCCTCTTTTATGCCCTAAAACAGAATTTTTAGAAATCGAAGCCTAAAAACTCGTTTATCTTGAGAAAACCCAGCATAAAAGCAAAACTAATTGACCCAGAGTTCTTATTTCAAAAGAAATTTGATCAAAAACCATTCACAAACGAAAAAGTTCCAAGATTTCAACTCACGTTTGATGAAAAACCATAAAAACTGTGAAAAACCGAGATTTTGATCAATAAAACTTACTTGAATCCGAAGAACTTTGAGTTTGGAAGCTCCAAAATGCAAGAAATCTAGAGAGAGAAGCTCTAGAGATTTGAGAACAAAAGATTAGGGTAAAAGAAATCAAATCCTCTTTGTTCTTATAAAACCCTAGCCGTGATCCGGATCGGATCGAGAATGTGATCCGGATCGGCTACCCGCAGGAAGAATCCTGCGTTCGGGATCCGGATCACTTACCCGATCCGGATCGGCTTCAACTTTTTCTCCAGAAAAATTCAGAAAAATTCCATAAAATCCAGAAAAAGTATGTAAGCACTTTACCATGTCAACTTTAAACAAAAGACATCGTTTCATACAACAAGAAATAGATTATGCAAAATCTATCAAAAATACCCAAAAATGAAACGAAAATTTACGAAAGTTAAAACACTTAAAGTTGAACAACTTCAATTACATCTATCCTGATCTTATGTGTAATGCCTTTATCAAATCATCAATTTTGGTAAAGAAAATGAAATACCAAGATCAATAGATGTTTGAAATCCCAGATAAGTTAGATAATATATCTAGACAATCTGTTGAAGGAGTGGCTCTTTGAGCATCTTTTACTAAAAATCCCACCTTATACCAACCATGAAATACGACTGAGTCAAGTATTTCAATATGAATTTCATCAACAATTTTCAAAACAAAAATTTGCTTTTCATTCATGGAGTATTTTTTTCATTTTCTCCATGTGGTGGTAGTTTTCACACTCCTCATTGGGATGTAACTCTTTCCACATCTTTTGAGCATTTTACATTTCATTGACTCCCCCTCAATTGGCTATCAATTATTTAATATATAAAGTATTCAACCAAACCATTGATCTCGAATTCATACTCGACTAAGCAATCAAATATGATAATGACTATACCAAGAGATCATTGAGAGAGAAATTGACTTTGATCACTTAAAAGATGGTTTAATTAACGTAAATGATCATTGCAACATTGAAATATTATGACATCAAAAGCATAATAAATTTCTAAATGCATAAAAGGATGCAATTAAAGTCAATTATGATTTATGCTCAATTAATGTCCTATGTACAAAACATAGATAAAGAACAAAACAAAAACAAAAACAAAACCTAACCTAAGCAAAGGTTTCAAAAGAGTTTATTTCAAGGAAAGCATGCCAATTGCTTTACGCAAGTGAATAAAACGTTTTTGATCCAAAGGTTTTGTTAAGATATCAGCTAATTGATCCTCAGTTGAAATATATGACAGTTGAAGAATGTTTGATTCAACTAGCTCTCTAAGAAAATGATATCTAAGTTCAATATGTTTTGTTCTAGAGTGCAACACAGGGTTTTTAGAAATGTTAATAGCACTAGTGTTGTCACATAAAATGGTTACCGAAGATGTTGAAATCCGGAAATCGCTCAACACGCTTTTCATCCAAATCAATTGGGTTGAACAACTTCCTGCAGAAATGTACTCCGCTTCGGCAGTCGAGAGTGCTATGCAATTCTGCTTTTTACTGTGCCATGCAACAAGGCAATGGCCAAGATAGAAGCATGCACCACTCGTGCTTTTCCGGTCATCCACTGATCCAGCCCAATCGGCATCTGAGTATCCAACAATATCCAAAGTCGTTCCCATAGGATACCAAATTCCGAAATTGATTGTACCTTTGATATATCGGATGATCCGTTTCACCGCTTTCAGGTGAACCTCCTTCGGTGCTGATTGATATCTCGCACAAATCCCAACACTGAAGGATATATCCGGGCGACTAGCCGTGAGATATAGTAGACTTCCAATCATACTGCGATACAGTTTCTCGTCTACATTCTCACTATGTGATTCACTTCCAAGTCCCTTATGGCTAGTTCCCATTGGAGTCGGAAAATCCTTAGAATTTTCAAGATCAAACTTTTTGACCAACTCCAGTGCATACTTGGATTGACACAAGTGAATTCCTTCATCGTTTTGTTTAACTTGTAATCCAAGAAAATAAGTCAATTCGCCCATCATGGACATCTCAAATTCGCTTTCCATGGTCTCCGCGAATTTAGAAGCATCATTATCTCTTGTTGCTCCAAAAACAATGTCATCGACATAGATTTGAGCAACTATGAAATTGTTTTGATAATGCTTCACAAAGAGAGTCCTGTCAGCTCCCCCTCGAGTGTAGCCCTTTTCCAAAAGGTGCTTTGTCAACCTTTCGTACCATGCTCGCGGTGCTTGTTTCAGACCGTAAAGAGCCTTTTTCAGACGAAAAACATGGTTAGGTAGTTTATGATCCACAAAACCTTTCGGTTGAGCCACATAAACTTCCTCATTTAAAAACCCATTTAAAAAGGCGCTCTTAACGTCCATTTGAAATAATTTGATTTTAAAATGACAAGCAATCGCAAACAATATACGAATGGACTCGAGTCTAGCTACAGGGGCGAAAGTTTCATCAAAGTCTATACCTTCTACTTGAGAGTAGCCTTGAGCAACTAACCTTGCTTTGTTCCTGATGATAGTACCTTCTTCATTTTTCTTGTTCTTGAAGATCCATTTGGTACCTATCACATTGTGTTGCTTCGGAGGCTTCGTCAATTCCCAGACTTTGTTTCGCTCGAATTGATGGAGCTCTTCCTGCATTGCTTTAATCCAGTAGTCATCTTGGAGAGCTTCATCAACATTCCTTGGTTCGATTTGAGATACATAGCATGCAAATCCGCAAACCAATTGTCTCCGTGTTCTAACTCCTTCTTGTGGATCTCCAATGATGTTCGATTCAGGGTGATCCTTGGAGATGCGTAACGTTTGAGGTAGAGGAGTAGACGGAGGTACACGAGATGATTCCTGCACATCAGATAAGCTTGAAGAACCGTTAGATGCATCATTATTATCGAAAGAATTGTTAGAAGAAGATGCATTAGCAGGTGTATCATCATCAAGAGAGATATCGAGGGTAGATTTTTCAGATTCAAAGTGAAAAGCTTCATCTACCTTAACATTTATCGATTCTACGATCGTCTTAGATTCTAAGTTAAAAACTCGATATGCTCTGCTGTTTGTAGAATAACCTAAGAAAATCCCTTCGTCACTTCGAGAGTCAAATTTTCCAAGATTCTCACGATCACGTAAAATAAAACACCGACTCCCAAAGATGCGAAAATATTTGATGTTAGGTTTTCTACAAAACCAAAGTTCATATGGTGTATTCAATGTCCCCGGGCGCAAATACACGCGATTAATAACATAAACAGCAGTGTTCACCGCTTCAGCCCAAAAATAAAAAGGTAAGTTCCGGCTGTGAAGCATAACACGTGCCATTTCCTGTACGACCCTGTTTTTGCGCTCGACTACACCATTTTGTTGAGGTGTGTAAGGTGCAGAGAATTCATGTTTAATGCCATTAGAAGTGCAAAAATCAATGAATTTGGAATTTATGAATTCCCCACCTCTATCACTCCTAACTCGAGTAATCCTTTCATTCTTTTCAATCATAATACGATTGCAGATTTCGAGAAAAGAATCAAAGGTATCAGCTTTTTCTTTTAAGAATGCTACCCAAGTATATCTAGAAAATCATCAACCAATAAGAAAATATACCATTTACCTCCCAGAGATGGTTGACGAGTTGGCCCCATTAAGTCCATATGCAAAAGTTCCAAAGGCCGTTTTGTACCTATGTGGTTCAAGTTCTTGTGTGCAGTCCTAGACTGTTTTCCCTTTTGGCAACCGCCACACACAAGGTTTTGTTCAAAAGAAAGTTTCGGAACCCCCTTGACCACATCTTTGTTTGAAATTCTAGCAAGTTCCTTAAAGTTTATGTGACCTAGCCTTTCATGCCAAAGTGTTTCATTTTTCAAAGATGCTAGGTTACATTTTTCAGAAATCTTAGAGGAACTACATAACAATTGTTTTCTGATCTAACCCCCTTTAAAAAGAAAGCATGGTTCATGTCAGTTACAGTGCATTTATCAGATGAAAAATTAACTGAATAACCACTATCACAAAGTTGACTTATGCTTATGAGGTTAGTCTTAAGGCCATGAACAAATAACACATTATTTAGAACCGGGCCATCTGGAATAGCTACCGTTCCCTTTCCAACAATTTTGGAAGACCGACCATCTCCGAAAACAACAAGTCCTCCGGAGTTTTTCTCAAATGTTTGAAAACAGTTTTTGTCACCGGTCATATGACGGGAACACCCGCTATCCAGGTACCAAGACGAACTATCATATGCATGCAAGGAAACATTGGTAGCAAGACAGGGAAAATTTCACCTTTGCGCACCCAAACCTTTTTGGAGTGCGTCGGTAATGATCGTGAAGTTGATTTCCTAGGTGAGAGCGTCTTGCTTGAAGAATTGCTGCTCCTTGATGATGTCGTCTTGAGCGGTGTACTACCAAGGCTCTTTTCCTTCAATTGAGTTGCAGTTGATTTTCGAGGAATAGCCTTTTTGGTAGTCATTGCAAGAGGTGCTTGAGGTGTGCGTTTGGCTTCCGTCTTGCAATTTCTCCTTATGTGCCCTGAAATGCCACAACGAAAACATACCTTAGGTCTTGTCGATCCGAGGAGGATGTAGTAGGCTTGTTGTCGTTGCTTGTCGTGAATTCCGGTGTCGGAGGAGGAGATACCGACTGAGGCACAAATACTGTCCCACTCGAACTTGGAATGTCTCCAGTTTGAGTGTATCCGAGGCCGAACTTATTTCTTTGACCAAGACCAAGAAGTCTGTCCAACTTACTCCTTCCAGAAGAAAATCTCTTTAAGTCATCCTTCAGTTGGCGTATGGTCTCCGTCATTTCCAATTTTTCCTGTCGAGCCTCGCCGTTGAGCTTCAAGAAGTAATTCGCTTTGTTCACCATATCCATATAATTCTTCTCGAGTTGCTCATTGGACTCTTGAAGGGAAACATTTGTTTTAATCAGATTATCCCTTTCCACTTCAAGATCGGTTGAGAGAGAGGTTACCCTTTTTACTTCTTCTTCGAGATCCTGCAATCTCCCTTTCAACCCCTTGTTTTGCTTAGCCAGTTTCTTTGAATCCCTCAAAAGCTTATGGTAGGCTAGAGCAAAATCTTCACCTTCCGAATCATCTGATTCATCGTCCGTTGCAATCTTTTCAACAGTGGAGTTGGACAGTGAATCGGATGTACTTGCCATTAAGCACATGAAGGGTGAAGATGTAGTGGACGCGTGGAAAGCTGTCGCGTTGTCTTCTTCATCACTTGAGGATGACTCATTTGACGTGGAGTTGTCATCCCAAGTAACGACTTGCATCGCTTTCTTCTTTGCCGGATTCTTGTTGGGACACTCCGTTGAATGTGGCCGTAGCCTCGACATTTGAAGCACTGAACTTGTCCCTCTGAACTTTTCTTATCCTTTGAGAAGTTCTCTTGCTTTCTTGACTTGTAGCTTGAAGAACCCTTGCCTTTCTTCGACTTTCCGAAGGATGGAGTTTTGCTTGAATTTCCCCTTCGAAAGTTGCGGCGAAACTTCCTTGTCAAGAGAGCGAGCTGCTTCTCAAAGTCCTCCATAGAAAGGTTCTCGTCGTCGTCCGAGGAGGATGAATCCGCGTCTTCTTCTTTAGTTGATTTCAATGCGTAACCTGAAGACTTAGAAGAGGATGCCTTTCCAGAAGAATAGTTAGTAGGAAATGTCATTTCATAAGTTTGTAAAGCACCTACTAATTCTTCTACACGCATTTCGTCCGGGTGTTTAATTGTTTCAATGGCTGCGACCTTCGGGCGAAATCGTTCAGGAAGAGTTCTTAGAATTTTTCTTACAACTTTAAATTCTGGAATCTTCTCTCCCAAGTTAGCACATGAGTTTACGATGTCTTGCAATCGTGTGTAATAGTCAGTGAAAGATTCATTCTCTGCCATAGAGATAGAGTCAAACTTGCTCGTGAGCATTTGCAGTTTCTGAATCTTCACTAGGTTAGTTCCCTCATGCGTAACTTGAAGAACATCCCAGATTTCTTTCGCAGTCTCACATGCCGAGACGCGAGAGAACTCAGTTTGTGACAAAGCATTAAATAGAGCATTAATTCCTTTGCCATTGTAAGAAGATAATCTATCTCTTCCTTGGTCCATTTCGACCTAGGTTTTAAGGTGCGAACATCATCTAAAATTTCAGTTGGATTAGACCATCCTAATTCAATTGATTGCCACACCCTTTCGTCGATGGAAATTAAAAAGGCTTTCATCCGTACTTTCCAGTACGCATAATTTGTTCCATCAAAGAAAGGGGGTCGATTGATGTTTCCACCTTCAACCATTGTTTACAACCCTATTCCCGCTCTGATACCACTTGTTGGGTTATAAGTAATGGATCTAAATAGGGGAAAAAACACCTAGAGGGGGGTGAATAGGTGTAAACAATAAACACTCAAAAAATCATTGCGCAATAAACCCAATGCGGAAAAATAAAAGAACACGCAAGATTTTTACGTGGAAAAACTCCAAACCGGAGTAAAAAACCACGGGACCGATAACACGGCGAAATCCACTAGAATTAACACACGTACAAGGTGATATAACGTACTCACAGACGACTCAACCTTTTACCATACGCTCCTAGTAGATCTTCCCGCTCGCTCCACGACGCTTCTCGAATCCACGATCCGCGCCCAACGCTGAATCCACAGCGTCCAACGTCGAGTCCACGACGTCCAACCGAATCCACGGTCTTCACCCAATGGCACGCTTCGAATCCACGAACGTACCTCGCTCCGAATCCACGAGAGCGGTTGCACCTTGAATCCACAAGGCCACGCGAGTCCACGCGCCGATTTTGGGGTAAATCGTTGTTTGTTTTGGGTGGTGATGATCCGCCGAATACTTAGATTAAAGATAGATCGGAAATACCATCTAAGTATTCATTGATTTGATTCTACTCAAAATGTGAGTATGGAAAACCTAGAATCAAATCAATCAATATAGATGAAGAAACATAGAATAAATCTATTGATTTCCTTTCTTCTCTATATATGTGGATTTTTCTTTTCGGCTATTTTCTTCTGTAATAGCGGATGCCCTAGAAATGAATATAGGGCCTATTTATAGGTTAGAAACCATTGGAAGAAGATAGGATCAAAAACTGCCTTTTCTGGAAATTTTTACCGACGGCGATCCGGATTGGAATTGACGATCCGGATTGCAGAAGCAAGAAAGACGATTTCCAGAAAATGCCTGTTCGGGATCCGGATCACAAAGTCCGATCCGGATCGTTCATACAGTTTTACCAGAACATCAATGTTCGGGATCCGGATTGCAAATCCTGATCCGGATCGAGGAAGCACACAGGTAAAACTAGTGTTCGGGATCCGGATCAGAGGATGCTGCGATCCGGATTGAACCAGTGTATGAACCAACACCTTTCGGGATCCGGATTGCCGAGTCCGATCCGGATCCTGAACATGTCCCATGTTCAGTTTTTGATGTTTAAGCAATTAAAAATTCTTCCAGGTGTTTCTACACTATAAGAAGTATTCGGATCATCAAAAATCTTTAGTTAAACGTACCTGATCCTTTTGAATTCTTCTTTCTTGAGATTGAGGTATACGATCCAAAGTTTCTTCATCTTCAATCTTCAAGACATAATACATTCACGAAATACGCCAACTCAAATTCCGTAACAGAAAAATCAGTGGGGAACAACTTCTCTTCAATGCACTTCCTCTCTTTCTCTCTCTATCTCTCGGAAAAGAGCAGAAAAGGAGGAGGGGGGAGGGCTATTTATAGGCCATGGGAAACAAATGGAAAAATTCCATCTGTGTCCCAAGATTCGGGCGCCCGAATCTTCTGGGCCCGATTTCGGGCCCGCACAGTAACCCGGCCCACGAACGGCCCATCCCGCACGGGATCCCGGTTGGACCAAATTTTGGTCCGACCCGGTTGGACGCCTGACACGTGTCCCCCCGCACAGGGGACAGTGCGCCCGGCGAACCGGGCGCGGCCACGTGCCCCCTGCGGGGGCGGCGGGGTGGGTGGCGCCCGCCAATGGCGGGGCGCCACGTGCCCCCCGCTTTCCCGCCCGACACGGCCGCCGGCGGCCCTGCGCGCCGCCTGCACGCCTGCAGCGCGTGCGCGTACGGCCGCAGGCGCGCGCCTGCGGGTGCGCCGCGCGCACGTACGCCCGCCAACCCGGGGCCGCCACGTGGCGCGCCCCGGTGCACCGTGCGCCGCGCCGCTGCCCCAGCCTGCCCGGCCTGCCCGCTCTGCCCGCGCGCGGTCTATGCACCGCGCGCGCTGCGCCGGCCCAACCGGCGCCTGCCACGTGGCCCGCCGGTGCACCGTGCACCGGCGGCCCGTTCCGTGGACCGGGAGGCGTGCGCCGGCCCAATAACAAGGCGCCACGTGTCCCCGGCCGGTCCACAGGTCCCCCCATGCACCATTTTGCACAGAAAACTTCCGGGGGTCCGTTTTTGGGCATCCGGACTCCAAAATAAATAAGTAAGTAGCCGTTTTCAAGCGTTTTTCCGCGCTGAATCCAAATACGGCCTCCGTTTAGCCTGATTCCACTCCTAAAATTCGGCAAAGGCAGCCGAATGTCAGGCTAGCTCCAAAATCCTCTCTGAGTCCAAACAACATATCACTTTGACATGTTGGGGCCCCACACACCACGAACAGGTGTTCCACTCCCCGAAACAGGGGAAAAGCCACAGGAAAACCTGGGACACTACATCCTCCCCTACTAACAAAAGTTTCGTCCTCGAAACGAAAATCATACCTCAATCCTGAGCCTCGAACAGGTAGGGGTAGGCGTCCATCATCTCTGACTCGAGCTCCCACGTCGCCTCGCGCTCATCATGATTGCTCCAGAGGATCTTCACATAGGGGATGGTTCGATTGCGCAATTCTTTCATCTCCCGGTCTAGAATCCGCAGCGGGCGCTCCTCATATCTCAAATCCTCGCTGATCTCGAGTGGTGCAAAGTCGATGATGTGCGACGGGTCGAAGACGTACCTCCTCAGAGTGGAAACATGAAAAACATCATGGACACCCGCCAGTCTCGGGGGAAGTGCAAGCCGATAAGCAACAGGCCCGATACGCTCCAACACCTCGAAAGGCCCAATGTATCGGGGGCTGAGTTTCCCGCGAATGCCGAACCTCCTGATCCCCTTGGACGGCGAGACTTTCAGAAATACATGATCTCCAACCTGAAACTCTAAGTCTCGTCGCCGAACATCAGCATAGCTCCTTTGTCGACTCTGAGCGGTCTGAAGATGCTGTCGAATCACTCGGACCTTCTCCTCTGCCTCTAGCAGTATATCTGGCCCCAAGGTCCGTCTCTCGCCTACGTCACTCCAATAAAGTGGTGATCGGCACTTGCGTCCATACAACGCTTCAAACGGAGCCATCTGTATGCTCGCTTGAAAGCTGTTGTTGTACGCAAACTCAACCAAGGATAAGTGCCGAATCCAACCTCCGCCGAAATCCAAGACGCAAGCCCTCAGCATGTCCTCCAAGATCTGTATAGTCCGCTCTGACTGCCCATCAGTCTGTGGATGAAAAGCTGTACTGAATCTGAGCTGAGTCCCCATCGCGGTCTGCAAACTCTCCCAAAAACGCAAGGCAAACCTCGGATCTCTATCTGACACAATGGAGGCGGGTACTCCATGCAACCTCACAATCTCATCAAGGTATAACTGGGCTAGTCGCTCGAGTGGCCAAGTAGTCTGCATAGGCAAAAAGTGCGCTGACTTGGTAAGTCGATCCACAACTACCCAGATAGCATCTGCTCCGCCCTGTGCCCTCGGCAATCCGACCACAAAGTCCATGGTAATGTGGTCCCATTTCCACTCAGGGATTGGGAGACTTTGTAACTTGCCAGCTGGCACCCGATGCTCAGCTTTTACTTGCTGACAAGTCAAACACTGGGCCACAAATCTCCCGATATCCCTCTTCATGCCATTCCACCAGAAATGTGCCTTGAGGTCCTTATACATCTTAGTCCCCCCAGGATGAAGGGTATAAGGTGTATAATGGGCCTCTCTCAATATCTGCTCTCTGATCTCAGCATCCACTGGCACACATGCTCGGTCCCTGTACCTCAGTACTCCCGCAGCATCCACTGTAAAATCCCCTGACTGATCACTCGGAAGCTGATCTCGAATCCTGGTCAAGTGGGGGTCCTCACTCTGTTTCTCCCGGATCCTGTCCAGCAGAGTGGGCTGCACGACTAATGACGTCAGTCTAGCAGAGACCCCAGGGGACACAACCTCTATCTCGAGCCGTCTCATCTCCTCCAATAGGGCGCCTGGTCTGTGATCAACATAGACAAACTCTGTACTGCTCTCCGGCTCAATGCATCAGCGACCACGTTAGCCTTGCCTGGGTGGTAAAGGATGTCCACATCATAATCCTTTAGTAGCTCTAACCACCTGCGCTGCCTCAAGTTCAGCTCCTTCTGCGTGAACAGATACTTTAGACTCTTGTGGTCGGTGTAGATCTCACAATGCTCTCCGTACAGGTAATGGCGCCAAAGCTTCAGTGCAAACACCACGGCAGCAAGCTCCAAGTCGTGGGTAGGGTAATTCTTCTCGTAATCCTTGAGCTGTCTCGATGCATAAGCAATTAGCCTCCCTTCCTGCATCAACACACAACCAAGTCCACTGTGCGATGCGTCACTGTAGATCACATATCCTTTCCCCATAACAGGGAGGGAAAGGATAGGAGCAGTCATCAGTCTGTCCTTCAGCTCCTCGAAGCTCCTCTGGCAGTCCTCACTCCAGATAAACTTAACCCCTTTACGCGTCAACCGAGTGAGGGGTGTGGAAAGCTTCGCAAAGCCTTCCACAAACCGACGATAATAACCAGCTAATCCCATGAAGCTGCGCACCTCTGATACAGTCGTCGGTCGGGGCCAATCACGAACTGCCTCAATCTTCGCCGGGTCTACCGCTACACCGGCGGCGGAAATCACATGGCCCAAGAAAGCTACCTCCCGAAGCCAAAACTCGCACTTCGCCAGCTTGGCATACAACTTCTTCTCCCGTAGAAGTTGTAGCACAGTCCTCAAGTGCTCCACATGCTCGGCCTCGCTCCGGGAGTAAACAAGGATATCATCTATGAACACCACCATACATCGATCCAGGAATGGCCGAACTATCCTATTCATCAAGTCCATAAAGGCGGCAGGGGCATTAGTCAATCCAAACGGTATAACTGTAAACTCATAATGCCAGTACCGTGATCTGAAAGCAGTCTTAGGAATATCCTCGGCCTTCACCTTCAGTTGGTGGTAACCAGACTGTAGATCAATCTTGGAAAATACACAAGGCCCTTGCAGCTGATCAAAGAGATCGTCGATGCGCGGCAGAGGGTACTTGTTCTTGATGGTCACTTTATTCAGCTCCCTAAAGTCCACACACAGTCTAAGTGGCCCATCTTTCTTCTTCACGAATAGCACCGGCGCTCCCCAGGGCGACACACTGGGTCTAATGAAACCCTTATCCATCAAATCTTGCAGCTGTGCCTTAAGCTCTCGCAGCTCAGCCGGTGCCATCCGATAAGGAGCCTTAGAGATTGGCGCAGTTCCTGGAACTACGTCAATCACAAACTCAATCTCTCTGTCTGGCGGCATACTAGTCAGCTCAGGTGGAAACACATCCGGAAACTCGCGGACGATAGGGATATCCCCGAGTCCCGGTGCCGCCGTAGGCCCCTCAACAACACTAGCCAAAAAGGCTACACATCCTCGGTGAATCATCCGCCTCGCTCGGGAAGTCGAAACCATAGAGGCAAAGAAAGCGCTCTGACATCCCCGGTACACCAACACCTCCTGGCCTGGCTCTCTAAAAGTGACATTCCTCTCGGCACAGTCAATAGTCGCAAAATACCGAGCCAGCCAGTCCATCCTGAGAACCACATCAAAGTCCCGCAGCTGTCTCAAGACCAACAGGTCTGCTGGCATAATCCAGGACTCGATCTGCATCGGGCAGGACCAACAACACTCCTCCACGTGCAAAGTGTGATCGGGAATCTGAACCTCTCGTGCACGTGGCAAAGGTCCTACCTCTAACCCATGTAATGATGCAAAAGATCTACTAATGAAAGAATGCGATGCTCCAGTATCAAATAAGGTGCGAGTCCTAATGCCAGAAAGTAAAGTGATACCTGCCACCACATGGTCTGCTGCTGAAGCATCCTCTACCTGTGCAGCATACACTCGCCCACTCTGAGCTGGAGGGCGATAATCTGTGGGATGGGAAGAAGATGGCCTGCTCGCTGGAGCATAAGGCCGCTGAGCCGTCGACCGCTGCTGCGATGATGCTGGGGCAGATGCTGAAGAAGGGGCGGCTGAGGTCGAAAAGGGGCACGCAGCTCGAATGTGCCCTGGCTGTCCACATCCGTAGCAACGACCCCACCGCTGGTCGCAGGTGCCGGGGAAGTGCGGACCTCCACAGAAGATACAACTGCTGGGAGCCCGTGACTGTCGGGACTGCTGCTGCTGAGACTGTCGCTGTCGCTGTGGCTGCCGCTGAGACCCGCGCTGCGACGACTGCGATCTCTGCTGCTGCTGCTGCTGCTGCGGGGGCCTCTGGGATCCACCAGGCCCTCGCCGCTCCGAACGCCCACGGCCCGGAAACTGAGGCGGTGGCGGTCGGGGCGGCCTCCAAGTACTGGCCTGTCCCCCCTCATCCTGGGCTGGTCGCTTTCTGTCGGAGCTCTGAGCGACCGCGGCCCTCTGTCTGGCCACCACCTGATCACCTCTCTCCACCCACTGTGCATGCTCTGCGGCTGCCTCCAGAGTCTGAAATCTCTGAGCATGCACCAGTGTGTAAATCTCTGGACGGAGGCCTCCCTCGAACAACTCAACCTGGTGCGGTCCGTCACGAGCGACGAAGGGCACACAGTTCAGCAACTCCGTGAACTCCTGGAAATAGGCATGGGCCGATCGATCGCCCTGTTGCAGGTTCTTCAAGTCGTCCTCCAACTTCTTCTTCACACTGGTCGAAAAATAGGTGTCCAGCACCATCCGTCGGAACTCCTCCCAAGGCAGCTGCCGGGTAATCCGGAACTCCAGTGGCTCTACCCGCTGCCACCAAAAGTCAGCATCTCCGTCCAAACAGTGCACCGCCATGTGCACTCGATACCTCGGGTCGATGAAGAAGTCCCGAAAAAGCTTCTCCATCGCAGAAAGCCATCTCCCAACAGCCCAGGGCTGCGCATCCCGCCCTGAGAATCTAGGGGGTCCCCGCTGAACAAACTTGGAGAGTTTGTCAGCAATATCCTGCTCCTCCTCCGCAGTCAAAGGCTGAATAGCTCCAGGAGCCCCGCTACTCGAAGATGGCGCTGACGGCACAAAAGGTGCAACAGGAGGCACAAAGGCCTCAGGAACAGCTGGGGGTGGTGCCTCTCTCTGAGCAAGCAGCTGATCGATCCTCTGTCCCTGGCGGCGCTGACCCTCCGCCAATTGGGCCACCAAGGCCCTCAACTCAATAAGCTCGGGGGGTGTCGGCTGCTCTGGCTCATCAGGGGGTAACGGGACACCCCGAGTGGGAATCCGACGTCGGGGAGGCATCCTGCCACAAGAAATCACGAATCAGTAACATAACCCCACACGACCCAATCTAGCGAAAGTCAAAGACATCCCCCAATTTCTGCGACTTTATGTTGTCTGCAGCCAACATAACGGTCCACCAGAAATTGGGTATGTCGATCCCTCTTCACTCACTGGAAGAGTCCAATAAATAAATCAACGACTTTCGCGAAGTGTCACGCCTCTCGCGCCCTATCATCCTAGGGTCTGCCAAAAGCCTAGGGTTTCCTAAGTCCCAACTGACCTATCCCTAAGCTCTGATACCAACTTAATCTGTCACGCCCCGGGTGTAAACCAGAACCCGGGCCCGCCAACAGATCCGCCGTGCACACAGAATTTTCCATGTACACGAAGCGCTGGTAACCTGCTCAGATAGATAATACATAATAAAAGAGCATAAACAGAGCTGAACTAAAAGAACTAAAAGTAATCTCAGACTGAAAATATGATACAAGCTGAAATAAAGTACAATAAACTCCCAGCTCACTAAACAAAATACAACCAGCTGGCTAAAGCCAGTCCCAAAAGTAAACTACTGTAGTCTGAGATACAAAAGGGGTACAATAAAAGTCCAGCTACTCTCACAGTCGGGGTAGATGATCTAGCTAGTCCGCAATCCTCTTACCTCGATCTGCCGCTGAAGGCCCAGCAGCTCCCACAGATGACTCTGCAAAACAAAGGGAAAGGGGACAGAAAACAATAATGGGGGTGAGAACTACTAGATAAACCAGTAGCCTCCCCTAGTGGGTAAAACCTCTAATGCTGACGCACCCACTAGGAATAAAGAGGCAAAAAGGAAAGAACAGTGGTATGCAATAAAGACTGCTGAAAAGAAACTACCACTACTATGCCTCTAAATGCAGTGCCAAAAGATGACTGTATATATGCAACTATAAAGCTGACTGCCCAAAGAAACCCAATCAGAGGGCCAGGAAATACTGGCACTGCCTGCTCTGTCATCACTCACAACTCACCAACTGACCGGCACCCATCACGGTCTAAAAGCCTACTCCGGAGTGGCACTCGAGGGGAGCGACCCACACGAGTAAAGTATCTCTGTATCAATCATCTCTGTAACCGATGTCTCACAATAGCAGGACTGGATCATGACTATGATCAAAGTGGGAATACTCCATCCACTAATGCAACCCCGATCCCCAATCTGATGTGATAATAACATCCGGTCAACCGCCCAAAATCCGCGGTCACCGCTGAACCCATAAACCCCAATCTGATAAGGTAAGAACATCTGGTCAACCGCCTAACATCCGCGGTTGCCGCTATACCCCACAATCCCCAAGAAGAGTCTAAACTGTCCCAGACTCAAGATCCAACTACACTATCTCAAGATCCCGATCCGACTCGATCATCATGCATCGATAGAGAAGAATAACAATAAAACATGTTTTCTCCTAAGTCAAATCCCATAATATAGTGCTGCAGTAAAATAGTGGCTTAACTAGTTGTCCAAATAAGCATGCAAGTGTTCTCTTTTAAAAGCATTTAAAAAGTGACCAAGGTTTCATATGAAGGATCATTTTAAAATAATATTGGGTTACTTATTTGCATGCGATTCAAGATATAGCAATTGTCCAACTTTATTGTCTCAGATTTATCACATAGAAGCTATCAATTAATTTAGGGGGCCCAATGCAATAGGTTCATATACCACAAGTTATCTATCATATGCATAATTGGGAAACTCTTCTATTCCTAGTGTGCAAGTCAACAAAGTGGGAAACGCAACCACCCACCTCGAAAAGCATGCACAAAACACCCAGAAAATACCCGCTGTCCTCTAAGCATACCGTCAGCTGAAACAATATCCTACAACATCACATAAGTGTACACGGTGTAAAAACTACAAGTTCCAAACACATAATTGCTGTTTTTATAATCAGCACGCAAAACAAGGAATTTCACCTCTGTCCCGAGCTCCTAAAATCTCAGAAAAATCACGGTTACGTTCCTCGCGAAAAATAGCCCAAAATCGACTCTTGAATGGCCTCGATCTGATATTCCTACGCCGAGAAACAATTCGTCGAAGTCGCCGCTGTCCAAAAATCCAAACAGCAAAATAGGGGGTCAAAACACCTCGGGAATCGTGCCAAGGAATCGGAATCCAGAGAAACCATCAACACGAAAAACGGAGCCCTACCTCTTAGGAACACACTAGCGAAGAAATCGTCGAAATAGGACTCCTGTACTGCGCAGGGGACTCCTCGGACTGAAATGCGACGATAACGGGCCGAAATGGGGGAAAACCGAGGCACACTGTAAAATCCGGAACGCCGCTGTCGATCTTCCAGAAAATCTGGGAACGCACCACGAGGTAGAAAAATCAGTGGGGAACAAATTCTCTTCAATGCACTTCCTCTCTTTCTCTCTTTATCTCTCGGAAAAGAGCAGAAAAGGAGGAGGGGGGAGGGCTATTTATAGGCCATGGGAAACAAATGGAAAAATTCCATCTGTGTCCCAAGATTCGGGCGCCCGAATCTTCTGGGCCCGATTTCGGGCCCGCACAGTAACCCGGCCTACGAAAGGCCCATCCCGCATGGGATCCCGGTCGGACCAAATTTTGGTCCGACCCGGTTGGACGCCCGACACGTGTCCCCCCGCACAGGGGACAGCGCGCCCGGCGAACCGGGCGCGGCCACGTGCCCCCTGCGGGGGCGGCGGGGTGGGTGGCGCCCGCCAATGGCGGGGCGCCACGTGCCCCCCGCTTTCCCGCCCGACACGGCCGCCGGCGGCCTTGCGCGCCGCCTGCACGCCTGCAGCGCGTGCGCGTACGGCCGCAGGCGCGCGCCTGCGGGTGCGCCGCGCGCACGTACGCCCGCCAACCCGGGGCCGCCACGTGGCGCGCCCCGGTGCACCGTGCGCCGCGCCGCTGCCCCAGCCTGCCCGGCCTGCCCGCTCTGCCCGCGCGCGGTCTATGCACCGCGCGCGCTGCGCCGGCCCAACCGGCGCCTGCCACGTGGCCCGCCGGTGCACCGTGCACCGGCGGCCCGTTCCGTGGACCGGGAGGCGTGCGCCGGCCCAATAACAAGGCGCCACGTGTCCCCGGCCGGTCCATAGGTCCCCCCATGCACCATTTTGCGCAGAAAACTTCCGGGGGTCCGTTTTTGGGCATCCGGACTCCAAAATAAATAAGTAACCATTTTCAAGCGTTTTTCCGCGCTGAATCCAAATACGGCCTCCGTTTAGCCTGATTCCACTCCTAAAATTTGGCAAAGGCAGCCGAATGTCAGACTAGCTCCCAAATCCTCTCTGAGTCCAAACAACATATCACTTTGACATGTTGGGGCCCCACACACCACGAACAGGTGTTCCACACCCCGAAACAGGGGAAAAGCCACAGGAAAACCTGGGACACTACAGTATACCTCTGGATGTTATCAGGTACCGCCCCCAATAACTCCATACACAGAGCAGGCCAATCGTGAAGGGTGGAACCAGAGACCGGCGCACCATGCACACGGAGACCCGAAATAACCGCCACATCCTGGAGTGTGACGGTCATCTCACCGTGGCGAAAGTGGAAGGTCTGGGTCTCCGGTCTCCACCTCTCTGCAAGAGCGCCCAGTAGAGTCTGATCCAGCACCAATCGTCGCAGTCGGGATAACCCGTAGAATCCCGACTGGCAAAGTAGATCGATTACTGCTGGATGATCAAGCTCCCACTGGTTCATCTTGCGGCCGTGCTATGCGAACAGGACAGGACGATAACCCTGTGATGCAAAAAAAATATAGTTAGCTCTTACATGAATTCAGCTTATTTATAATATTTGAAAAAATAAAAATTTATAACTCTTACCTCAGTCCTGATAAAGGCGGACCTATGGCGATGCTGGTCTGCAATAAGCAATCTACATATTAGTAACATGATAGCTAGAAATAATTAAATATTAAGACAAGATAAATATAATTTTGTAAATCATACACCGGCGTCCTTGTTGCACTATTTCTGTATTTTGTGGACAAGTGCTCCTATAATGGCCTGTCTGCTTACAAATGGAGCATTTTCCTCGTCGCCCCCCCCCCCCCCCCCCCCCTCGTCCATTACATTACGAATACGTGTAGATCGTGGGCGACCTTTCTTCCTTCGTATAGGAGGCGGTACAATCAGGGGACCTTGGGGTCGTGGCCAGTGCCGTCTATCAGGAACAGGATGAAATTGTGGTGCGTACGTCGCACGATAGCAGTCTGTACTATACCAGGTTGAAGTAAAATTCTGGTAGGCTAATCTCATATGTGATGTACTACAAACTGCTAAGACATGCGAGCAAGGTATTCCTGTTAGATATAATTCACAACATGAACATTCGACATTTGTTCCATTGACGATCACTTTGTAGTCAAAATCTTCAGTTTGAACTTCAAATTCTGTGAGTCCAAATCTTTCAACATGATGTCCCCGCGCCGTATCTAAATTTTCAGTAATCTTATTTTTGACTTTAGGGACAAAAGCGTCCGTCGAATGTTCACCGGCCGCACGGCGCTCGCAGAAATACTTATTAAGCTTATAAAAAGTAGCCGCAACAAAAGCCGTGATAGGCAAACCACGAGTGTCCTTAAGAACCCCATTTAACGATTCAGAAAGATTCGTAATCATCAATCCAAATCGGCGGCCTCCATCAAATGCTCTTGCCCAGTACTCTTTATATCTGTCAAGATTATGGATCCACTCCCAAGCATCGTGATCCAACACCTGTAATTCTTCCTTCAGCTGATTATATGCCGTCGGTGTTGCAGCCTTTCCGATCTGCCAGAATTTATCTAACAATATGTCGGTCTTGAAACGCTTTTTCATGTTTGCTTTCATATGTCGAAGACACCAAAGATGCGAGTGACCCCGTGCTGGACGATAGATATCAGCCACTATTTCCCTCAATCCAGAAAATCGATCAGATATTAAACAAATTGCTCTATCACGGGTAACATAGTGACGCAAGTTATGCAAAAACCATTGCCAACTCCCGGTATTCTCTCCCTCACAAATTGCAAATGCCAAAGGATATAATCCATCATTTGCATCTGCAGCCGTCGCTATCAAAGCATGACCTTCGTATTTGCCGTACAAATGTGTGGCATCAATACTAACCACCGACCGACAATGTGCGAATCCATGGATCGAAGGTCCAAATGACCAAAAAACACGACCAAAGGGAAAAATGCCATCAGCGGGCCACCTATGATCCAGACGCCATAAAGTACCATGATTAGAATTCTTTACCATAGAAAGGTAACGAGGCAAGTCGGTGTGCGATTGCTCCCAGCTCCCGTAAATAATTTGTAATGCTTTACTCTTTGATTGCCAAGCCTTCCAATATGTGATGTCAGTATGGTACTCTGCTCGCACCATATCTCGAATTTCTTTTGGCGTCATATTAAGTCGAACCTTTAATGTCGGAAGAATCAATTGACATATAAGGGTCGAATTACAATTACGGTGCGCCGCATTCAGTATTGGAATTACACATGTGTGTGGACCAGCATATGTTTTTACCCTAAAATATGTCGTATCTTTGGGTACTGAAGCATGTAATCTCCAAGAACATCCCTCTACTAAGCATTTGACAGTGTAAGTCGTTCTTGTAGATTTCAATACTTTCATTTGTACATTATGCTCAATATGCCACCGGTCTAGAGCATCCAATAAAGTTGCCTTATCTTGAAAGACACGTCCAGCCCAACTCCCGTCGATGCTAGGGAGACCAGTATTGATTTGTCGAATATTAAGATCTGTATGATCTACAGCATACTGATTTATCCAATAAGTATCTGAAAGAAAATGTTCCGGATGATCAATAAATTCATTTTCCTCGTCAGGATTGTCTACGTAATCATTGCTGATTTGTGGGTTGTCCATTTGAGTGTAAATTGTATTTGCAAGATCATTTAACCCTCCATCATGATTTTCATCTATATCTGGAAATGAAACATCCAGTTCGTCATCCTCACTACTATTCTGATCATCATGAATTGGTGAATCCTCATGATTAATATCACTATCACCACCCCTATCAACATTACAATTGTCACGCCCCGGGTGTAAACCAGAACCCGGGCTCGTCTACAGATCCGCCGTATACACGGAATTTTTCGTGTATACGAAGCGCTGGTAACCTGCTCAAATATAAAAGATATAATAAAAGAGCATAAACAGAGCTAAACTAGAACTAATACATCTCAGATAAAGCTGAAAAGTAAAGTGCAGAAATAAACTCTCAATAATACATATGTCTCTCTCAGCTCACTAATCAAATACAACCAGCCGGTCGAAGCCGGACCCAAAAGAAATAAAAAGTAGAGTATCTGAGAGTATCTGGGGTACATCTAGTAACAGAACTGGTGCCTGGGTAGACCGCTATCTAATCCGCGATCCACTCACCTCGGTCCGCTGAGGAGGGTCCCGCAACTCCCGCAGGCGACTCTGCAAAACAAAGGGGGAGGGGAAAAAGAAAAGCAGTGGGGAGTGAGAACTACTATAGAACAGTAGCCTCCTCCTAGTGGGTAAACCTCAACTCAAATGTGCCCACCAGGACTATAAGAGGCGGAAGAATGAACAAAGGTGGTAAGCTGTAAACAAAACTACTGATGATGAATAGAGCTACCACTACATGCCTCTAATGAGCTAACAGATAGTATAGCTATATGTATGCATCAGAATGTAAATGCCTGCCTGCCTAGACCCAATCGATACACCAGTAAGCACTGGTACTGCCTGCTCTGCCTGCCTGCCTGCCAAATCGGGTATGCTGGCCAACGCATAACACCGATAGGGGATGAGAGTCCCGAGGACTCGAAGCCTGTAAAACGCACACTCCGGAGTGGCACTCGAGGGGAGCGACCCACACGAGTATAATGCCTGGGTAACAAGTACCAAATCAGCAGGACTGGATCATGACTATGATCAAGGTGGAAAACCCATCCACTAAAAAGAAATCCAAATCCTCTATCCCAATCTGATGCAATAACCACTGTCCGGTCAACCGCCAAAGATCCGCGGTTGCCGCAATGCCCTGCCCTCACAGCCTGCCTGTCCCAAAACCCACAACTGTCTGACTACACTATCCCAGCCCCTGCTCGAACCCGAGCGCACTATCCCCCAAAGGTAGATAAAAGAAGAGAAAAGCATGGTTTCTCCTAAGTCAATGCCATCATGATAGTGTAGCAGAAAAAGGTGGCCTAACTAAATGTCCATACAAGCATGCAAAGTCCATTATCATTATTAAACAGGGTTCAAGTATTCTAGTTCTCACAGAGTAGAAATATGCCGTTTAAATAACCTTCCATTTTACTAAGTTGCCCCGAAGTAGTTTATGTATATGTAAAAGAGGTCCCATCATGCATATACCACATATCCATTTTAACAAAGCTCTTCCCATGGTTTTAAGCGATATATTAATTACCAGAATTAACCATTAATCAACACTTAGTCCTTTTGCAGTCACAAACTCTAGTTATAAGTCCAATTCCCAAATTAGCATGCCATGATCATTTTACCGGTTCATTTAGCCATATAACATATTAGCACTCAAATAGGCCTAGTGGGGACATCACAAGTAGGAGGTTAAACAACGGTACCCACCTCGAGCGCTAAATCCAAGTCCCGGCGGCGAAGTCCGCGCTCGATCCTCAACCGTCCCCGAAATACTGCGCCAAAAGTCCCAAAGAACACACACAAATTTACTAATCAAGTTTAATCCAAATCTGTCCCCAAAATCAGATTTACTGTTCAGCCATTTTTACCTGCGAAACGTGCCCAATAAATTCCCAGAAAAATGCTATCACGATCTACGCGACGAACCGGTCGAAACGAGTACCTGCACGTTTTCCCACGATTTTTCTGTGCTGAGAACGAAAATCGACAAGAGGGACACCCCAAAGCAAATCAATCACAAAAACTGAATCTGAAGATACTGTAAAAAGGGGTTCTCACCATCAGGGAAATTCCACGAAAATCCAAGGAAATTCAGAGAGATTCCTTGCGATGTGTAGATGCAAATCCCCCTTTGAATCGCCTCAATCCGATGTCCGGTTGCGGAGATATCACCAAAACAATCCAGCGCTGTCCAAAACTCCACCCCAGAAAATGGGGTTACAAGATGGTCCGAAAAACCCAGGAAAACCTCGGAATGAGGGAAAACCCGTAGAAATAAGAAATGTAGCCCTACCTGTTACGAAGACGATGGCGCAAGAATCGCTGAAAAATACTGCCTGGTTAGCTCGGGGGAGCTAAAACACTGTCGCTGCGCCGAAGAAGAATCCAGGAATGCAACGTCGCGCCGCGCCGAAAAATCCAAATCTCGAAGTGCGTGCCACCACAGATCCTCAAACTTCACCAGGAGATGGAGAACTCGAAGGGGAACAACTTTGCTGAAGACACCATGGTGAGAAGAGGCTCGGAAATGGTGGAAAAAGCAAGATGAATGGGCTTCGGGTTGCTTAAATAGGCCAGCCCAAAAAACAAATGCCAAAAAGACATCCGGGTCCCCACTTTCGGGCGCCCGGAAATTTCCGGGCGCGCACAGTGCGGCCCGGCCCAAGATTTCCGGGCGCGCACAGTGCGGCCCGGCCCGTGGCGCGCCGTCGGACGGGATCCAAAATCCGTCCGACCCGCTTCATCGCACGCCACGTGTCGCCCGAACAGGCGACAGCCACCTCCACCAGTCCCGCTCCGCCACGTGGCCAGCTCCGGGGGTCGACACGCGTCCCCGACCACCGTACCGCCGCGCCTGCCCGCACAGTCTGCGCCCGCTGCCCTCCTGCCCGCACAGTTGACCGCCCAACGGGGAAGCGCCACGTGTCCACTTCCACTGCTCGGTGCACCCGGTGCACGAACCCCCAAGAACCGAACCAACCAAATACTGCCACGTGTCCACCCCGGTGCACCGTGAACCAACGCCCAACCATCCTGCTCTGTAGACCGGGAGCTGTGAGCCAGCCAACCAGATCGTGCCACGTGGCACCGCCTTGGTGCACGCCCGTGCCGTGGACCGCGCACCTGCCCGCGCCCCGCTGCGCCTGCCCGCGCCCTCCGCGCCTGCCCGCGGCCGCGCGCCGCCTGCCCGCCGCCCTCCGCCGCCTTCCGCCGCCGCCGCCGCCGCCGGCCGCCGCCGGCGATCGCCGGAATTACTGTTCCGGCGGTGAACAGTAACCCGAGCTCCGAAAAATGCCGCAAATAGTCCGTTTGAAGCGTTTTCGCGCGCTGAATCCGAATTTGACGTCCGTTTCGCCAAATTCTCACTCTAAAAATTGCCGGATGCCCCCGGAAGAGTATTCTTGGTCCAAATTTCGCGCAGAGCCCAATCTCAATATCCGTTTCGCGCGGGAACACCTCTAAACATCCAATGGGGTCCCCTGATCACCCGCGTGATCCATTTTAAGCCCGAAGTCTAACACTTGTGTCCAATCGTGCCCCGAACACCTCCAGCACCCCGCGTAGGCCTCCAGTGGCCACCCCAAAGCACCGCAACAGCTCTGCGGAGATCCAGGTCATCACATCCTCCCCCACTAAAAGAAAGTTTCGTCCTCGAAACTAAAGTCATTCCTCAACCCGGAATCCCAACCAACAGGGGGGTAAATATCCAATCATCCACCACTCAAGCTCCCAAACTGGTGTCATGCCAACAACTCCGATAGGAGAACAGCTAAAAACTCACAACCCAAAAAGGGTATCACCAAGTCCCGATGCCGCCGCAGGTCCCTCAAACACACCAGCAAACAAGCTACTCACCCACTACGAGACATCCGCCTCGCTCACAAGGTCAAACCCAAAGAAGCGCAGATACTCTCAAGCAACCCAGGTACACCAACACCTCCAGGCCTGGCTCTCACAAGAACCGTCCTCGCGGCATAATCAGCTGTCGCGAAAAAGAAACAACCGAGCCAGCCTAACCGTCCTAAGTACCAAACCAAGCCCCACAACTAGGTCAAGACCATCAGGCCTACAGGTAAAACCAAGGACTCAACTGCACTGGGCAGGACCCACAACACGTCCCTACGTGCTAAAGATCGGGAATACGACCTCCCGAACACCCGGTAACCGTCCTACCCTTAACCCAATGCAAGGAAGTACATGCACTCCTAACAAATGACTAGGATGCCCAAATGCAATACAATGCACAAACAATGCCGGTAAATACAGTAAAACCATACCTGCCCCCACAAAGTCGGCTGCTGCAAAATCCTCCACCTGAGTGGCGTAGACCGGACCGCCCTGATCCGGCGACTGCTGATCCGCAGGGTAAAAAGGTGGTGACCCGCTCGCTGGAGCATAAGGCCACTGAGTCGACCACTGCTGCTGGGGCGAAAGAGGAGCCGATGCAGATGAGGGTGCCGCTGAAGTCGAAAGGGGGCACGTAGCTCGAATGTGGCCTGGCTGTCCGCACTTGTAACAACAACCCCATCTCTGATCACAAGTGTGCGACAAATGAGGTCCTCCACAGAATATGCATCTGTCTCTATCGCGAAACCGTGGCCGCCCCGTCTGCTGCTGTCCCTGAGTCTGAGGCTGAGACTCCTGCTGCTGCTGCGATGGCCACTGGGATCCACTAGACTCTCGCTGCTCCACGCGCCCACGGCTAGGTGACTGAGGCCGTGGCGGTCTCCATGAACTAGTCTGTCCCTCATCCTCGGGTACTGGTCGTTTCCTCACAGAACTCAGCGCGACCATCCCGCTTTGCCTTGCCACCACTGTGTCGCCTCTCTCCACCCAAGAGGCATGCTCAACGGCCCCCCGAAGAGTCTGGTGTCGCTGTGCATGCACAAGGATATAGAGCTCGCTGCGGAGGCCTGTCTCAAACAACTCAACCTGATGCGGTCCATCCCGGGCGACATAGGGCACACAATTAAACAGCCGCATGAACTCCTGATGGTAATCCTGAACTGACCGGTCGCCCTGCTGAATGTTTTTCAAATCATCCTCCAGCTTCTTCCTCACGCTGGTCGAAAAATAGGTGTCCACAATCATACGCCGAAACTCAGACCAGGGTAACTGTCGAGATATCTGAAACTCCCGTGGCTCCACCCGATGCCACCAGAGGTCTGCATCTCCATCTAGGCAATGTACCGCCATATAAACTCTGTACCTCGGGTCGATGAAGAAATCCCGAAAAATCTTCTCCATCGCTGCTAACCATGTCCCAACCTCCCACGGCTGCATATCCCGCCCCGAGAACCTGGGCGGCCCGCGCTTACAAAACTTAACCAGTTTATCCGCGAAGTCCTGCTCCTCCGCCGGGGTCAAAGGCTGGGCCACGCCCTGAGCCCCGCTACTCAAAGATGGCGCCGTCGGCACAAGTGGTTCCACAGGTGGTGCCGGGGTCTCTGACACTGTCGGAGGCGGCGCCCCTCTCCGCGCCAGTAGCTGCTCAATCCGCTGCTCCTGCCGGCGGCTGCTCTCCGCCAATTGGGCTACCATGGCCCTCAACTCAGCAATCTCAGAAGATCCAGCCTGTCCTCGCTCAACAGGGGGTGTAGGGGCACCCCGGGTAGGAATCCGACGTCGGGGAGGCATCTGCCACAAGAACCACAGATCAGTAACGAAACCACACTCGACCCAATCTAGCGAAAGTCAAAGGCATCCCCCTATTTTTGTAACTTTATGTTGTCTGCAGCCAACATAACTGTCCCACAAAAATAGGGTATGCCAATCCCTCTTCACTCACTGGAAGAGTCAAATAAACACATGACCAAATTGCCGACTTTCGCATAATGTCACGTCACTCACGTCCTGCCTTCCTAGGGTCTGCCAAAAGCCTAGGGTTTCCTAAGTCCCAACTGACCTATCCCTAAGCTCTGATACCAACTTAATCTGTCACGCCCCGGGTGTAAACCAGAACCCGGGCTCGTCTACAGATCCGCCGTATACACGGAATTTTCCGTGTATACGAAGCGCTGGTAACCTGCTCAAATATAAAAGATATAATAAAAGAGCATAAACAGAGCTAAACTAGAACTAATACATCTCAGATAAAGCTGAAAAGTAAAGTGCAGAAATAAACTCTCAATAATACATATGTCTCTCCCAGCTCACTAATCAAATACAACCAGCCGGTCGCAGCCGGACCCAAAAGAAATGAAAAGTAGAGTATCTGAGAGTATCTGGGGTACATCTAGTAACAGAACTGGTGCCTGGGTAGACCGCTATCTAATCCGCGATCCACTCACCTCGGTCCGCTGAGGAGGGTCCCGCAACTCCCGCAGACGACTCTGCAAAACAAAGGGGGAGGGGAAAAAGAAAAGCAGTGGGGAGTGAGAACTACTATAGAACAGTAGCCTCCTCCTAGTGGGTAAACCTCAACTCAAATGTGCCCACCAGGACTATAAGAGGCGGAAGAATGAACAAAGGTGGTAAGCTGTAAACAAAACTGCTGATGATGAATAGAGCTACCACTACATGCCTCTAATGAGCTAACAGATAGTATAGCTATATGTATGCATCAGAATGTAAATGCCTGCCTGCCTAGACCCAATCGATACACCAGTAAGCACTGGTACTGCCTGCTCTGCCTGCCTGCCTGCCAAATCGGGTATGCTGGCCAACGCATAACACCGATAGGGGATGAGAGTCCCGAGGACTCGAAGCCTGTAAAACGCACACTCCGGAGTGGCACTCGAGGGGAGCGACCCACACGAGTATAATGCCTGGGTAACAAGTACCAAATCAGCAGGACTGGATCATGACTCTGATCAAGGTGGAAAACCCATCCACTAAAAAGAAATCCAAATCCTCTATCCCAATCTGATGCAATAACCACTGTCCGGTCAACCGCCAAAGATCCGCGGTTGCCGCAATGCCCTGCCCTCACAGCCTGCCTGTCCCAAAACCCACAACTGTCTGACTACACTATCCCAGCCCCTGCTCGAACCCGAGCGCACTATCCCCCAAAGGTAGATAAAAGAAGAGAAAAGCATGGTTTCTCCTAAGTCAATGCCATCATGATAGTGTAGCAGAAAAAGGTGGCCTAACTAAATGTCCATACAAGCATGCAAAGTCCATTATCATTATTAAACAGGGTTCAAGTATTCTAGTTCTCACAGAGTAGAAATATGCCGTTTAAATAACCTTCCATTTTACTAAGTTGCCCCGAAGTAGTTTATGTATATGTAAAAGAGGTCCCATCATGCATATACCACATATCCATTTTAACAAAGCTCTTCCCATGGTTTTAAGCGATATATTAATTACCAGAATTAACCATTAATCAACACTTAGTCCTTTTGCAGTCACAAACTCTAGTTATAAGTCCAATTCCCAAATTAGCATGCCATGATCATTTTACCGGTTCATTTAGCCATATAACATATTAGCACTCAAATAGGCCTAGTGGGGACATCACAAGTAGGAGGTTAAACAACGGTACCCACCTCGAGCGCTAAATCCAAGTCCCGACGGCGAAGTCCGCGCTCGATCCTCAACCGTCCCCGAAATACTGCGCCAAAAGTCCCAAAGAACACACACAAATTTACTAATCAAGTTTAATCCAAATCTGTCCCCAAAATCAGATTTACTGTTCAGCCATTTTTACCTGCGAAACGTGCCCAATAAATTCCCAGAAAAATACTATCACGATCTACGCGACGAACCGGTCGAAACGAGTACCTGCACGTTTTCCCACGATTTTTCTGTGCTGAGAACGAAAATCGACAAGAGGGACACCCCAAAGCAAATCAATCACAAAAACTGAATCTGAAGATACTGTAAAAAGGGGGTTCTCACCTTCAGGGAAATTCCACGAAAATCCAAGGAAATTCAGAGAGATTCCTTGCGATGTGTAGATGCAAATCCCCTTTTGAATCGCCTCAATCCGATGTCCGGTTGCGGAGATATCACCAAAACAATCCAGCGCTGTCCAAAACTCCACCCCAGAAAATGGGGTCACAAGATGGTCCGAAAAACCCAGGAAAACCTCGGAATGAGGGAAAACCCGTAGAAATAAGAAATGTAGCCCTACCTGTTACGAAGACGATGGCGCAAGAATCGCTGAAAAATACTGCCTGGTTAGCTCGGGGGAGCTAAAACACTGTCGCTGCGCCGAAGAAGAATCCAGGAATGCAACGTCGCGCCGCGCCGAAAAATCCAAATCTCGAAGTGCGTGCCACCACAGATCCTCAAACTTCACCAGGAGATGGAGAACTCGAAGGGGAGAAACTTTGCTGAAGACACCATGGTGAGAAGAGGCTCGGAAATGGTGGAAAAAGCAAGATGAATGGGCTTCGGGTTGCTTAAATAGGCCAGCCCAAAAAACAAATGCCAAAAAGACATCCGGGTCCCCACTTTCGGGCGCCCGGAAATTTCCGGGCGCGCACAGTGCGGCCCGGCCCAAGATTTCCGGGCGCGCACAGTGCGGCCCGGCCCGTGGCGCGCCGTCGGACGGGATCCAAAATCCGTCCGACCCGCTTCATCGCACGCCACGTGTCGCCCGAACAGGCGACAGCCACCTCCACCAGTCCCGCTCCGCCACGTGGCCAGCTCCGGGGGTCGACACGCGTCCCCGACCACCGTACCGCCGCGCCTGCCCGCACAGTCTGCGCCCGCTGCCCTCCTGCCCGCACAGTTGACCGCCCAACGGGGAAGCGCCACGTGTCCACTTCCACTGCTCGGTGCACCCGGTGCACGAACCCCCAAGAACCGAACCAACCAAATACTGCCACGTGTCCACCCCGGTGCACCGTGAACCAACGCCCAACCATCCTGCTCTGTAGACCGGGAGCTGTGAGCCAGCCAACCAGATCGTGCCACGTGGCACCGCCTTGGTGCACGCCCGTGCCGTGGACCGCGCACCTGCCCGCGCCCCGCTGCGCCTGCCCGCGCCCTCCGCGCCTGCCCGCGGCCGCGCGCCGCCTGCCCGCCGCCCTCCGCCGCCTTCCGCCGCCGCCCGCCGCCGCCGGCCGCCGCCGGCGATCGCCGGAATTACTGTTCCGGCGGTGAACAGTAACCCGAGCTCCGAAAAATGCCGCAAATAGTCCGTTTGAAGCATTTTCGCGCGCTGAATCCGAATTTGACGTCCGTTTCGCCAAATTCTCACTCTAAAAATTGCCGGATGCCCCCGGAAGAGTATTCTTGGTCCAAATTTCGCGCAGAGCCCAATCTCAATATCCGTTTCGCGCGGGAACACCTCTAAACATCCAATGGGGTCCCCTGATCACCCGCGTGATCCATTTTAAGCCCGAAGTCTAACACTTGTGTCCAATCGTGCCCCGAACACCTCCAGCACCCCGCGTAGGCCTCCAGTGGCCACCCCAAAGCACCGCAACAGCTCTGCGGAGATCCAGGTCATCACAACAATCTCCTTCGTCGATATTATCACCTCCTTTTTCAACATTAGTATCAAATTCATTAATAGCAGTTGGATTCCAATGTTCATAGGAATTAGATAACCTGCAAATTTGGTAAACCTAAAATTCCAACATTGCCATTAATTTAAAACTTAACATTTAATTTATATTTGTACTTACCCCCAATCAGAAGGTTCTAGTTGTAAATGAGACATCATTGATTCTATACTGGAGGTCGTGCATTGTTCGCGTGATGTCGTGGCATGCGTGCGGTGTCCGCGTGAGGTCGTGGCTTGCGTGTGTCCGCGTGAGGTCGTGGCTTGCGTGTGTCCGCGTGAGGTCGTGGCTTGCGTGTGTGTGGTCGTAGGTGGCACACATGTGGTCGTTGGTGGCACACTACTAAACGAGCAAGGTACAACACTCTCAATAGGGCCATACTCACTTTCTCTGCAATATATACAATGATTAAGTCCATTTAAAGAATATGCCAAATGACAAAATTATTAGGTTATTGTTCTAACCTTGTCATTCTGACACCACCTTCGTGTGGAATATTTTGATCACTCAGTACATTGGCGGAAGGACCCAAATCAATATAATTGTGGAGCATTCTCATGTAATAACCTTGCGGTTCAAAATTATCCGACGGATGTAACTCTTTCTCAATGTATACCATCACAACACCATGATGTTCACATAATCCAATCATTCCCTCCAATGATTCATCATCTACTACTTCGTGAGCTAAATATCCACTACCGATCGTTGGACAACCAATAGTAAATTTTAAACGAAATTGTTCTCTTGTACAATTTACTAAACGATACATTCTCGTCTCAAAACTACTATATGCAGAATCAGAACGTATCGCGATTAACTTTTTTTGACCGCCGATATATCGTGGACCATTCTCATCGATAACTAACTGTCCATCCCAATGAACACTTATGGGCATGCGACGATTAGCCATTTCAACTACAAAACAAAATTTAACCACTTCAAAATGTTCGGTTATATGTAATGGATCTAAATAGGGGAAAAAACACCTAGAGGGGGGTGAATAGGTGTAAACAATAAACACTCAAAAAATCATTGCGCAATAAAACCCAATGCCGAAATGTAAATGAACACGCAAGATTTTTACGTGGAAAAACTCCAAACCGGAGTAAAAAACCACGGGACCGATCACACGGCGAAATCCACTAGAATTAACACACGTACAAGGTGATATAACGTACTCACAGACGACTCAACCTTTTACCATACGCTCCTAGTAGATCTTCTCCGCTCGCTCCACGACGCTTCTCGAATCCACGATCTGCGCCCAACGCCGAATCCTCAGCGTCCAACGTCGAGTCCACGACGTCCAACCGAATCCACGGTCTTCACCCAGTAGCACGCTTCGAATCCACGAACGTACCTCGCTCCGAATCCACGAGAGCGGTTGCACCTTGAATCCACAAGGCCACGCGAGTCCACGCGCCGATTTAGGGTAAATCGTTGTTTTTGGGTGGTGATGATCCGCCGAATACTTAGATTAGAAATAGATCGGAAATACCATCTAAGTATTCATTGATTTGATTCTACTCAAAATCTGAGTTTGGAAAACCTAGAATCAAATCAATCAATATAGATGAAGAAACATAGAATTAAATCTATTGATTTCCTTTCTTCTCTATATGTGGATCTTTCTCTTTCGGCCGTATTTTTCTATTATTTCCGGGATGCCCTAGAAAATGAATAAAGGGTCTATTTATAGGTTAGAGACCATTGGAAGAAGATAAGGATCAAAAACTTGCCTTTTCTGGAAATTTTACGGACGGCGATCCGGATCGGAATTGGGCGATCCGGATTGCAGTAGCAAGAAGGACGGTTTCCAGAAAAAAAATAGTTCGGGATCCGGATCGAAGTTCCTGATCCGGATCGTTCATACAGTTTCACCAAACACCAACGTTCGGGATCCGGATTGCAAAGCCTGATCCGGATCGTTCAAATATCAAGGTAAAACTAGTGTTCGGGATCCGGATCAAAGGATGCTGCGATCCGGATTGAACCAGTGTATGAACGAACACCCTTCGGGATCCGGATTGAAAAGTCTGATCCGGATCCTGAACATGTCCCATGTCCAGTTTTTGATTTTTATGCAATAAAAAATTCTTCCAAGTGTTTCTACACTACAAGAAGTATTCGGATCATCAAAATTCTTTAGTTAAACATACCTGATCCTTTTGAATTCTTCTTTCTTGAGATTGAGGTATATGATCCAAACTTCTTTCATCTTCAATCTTCAAGACTTAATACTTTCACGAAATACGCCAACTCAAATTCCGTAACAATCTCCCCCTTTGGCGGTTTCGTGACAAAACACAAATCCACTAAAGAAAATTCAAAAAGGATATTTTTGTTGCTATCACCATACAACAAAAATTTACAATGGAATCCAAAAATTAAAATACATGAGATAAACTCCTAAAACAGACTCTAGACTTAGACATCTGTACTCTCTGCAAAAAGAAATCATTCTTGACAAAAGAGATCGTTAGATACCTCAAGAATATTTAACATTCAAAACCTAACATAGATAAAGTTTATTCTCATGATGACATTTAGGAATTCAGATATGTAATAAGATCAGAATCAAACATTGACATATCTTTTAGGCAAAAAGATTCCAAATGTCATAACTTTGCTTTGTTAGTAATCAAACAACTTGTTAGTAATAATACATGCCCAAATAATTAGTCAAATAGTTAGTAGGGACAACAAATCACAAGATAAAACCAGAAGTTGTGATACTTACCTTCCACCAAGGTACCAAAGTCAAAGTTCTCTTTGTTCAAAGTTTTCACATCTCTCTCTAAACCTCTCTCCCCCTTTTTGTCACAAACAAAGCCAATAATTACAAAAGAAAAGGAGAGTTAAAAGGTTTAAGACAAATCAAGAAACTTGAGAGTTGAAGGAAATAAAACAAACCAAGAACGTAAAAACCTGCAAAAGAAAAGATTAGACAAAAAATTTTATGCAGAATCGTCAGAGCTGATACACCCAAGCTTCTGAAACATTTTCTTGATCCGTTTGTTCATAGAAGCTTGTTCCTTCTTAACTTCTCTGACTTCTTTCTTGACTTCTTTAAGATCCTCTTTCATTTCAGCGAACTCAATAGACATGCGTTCTTGCTCGTTCGAGAGTCGCTGTTGTTCCTTAAAAATTGAGCTTACTGAAGTATCATCATCAGAAGTTGAAGGAGGTGCTTGCTGTGGAGGTGGAACAGGAGCTGTTGCTCGAGTTGGTGCTCTTTGTCGGATAGGAGGTGATGGAGGATCATCTTGTTTCGTCGAGAGAGACTTCACAATTGTCGTCTCATTGATTGTGCCCAAACTGTACATATATGAGCTTGCACTTGTGTCGACTTTGAACTTTCTAAGGATGCGCATAATTATCATTGGATAGGGGAGTCTCTCTGTGGGGTGAGAATGTTCCACATAACGCACCATCCTTGACCAAATGAGGAAAGGAATGTTCAAGTTCGCTCCCATTGATGCTGCGGGGTTTCCTAGAAGATAAAGGAATAACATCTTATCCCATCGAAGAACCTTCGTATTCATGTTTGGAAGGATGTTGTAGCAGACAATGAAGTTTAAGTAGCGATACTCCGGTCTAAGTTCTTTTGAGAAAACAGAATTTCCGGTCGACAAAGTATCTGGAACACAAATTCCATTAACCACCACTCTCCAAGAGTTGTCGGTGAAGACTTGAGTTTTCAGATAATGGAGTCCATCAGACTTGGCTTTCATTCCTAGCACTTCTCCAATTAATTGGGGTGTGATTTTGATCTTGATATTTTTGACCAAAGTGTGAAATTCTCGACGTCCTTGGTCTTGATCAACTAGACCTGAACCGTTCTGATAAAACATCCGTACTGAGTGAGGACAGTACCCAGTAGTCTCAGGGAAGTTGCATATGGGAGCAAGACCGGCTTGGTCAAACAAAGTCCCAAAGATTGGAGATCTTTCTCTCATTGCTTTGGCATTTACTGTTGGGTTTAGGTTAATAAGGATCTAATAGGGGAAAAAACACCTAGAGGGGGGTGAATAGGTGTAAACAATAAACACTCAGAAATCTTTGTGCGATAAAACCCAATGCGGAAAAATAAAAGAACACACAAGATTTTTACGTGGAAAACTCCAAACCGGAGTAAAAAACCACGGGACCGATAACACGGCGAAATCCACTAGAGTTAACACACGTACAAGGTGATATAACGTACTCACAGACGACTCAACCTTTTACCATACGCCCCTAGTCGATCTTCTCCGCTCGCTCCACGACGCTTCTCGAATCCACGATCCGCGCCGCCAACGCTGAATCCACAGCGTCCAACGTCGAGTCCACGACGTCCGACCGAATCCACGGTCTTCACCCAATGGCACGCTTCGAATCCACGAACGCACCTCGCTCCGAATCCACGAGAGCGATAACACCTTGAATCCACAAGGCCACGCGAGTCCACGCGCCGATTTTGGGGTAAATCGTTGTTTGTTTGGGTGGTGATGATCCGCCGAATACTTAGATCAAGAGTAGATCGGAAATACCATCTAAGTATTCATTAGTTTGATTCAACTCAAGATATGAGTATGAAAACCTAGAATCAAACTAATCAATATAGATGAAGAACCATTAAATAGATCTAATGATTTCCGTTCTTCTCTATATGTGGATCTAAGGCCGTATAAAATGATATTTGAAAATGACGGCTCTTTTTCCGATGCCCTAGAAATGAAATAGGAGGGCTATTTATAGGTTAGAAACCCTAGGAAGAATATTCGGATCAAAAACAAACTTTTCTGGAAAGTTTTACCGACGGCGATCCGGATTGCATAAGCCACGATCCGGATCGCAGACGCACAGAATGCAGTTTCCAGAAAATCGCCTGTTCGGGATCCGGATCATAATCCACGATCCGGATCGTTCATACATTTTCACAAAACACCCCATTCGGGATCCGGACTGCCCAAGCTGTGATCCGGATTGCAGCAATGTATGAACGAACACCTTTCGGGATCCGGATTGAAAGTCCACGATCCGGATCCTGAACATGTCCCATGTCCAGTTTTTGATGAATATGCAATTAAAACCTCTTCCAAGTGTTTCTACACTATAAGAAGTATTCGGATCATCAAAATTATTTAGTTAAACGTACCTGATCCTTTTGAATTCTTCTTTCTTGAGATTGAGGTATATGATCCAAAGTTTCTTCATCTTCAATCTTCAAGACTTAAACATTCACGAAATACGCCAACTCAAATTCCGTAACAATCTCCCCCTTTGGCGGTTTCGTGACAAAACACAAATCCACAAAGAAAATTCAAAAAGATATTTTTGTTGCTATCACCATACAACAAAAATTTACAAAAGAGTTCCAGAAATTAAAAACATGAGATAAACTCCTAAGACAGACTCTAGACTTAGACATCTGTAACCTCTGCACACAGAAAACATTCTTGACAAACAAATTCGTTAGATACCTCAAGAATTGGAACATAGAAAAAACCAAGTACAGAGATAGAGTTTGATCTCATCATGACATTTAAAAGAATCAGATATGTGAAAGAAACATAGTTAAAACCAACATATCTTCTAAGCAGTTGAAAACCAAATGTCAAAGTATGTTAGTCCAACATCAACTTGTTAGTCATATTACATGCCCAAATAGTTAGTCAAATAGTTAGTATAGAAGCATGTCACAAATCACAAAAGAAAACCAAAGTTGAGTTGAGATTCATACTTACCTTTACCTTGATATCACAATCATTGTTCATTCATTGTTCATTGTTTTCGCTAACTCTCTCTCTCCCCCTTTTTGTCACAAAACAAAGCCAAAACGTAGCATGAGCTACAATATGTAAGGAGAGTAACCAAAAATAGAGTTCTAAAAGTATGCACAAACTGAGAACTAAACTAAAAGAGTAAAGAAAAACAATGTTCTGAGAACTAAGAACCCAAACTAAGGTGACCAATTCTGTTGCTCAATCTGAAGAGTCAGAACTAGTACAGCTTAGCTTGCTTAAAAGTCCTTTAAGCAAGTTCTTAAGGTTTGAGTATTTTTTCTTGATCTTCTTGTGTTCAGAGGAGACTTGCTGAAGCTCTCTCGATATTCTTTCATGTGTAGCAGAGATTCTTTGTTGTTCCTGACGAATCGATTCCAATATCTCTGTCTCAGTTGTCCGTGTCTTTGAATAAGATGAACGCTGTCTGGATGCAGATGGTGCATCAGGTCCTGCAGTCCATGGTGATTCAGTTTGCAAAATTCCTGAAAGTGAGCGTGCTCTGGTTAGAGGCCCACTCTGCTGACTTGTACTTCTTTGAACGCTTTTCCTTCTTGTATATTGTACGGTCGTGGAGGCAGATTTCATAAGTCTCTTCCCTTTGGTGAACTTCCTTTCTTCTTCATCAATTTTTCGCTGAACATCCTTAAGAAATCGTCCCATTCTTCACTATTGTAATCCGAGCTGTCTTCATTGGCTCCTTCCGGTTTGTCTCCAGTTGAGACGCCTGGTTCTTCTTTAACAGATGACCCCCAGGCAGCATTGCGACCAGCAAGATGATCAACCAGGAGAATGCCATTGATTCTAGTGCTTTGAGTTTAAGAAAGTGTCCTGTGAAGACCAACTCAAGAACATATGAAAAATCGTCAATTTTGAAAAATTTGAAAAATTGTACCTAGACAATCATAATCATATAGAGAAGCCAAGAATCAAATTAGTTTTCCAAAAAGAATTTTAAAAATAGATCAAATCCATGATTTACAAAAATTCCTCTTTTATGCCCTAAAACCGAATTTTTAGAAATCGAAGCCTAAAAACTCGTTAATCAAGTGAAATCCCAGCATAAAAGCAAAACTAATTGACCCAGAGTTCTTATTTCAAAAGAAATTTGATCAAAAACCATTCACAAACGAAAAAAATCCAACTTTTCAACTCACGTTTGATGAAAAAACAGAAAAACTGTGAAAAACCGAGTTTTGATCATGAAAACTTACTTGAATCCGAAGAACTTTGAGTTTTGAAGCACCAAGAAGCAAGAAATCTAGAGAGAGAAACTCTAGAAGCTTGAAAACCAGAAATTAGGGTAAAGAAATCTCGAATCTGAAAGTTTCTATATAGAACCCTAGCCGCGATCCGGATCGGCCGAGAATGTGATCCGGATCGGCCACACGCAGGAAAAATCCTGCGTTCGGGATCCGGATCACTTGCCACGATCCGGATCGGCTACACCTTTTTCTTCAGAAAAATTAAGAAAAATACAATAAAATCCAGAAAAAGTATGTAAGCACTTTACCATGTCAACTTTAAACAAATGACATCGTTTCACACAACAAGAAATAGATTATGAAAAATCTATCAAAAATATCCAAAAATGAAACGAAGATTTACGAAAGTTAAAACACTTAAAGTTGAACAACTTCAATTACATCTATCCTGATCCTATGTGTAATGTCTTTATCAAATCATCAATTTCAGTAAAGAAAATGAAGTACCAAGATCAATAGATGTTTGAAATCCCAGATAAGTTAGATAATATATCTAGACAATCTGTTGAAGGAGTGGCTCTTTGAGCATCTTAAATCAAAAATCCCACCTTATACCAACCATGAAATACGACTGAGTCAAGTATTTCAATATGAGTTTCATCAACAATTTTTCAAACAAAAATTTGCTTTTCATTCATGGAGTATCTTTTTCTTTCATTTTCTCCATGTGGTGGTAGTTTTCACACTCCTCATTGGGATGTAACTCTTTCCACATCTTTTGAGCATTTCACATTTCATTGACTCCCCCTCAATTGGCTATCAATTATTTAATATATAAAGTATTCAACCAAACCATTGATCTCGAATTCATACTCGACTAAGCAATCAAATATGATAATGACTATACCAAGAGATCATTGAGAGAGAAATTGACTTTGATCACAGAAAGATGGTTTAATTAACGTAAATGATCATTGCAACATTGAAACATTATGACATCAAAAACATAATAAATTTCTAAATGCATAAAAGGATGCAATTAAAGTCAATTATGATTTATGCTCAATTAGTGTGCTATGTACAGAACATAGATAAAGAACAAAACAAAAACAAGAACAAAAACAAAACCTAATCTAAGCAAAGGTTTCAAAAGAGTTTATTTCAAGGAAAGCATGCCAATTGCTTTACGCAAGTGAATAAAACGTTTTTGATCCAAAGGTTTTGTTAAGATGTCGGCTAATTGATCCTCAGTTGAAATATATGACAGTTGAAGAATGTTTGATTCAACTAGCTCTCTAAGAAAATGATATCTAAGTTCAATATGTTTTGTTCTAGAGTGCAACACAGGGTTTTTAGAAATGTTAATAGCACTAGTGTTGTCACATAAAATGGTTACCGAAGATGTTGAAATTCGGAAATCGCTCAACACGCTCTTCATCCAAATCAATTGGGTTGAACAACTTCCTGCAGAAATGTACTCCGCTTCGGCAGTCGAGAGTGCTATGCAGTTCTGCTTTTTACTGTGCCATGCAACAAGGCAGTGGCCAAGATAGAAGCATGCACCACTCGTGCTTTTCCGGTCATCCACCGATCCAGCCCAATCGGCATCTGAGTATCCAACAATATCCAAAGTCGTTCCCATAGGATACCAAATTCCGAAATTGATTGTACCTTTGATATACCGGATGATCCGTTTCACCGCTTTCAGGTGAACCTCCTTCGGTGCTGATTGATATCTCGCACAAATCCCAACACTGAAGGATATATCCGGGCGACTAGCCGTGAGATATAGTAGACTTCCAATCATACTGCGGTACAGTTTCTCGTCTACATTCTCACTTTGTGATTCACTTCCAAGTCCCTTATGGCTAGTTCCCATTGGAGTCGGAAAATCCTTAGAATTTTCAAGATCAAACTTTTTGACCAACTCCAGTGCATACTTGGATTGACACAAGTGAATTCCTTCATCGTTTTGTTTAACTTGTAATCCAAGAAAATAATTCAACTCGCCCATCATGGACATCTCAAATTCGCTTTCCATGGTCTCCGCGAATTTAGAAGCATCATTATCTCTTGTTGCTCCAAAAACAATGTCATCAACATAGATTTGAGCAACTATGAAATTGTTTTGATAATGCTTCACAAAGAGAGTCCTGTCAGCTCCCCCTCGAGTGTAGCCCTTTTCCAAAAGGTGCTTTGTCAACCTTTCGTACCATGCTCGCGGTGCTTGTTTCAGACCGTAAAGAGCCTTTTTCAGTCGAAAAACATGGTTAGGTAGTTTATGATCCACAAAACCTTTCGGTTGAGCTACATAAACTTCCTCATTTAAAAATCCATTTAAAAAGGCGCTCTTAACGTCCATTTGAAATAATCTGATTTTAAAATGACAAGCAATCGCAAACAATATACGAATGGACTCGAGTCTAGCTACAGGGGCGAAGGTTTCATCAAAGTCTATACCTTCTACTTGAGAATAGCCTTGAGCAACTAACCTTGCTTTGTTCCTGATGATAGTACCTTCTTCGTTTTTCTTGTTCTTGAAGATCCATTTGGTACCTATCACATTGTGTTGCTTCGGAGGCTTCGTCAGTTCCCAGACTTTGTTTCGCTCGAATTGATGGAGCTCTTCCTGCATTGCTTTAATCCAATAATCATCTTGGAGAGCTTCATCAACATTCCTTGGTTCGATTTGAGATACATAGCATGCAAATCCGCAAACCAATTGTCTCCGTGTTCTAACTCCTTCTTGTGGATCTCCAATTATGTTCGATTCAGGGTGATCCTTGGAGATGCGTAACGTTTGAGGTAGAGGAGTAGGCGGAGGTACACGAGATGATTCCTGCACATCAGATAAGCTTGAAGAACCGTTAGATGCATCAACATTATTATCGAAAGAATTGTTAGAAGAAGATGCATTAGCAGGTGTATCATCATCAAGAGAGATATCGAGGGTAGATTTTTCAGATTCAAAATGAAAAGCTTCATCTACCTTAACATTTATCGATTCTACGATCGTCTTAGATTCTAAGTTAAAAACTCGATATGCTCTGCTGTTTGTAGAATAACCTAAGAAAATCCCTTCGTCACTTCGAGAGTCAAATTTTCCAAGATTCTCACGATCACGTAAAATAAAACACCGACTCCCAAAGATGCGAAAATATTTGATGTTAGGTTTTCTACAAAACCAAAGTTCATATGGTGTATTCAAAGTCCCCGGGCGCAAATACACGCGATTGATAACATAAACAGCAGTGTTCACCGCTTCAGCCCAAAAATAAAAAGGTAAGTTCCGGCTGTGAAGCATAACACGTGCCATTTCCTGTACGACCCTGTTTTTGCGCTCGACTACACCATTTTGTTGAGGTGTGTAAGGTGCGGAGAATTCATGTTTAATGCCATTAGAAGTGCAAAAATCAATGAATTTGGAATTTATGAATTCCCCACCTCTATCACTCCTAACTCGAGTAATCCTTTCATTCTTTTCTATCATAATACGATTGCAGATTTCGAGAAAAGAATCAAAGGTATCAGCTTTTTCTTTTAGAAAGGCTACCCAAGTATATCTAGAAAAATCATCAACCAACAAGAAAATATACCATTTACCTCCCAGAGATGGTTGACGAGTTGGCCCCATTAAGTCCATATGCAAAAGTTCCAAAGGCCGTTTTGTACCTATGTGGTTCAAATTCTTGTGTGCAGTCCTAGACTGTTTTCCCTTTTGGCAACCGCCACACACAAGGTTTTGTTCAAAAGAAAGTTTCGGAACCCCCTTGACCACATCTTTATTTGAAATTCTAGCAAGTTCCTTAAAGTTTATGTGACCTAGCCTTTCATGCCAAAGTGTTTCATTTTTCAAAGATGCTAGGTTACATTTTTCAGAAATCTTAGAAGGAACTACATAACAATTGTTTTCTGATCTAACCCCCTTTAAAAAGAAAGCATGGTTCATGTCAGTTACAGTGCATTTATCAGATGAAAAATTAACTGAATAACCACTATCACACAGTTGACTTATGCTTATGAGGTTAGTCTTAAGGCCATGAACAAATAACACATTATCTAGAACCGGGCCATCTGGAATAGCTACCGTTCCCTTTCCAACAATTTTGGAAGACCGACCATCTCCGAAAACAACAAGTCCTCCGGAGTTTTTCTCAAATGTTTGAAAACAGTTTTTATCGCCGGTCATATGACGGGAACACCCGCTATCCAGGTACCAAGACGAACTATCATATGCATGCAAGGAAACATTGGTAGCAAGACAGGGAAAGATTTCACCTTTGCGCACCCAAACCTTTTTGGAATGCGTCGGTAATGATCGTGAAGTTGATTTCCTAGGTGAGAGCGTCTTGCTTGAAGAATTGCTGCTCCTTGATGATGTCGTCTTGAGCGGTGTACTACCAAGGCTCTTTTCCTTCAATTGATTGCAGTTGTTTTCCGAGGAATAGCCCTTTTGGTAGTCATTGCAAGATGTGCTTGAGGTGTGCGTTTGGCTCCAGTCTTGCAATTTCTTCTTATGTGCCCTGAAATGCCACAACGAAAACATACCTTGGTTCTTGTCGATTCCGAGGAAGATGTAGTAGGTTCGTTGTCGTTGCTTGTCGTGAACACCGGTGTCGGAGGAGGAGATACCGACTGAGGCACAAATACTGTACCACTCGAACTTGGAATGTCTCCAGTTTGAGTGTATCCGAGGCCGAACTTATTTCTTTGACCGAGACCAAGAAGTCTGTCCAACTTACTCCTTCCAGAAGAAAATCTCTGTAAGTCATCCTTTAGTTGGCGTATGGTCTCCGTCATTTCCAATTTTTCCTGTCGAGCCTCGCCGTTGAGCTTCAAGAAGTAATTCGCTTTGTTCACCATATCCATATAATTCTTCTCGAAATGCTCATTGGACTCTTGAAGGGAAACATTTGTCTTAATCAGATTGTCCCTTTCCACTTCAAGATCGGTTGAGATAGAGGTTACTCTTTTTACTTCATCTTCAAGATCCTGTAATCTCTCTTTCAACCCCTTGTTTTGCTTAGCCAGTTTCTTTGAATCCCTCAAAAGTTATGGTAGGCTAAAACAAAATCTTCACCTTCCGAATCATCTGATTCATCGTCCGTTGCAATCTTTTCAACAGTGGAGTTGGACAGTGAGTCGGATGTACTTGCCATTAAGCACATGAAGGATGAAGATGTGGTGGACGCGTGGAAAGCTGTCGCGTTGTCTTCTTCATCACTTGACGATGACTCATTTGACGTGGAGTTGTCATCCCAAGTAACTACTTGCATCGCTTTCTTCTTAGCCGGATTCTTGTTGGGACATTCCGTTGCTATGTGGCCGTAGCCTCGACATTTGAAACACTGAACTTGTCCCTCAGAACTTTTCTTATCCTTTGAGAAGTTCTCTTGGCTTCTTGACTTGTAGCTTGAAGAACCCTTGCCTTTCTTCGACTTTCCGAAGGATGGAGTTTTGCTTGAATTTCCCCTTCGAAAGTTGCGGCGAAACTTCCTTGTCAAGAGAGCGAGCTGCTTCTCAAAGTCCTCCATAGAAATGTTCTCGTCGTCGTCCGAGGAGGATGAATCCGCGTCTTCTTCTTTAGTTGATTTCAATGCGTAACCTGAAGACTTAGAAGAGGATGCCTTTCCAGAAGAATAGTTAGTAGGAAAAGTCATTTCATAAGTTTGTAAAGCACCTACTAATTCTTCTACACGCATTTCGTCCGGGTGTTTAATTGTTTCAATGGCTGCGACCTTCGGGCGAAATCGTTCAGGAAGAGTTCTTAGAATTTTTCTTACAACTTTAAATTCTGGAATCTTCTCTCCCAAGTTAGCACATGAGTTCACGATGTCTTGCAATCGTGTGTAATAGTCAGTGAAGGATTCATTCTCTGCCATAGAGATAGAGTCAAACTTGCTCGTAAGCATTTGCAGTTTCTGAATCTTCACTAGGTTAGTTCCCTCATGCGTAACTTGAAGAACATCCCAGATTTCTTTCGCAGTCTCACATGCCGAGACGCGAGAGAACTCAGTTTGTGACAAAGCATTAAATAGAGCATTAATCCCTTTGCCATTGTAAGAAGATAAGTCTATCTCTTCCTTGGTCCATTTCGACCTAGGTTTTAAGGTGCGAACATCATCTAAAATTTCAGTTGGATTAGACCATCCTAATTCAATTGATTGCCACACCCTTTCGTCGATGGAAATTAAGAAAGCTTTCATCCGTACTTTCCAGTACGCATAATTAGTTCCATCAAAGAAAGGGGGTCGATTGATGTTTCCACCTTCAACCATTGTTTACAACCCTATTCCCGCTCTGATACCACTTGTTGGGTTTAGGTTAATAAGGATCTAAATAGGGGAAAAAACACCTAGAGGGGGGTGAATAGGTGTAAACAATAAACACTCAAAAAATCATTGCGCGATAAAACCCAATGCGGAAAAATAAAAGAACACGCAAGATTTTTACGTGGAAAAACTCCAAACCGGAGTAAAAAACCACGGGACCGATAACACGGCGAAATCCACTAGAATTAACACACGTACAAGGTGATATAACGTACTCACAGACGACTCAACCTTTTACCATACGCTCCTAGTAGATCTTCTCCGCTCGCTCCACGACGCTTCTCGAATCCACGATCCGCGCCCAACGCTGAATCCACAGCGTCCAACGTCGAGTCCACGACGTCCGACCGAATCCACGGTCTTCACCCAATGGCACGCTTCGAATCCACGAACGCACCTCGCTCCGAATCCACGAGAGCGATGCACCTTGAATCCACAAGGCCACGCGAGTCCACGCGCCGATTTTGGGGTAAATCGTTGTTTGTTTGGGTGGTGATGATCCGCCGAATACTTAGATCAAGAGTAGATCGGAAATACCATCTAAGTATTCATTAGTTTGATTCTACTCAAGATGTGAGTATGAAAACCTAGAATCAAACTAATCAATATAGATGAAGAAACATAGAATAGATCTAATGATTTCCTTTCTTCTCTATATGTGGATCTAAGGCCGTATAAAATGATATTTGAAAATGACGGCTCTTTTTCCGATGCCCTAGAAATGAAATAGGAGGGCTATTTATAGGTTAGAAACCCTAGGAAGAATATTCGGATCAAAAACAAACTTTTCTGGAAAGTTTTACCGACGGCGATCCGGATTGGATAAGCCACGATCCGGATCGCAGACGCACAGAATGCAGTTTCCAGAAAATCGCCTGTTCGGGATCCGGATCATAATCCACGATCCGGATCGTTCATACATTTTCACAAAAAACACCCCATTCGGGATCCGGATCCCAAGCTGTGATCCGGATTGCAGCAATGTATGAACGAACACCTTTCGGGATCCGGATTGAAAGTCCACGATCCGGATCCTGAACATGTCCCATGTTCAGTTTTTGATGAATATGCAATTAAAACCTCTTCCAAGTGTTTCTACACTATAAGAAGTATTCGGATCATCAAAATTATTTAGTTAAACGTACCTGATCCTTTTGAATTCTTCTTTCTTGAGATTGAGGTATATGATCCACAGTTTCTTCATCTTCAATCCTCAAGACTTAAACTATTCACGAAATACGCCAACTCAAATTCCGTAACATTTACATGTCTTTCACCAATGCATTCCCTCTTCTCAAAATCTTTGATCCGTGCTGAGCTAATGAATTCTTGTTGTGGAGGCTGGCTAGCAATAGGTTCGTTAATCGAAATCCCCCTAGCACTGCCTCTTTTTCTTGCACCGGTTTTTGTTCTTGTTCCGATTGGACTTGGGTCCATGGGAGCTTTTCCTTTTTCTGCAGCAGTAGGAGGAGGCTTTGCCTTTGAAGCTTCAGCAGTGGCTGTTCCTTTTGAGACAATAAGGACGTCTTCCTCGATCTCGAGGTTATCCCAGTCAATAGAAGCCGTCTCTGATTCTGTCTCAGAATCACTCCGAGCTTTCTTCGATCTCTTTGCCTTCTTGGGTTTGGCAGCATCTTTGACATGAACCATGGTAGCAAGCAGAAAAATGATCCAGGTGATCACCATTTTGATTGCCTGTGAATAACAACTCAAGAACACATGAAAAATTGTTAATTTTGAAAAATTTGAAAAATTGTACCCAAACAATCATAATCATGTAGAGAAGCCAAGAATCAAATTAGTTTTGCAAAAAGAATTTTAAAAGTGGATCAATTGCATGATTTTCAAAAATTTCTATTATATGCCATAAAACAGAATTTTCAGAAATCGAAGCCCAAAAATTCGTTAATCTTGAGAAAACCAAGCATATAATCAAAACTAATCTGCTCAGAGTTCTTATTATAAAAGAAATTTGATCAAAAAACATTCACAAACGAAAAAGATAGAGAAATTTCACCACGTTTTGAGGAAGATATAGAAAACCTGTGAAAAACCGAGATTTTGATCAATAAAACTTACTTGGAATCGAAGAACTTGAGTTAGGAAAGCTCCAAGATGGAAGATTTCTTGAGAGAGAAACTCTGGAGGCTTGAGAACAAAAGATTGTAGCAAAAGAAATCAAAACCCTCTTGTTCTTATTAAAACCCTAGCCGTGATCCGGATCGGATCGTGAATGTGATCCGGATCGGCTACCCGGAGGAAAAAGACTGCATTCGGGATCCGGATCACTTAGTCCGATCCGGATCGGCTCCAACTTTTCACCAGAAAAATTTTACAAAAATTCCATAAAATCCAGAAAAAGTATGTAAGCACTTTAGCATATCAACTTTAAACAAAAATCATCGTTTCATACAACAAGAAATAGATTATACCAAATCTATCAAAAATACTCAAAAATGAAACGAAAATTTATGGAAATTAAAACTCTTAAAGTTGAACAACTTCAATCACATCTAACCTGATCTTATGCGTAATGCCTTTATCAAATCATCAATTTTGGTAAAGAAAATGAAATACCAAGATCAATAGATGTTTGAAATCCCAGATAAGTTAGATAATATATCTAGACAATCTGTTGAAGAGAGTGGCTCTTTGAGCATCTTTCATCAAAAATCCCACCTTATACCAACCTTGAAATTTGACAGAGTCAAGTATTTCAATATGCATTTCATCATCAATTTTTAAAACAAAAATTTGCTTTGCATACATGGGGTATATTTTTTTTTCTCCATGTGGTGGTAGTTTTCACACTCCTCATTGGGATGTAACTCTTTCCACATCTTTTGAGCATTTTACTTTTCTTTGACTCCCCCTCAATTGGCTATCAATTATTTAATATATAAGGTATTCAACCAAAAATTGATCTCGCATTCATACTCGACTAAGCAATCAAATAAGATAATGACTATACCAAGAGATCATTGAGAGAGAAATTGACTTTGATCACTTAAAAGATGACTTAATTAACATAAATGATCATTGCAACATTGAAATATTATGATATCAAAAGCATAATAAATTTCTAAATGTGTGAAAAGATGCAATTAAAGTCAATTATGATTTATGCTCAATTAATGTCCTATGTACAAAACATAGATAAAGAACAAAACATGAAACAAAACCTAACTTAAGCAAAAGTTTCAAAAAGAGGTTATTTCAAGGAAAGCATTCCAATTGCTTTACGCAAATGAATAAAACGTTTTTGATCCAAAGGTTTTGTTAAAATGTCAGCTAATTGATCCTCAGTTGAAATATATGAAAGTTGAAGGATATTTGATTCAACTAGCTCTCTAAGAAAATGATATCTAAGTTCAATATGTTTTGTTCTTGAGTGCAACACAGGGTTTTTTGAAATGTTTATAGCACTGGTGTTGTCACAAAGAATTGTTACCGAAGTTGTTGAAATCCGGAAATCGCTCAACACGCTTTTCATCCATATCAATTGGGTTGAACAACTACCCGCTGAAATATATTCCGCTTCGGCAGTCGAGAGTGCTATGCAATTTTGCTTTTTACTGTGCCATGCAACAAGGCAATGGCCAAGATAGAAGCATGCACCACTCGTGCTTTTCCGATCATCCACTGATCCTGCCCAATCGGCATCTGAGTATCCAACAATATCCAAACTTGTTCCCATAGGATACCAAATTCCGAAATTTATTGTACCTTTGATGTACCGGATGATCCTTTTCACCGCTTTCAGGTGAACCTCCTTTGGTGCTGATTGATATCTCGCGCAGATCCCAACACTAAAGGATATATCCGGGCGACTAGCCGTGAGATAAAGTAGACTTCCAATCATACTTCGATAGAGTCTCTCGTCTACATTCTCACTGTTTGATTCACTTCCAAGTCCCTTGTGGCTAGTTCCCATTGGAGTTGGAAAATCCTTAGAATTTTCTAAATCAAACTTTTTGACCAACTCCATTGCATACTTGGATTGACACAAGTGAATGCCTTCATCATTTTGTTTAACTTGTAATCCAAGAAAATAAGTCAATTCGCCCATCATGGACATCTCAAATTCGCTTTCCATGGTCTCCGCGAATTTAGAAGCATCATTATCTCTCGTTGCACCAAATACAATGTCATCGACATAGATTTGTGCTACAATGAAATTGTTTTGATAATGCTTCACAAAGAGAGTCCTGTCAGCTCCCCCTCGAGTATAGCCCTTCTCCAAAAGGTGCTTTGTCAACCTTTCGTACCATGCTCGCGGTGCTTGTTTCAGACCGTAAAGAGCCTTTTTCAGACGAAAAACATGGTTAGGTAGTTTATGGTCCACAAAACCTTTCGGTTGAGCCACATAAACTTCCTCATTTAAAAACCCATTTAAAAATGCGCTCTTAACGTCCATTTGAAATAATTTGATTTTAAAATGACAAGCTATCGCAAATAAGATACGAATGGACTCGAGTCTAGCTACAGGGGCGAAAGTTTCGTCAAAGTCTATACCTTCTATTTGAGAGTAGCCTTGAGCAACTAAACGTGCTTTGTTCCTGATGATAGTACCATCCTCATTTTTCTTGTTCTTGAAAATCCATTTGGTACCTATCACATTGTGTTGCTTCGGAGGCTTCGTTAATTCCCAGACTTTGTTTCGCTCAAATTGATGGAGCTCTTCCTGCATTGCTTCAATCCAGTAGTCATCTTGAAGAGCTTCATCGACATTCTTTGGTTCGATTAACGATACGTAGCACGTGAATCCGCAAACCAATTGTCTCCGAGTTCTGACTCCTTCTTGTGGATCTCCAATGATGTTCGATTCAGGATGATCCTTGGAGATGCGTAACGTTTGAGGTAATGGAGTAGTCGGAGGTACTTGAGATGATTCCTGCACATCAGATAAACTTGAAGAACCGTTAGATGCATCATTATTATCGGAAGAATTGTTATTAGAAGGTGCATTAGCAGGTGCATCATCATCAAGAGAGATATCGAGGGTAGATTTTTCAGATGCTAAGTAAAAAGCTTCATCTACTTTAACATTTATCGATTCTACGATCGTCTTAGATTCTAAGTTAAAAACTCGATATGCTCTACTGTTTGTAGAATAACCCAAGAAAATCCCTTCGTCACTTCGAGAGTCAAATTTTTCAAGATTTTCGCGGTTACGTAAAATAAAACATCGACTCCCAAAGATACGAAAATATTCGATATTCGGTTTTCTACAAAACCATAACTCATATGGTGTATTTAAAGTTCCCGGGCGCAAATACACTCGATTAATTACATAGACAGCAGTGTTCACTGCTTCAGCCCAAAAATATAACGGTAGATTCCGGCTATGAAGCTGTCACGCCCCGAAACTGCTACCAATTTGGCATAGTTCGGGCGCGCTGAACAGACGCCGAACGGACAGAACCTCCCCTGTCCGCCCAAGGCTAAGCAACAAGATCATGTACAAGAATCACCCAGGAATTAATTCTAGATATACACAATCACAACGAGAGCACAACCAGTGCTAACAAGAACATAAGAGCAAGGTACGAGTATATAACAGTAAACATACAAGCAACAAAGAGAGAAACTCTATCTATTACAACCATTGCATTCGAGCATATGAATAATACATAGATCACATCCAAAACATCCTCACCCTATACAACATCTACTCTCAAAATGTAAAGACAAGGTGACAAGAGCTATAGATGTAGGGAGGCTGCTACCAACGTCTCTAGGGCGCCAAGCCCTTACCGCGATCCTCGCCGGGAGTACCTGTACTCGGCCCTGTAATAATAGTGGGATGAGAACTATGGTCCATAGTTCCCAGTGGGTTCGGCCACCGACTCCACCGGTCTTCCCACTAGGTCCAAGAGGGCAAAGCAGATAGATAGATAGATAGATATATCTGAAAACTGTAAATGCAGTAAATAACTACACTACTATGCCCAACACGGAAAAACATGTATGCATGCTCAGGGGAGAGATATCCAAATATATCACTATGTCCAAGAAGTACTATTTCATACTTGTTCTCTAACTCATTTTCAAGAAGTGTGGTTTTTAACACTTCATCTCAAATCTCACGGCACACCCGAAGGTTGCCCACGGCTCACTATCACGACGAGGGAGACTATGTCTCAACCTACCAATCGAACGCGTCTGCGGGACCTGACTGTCCCTCGGGGTGGCGTGCCCCGTGACCAACTCCGGAGTAGGCGGCCGTAGAGGAGCGACCTCCACCAGCCTAAAACAGACTATGAGCATGATCCAATCCTCTCCACACGAGGATACCCTATCTATAAGGCTAATGGCAACTGAGATCCCTATAGATAATACACAACCTATGTCTCACATGTGTCATGATAGGTTTACCTACACTACTTTTCATATGCCACTCGTTCATTTATTGTGTGGTGTTCACAATTTCTACATATATGCCACTCGTTCATTTATTGTCGACTCACAAGTCCAACACCCAATCCGCACTATAGGATTCCTCGGTATCGACCCAATCTTTCCCAATCCACATATTAGCATAACATTTGCTAAATATCTATATCAACCGGAAAGTATAAAGATGGCAATACATACTATCCTACAATGCAATGGTGCAATATGCAATAGTGTAAGTGGCTAAGACATAGAGAGAAGCCCAACGGCTTCGGTAAAAGCACCACCCACCTCGGGTCCTTGGCTCGGCTCGGCTCTCCAAAAAAATCTACGAGAGCACCGGTCTCGATCACAAGGGTCGCCTCAAGTCGGATGTCCTAAACAAGTCCAAAACGGCCTATTAATAACCTCCAAGCACTATGCTTAGTGCTTTCACGTGCGCGCAAAAGCGCCGACGAAAGACGACGAACTTCCACGATTTGTGGCCTGGATCGTCAAGGGTTTACCCAAAACCCCTCCATGATGGAAGGATTCCATTTAAATCCCCCACCAAAATTACTAATGTAATTATTTCTCTTTTTGCCTCAAAAGTCCTAGAGCGCGTATTTCGGCTCTAACTTTTCGACCGTTTGACGGAATGTCGATCCGTCTTCGCCAACACGTTTCTTTACATAGTAATTGGGTTTCCAAGGGTTCAAATGAGATCAATCCCATGAAAATCCAAAAACTCCTCTTTTAACCCTAGGTTTCATATACACATTCATTATGATTTTTCCACGATTTTCGCCGATTTCTTCGACAAGAATTCTTCTAAGATCATATAGATTTTAGATCTAAAAACATTACGGCAAAACCAAATTTATTTTTTACAAAACTCACCTCAAAGAGCTAGGATTCCAAGCTTTTCTTGGTTCAAAAGCTCGCCCTCGCTCGCCTTAGTCTCCTCGCAAATCGCTCCGCGATTTCGTGCGCGTTAGAGTGAGTAATTTTAGAGAGAGAAGGTGAGTGAGAAGGAGAGAGAGAGCTCTCCATGGAGGTGCTTGCGTGCGGGTGGTGAGTGCTGCGTGTGGTGGAGAAGAAGAAGAAAAGGGTAAAGTTGCTTTTATGCATAAAGGACCCCCCCACAATAGTGCTAATTTACTATTTAGTCCAATTTTATCTGATACTTGCCTGCGGAACCCTTCTGGATGTCCGTTTGTGCTCAAATTTGACAGGCAGGCTCATCTCAACTTAATTTATCACGAGATATTTTAAATTTTCAGTTTGGGCTATTTTTGGGTCACCAAAAGTCTCGCTGTACTTAAAATCGCTGTCAGGTACCTTTCTCACTGCTCGGGTATCCGATTGATGCGAAACTTTTATTGTAACCTTAAAACATAATTACGAAGCTCCCGTAATTTTCTCAGAATTTTTCGACACTGTTGGCGGAGCCCGTTCTCACTATCTGGCATCCGATCAACACGAAACTTTTTCTGTGGCCTTAAAATAATATTACGGAGCTCCCCGAATTTTTTTGGAATTTTCCGACACTGTGAATTTTCTGCTAATTTATCTGCCCCGTCTCTCACAGAAAATATTAAATCTTCTGTTTTCGCTCCGATTTCGGCGCAGGTCATTTTCAACCTATATTATGCTTCTATGAGTCCAATAAAAATAGTATCTTACACTATTTTTATTTTTATTTATATAATAATTTTTCCGACTTACTATATCCCACCGTAACTTCTATATTGTATTCTTTTAAAAGTTGAACTTGCACATTTTACCTATGGTTAATTAGGATTTCTTTGAATTAATTGGGCATATTCTACTTAATGTCTAACTTCTACTTTTAGAAGTTCGGTATCCTACATTCTTCCCCCCTTAAGCAATTTCGTCCGCGAAATTGAAATTTAATGCAATTCAACCGAATCGAAATTCATACCTCTAATTCATCTCCTCGAAGAGATGAGGATGGTGCGCCCTCATCGTTTCCTCAAGTTCCCACGTGGCTTCGCGATCATCGTGATTGCTCCACCGGACCCTGACATAAGGAATCTCGCGGTTCCTCAATTTGCGCACCTCCCGAGCAATAATCGCCACCGGGAACTCCTCATAGCTCAAGTCATCCTGAAGCTCCGGCGGCTCATATAGCATCGCATGCTCCGGATCGGGTACATATTTGCGGAGATTGGAGACGTGGAAGACGTTATGTACATCCGCCAACTTCGGCGGCAATGCAAGCCGGTACGCCACCGTTCCCACACGCTCCAATATCTCATAGGGGCCAATATAGCGGGGACTTAGTTTTCCCCGCACTCCAAATCGCTTCACGCCCCTCATGGGCGAAACCTTCAAGAAGACGCGGTCGCCCACCGCGAATTCCAAATCCCGCCGACGCTTGTCCGCGTAGCTTTGTTGCCGAGATTGCGCCGTAAGCAATCTTTTGCGAGCAAGGCGGACCTTCTCCTCCGCCTCCCGCAAAATGTCCGGCCCGAACTCCGTGCGCTCGCCCACATCACTCCAATAGATAGGGGATCGACACTTCCGTCCATAAAGAGCCTCGAACGGTGCCATCTCCAAACTAGCGTGATAACTGTTGTTGTAGGCGAACTCGGCCATCGGCAAGTACTTGCACCAACCGCCCTTGTAATCGATGACGCACGCCCGCAACATGTCCTCCAAGGTCTGAATGGTTCTCTCTGTCTGACCATCAGTCTGAGGGTGAAAAGCGGTGCTAAAATCGAGCCGTGTGCCAAGGGCCTCCTGCAGATTCCTCCAGAAATGTGAGGTGAACTTGGGGTCTCGGTCCGATACAATCGACTTCGGCACCCCGTGCAGCCTCACCACCTCGTCAAGATATACCTGTGCCAACTTCTCTCCCGCCCAGGTGGTGTGGACCGGCAAGAAATGTGCCGACTTGGTGAGACGATCCACAATCACCCAGATCGAGTCGTGGCCTCCTGTTGAGCGAGGCAACCCGACGATGAAGTCCATAGAGATGTCCTCCCACTTCCACACGGGAATAGGCAAGCTTTGGAGTTTCCCCGCCGGGAGTCGACGCTCCGCTTTTATCTGTTGACATGTAAGGCACTTTGCCACGAAGCGCCCAATGTCCGCCTTCATCCCCGGCCACCAATAGAGCATCTTCAACTCGTGGTACATCTTGGTGCCACCAGGGTGCTCGGCATAAGGTGACCGATGCGCCTCTCGCAATATCAGTTCGCGGAGCTCCTCATTTTCCGGCACACACCAACGGTTCCGAAACCGAAGTGTGCCATCGGCGTGTACATGGAAATCGCCGCCTTTGCCCTCCTCGATGTCACGCCGCACCTTTTGGAGACTTGAGTCGGAAGGCTGCACATTCTTGATCCTCTCCAACAAGGTCGGCTGAATAATAAGCGCCATCATCAGGGCCGGCACCCCGGGAGCGACTACCTCAAGGTTCATCCGCCCCATGTCCAAACATAACGGCATTTGATTCGTGACGTCCATAGCGAGGTTCCTCGCCGTCTTTCTACTTAGTGCATCGGCGACCACGTTTGCTTTGCCGGGGTGGTAAAGGATATCGACATCATAATCCTTCAGCAGCTCCAACCACCGCCGTTGCCGCAAATTGAGCTCCTTCTGGGTGAATAAGTACTTGAGGCTTTTGTGGTCGGTGTAGATCTCGCAATGTGCACCATACAAGTAGTGCCTCCACAACTTCAGCGCGAAGATCACCGCCGCCAACTCCAAATCGTGAATGGGATAGTTCTTTTCGTGGTCCTTCAACTGGCGGGATGCATAAGCGATCACTTTTCCGCCCTGCATCAGGACACACCCCAGACCCAGATAGGATGCGTCGCTATACACCACGAAGTCCTCGCCCTGCACCGGTAAGGCGAGAATAGGAGCCGACGTCAACCTTTTCTTCAATTCAATGAAACCCCGGTCGCATTCGTCGCTCCAAACGAACTTGACGCCCTTTTGCGTCAGCCGAGTAAGTGGAGTCACAATCCTCGAGAAACCCTCCACGAACCGTCGATAATACCCGGCCAAGCCCACAAAACTGCGGACTTCCGTGACATTCGTCGGGCGCGGCCAATCCCTAACCGCCTCAATTTTCTTCGGGTCAACTGAAATCCCCCCCTCAGAAATAATATGCCCGAGGAAAGCCACCTCGCGGAGCCAAAACTCGCACTTCTTTAGTCTTGCAAATAGCTTCTCCTCCCGAAGGATTTGAAGCACTATCCGCAAATGCTCCGCGTGCTCCTCGTCGCTCCGCGAATAGACCAAAATGTCGTCAATGAAGACCACGACAAATCGGTCCAAGTACTCCCTGAACACACGGTTCATCAGATCCATGAACGCCGCCGGGGCGTTAGTAAGCCCGAAAGGCATGACCGTGTATTCGTAGTGACCATAGCGTGTGCGAAACGCCGTTTTCTGAACATCCTCCGGCTTGATTTTCAACTGGTGGTAGCCGGATTGGAGGTCAATTTTGGAGTACACCAGCGACCCTTGCAATTGGTCAAACAAGTCGTCGATTCTGGGTAACGGGTACTTGTTTTTGATGGTAACCTTGTTCAACTCCCGATAATCCACACAGAGTCGAAAAGAACCATCCTTCTTGCGCACAAATAATACCGGGGCTCCCCACGGCGATACACTTGGCCGAATGAACCCTTTGTCGAGAAGATCCTGCAACTGATCCCTCAACTCCTTCAATTCTGCCGGCGCCATACGATACGGGGCCTTCGAGATCGGCGCCGTCCCGGGAATCAAGTCTATGATGAACTCGATCGCCCGATCCGGCGGCATCCCCGGTAACTCCGCGGGAAACACATCAGGAAACTCCCGCACCACCAATAACTCCTCCATGATCGGAGTCGCACGGTCCACCTCCACAACGGTCGCCAAAAATGCCGGGCAACCGCTATGGACCAACTTCCTCGCTCTCGTCGCCGACACCGTTGCAACGAAGCACGAGCTTTGATGAGCTCGATAGATAACCTCCTCCTGTCCCGGCTCCCGAAAAGTGACCAACTTCCTCCTGCAGTCGATCACAGCGTGATACTTCGAGAGCCAGTCCATGCCCAAGATGACGTCGAACGCCTCCAACTTCTTGAGCTCGAGCAACCGGACGGGCATAATCCAGTCGCCCACTTGCACCGGGCAGGATAAGCACCCCGTGTAAGTAATAGATGACGACTCCGGGCCTTCGACTCGCCACTTGCCCGTTGCCTCCAAGATAATACCATGAGTGCGTGCAAATGATCCGCTAATGAATGAATGCGTAGCACCTGTATCAAAAATTGCCCTGGAGCGAACTCCATGTATTAGAACCATACCTGCCACGACACTGGGCTCCTCGATGTCGACAGGATCCTGGGCCTGGGCCTGAACGGCGAATACCCGCCCGCTCGGCGCCGATCGCGTCATCTCCTGCTGCCTAGGAGCCATCGCGCGCCCCGCAGAGACGGGAACATAAGGAGCGCCTCCATAATGAACAGGGGTTGCCGGAGTCGACGCAGTTGAGGGGGCACGCGAACCCCTCGCTGGGCACTCTCGGCTCATGTGCCCCTCCTGCCCGCAGCTATAGCATCTGCCCTCACGCTGCCTGCACTGCTGCACCCGGTGGTCCCTGCTACCGCATATAATGCAAGGCCGTGGTCCCTGCCTCCACGGCTGCGATCTCGGTTGCTTCGGGGGCCTCCTGGAGCTAGACTGTGCCCCCGAACCACCGCCCTGGCGCTTCTTGCCCTTATCCTTGGACCCCGCCGCCATCTCGCGCTCCTCGCGCACATGGGCATCCCCGTGCTCTGCCCACAGCGCTCGATCAAGAACCTCGGCGTAGGTCGTGAGCTTGAACAGCTGCACGGCCCGGTAGATCCAGGGCTTAAGCCCCCGCAGAAACCAATCGGCCCGGTCCGCATCGTCGCGAACAACATCGGGAACACAGTCGATGATGTGGGTGAACTCCTCCTCGTACTCCATCACCGAGCGATTTCCCTGCTGCAGCTTGCGGAACTTTTCCTTCATCACCCGCTTATCGGCGTCGGGAAAGTAGTGCCCGTACACCGTCCTCTTGAACTCCCCCCACAACATCGGAGGAAGATGCGCGGGTCGATCACGCTGCACCCGCTTCCACCATACTAACGCCGGTTCTCCAAAACTATGCGTGGCCAGGGGCACCTTGTCCCTTTCCAGGACAGGGAGATCTCCAAAGATAGTCTCCATAGCGCCTAACCACAACTCCACTACCGCCGGCTCCATCTTCCCTCCCTCGAAGGTCCGAGGTTTGAACTTTAGGAACTGCATCAGAACTGCCAATGCGCGCTCCCGCTCCGCCTTTTCCGCCGTCATATCGGGTGTAGTAGAACCCGATGCCGCCAGAGGCGCACTCCTCGGAAGGGGGCACGCCGACAGTGGAACGGCCCCCACGCCCTCACCCTCAACCGCTCCCGGCGCGTGAGTCGAGGGTGCAGGCGGATCACGGCTCCCAGCCGCCGTCGCGGCCGCCAACGCTGCCTGCTGCTCCAACAGTGACTGGAGCTGCTCCAATTGAGCCCCCTGGCGCTGCATCGCGCCTACCAAAGCAGCGACCTGCTCTCGCAGCTCCTGCACCTCGCCAGATCCCGACTGCTCGGGCGCCGCTGGAGGCGGCACCGGAGAGGACCTACGAGTGTGGCGTCTCCCTGACATTCCTTCCTGGAAACAAGAACTTAGTCAGTTAGTTTAACCCGATAGCTCCTTAGCATTTACGAAACTAGACAACTCAATAATAAATCGGGCGGAAGCATACAAGCATACTAGTCCTAGACCCTTAGCATCATGCCGTCGGCCGCCGACATAACACTTCGTGTCACCGAACAAGCACACTTGAATCCGTCTCTATTCTCAATTAGAGACATATAATCTTCTTTGACCCAATCGATTTCACTTCCGCCAACGTCAAGGGTTCACGTTTCACTCACGTCCCTACAACCTTAGGGTTTACCAGCCTAGGGTTTCCTAAGTCATCCTAGACTCTCTCTCTTTACTTGCTCTTATCTTGCTCTGATACCACTTTATCTGTCACGCCCCGAAACTGCTACCAATTTGGCATAGTTCGGGCGCGCTGAACAGACGCCGAACGGACAGAACCTCCCCTGTCCGCCCAAGGCTAAGCAACAAGATCATGTACAAGAATCACCCAGGAATTAATTCTAGATATACACAATCACAACGAGAGCACAACCAGTGCTAACAAGAACATAAGAGCAAGGTACGAGTATATAACAGTAAACATACAAGCAACAAAGAGAGAAACTCTATCTATTACAACCATTGCATTCGAGCATATGAATAATACATAGATCACATCCAAAACATCCTCACCCTATACAACATCTACTCTCAAAATGTAAAGACAAGGTGACAAGAGCTATAGATGTAGGGAGGCTGCTACCAACGTCTCTAGGGCGCCAAGCCCTTACCGCGATCCTCGCCGGGAGTACCTGTACTCGGCCCTGTAATAATAGTGGGATGAGAACTATGGTCCATAGTTCCCAGTGGGTTCGGCCACCGACTCCACCGGTCTTCCCACTAGGTCCAAGAGGGCAAAGCAGATAGATAGATAGATAGATATATCTGAAAACTGTAAATGCAGTAAATAACTACACTACTATGCCCAACACGGAAAAACATGTATGCATGCTCAGGGGAGAGATATCCAAATATATCACTATGTCCAAGAAGTACTATTTCATACTTGTTCTCTAACTCATTTTCAAGAAGTGTGGTTTTTAACACTTCATCTCAAATCTCACGGCACACCCGAAGGTTGCCCACGGCTCACTATCACGACGAGGGAGACTATGTCTCAACCTACCAATCGAACGCGTCTGCGGGACCTGACTGTCCCTCGGGGTGGCGTGCCCCGTGACCAACTCCGGAGTAGGCGGCCGTAGAGGAGCGACCTCCACCAGCCTAAAACAGACTATGAGCATGATCCAATCCTCTCCACACGAGGATACCCTATCTATAAGGCTAATGGCAACTGAGATCCCTATAGATAATACACAATCTATGTCTCACAGGTGTCATGATAGGTTTACCTACACTACTTTTCATATGCCACTCGTTCATTTATTGTGTGGTGTTCACAATTTCTACATATATGCCACTCGTTCATTTATTGTCGACTCACAAGTCCAACACCCAATCCGCACTATAGGATTCCTCGGTATCGACCCAATCTTTCCCAATCCACATATTAGCATAACATTTGCTAAATATCTATATCAACCGGAAAGTATAAAGATGGCAATACATACTATCCTACAATGCAATGGTGCAATATGCAATAGTGTAAGTGGCTAAGACATAGAGAGAAGCCCAACGGCTTCGGTAAAAGCACCACCCACCTCGGGTCCTTGGCTCGGCTCGGCTCTCCAAAAAAATCTACGAGAGCACCGGTCTCGATCACAAGGGTCGCCTCAAGTCGGATGTCCTAAACAAGTCCAAAACGGCCTATTAATAACCTCCAAGCACTATGCTTAGTGTTTTCACGTGCGCGCAAAAGCGCCGACGAAAGACGACGAACTTCCACGATTTGTGGCCTGGATCGTCAAGGGTTTACCCAAAACCCCTCCATGATGGAAGGATTCCATTTAAATCCCCCACCAAAATTACTAATGTAATTATTTCTCTTTTTGCCTCAAAAGTCCTAGAGCGCGTATTTCGGCTCTAACTTTTCGACCGTTTGACGGAATGTCGATCCGTCTTCGCCAACACGTTTCTTTACATAGTAATTGGGTTTCCAAGGGTTCAAATGAGATCAATCCCATGAAAATCCAAAAACTCCTCTTTTAACCCTAGGTTTCATATACACATTCATTATGATTTTTCCACGATTTTCGCCGATTTCTTCGACAAGAATTCTTCTAAGATCATATAGATTTTAGATCTAAAAACATTACGGCAAAACCAAATTTATTTTTTACAAAACTCACCTCAAAGAGCTAGGATTCCAAGCTTTTCTTGGTTCAAAAGCTCGCCCTCGCTCGCCTTAGTCTCCTCGCAAATCGCTCCGCGATTTCGTGCGCGTTAGAGTGAGTAATTTTAGAGAGAGAAGGTGAGTAGAGAAGGTGAGAGAGAGAGCTCTCCATGGAGCTGCTTGCGTGCGGGTGGAGAGTGCTGCGTGTGGTGGAGAAGAAGAAGAAAAGGGTAAAGTTGCTTTTATGCATAAAGGACCCCCCCACAATAGTGCTAATTTACTATTTAGTCCAATTTTATCTGATACTTGCCTGCGGAACCCTTCTGGATGTCCGTTTGTGCTCAAATTTGACGGGCAGGCTCATCTCAACTTAATTTATCACGAGATATTTTAAATTTTCAGTTTGGGCTATTTTTGGGTCACCAAAAGTCTCGCTGTACTTAAAATCGCTGTCAGGTACCTTTCTCACTGCTCGGGTATCCGATTGATGCGAAACTTTTATTGTAACCTTAAAACATAATTACGAAGCTCCCGTAATTTTCTCAGAATTTTTCGACACTGTTGGCGGAGCCCGTTCTCACTATCTGGCATCCGATCAGCACGAAACTTTTTCTGTGGCCTTAAAATAATATTACGGAGCTCCCCGAATTTTTTTGGAATTTTCCGACACTGTGAATTTTCTGCTAATTTATCTGCCCCGTCTCTCACAGAAAATATTAAATCTTCTGTTTTCGCTCCGATTTCGGCGCAGGTCATTTTCAACCTATATTATGCTTCTATGAGTCCAATAAAAATAGTATCTTACACTATTTTTATTTTTATTTAGATAATAATTTTTCCGACTTACTATATCCCACCGTAACTTCTATATTGTATTCTTTTAAAAGTTGGACTTGCACATTTTACCTATGGTTAATTAGGATTTCTTTGAATTAATTGGGCATATTCTACTTAATGTCTAACTTCTACTTTTAGAAGTTCGGTATCCTACAGAAGCATAACACGTGCCATCTCCTGTACAACACGGTTTTTGTGCTCGACTACACCATTCTGTTGAGGTGTATAGGGTGCCGAGAATTCATGTTTAATGCCGTTTGAAGTGCAAAAATCAATGAATTTAGAATTTATGAATTCTCCACCTCTATCACTTCTAACACGAGTAATCTTTTCATTCTTTTCAATCATAATACGATGGCAAATCTCGTGAAAAGAATCAAAAGTATCAGCTTTCTCTTTTAAAAATGCTACCCAAGAATATCTAGAGAAATCATCAACCAATAAAAAAATATACCATTTACCTCCCAAAGATGGTTGACGAGTTGGCCCCATTAAGTCCATGTGCAAAAGTTCCAAAGGCCGTTTTGTACCTATGTGGTTCAAGTTCTTGTGTGCAGTCCTTGACTGTTTTCCCTTTTGGCAACCGCCACACACAATGTTTTGTTCAAAAGAAAGTTTAGGAACCCCCTTGACCACATCTTTGTTTGAAATTCTAGCAAGTTCCTTAAAGTTTATGTGACCTAGCCTTTCGTGCCAAAGAGTTTCATTTTTCAAAGAAGCTAGGTTACACTTTTCAGAAATTTTATGAGGAACTACATAGCAATTGTTTTCTGATCTAACCCCTTTTAAAAAGAAAACATGGTTCTTGTCAGTTACAGTACATTCATCAGATGAAAAATTAACTGAGTAACCATTGTCACAAAGTTGACTTATGCTTATGAGGTTAGTCTTAAGGCCATTAACAAATAACACATTATTTAGAACCGGGCCATCCGGAATAGCGATAGTTCTCTTTCCAACAATCTTGGAAGACCGACCGTCTCCGAAAACAACAAGTCCTCCGGAGATTTTCTCAAAGGTTTGAAAACAGTTTTTGTCACCGGTCATGTGACGGGAACACCGCTATCCAGATACCAAGACGAACTATCATATGCATGCAAGGAGATATTGGTAACGAGACAAGGGAAAATTTCACCTTTGCGCACCCAAACCTTTTTGGAATGCGTCGGTAATGGTCGTGAAGTTACTCGCCTAGGTGAAAGCGTCTTGTTTGAAGTATTGCTGCTCCTTGATGATGTCGTCTTGAGCGGTGAACTACCAAGGCTCTTTTCCTTTGAAAAGTTTGCATTCGATTTCTGAGGAATCACCTTTTGGTAGTCATTGCAAGAAGTGCTTGAGGTGAGCGTTTGGCTCCCATCTTGCAATTTCTCCTTATGTGCCCTGAAATGCCACAACGAAAACATACCTTAGTTCTTGACGATCCCGAGGAGGATGAGGTAGGCTTGTTGTCGTTGCTTGTCTTGAATTCCAGTGTCGGAGGAGGAGATACCGACTGAGGCACAAAAACTGTCCCACTCGAACTTGGAACGTCTCCAGTTTGAGTGTATCCGAGGCCGAACTTATTTGTTTGACCAAGACCAAGAAGCCTGTCCAACTTACTCCTTCCTGAAGAGAATCGCTTTAAGTCATCCTTTAGTTGGAGAATGGTCTTTGTCATTTCCATTTTATCCCGTTGAGCCTCGTCGTAGAGCTTTGAGAAATGATTCGCTTTATCCACCAATTTCTCATGTTCTTTCTCAAAAAGCTCATTTTTCTCTTGAAGGGAAACATTCGCTTTGACTAAGTTATCCCTTTCCACTTCAAGAGCGTTTGAGAGAGAAGATGCCCTTTTTGCTTCTTCTTCGAGATCCTGCAATCTCCCTCTCAAACTCCGGTTTTGCTTTGCCAGTTTCTTTGAATCCCTCAAAAGCTTATGGTAGGCAAGAGCAAAATCTTCACCTTCAGAATTGCTCGATTCGCTGTCCGTAGCGTTCTTTTCAACAGGGAGGAGTTGGACAAGGAATCGGAGGTACTTGCCATCAAGCACATGAAGGGTGAAGAGGTGGACGCGTGGAACGCTGTCGCGTTGTCTTCTTCATCACTTGAGGATGACTCATTTGACGTGGAGTTGTCATCCCAAGTGACGACTTGCATCGCCTTCTTCTTTGCCGGATTCTTGTTGGGACACTCCGTTGCAATGTGGCCGTAGCCTCGACATTTGAAGCACTGTACTTGTCCCTCTGAACTTTTCTTATCCTTTGAGAAGTTCTCTTGCTTTCTTGACTTGTAACTTGAAGAACCCTTGCCTTTCTTCGACTTTCCGAAGGATGGAGTTTTGCTTGGATTACCCCTTCGAAAGTTGCGGCGAAACTTCCTTGTCAAGAGAGCGAGCTGCTTCTCAAAGTCCTCCATAGATAGGTTCTCGTCATCGTCTGAGGAGGATGAATCCGCGTCTTCTTCCTTTGTTGTTTTCAATGCATAACCTGAAGACTTAGAAGAGGATGCCTTTCCAGAAGAATAGTTAGTAGGAAATGTCATTTCATAAGTTTGTAAAGCACCAACTAATTCTTCTACACGCATTTCGTCCGGGTGTTTAATTGTTTCAATGGCTGCGACCTTCGGGCGAAATCGTTCAGGAAGAGTTCTTAAAATTTTTCTTACAACTTTAAATTCTGGAATCTTCTCTCCCAAGTTAGCACATGAGTTTACGATGTCTTGCAATCGTGTGTAATAGTCAGTGAAAGATTCATTTTCTGCCATAGAGATAGAGTCAAACTTGCTTGTAAGCATTTGCAGTTTCTGAATCTTCACAAGGTTAGTTCCCTCATGCGTAACTTGTAGAACATCCCAGATTTCTTTCGCAGTCTCACATGCCGAGACGCGAGAGAACTCTGTTTGTGACAAAGCATTAAATAAAGCATTAATTCCTTTGCCATTGTAAGAAGATGAATCTATCTCTTCCTTGGTCCATTTCGACCTAGGTTTTAAGGTGCGAACATCAGAAATAATTTCAGTTGGATTAGACCATCATAATTCAATTGATTGCCACACCCTTTCGTCGATGGAAATTAAAAAGGCTTTCATCCGTACTTTCCAGTAGGCATAATTTGTTCCATCAAAGAAAGGGGGTCGATTGATGTTTCCACCTTCAACCATTGTTTACAACCCTATTCCTGCTCTGATACCATGTAGTAATCCGGATATTTTATTTTTAATAAATAAAATAAAAAGGTGAATTTTTGGCCGGAGTTAGATTTTAAAGATTCTAATTTGATCTACTCGATCAATTGCCTAAGTGCAAGTTGCACGAATTACGAGATAAAAAGGCTAACTTTTAATTCGGACGTGATTTTGGAAATCCGAGTTGACCGTTGCGATCATCTCGTCGAACCGAGCGATTTTCATATTCAGCACTTTTCGATCTGACGGTCAGATCTTCCAGAAAAAAATAAAAGAAGCGGGCAAATTGGGAATTAATGGAACAGTGACTCACTGTGCACAGTGCTTTATAAGTGAGCACTGTTCATGAACAGTAAACCCAATTTCGGGTTCCCGTCGACTGCAACATGGACCATTCCACTGTTCGGAACCCGAATACAGTGATCCAGGTAGTCGTTTTGATTGGCCTCGTCGTTCCGGACGCAATGGCGCAGACGAAAACCTTGTTTGACGACCCTGGAATTTTTAAAAAGCATTAAAACTGTGATTTTGGACAGTTTTTATGGACCCAAAAATCATCCGGACACCGTGTCGAAAAATAAAAATCACCATCTTAAAGGTTTCGACGTGCCGGACGCGCTGGCGCAATCCGTTTTTCGTTCTGACGAGCGAAACGCCTCGAAAAGCGTAAAATATCAGTAAAAAGGGGTCTTTTTTCAGATTTATTTATTGGGGAGGGGTTTATGTGCAAAAAGGCATTCACTTGGCATGAGGACTTAACCTTATAAGGCCAAATATAGAAGGGGGCTTTTAGCATTTTGCACCTACGCATGCAAGGGCATGCAGGAAGCCGCGCGACCCTTCGCTCTCCCCCCCCCCACGCGCGAAGTCGTTTTCGATGCAATCTGCAGGGTTCCTCATCCCTCTCTTCAACTCCCCGACAGCCTGGCCGCCACCACCATCTCCTTCTTCCACCTCCCAAGCAACCGAGAGAGTGAGAGAGAGAGCCAACCGAGTTGGGTACCCTCGGGTTGGAGTGGACCCAAGCAGCAAGCCCCTTTGTTGGCTCGAGCTTCAACCAGGAAGGTCCATAGCAGCGAGCAAAGCGCTCTGGTCCAAGTCACAGAGTCCCGTTTGCGCCCGGCCGAAATCCGCCATTAACGGGCCTTTTTCCGGCGATCTCCGTTTCCGGCCAACTGGGGCTTCCGCGAGCTGGGCAACCGACCCAGGTGAGTCCTTTGGGTCACGAAGTAGCTCCCCAGCGACTTGCATGCACATTTTAATGTGGGAAATAAAGTTGGTGTAGTTGCACCACTTTGCAACCGGGCCCGAGCTCCACCACCACGTGTCGCCGGCGTGTCCCGCCGCCGGCCAATACCTTAGGAAGCTCCACCGCATCGCAGGGAGTGATCTGGTCCAAGTTGGGGGACCTCTCGTGCTCCGGCATGAAATCCGCCATTAATGCTCTCTCGAGCTTGGCCGAACTCCGCCGCCGGCGATTGCCGGGGCTCCGCGCGATGGGAAATGGGCCCAGGTGAGTTTATAGGCTTGTTTAGACACTCCCCATGCATTTGCATGAAAGGTTTAACGTGGGCTTTCTTCTCTCTGTGATTGCACCCTAGGTGAGCCCGAGCTCCACCGTCGGCCGTCGCCGTCGCCTCCAGTCGCCGGTGGGACACCCAGGTAATCCCTAAACCCTGCATGGATACTTTCTATCCAAGTTAGAAGCCCTCAAACCCAGCTGTTGCCTTGTTATCTTTTGATAAGAGTTATATACAAATATGTTGGAATATGCCCATTAGGTGTTCGATGGATTGCCTCAATTAGATTTTAGTTGGAATTAGATTTCGATTTGTATATGAAAGTTATTGAGAATCATCCCCTGAGCTCAGTGCTCACTTCAGATCAAATGAGATCTGTGTGGATGTGTGCGAAGTGCTTTGTCAAACTGTTAGAGAGCGAGGAACTTGGATCTGGTTGATCCATCACTTTTGGACTAAAAGTAAGGTGAGCATGGGTATCTTGGCACTGTCCAGAGTCACTTTCATATACAAAGTTCGTCTGTTTGGCGATCGGATTAAAAGATACAGCGAAATCGACCTTTTTCAATAATGTTGGAACAAAACTAAGTTCCGGGCTGTTAGCGAAGCCGCGATAGTGCATTCCTGGCTATTTTGGGGTCACTGGACGCGGTGCTCGCGTCAGATTTGGTGTTTGAAGTCCCGGAGAAACAAAAATGCATTTTGGCTATGTTGGAGAAGAACTTTATGGGCTAAAGTTTTCCTCGGGTCTCGTGCTGCTCCCAAATGGTGAGCACGAGCTTCGTCATGTCAAAACGGACACGCTGAAACTTACGGCGCTGTCATCGGACTTCTGGTTTGGAAGAACGAGCGAAAACAGCGCTCAAAACGGCATTAAAAGTGTAAAATTAAGAAACCTAGGGGTCTAAACGCAAAATCCACATTGTATACTGTTAGTAAACTGCTTTAATGATTCCTAAACTTTTCGTTAGGAATCAAATGGCTCCCGTTGAGCGAAAATCGGATATCGGTCCGAGAATCGACAAAATCGTCGATTTTCCGGCGTTCCGGTGGCAATCGCGTAATTTGAGAAATTACGGCGGTTTCACCAAGCCAACTGTTGAGTCCCAGTAGAATCTGGTTGAGCCAGTGGCTAAGTTTTAAAGCCTGAATCTCCCGGAAATCCAAAAGGAATTCCCGGGAGGGGCAATTTGGTAATTTTACCAAAGATGGGATATAAGATTAAATTGGACCAAGTGTTGTCCTCAGACATGGATGTCTAAGTCATTAAAAAGATCAGGTTAGCGACAAGAGTTTAAAAATAATGTCGGGATAAGTGTGGTTGAGTAATTCCCTAATCATAACCTTGATTTAGGTTGGCACAGTCTTTGAGCGTCCAGTTGGAGTCGAAGGTTCGCCTGCGCATTAACAGGTGGGTTATCTTCGGTCCGGGCTTTATCAGTTCGGCTCTCGGTGTACGGTATTGGTTGGACTCCTGTTTTTGGTAACCTAGTTTATTTTGAGCCTGTCTGCCTTTGGTTGCAATATATATTACTGTTAGTTGCTTTGACTGATTGGCCATTTTGTAGTTGCGCTCCTATACTTGATTATTATATTGATCTACCAATGCTTGAGCCTGCCTTTCCTTTGATTCAGTTGTTTGCTACGTTATACCTGCTTTATGCCTGATTATGATCTTCTTTAGTGATCTTTACCATATCTGCTGATTAGTTGTTTTCCAGTGGTTATATTATTGCTCTACATATTGCCATGCCTGTTTGGTCATCTGATAGTTGAGCCTGCTTCCTTGTTGTTCGCCTGTTATGCTGCTAAATACATGATCTTCTAAAATAAATGTTTTTACCAAGCCTTGTAGGGTAGCCTGAGTCTGTTCTTGTTTGATAGGACAAGGGCAACGCTCTACGAGGTTTGGGACCCAAAAACCTATTGTTTTCAAAGGTTTTCTTAAAAACATGTGTTGAGTTGCATAAGGGGTTAGTCTGCCTGATTGGTTGTTAGATGTTGAGCTATGCCTGTTATCAGTCCTATTCTGCCTTACATGATTATTCATTGTGCCTCTGGTATTTATATCTTATCTTGGAACATTTCCATGTTGGATTGGTGAGCTTGCTTGTCCTGCTGATCAAATGATACACTGCTGAACACATAGATTTATTTAACTGATGCTTTTACCGAGCTTCGTAGGGTCGCCGGAGTCTGTTCTTGTTTGATAGGACAAAGGCATTGCTCTGCGAGGTTTGGAAACCCAAGCTTCGTAGCATAGCCGGAGTCTGTTCTTGTTTGATAGGACGAGGGCAATGCTCTTCGGGGTTGGGACTTTTCAAAACAGTTTTCTTAAAAAAAAATATGTGTTTAAGTTTTGTATCATTTGGTTGGTCTGCATGATTGAGTTGAGTTTTTCTGTTGAGCTTATGCTGAGTTGAGATTTGCCTTGATCCTGCATGAGAGTTGAGATTCAGTTGATTTTGCACTTGCATCCCAGTGGGGATTTCCCGGCTTGTAGCCGATTACTCGGTCAGTGGACCGCCAGTTTGAGCATTTGCATATGATTCGCCCGCATCGTTGTTCTTCACGTACACCAGCGGACCGATCACCCGTAGCGGTGTACTTTACCGGTAAAGTGGTTAGCAGTTGCAACCCGTGACCCTCAGTGGAGGGAATGTCAACCAGGTGGTGCCAGGTGGGCAGCCTTGCCTGAGGTCTTGTGAAGGCCAATATGGTAGCTTGTGATTGGGTCTTTGTGTTTTCATTTATTTGATGCATGTGTTGTTAAGTTGCTTTAACATGCTTTTGTGATTCTTTGATCTGGCTTCTAGTTATCTACCTTTATATGATTCTATGTGATGCCTTTGATTATAGTTTCACTGTTATCTTGCTGATTGTCCTAACTCCTTGATGCGCTGATTATCCTGATACATGTTTGTCCTGTTTTAAATTCTGCTAAAATTATCTCCTATGCTTGTACCCAGATTATGAGTTTTGCTTTCTTTACAGCACCAGTTATATATCTGCTTTACCCTAACCCATGATCTATTACTATCCTCTAGCATTGTATACCAGTAGGTACGATCTGCTATTTCTCGGCTCGTCGTGCCCACTGGGATACACTCCGGTGTGTCTCACACCCTCGGGTGACTGTTTTTCAGGTCGAGCGGGTGTTGAGATGTCGGGACGAGTTGGTGAGATCACGAGGTAGAGCTTAACCCTGGACAGCCGATAGCCCAAGTTTTTAGTTATTTGATGTAACAAGGAAAATGTAATGTAATTGAAATGTTGTTGTAATATCTGTGTTGTGTTAGTGATACGTAGTTAGTACTCTGATTGATTGCCAAGCTAGCCGTGCATATATAGAAAAGGCTCAATCCCCAGTGGGATTGGAACTCTTCTATATATGTGGCGGTCTGTTGCGCCCTGACCGGTTTCAAACTCTGATTTCAAAAAAAAAAAAAAAATTTAGACGCTGGTTTTTAAACTCGGGGCGTGACAGATTAGATGGTATCAGAGCAATAGGAAACGTGATGTCTAGGTTTGGCTAGGAATGAACCCTAGGATGACCTGTGTCACGTGAGAGCGCGGGATTTTGGTACAGTAAGTTGGGAACTTAGAAGTGTTTCGTATTCACATTTCAGGATTTGCCGCGGTCATGGTTTCGACCGTGGGCTTGAAGTTTCAGTAGGGCCAAAAGGCTCAGATCAGTTACAGGTATCAGAGACTAAAAGATAGACCACTGTGTTGTAATTAGTCAATACTGAAGTATGGTTGCAGTTTCCCGTGGGTTAGCATTCATGACCTCGGGAGTATAGTGACCTTTAGTAGAGGTGATATTAACGGCATAGAGACTGTATGGGAAGGTATGTGATGTACCTTCAGGTGTAAATTGTGTCCCCAACCAGTCGTTGGAGACAGATCTATGGTATTTCGCCTTTCTTTTGGTAAGCACGTTGGCGGCCGACAACGTACTTACGAAAGAACTGAGAAATACTCTGCCCTGTGATGGGGTATGTTAAATTGGGTCCAAAGTAGTAGCCTTGGAATGGTTGAAATCTCGTGATCAGGAATAACTATATTGAACCTATTAGTGACTAATCAGCTTTTAGTTGGATTAAGTTTCGGGGACGAAACTTCTTGTTAGGTGGGAGTGATGTAGTAATCCGGATATTTTATTTTTAATAAATAAAATAAAAAGGTGAATTTTTGGCCGGAGTTAGATTTTAAAGATTCTAATTTGATCTACTCGATCAATTGCCTAAGTGCAAGTTGCACGAATTACGAGATAAAAAGGCTAACTTTTAATCCGGACGTGATTTTGGAAATCCGAGTTGACCGTTGCGATCATCTCGTCGAACCGAGCGATTTTCATATTCAGCACTTTTCGATCCGACGGTCGGATCTTCCAGAAAAAAATAAAAGAAGTGGGCAAATTGGGAATTAATGGAACAGTGACTCACTGTGCACAGTGCTTTAAGTGAGCACTGTTCATGAACAGTAAACCCAATTTCGGGTTCCCGTCGACTGCAACATGGACCATTCCACTGTTCGGAACCCGAATACAGTGATCCAGGTAGTCGTTTTGATTGGCCTCGTCGTTCCGGACGCAATGGCGCAGACAAAAACCTTGTTTGACGACCCTGGAATTTTTAAAAAGCATTAAAATTGTGATTTTGGACAGTTTTTATGGACCCAAAAATCATTCGGACACCGTGTCGAAAAATAAAAATCACCATCTTAAAGGTTTCGACGTGCCGGACGCGCTGGCGCAATCCGTTTTTCGTTCTGACGAGCGGAACGCCTCGAAAAGCGTAAAATATCAGTAAAAAGGGGTCTTTTTTCAGATTTATTTATTGGGGAGGGATTTATGTGCAAAAAGGCATTCACTTGGCATGAGGACTTAACCTTATAAGGCCAAATATAGAAGGGGGCTTTTAGCATTTTGCACCTACGCATGCAAGGGCATGCAGGAAGCCGCGCGACCCTTCGCTCTCCCCCCCCCCCCCCCCCCCCTCCACGCGCGAAGCCGTTTTCGATGCAATCTGGAGGGTTCCTCATCCCTCTCTTCAACTCCCCCACAGCCTGGCCGCCACCACCATCTCCTTCTTCCACCTCCCAAGCAACCGAGAGAGTGAGAGAGAGAGCCAACCGAGTTGGGTACCCTCGGGTTGGAGTGGACCCAAGCAGCAAGCCCCTTTGTTGGCTCGAGCTTCAACCAGGAAGGTCCATAGCAGCGAGCAAAGCGCTCTGGTCCAAGTCACAGAGTCCCGTTTGCGCCCGGCCTAAATCCGCCATTAACGGGGCTTTTTCCGGCGATCTCCGTTTCCGGCCAACCGGGGCTTCCGCGAGCTGGGCAACCGACCCAGGTGAGTCCTTTGGGTCACGAAGTAGCTCCCCAGCGACTTGCATGCACATTTTAACGTGGGAAATAAAGTTGGTGTAGTTGCACCACTTTGCAACCGGGCCCGAGCTCCACCACCACGTGTCGCCGGCGTGTCCCGCCGCCGGCCAATACCTTAGGAAGCTCCACCGCATCGCAGGGAGTGATCTGGTCCAAGTTGGGGGACCTCTCGTGCTCCGGCATGAAATCCGCCATTAATGCTCTCTCGAGCTTGGCCGAACTCCGCCGCCGGCGATTGCCGGGGCTCCGCGCGATGGGAAATGGGCCCAGGTGAGTTTATAGGCTTGTTTAGACACTCCCCATGCATTTGCATGAAAGGTTTAACGTGGGCTTTCTTCTCTCTGTGATTGCACCCTAGGTGAGCCCGAGCTCCACCGTCGGCCGCCGCCGTCGCCTCCAGTCGCCGGTGGGACACCCAGGTAATCCCTAAACCCTGCATGGATACTTTCTATCCAAGTTAGAAGCCCTCAAACCCAGCTGTTGCCTTGTTATCTTTTGATAAGAGTTATATACAAATATGTTGGAATATGCCCATTAGGTGTTCGATGGATTGCCTCAATTAGATTTTAGTTGGAATTAGATTTCGATTTGTATATGAAAGTTATTGAGAATCATCCCCTGAGCTCAGTGCTCACTTCAGATCAAATGAGATCTGTGTGGATGTGTGCGAAGTGCTTTGTCAAACTGTTAGAGAGCGAGGAACTTGGATCTGGTTGATCCATCACTTTTGGACTGAAAGTAAGGTGAGCATGGGTATCCTGGCACTGTCCAGAGTCACTTTCATATACAAAGTTCGTCTGTTTGACGATCGGATTAAAAGATACAGCGAAATCGACCTTTTTCAATAATGTTGGAACAAAACTAAGTTCCGGGCTGTTAGCGAAGCCGCGATAGTGCATTCCTGGCTATTTTGGGGTCACTGGACGCGGTGCTCGCGTCAGATTTGGTGTTTGAAGTCCCGGAGAAACAAAAATGCATTTTGGCTATGTTGGAGAAGAACTTTATGGGCTAAAGTTTTCCTCGGGTCTCGTGCTGCTCCCAAATGGTGAGCACAAGCTTCGTCATGTCAAAACGGACACGCTGAAACTTACGGCGCTGTCATCGGACTTCTGGTTTGGAAGAACGAGCGAAAACAGCGCTCAAAACGGCATTAAAAGTGTAAAATTAAAAAACCTAGGGGTCTAAACGCAAAATCCACATTGTATACTGTTAGTAAACTGCTTTAATGATTCCTAAACTTTTCGTTAGGAATCAAATGGCTCCCGTTGAGCGAAAATCGGAGATCGGTCCGAGAATCGGCAAAATCGTCGATTTTCCGGCGTTCCGGTGGCAATCGCGTAATTTGAGAAATTACGGCGGTTTCACCAAGCCAACTATTGAGTCCCAGTAGAATCTGGTTGAGCCAGCGGCTGAGTTTTAAAGCCTGAATCTCCCGGAAATTCAAAAGGAATTCCCGGGAGGGGCAATTTGGTAATTTTACCAAAGATGGGATATAAGATTAAATTGGACCAAGTGTTGTCCTCAGACATGGATGTCTAAGTCATTAAAAAGATCAGGTTAGCGACAAGAGTTTAAAAATAATGTCGGGATAAGTGTGGTTGAGTAATTCCCTAATCATAACCTTGATTTAGGTTGGCACAGTCTTTGAGCGTCCAGTTGGAGTCGAAGGTTCGCCTGCGCATTAATAGGTGGGTTATCTTCTGTCCGGGCTTTATCAGTTCGGCTCTCGGTGTACGGTATTGGTTGGACTCCTGTTTTTGGTAACCTAGTTTATTTTGAGCCTGTCTGCCTTTGGTTGCAATATATATTACTGTTAGTTGCTTTGACTGATTGGCCATTTCGTAGTTGCGCTCCTATACTTGATTATTATATTGATCTACCAATGCTTGAGCCTGCCTTTCCTTTGATTCAGTTGTTTGCTACGTTATACCTGCTTTATGCCTGATTATGATCTTCTTTAGTGATCTTTACCATATCTGCTGATTAGTTGTTTTCCAGTGGTTATATTATTGCTCTACATATTGCCATGCCTGTTTGGTCATCTGATAGTTGAGCCTGCTTCCTTGTTGTTCGCCTGTTATGCTGCTAAATACATGATCTTCTAAAATAAATGTTTTTACCAAGCCTTGTAGGGTAGCCTGAGTCTGTTCTTGTTTGATAGGACAAGGGCAACGCTCTACGAGGTTTGGGACCCAAAAACCTATTGTTTTCAAAGGTTTTCTTAAAAACATGTGTTTAGTTGCATAAGGGGTTAGTCTGCCTGATTGGTTGTTAGATGTTGAGCTATGCCTGTTATCAGTCCTATTCTGCCTTACATGATTATTCATTGTGCCTCTGGTATTTATATCTTATCTTGGAACATTTCCATGTTGGATTGGTGAGCTTGCTTGTCCTGCTGATCAAATGATACACAGCTGAACACATAGATTTATTTAACTGATGCTTTTACCGAGCTTCGTAGGGTCGCCGGAGTCTGTTCTTGTTTGATAGGACAAAGGCATTGCTCTGCGAGGTTTGGAAACCCAAGCTTCGTAGTGTCGCCTGAGTCTGTTCTTGTTTGATAGGACGAGGGCAATGCTCTTCGGGGTTGGGACTTTTCAAAACAGTTTTCTTAAAAAAAATATGTGTTTAAGTTTTGTATCATTTGGTTGGTCTGCATGATTGAGTTGAGTTTTTCTGTTGAGCTTATGCTGAGTTGAGATTTGCCTTGATCCTGCATGAGAGTTGAGATTCAGTTGATTTTGCACTTGCATCCCAGTGGGGATTTCCCGGCTTGTAGCCGATTACTCGGTCAGTGGACCGCCAGTTTGAGCATTTGCATATGATTCGCCCGCACCGTTGTTCTTCACGTACACCAGCGGACCGATCACCCGTAGCGGTGTACTTTACCGGTAAAGTGGTTAGCAGTTGCAACCCGTGACCCTCAGTGGAGGGAATGTCAACCAGGTGGTGCCAGGTGGGCAGCCTTGCCTGAGGTCTTGTGAAGGCCAATATGGTAGCTTGTGATTGGGTCTTTGTGTTTTCATTTATTTGATGCATGTGTTGTTAAGTTGCTTTAACATGCTTTTTGATTCTTTGATCTGGCTTCTAGTTATCTACCTTTATATGATTCTATGTGATGCCTTTGATTATAGTTTCACTGTTATCTTGCTGATTGTCCTAACTCCTTGATGCGTTGATTATCCTGATACATGTTTGTCCTGTTTTAAATTCTGCTAAAATTATCTCCTATGCTTGTACCCAGATTATGAGTTTTGCTTTCTTTACAGCACCAGTTATATATCTGCTTTACCCTAACCCATGATCTATTACTATCCTCTAGCATTGTATACCAGTAGGTACGATCTGCTATTTCTCGGCTCGTCGTGCCCACTGGGATACACTCCGGTGTGTCTCACACCCTCGGGTGACTGTTTTTCAGGTCGAGCGGGTGTTGAGATGTCGGGACGAGTTGGTGAGATCACGAGGTAGAGCTTAACCCTGGACAGCCGATAGCCCAAGTTTTTAGTTATTTGATGTAACAAGGAAAATGTAATGTAATTGAAATGTTGTTGTAATATCTGTGTTGTGTTAGTGATACGTAGTTAGTACTCTGATTGATTGCCAAGCTAGCCGTGCATATATAGAAAAGCCTCAATCCCCAGTGGGATTAGAACTCTTCTATATATGTGGCGGTCTGTTGCGCCCTGACCGGTTTCAAACTCTGATTTCAAAAAAAAAAAAAAAATTTAGACGCTGGTTTTTAAACTCGGGGCGTGACATACCACTTGTTGGGTTATATGTAATGGATCTAAATAGGAGAAAAAACACCTAGAGGGGGGTGAATAGGTGTAAACAATAAACACTAAAAAAATCATTGTGCAATAAAACCCAATGCGGAAATGTAAATGAACACGCAAGATTTTTACGTGGAAAAACTCCAAACCGGAGTAAAAAACTACGGGACCGATCACACGGCGAAATCCACTAGAATTAACACACGTACAAGGTGATATAACGTACTCACAGACGACTCAACCTTTTACCATACGCTCCTAGTAGATCTTCTCCGCTCGCTCCACGACGCTTCTCGAATCCACGATCTGCGCCCAACGCCGAATCCTCAGCGTCCAACGTCGAGTCCACGACGTCCAACCGAATCCACGGTCTTCACCCAGTAGCACGCTTCGAATCCACGAACGTACCTCGCTCCGAATCCACGAGAGCGGTTGCACCTTGAATCCACAAGGCCACGCGAGTCCACGCGCCGATTTAGGGTAAATCGTTGTTTTTGGGTGGTGATGATCCGCCGAATACTTAGATTAGAAATAGATCGGAAATACCATCTAAGTATTCATTGATTTGATTCTACTCAAAATGTGAGTATGGAAAACCTAGAATCAAATCAATCAATATAGATGAAGAAACATAGAATAAATCTATTGATTTCCTTTCTTCTCTATATGTGGATTTTTCTCTTTCGGCTATATTTTCTATTATTTCCGGATGCCCTAGAAAATGAATAAAGGGTCTATTTATAGGTTAGAAACCATTGGAAGAAGATAAGGATCAAAAACAGCCTTTTCTGGAAATTTTACAGACGGCGATCCGGATCGGATTTGGCGATCCGGATTGCAGTAGCAAGAAAGACGGTTTCCAGAAAAACAATAGTTCGGGATCCGGATCGAAGTTCCGATCCGGATCGTTCATACAGTTTCACCAAACACCAATGTTCGGGATCCGGATTGCAAATCCTGATCCGGATCGTTCAAATATCAAGGTAAAACTAGTGTTCGGGATCCGGATCAAAGGATGCTGCGATCCGGATTGAACCAGTGTATGAACGAACACCCTTCGGGATCCGGATTGAAAAGTCTGATCCGGATCCTGAACATGTCCCATGTCCAGTTTTTGATTTTTATGCAATAAAAAATTCTTCCAAGTGTTTCTACACTACAAGAAGTATTCGGATCATCAAAATTCTTTAGTTAAACATACCTGATCCTTTTGAATTCTTCTTTCTTGAGATTGAGGTATATGATCCAAACTTCTTTCATCTTCAATCTTCAAGACTTAATACTTTCACGAAATACGCCAACTCAAATTTCGTAACACAAAACACTACTTTTAACTTTACAGTCGGAGACCGATAGTGAAACCTCTCACTTTGAGCGAAGCTCACTGTGACGGCGAAGCTCTCACTGTGAGGGGATCTCTCACGGATCTCTCACAGTGAGCGATCTCTCACTGTGAGAGATCACTCTCTCACAGTGAAGCTCTCTCACTGTGAGAGAGTGATCTCTCAAAGTGAGTTCACAGTGAGAGAGCTTCACTGTGAAGCTCTCACAGTGAAGCTCTCTCACAGTGAGAGAGCTTCACTGTGAAGCTCTCTCACAGTGATTCACTGTGAGAGACTCTCACTGTGAGAGCTTCACTGTGAAGCTCTCACATCACTGTGAGAGCTTCACTGTGAAGCTCTCTCACTGTGATGTGAGAGCTTCACAGTGAAGCTCTCACAGTGAAGCTCTCACTGTGAAGCTTCACAGTGAGCACCTTCTGTCACGCCCCGGGTGTAAAACAGAACCCGGGCCCGTCTACAGATCCGCCGTGCACGCGGTATTTCCCGCGTACACGAAGCGCCAAACCTGCTCAGATATATAAGAGATAATAATAAATGAGCAATAAAAACAGAGCTGAACTAAAACTAATACATCTCAGACTGAAGCTGGAAATAAAATACAATACATCTGTAAAAATGATACATCTGTCTCTCCCAGCTCACCAAAATAAATACAACCTGCTGGCAAAAGCCAGTCCCAAAGTAAAAGTACAATCGTCTGAGGAAACATGGGTACACCAACAGTCCAGCTAACTCGCTCATCCTGCCTCGAGGTCTATCTACTCAGCCGTCCTCTCTTCTCGACCCACCGCTGAAAACCCAGCAGCACCCGCAGAAGACACTGCAAAACAAGGGAGAAGAAAAAGAGGAAAGAAGAATGGGGGTGAGACTACCAGTAAACCAGTAGCCTCCCCTAGTGGGTAAAACCTCAAACTCTGACACACCCACTAGGTCTACCAGAGGCAAAAAGGAAAGAAGTGTGGTAAGCAATGATGACTGCTGAAAACAGGAAACTACCACTACTATGCCTCAAAAATACAGTCCTAGACTGGAATAACCGTATGCAACAGTACCCAACCGTCCCAGATGGACCCAATCTGTACCGCCCTCATCATCGGGCAAATAAGCCGCCCCGATGTGATAGCAAACCTCCTGCTGCCGTCCTCACCATCGGGCAATAACCACGCCGATGTGATATCAACCCTGTCCATAACTGCCTGTGTCACGCCCCGGGGTCGAAACTGCGACCCGGGCGCCCAACAGATTCGCCGTCTGTGCGGAAACTGCCGCACAGACGAAGCGTCTACCCTGCAAGTCAGATCTATAGCTAAAAACATGTATCAGAGCTGAAACTAAAACCAAAAGCTATAGAAATCAACTGAACATGCAGATAAAAGAAAGTCCTCAATACATAGTCTGAAAGCTATGAATAATAGTACAATCCTCACCTCGTCTCTCAGAATGTCCAGTACAAAAGTGGAGTCATAAAAAAAATACACCGGGTACATCTACCTCAGACTCTCAAAGCTGGTAAGGAACTAATCGGCCGCGTCCTCACCTCGAGCTGCTGTCTCTGCGCGAACCAAGCCGGAACAGCCGCCTCCAACTGTCACCGCAGCGGGTGTGAGATCTACTGCTACAGGCAGATCTTAGTGGGTACCAACGTCAAAGCCCACGGTATGCCCACTAAGTCTGCTGGAGACATAAACAGATAGATAGATAGATAGATAGATAGATAGTGTGTGATGTTACGGCATTTTGGTGTTGGCATATTTCGTGAGTCAAGTCAGTAAGTTGAGTCGGAGTCTTAAAGGGATCAAATTGTCAAATCAGCCTTCGAAGACTCATTGAAGATTCAACTTGAGCCCAAGTCAACTCTCAGGTATGATTAAATATAGATCATGGTGATTAAAGTTCGTTTATAATCATTGGAAACAGGAAATTAATGAAAACCGGTTTAGACTTGGTTTTAGGAACTTGGTTTTAACTTACAACTCAATTTAAGTTTGGATTCCGGTAATTGGTTTGTTTTGGATAAAGTTTATCTTGAAAAAATCAGTTTTTACATTGAGTACCGGAACCACACTTGAAGTTCCTCAAACCCGACACAGAATTTTCTGAAAATTGTATTACGTACCGGAATACAGACTCGCGTACCGGAACACAATAGAAAAATCTGTGTTTTGCACCATTGAGTACCGGAACATGATAAGTGGTACTGGTACACAATGTTACCTCGGGAAAAGTTTCCTAAACCAACTCTAATATGTTTCCAAGGGTTATAAATAGATACTTAGGGTTTCTCGAATAGAATGACCGATACCGAAAACACTCGAGAGCAACCCTAGAGGCTAGGTTTTTATCGTTCTTCTTTTTAGCCTCTTTTAGGTCAATTCGACGGTTCTTCCAAGATCTTTCTTTTGTCGAATTGATCTAAACTTTGCTTAGAATTTCTTTCTACGGTTCTTCAATGACAATCTAAGCAAAGGATCACCATCGAAGCCTATATTTCTTTATCGGCTGAGTTTGCGTCGTGGATTCGACGTGGCACCGTGGATTCGGTGTGTTGAAGGCGTTTCGTGGATTCGAAACGTGTGCTCGTGGATTCGAGTGGCGTTCGTGGATTCGAACGTGTGCAGTGGACGTGCAATCGGTGGAGCGCAAGGTCCGAAGAACTTGAAGGAGGGGTCGAGTCCGTGGAGTCGGTAATCACCTTGTTATTCTTCAATTCTTAGTGGATTGTTATTGCGTGTTGGTCCCGTGGTTTTTCTCCTGGATTGGAGTTTCCACGTAAATCTCGGTGTGTTGATTTTTATTTTCCGCATTGGTTTTTATTTTTGCACTGAGATTGGTTTTTATAATATTACACCTATTCACCCCCCTCTAGGTGTTTGATAGTACCTATTTAGATCCTTGTGGATCCTAAATAACTCTACAATTGGTATCAGAGAGGGTTTTAGGTTTATCTATCATGTTGGGTGAAAGTGGTAATATTTTTAGACCTCCTCTTTTTGATGGGACCAATTATGCATATTGGAAAGTGCGGATGAGAGCTTTTCTCATCTCTATTGATGAGCGGGTATGGCAAACCGTTGAATACGGTTGGGTGCATCCGGTTGAGGAAGTAGGAAATTCTACTACCCCAAAACCTCGCTCTAGATGGTCTAAAGAGGAAATCGAAAGATCTTCTTACAATGGGAAAGGTATGAACGCTTTATATAATTCTCTTTCCTCGACTGAGTTTACACGAATTTCTGCGTGTGAAACCGCGAAGGAAATTTGGGATATTCTCAAAATTACACATGAGGGTACTAATCTTGTAAAAATTCAAAAGCTCCAGATGCTTACAAGTCAATTTGACTCTATTCATATGGAAGAGCATGAATTGTTTACAGATTATTACACTAGACTTCAAGATGTAATTAATACATGTGCTAATTTAGGGGAAAAGATCCCGGAGTCGAAAATTGTAAGAAAGATACTTCGGACTCTTCCGGAACGGTTTAGGGCAAAGGTTACCGCCATTGAAACCGTTAGTCATCCGGATGAGATGAGAGTAGAGGAATTAGTAGGTGCTTTGCAAACTTATGAAATGACTTTTCCTACTAATCAAAATTCTTCCAAGTCTTCTTCAAAGCTTACAGGTATTGCATTCAAATCAACAAAGGAAGAAGATGACGAATCAAGTTTCGACGATGAAATCTCTTTAGCCGATTTTGAAGAACAACTGGCGCGGATCACAAAGAAATTTCGTCGGAAATTTTGGAAGAATCGAACCGATGGATCTTCATCCACGAAATCATCTAAAGGATCATCGGGTTCTAAATCCTCTAAACTCAAAGGCGCTGCAAAACCTTCTAAAGAAAAAGAAAAAGATGATTTCGAAGGGGAAATCCGATGTTATCGATGCAAAGGCTACGGCCATATTTCAACGGATTGTCCTTCTAAGAAATCATACAAAAAGAAGGCTTTGCAAGCAAAAACTTGGGACGATTCTAGTTTCGATGAGTCGACCTCAAGTGAAGAGGAAAAAGAAAAATTTGTTGCTTTTCATGCCTCTCAAATTCCCTCTTCTAATTTTTGCTTATCATCTTTAGTCACTGACTCTATTCCTTTGATTTTGCATGAAACATCAACATCCGATGGAGAGTCATCAAGTGAGGGGGAGTCGGACGAGGAAGAACTCGTTGAGGCATATCAACAACTTCTTGCGGAATCTAAGAAGATGGCCAAGCATATCAAGAAGTTGAGGAAGCAACGACTTGAGGTTCAAGACGAGAATCAAGCATTAAAGATCAAATTTCATGATCTCGAGGAGGAACAAGGACGGTTATTGGATAACAATAAAATCCTCCAAGAAAAGCTAAACCAATCGGAGACACACGCTAAAACATATATGGACAAGATTGGTTTTCTTGAAAAACAGTTTGAAGAAATTCATATCACCAACCAAGCTTTGACCAAGCAAGTTCATCAACTCAAATCCGACATACAAAGGCTTTCCACCGATTCCAAGAAACTTGATTGTATGTCTGGATTAGGTCAAACAAGCAAGGTTGGTTTGGGATTTAAAAAGGACCAAACTGTGCATGCTTCAAGTTCCACAATAAAATTGAAGGAAAGAACTTGTCACCTATGTGGACTTGAAGGACACTTGGTGAAGAATTGCCCGAAAAAGAGAAAGAAAAATACTTCGGCAACTTCATCTACGGAGCGGACTCAACGGAATCAAAAGACACATCAAGTTAAAGGAGTTCACTCAACCCACCAAAGGTCCGAGCCACAACTTCGATCATACAAGTGGATTATTGCGAGGCAAAGATGTTACGGAATTTGAGTTGGCGTATTTCGTGAATGTATTAAGTCTTGAAGATTGAAGATGAAGAAACTTTGGATCGTATACCTCAATCTCAAGAAAGAAGAGTTCAAAGGGATCAGGTACGTTTAACTAAAGATTTTTGATGATCCGAATACTTCTTATAGTGTAGAAACACCTGGAAGAATTTTTAATTGCTTAAACATCAAAAACTGAACATGGGACATGTTCAGGATCCGGATCGGACTCGGCAATCCGGATCCCGAAGGGTGTTTGTTCATACACTGGTTCAATCCGGATCGCAGCATCCTCTGATCCGGATCCCGAACACTTGTTTTACCTGTTTGCTTCCTCGATCCGGATCAGGGCTTGCAATCCGGATCCCGAACATTGATGTTCTGGTAAAACTGTATGAACGATCCGGATCGGACTTTGTGATCCGGATCCCGAACTAGCATTTTTCTGGAAATCGTCTTTCTTGCTTCTGCAATCCGGATCGTCAATTCCAATCCGGATCGCCGTCGGTAAAATTTCCAGAAAAGGCAGTTTTTGATCCTATCTTCTTCCAATGGTTTCTAACCTATAAATAGGCCCTGTATTCATTTCTAGGGCATCGGCTATTACAGAAAAAATTAGCCGAAAAGAAAAATCCACATATATAGAGAAGAAAGGAAATCAATAGATTTATTCTATGTTTCTTCATCTATATTGATTGATTTGATTCTAGGTTTTCCATACTCACATTTTGAGTAGAATCAAATCAATGAATACTTAGATGGTATTTCCGATCTATCTTTAATCTAAGTATTCGGCGGATCATCACCACCCAAAACAAACAACGATTTACCCTAAATCGGCGCGTGGACTCGCGCGGCCTTGTGGATTCAAGGTGCAACTACGTTCGTGGATTCGAAGCGTGCTATTGGGTGAAGACCGTGGATTCGGTCGGACGTCGTGGACTCGACGTTGGACGCTGTGGATTCAGCGTTGGGCGCGGATCGTGGATTCGAGAAGCGTCGTGGAGCGAGCGGGAAGATCTACTAGGAGCGTATGGTAAAAGGTTGAGTCGTCTGTGAGTACGTTATATCACCTTGTACGTGTGTTAATTCTAGTGGATTTCGCCGTGTTATCGGTCCCGTGGTTTTTTACTCCGGTTTGGAGTTTTTCCACGTAAAAATCTTGCGTGTTCTTTTATTTTTCCGCATTGGGTTTATTGCGCAATGATTTTTTGAGTGTTTATTGTTTACACCTATTCACCCCCCTCTAGGTGTTTTTTCCCCTATTTAGATCCATATTAACATAACCCAACAAGTGGTATCAGAGCGGGAATAGGGTTGTAAACAATGGTTGAAGGTGGAAACATCAATCGACCCCCTTTCTTTGATGGAACAAATTATGCGTACTGGAAAGTACGGATGAAAGCCTTTTTAATTTCCATCGACGAAAGGGTGTGGCAATCAATTGAATTAGGATGGTCTAATCCAACTGAAATTATTGATGATGTTCGCACCTTAAAACCTAGGTCGAAATGGACCAAGGAAGAGATAGATCATCTTCTTACAATGGCAAAGGGATTAATGCTCTATTTAATGCTTTGTCACAAACAGAGTTCTCTCGCGTCTCGGCATGTGAGACTGCGAAAGAAATCTGGGATGTTCTTCAAGTTACGCATGAGGGAACTAACCTAGTGAAGATTCAGAAACTGCAAATGCTTACGAGCAAGTTTGACTCTATCTCTATGGCAGAGAATGAATCTTTCACTGACTATTACACACGATTGCAAGACATCGTAAACTCATGTGCTAACTTGGGAGAGAAGATTCCAGAATTTAAAGTTGTAAGAAAAATTCTAAGAACTCTTCCTGAACGATTTCGCCCGAAGGTCGCAGCCATTGAAACAATTAAACACCCGGACGAAATGCGTGTAGAAGAATTAGTAGGTGCTTTACAAACTTATGAAATGACATTTCCTACTAACTATTCTTCTGGAAAGGCATCCTCTTCTAAGTCTTCAGGTTACGCATTGAAATCAACTAAAGAAGAAGACGCGGATTCATCCTCCTCGGACGACGACGAGAACCTTTCTATGGAGGACTTTGAGAAGCAGCTCGCTCTCTTGACAAGGAAGTTTCGCCGCAACTTTCGAAGGGGAAATTCAAGCAAAACTCCATCCTTCGGAAAGTCGAAGAAAGGCAAGGGTTCTTCAAGTTACAAGTCAAGAAAGCAAGAGAACTTCTCAAAGGATAAGAAAAGTTCAGAGGGACAAGTTCAGTGCTTCAAATGTCGAGGCTACGGCCACATTGCAACGGAGTGTCCCAACAAGAATCCGGCAAAGAAGAAAGCGATGCAAGTCGTTACTTGGGATGACAACTCCACGTCAAATGAGTCATCCTCAAGTGATGAAGAAGACAACGCGACAGCTTTCCACGCGTCCACTACATCTTCACCCTTCATGTGCTTAATGGCAAGTACATCCGATTCCTTGTCCAACTCCTCCCATGTTGAAAAGATTGCAACGGACGATGAATCAGATGATTCTGAAGGTGAAGATTTTGCTCTAGCCTACCACAGACTTTTGAGGGATTCAAAGAAACTGGCTAAGCAAAACAAGGGGTTGAAAGGGAGATTGCAGGATCTCGAAGAAGAAGTAAAAAGGGTAACCTCTCTCTCAACCGATCTTGAAGTGGAAAGGGATAATCTGATTAAAACAAATGTTTCCCTTCAAGAGTCCAATGAGCAATTCGAGAAGAATTATATAGATATGGTGAACAAAGCGAATTACTTCTTGAAGCTCAACGGCGAGGCTCGACAGGAAAAATTGGAAATGACGGAGACCATACGCCAACTGAAGGATGACTTAAAGAGATTTTCTTCTGGAAGGAGTAAGTTGGACAGACTTCTTGGTCTTGGTCAAAGAAATAAGTTCGGCCTCGGATACACTCAAACTGGAGACATTCCAAGTTCGAGTGGGACAGTATTTGTGCCTCAGTCGGTATCTCCTCCTCCGACACCGGAATTCACGACAAGCAACGACAACAAGCCTACTACATCCTCCTCGGAATCGACAAGAATTAAGGTATGTTTTCGTTGTGGCATTTCAGGGCACATAAGGAGAAATTGCAAGATGGAAGCCAAACGCACACCTCAAGCACCTCTTGCAATGACTACCAAAAAGGCTATTCCTCAGAAATCAACTGCAATTCATTCAAAGGAAAAGAGCCTTGGTAGTACACCGCTCAAGACGACATCATCAAGGAGCAGCAATTCTTCAAGCAAGACGCTCTCACCTAGGAGATCAACTTCACGATCATTACCGACGCACTCCAAAAAGGTTTGGGTGCGCAAAGGTGAAATTTTCCCTTGTCTTGCTACCAATGTTTCCTTGCATGCATATGATAGTTCGTCTTGGTATCTGGATAGCGGGTGTTCCCGTCATATGACCGGTGACAAAAACTGTTTTCAAACATTTGAGAAAAACTCCGGAGGACTTGTTGTTTTCGGAGATGGTCGGTCTTCCAAAATTGTTGGAAAGGGAACGGTAGCTATTCCAGATGGCCCGGTTCTAAATAATGTGTTATTTGTTCATGGCCTTAAGACTAACCTCATAAGCATAAGTCAACTTTGTGATAGTGGTTATTCAGTTAATTTTTCATCTGATAAATGTACTGTAACTGACAGAACCATGCTTTCTTTTTAAAAGGGGTTAGATCAGAAAACAATTGTTATGTAGTTCCTACTAAGATTTCTGAAAAATGTAACCTAGCATCTTTGAAAAATGAAACACTTTGGCATGAAAGGCTAGGTCACATAAACTTTAAGGAACTTGCTAGAATTTCGAACAAAGATGTGGTCAAGGGGGTTCCGAAACTTTCTTTTGAACAAAACCTTGTGTGTGGCGGTTGCCAAAAGGGAAAACAGTCTAGGACTGCACACAAGAACTTGAACCACATAGGTACAAAACGGCCTTTGGAACTTTTGCATATGGACTTAATGGGGCCAACTCGTCAACCATCTCTGGGAGGTAAATGGTATATTTTCTTATTGGTTGATGATTTTTCTAGATATACTTGGGTAGCATTTTTAAAAGAAAAAGCTGATACTTTTGATTCTTTTCTCGAAATCTGCAATCGTATTATGATTGAAAAGAATGAAAGGATTACTCGAGTTAGAAGTGATAGAGGTGGGGAATTCATAAATTCCAAATTCATTGATTTTTGCACTTCTAATGGCATTAAACATGAATTCTCCGCACCTTATACACCTCAACAAAATGGTGTAGTCGAGCGCAAAAACAGGGTCGTACAGGAAATGGCACGTGTTATGCTTCACAGCCGGAACTTACCTTTTATTTTTGGGCTGAAGCGGTGAACACTGCTGTTTATGTTATTAATCGCGTGTATTTGCGCCCGGGGACATTGAATACACCATATGAACTTTGGTTTTGTAGAAAACCTAACATCAAATATTTTCGCATCTTTGGGAGTCGGTGTTTTATTTTACGTGATCGTGAGAATCTTGGAAAATTTGACTCTCGAAGTGACGAAGGGATTTTCTTAGGTTATTCTACAAACAGCAGAGCATATCGAGTTTTTAACTTAGAATCTAAGACGATCGTAGAATCGATAAATGTTAAGGTAGATGAAGCTTTTCACTTTGAATCTGAAAAATCTACCCTCGATATCTCTCTTGATGATGATACACCTGCTAATGCATCTTCTTCTAACAATTCTTTCGATAATAATGATGCATCTAACGGTTCTTCAAGTTTATCTGATGTGCAGGAATCATCTCGTGTACCTCCGTCTACTCCTCTACCTCAAACGTTACGCATCTCCAAGGATCACCCTGAATCGAACATCATTGGAGATCCACAAGAAGGAGTTAGAACACGGAGACAATTGGTTTGCGGATTTGCATGCTATGTATCTCAAATCGAACCAAGGAATGTTGATGAAGCTCTCCAAGATGACTACTGGATTAAAGCAATGCAGGAAGAGCTCCATCAATTCGAGCGAAACAAAGTCTGGGAATTGACGAAGCCTCCGAAGCAACACAATGTGATAGGTACCAAATGGATCTTCAAGAACAAGAAAAATGAAGAAGGTACTATCATCAGGAACAAAGCAAGGTTAGTTGCTCAAGGCTACTCTCAAGTAGAAGGTATAGACTTTGATGAAACTTTCGCCCCTGTAGCTAGACTCGAGTCCATTCGTATATTGTTTGCGATTGCTTGTCATTTTAAAATCAAATTATTTCAAATGGACGTTAAGAGCGCCTTTTTAAATGGTTTTTTAAATGAGGAAGTTTATGTGGCTCAACCGAAAGGTTTTGTGGATCATAAACTACCTAACCATGTTTTTCGTCTGAAAAAGGCTCTTTACGGTCTGAAACAAGCACCGCGAGCATGGTACGAAAGGTTGACAAAGCACCTTTTGGAAAAGGGCTACACTCGAGGGGGAGCTGACAGGACTCTCTTTGTGAAGCATTATCAAAACAATTTCATAGTTGCTCAAATTTATGTCGATGACATTGTATTTGGTGCAACAAGAGATAATGATGCTTCTAAATTCGCGGAGACCATGGAAAGCGAATTTGAGATGTCCATGATGGGCGAATTGACTTATTTTCTTGGATTACAAGTTAAACAAAACGATGAAGGATTCACTTGTGTCAATCCAAGTATGCACTGGAGTTGGTCAAAAAGTTTGATCTTGAAAATTCTAAGGATTTTCCGACTCCAATGGGAACTAGCCATAAGGGACTTGGAAGTGAATCACATAGTGAGAATGTAGACGAGAAACTGTATCGCAGTATGATTGGGAGTCTACTATATCTCACGGCTAGTCGCCCGGATATATCCTTCAGTGTTGGGATTTGTGCGAGATATCAATCAGCACCGAAGGAGGTTCACCTGAAAGCGGTGAAACGGATCATCCGATATATCAAAGGTACAATCAATTTCGGAATTTGGTATCCTATGGGAACGACTTTGGATATTGTTGGATACTCAGATGCCGATTGGGCTGGATCGGTGGATGACCGGAAAAGCACGAGTGGTGCATGCTTCTATCTTGGCCATTGCCTTGTTGCATGGCACAGTAAAAAGCAGAACTGCATAGCACTCTCGACTGCCGAAGCGGAGTACATTTCTGCAGGAAGTTGTTCAACCCAATTGTTTGGATGAAAAGCGTGTTGAGCGATTTCCGGATTTCAGCAACTTCGGTAACCATTTTATGTGACAACACTAGTGCTATTAACATTTCAAAAAACCCTGTGTTGCACTCTAGAACAAAACATATTGAACTTAGATATCATTTTCTTAGAGAGCTAGTTGAATCAAACATTCTTCAACTGTCATATATTTCAACTGAGGATCAATTAGCTGATATCTTAACAAAACCTTTGGATCAAAAACGTTTTATTCACTTGCGTAAAGCAATTGGCATGCTTTCCTTGAAATAAACTCTTTTGAAACCTTTGCTTAGGTTAGGTTTTGTTTTTGTTTTTGTTTTGTTCTTTATCTATGTTTTGTACATAGGACATTAATTGAGCATAAATCATAATTGACTTTAATTGCATCCTTTTATGCATTTAGAAATTTATTATGCTTTTGATATCATAATATTTCAATGTTGCAATGATCATTTACGTTAATTAAACCATCTTTTAAGTGATCAAAGTCAATTTCTCTCTCAATGATCTCTTGGTATAGTCATTATCATATTTGATTGCTTAGTCGAGTATGAATTCGAGATCAATGGTTTGGTTGAATACCTTATATATTAAATAATTGATAGCCAATTGAGGGGGAGTCAATGAAATGTAAAATGCTCAAAAGATGTGGAAAGAGTTACATCCCAATGAGGAGTGTGAAAACTACCACCACATGGAGGAAATGAAAGAAAGAAAAAGATACTCCATGAATGCAAAGCAAATTTTTTGTTGACAAAATGCATATTGAAATACTTGACTCAGTCATATTTCATGGTTGGTATAAGGTGGGATTTTTGATTTAAGATGCTCAAAGAGCCACTCCTTCAACAGATTGTCTAGATATATTATCTAACTTATCTGGGATTTCAAACATCTATTGATCTTGGTATTTCATTTTCTTTACCAAAATTGATGATTTGATAAAGGCATTACACATAAGATCAGGATAGATGTAATTGAAGTTGTTCAACTTTAAGTGTTTTAACTTTCGTAAATTTTCGTTTCATTTTTGGGTATTTTTGATAGATTTTGCATAATCTATTTCTTGTTGTATGAAACGATGTCTTTTGTTTAAAGTTGACATGGTAAAGTGCTTACATACTTTTTCTGGATTTTATGGAATTTTTCTGAATTTTTCTGGAGAAAAAGTGGAAGCCGATCCGGATCGGGGTAAGTGATCCGGATCCCGAACGCAGGATTCTTCCTGCGGGTAGCCGATCCGGATCACGGCTAGGGTTTTTATAAGAACAAAGAAGATTTCGATTTCTTTTACCCTAATCTTTTGTTTTCAAGCCTCTAGAGTTTCTCTCTCTAGATTTCTTGCATCTTGGAGCTTCCAAACTCAAAGTTCTTCGATTCCAAGTAAGTTTTGTTGATCAAATCTCGGTTTTTCACAGTTTTTATGGTTTTTCATCAAACGTGAGTTGAAAACTTGGATTTTTTTCGTTTGTGAATGGTTTTTGATCAAATTTCTTTTGAAATAAGGACTCTGGGTCAATTAGTTTTACGGTTATGCTGGGTTTTTACCTGATTAACGAGTTTTTAGGCTTCGATTTCTAAAAATTCTGTTTTAGGGCATAAAAGAGGAATTTTTGAAAATCATGGGATTGATCTATTTTTAAAATTCTTTTTGGAAAACTAATTTGATTCTTGGCTTCTCTACATGATTATGATTGTCTAGGTACAATTTTTCAAATTTTTCAAAATTGACGATTTTTCATGTGTTCTTGAGTTGGTCTTCACAGGACACTTTCTCCAAAACTCAAAGCACTAGGTTCAATGGCTCTCTCTTGGTTCTTTCTGTTGTTAGTCACTATGGTGCACACGAGTATATCTGTTAAAACGGAACAGGATGATTCAACTCAAATCAAGACGAAGGACGCAGAGGAAGACAGCTCAGACTATGATGAAGAAGAATGGGACGAATTCTTCAAAGATGTTCAACGAAAAATTGATGAGGAGGACAGGAAATTTACCAAAGGAAAAAGACTAATGAAATCAGCCTCAACAACCAAACAGTATACGAGAAGGAAAAATGTCCAAAGGAGTGCGAGTCAGCATAGTGGGCCTCTCACCAGAGCACGCTCACTTTCTGGAATTCTTCAAACTGAATCTCCATGGGTTACGGGAATGAATGCACCATCTGCATCCACACAGCACCCATCACACTCGAAGAAAGGGACTACAGACACAGATGAATTGGAACTGCTTCGTCAGGAACAGCGAAAACTTTTTGCTGCACAAGAAAGAATGTCGACAGAACTTCAGCAACTCTCCTCTCAGCACAAGAAGATCAAGAAAAAGTATTCAAACATTTCGAAACTGTTCAAGGGGATTTTGAACAAGCTGAGCTGTACCAGTTCAGATTCATCAGACTGAGCAGGACCTTCTGTTCATTTTTTTATGGCTTTACTCTCTTGCAGACCTTGCAGTTCTTAGTTTTTTTTTGGGACTTAGTTTTTGTTCTAACTTGTAGTTTAGTTCTCAGGTTGTGCATATTGATAGAACTTTTTAACTCTCCTTACATATTGTAGCTCTTGCTACGTTTTGGCTTTGTTTTGTGACAAAAAGGGGGAGAGCGTTAGAGAGAACTTTGAACAATGATGAACAGTTGACAATGATGTAAATTTGGTGTGAATATCAAGGTAAGTATGTCTTCAACTCAACTTTGGTTTTTCTCTTGTGATTTGTGACATGCCTCTATACTAACTATTCGACTAACTATTTGGGCATGTAATATGACTAACAAGTTGATGTTGGACTAACATTTGTGACATTTGGTTTTTGAATGCTTAGAAGATATGTTGGTTTTAACTATGATTCTCTTACATATCTGAATTCTTCAAATGTCATGATGAGAATAAACTCTATCTCTGTATTTGGTTTTGTATGATTCAATTCTTGAGGTATCTAACGATTTCTTTTGTCAAGAATGATTTCTTTGTGCAGAGATTACAGATGTCTAAGTCTAGAGTCTGTTTTAGGAGTTTATCTCATGTTTTTAATTTCTGGATCTCTTTTGTAAATTTTTGTTGTATGGTGATAGCAACAAAAATATCTTTTTGAATTTTCTTTTGTGGATTTGTGTTTTGTCACGAAACCGCCAAAGGGGGAGATTGTTACGGAATTTGAGTTGGCGTATTTCGTGAATGTATTAAGTCTTGAAGATTGAAGATGAAGAAACTTTGGATCGTATACCTCAATCTCAAGAAAGAAGAATTCAAAAGGATCAGGTACGTTTAACTAAAGATTTTTGATGATCCGAATACTTCTTATAGTGTAGAAACACCTGGAAGAATTTTTAATTGCTTAAACATCAAAAACTGGACATGGGACATGTTCAGGATCCGGATCGGACTCGGCAATCCGGATCCCGAAGGGTGTTTGTTCATACACTGGTTCAATCCGGATCGCAGCATCCTCTGATCCGGATCCCGAACACTTGTTTTACCTGTTTGCTTCCTCGATCCGGATCAGGACTTGCAATCCGGATCCCGAACATTGATGTTCTGGTAAAACTGTATGAACGATCCGGATCGGACTTTGTGATCCGGATCCCGAACTACATTTTTCTGGAAATCGTCTTTCTTGCTTCTGCAATCCGGATCGCCAATTCCAATCCGGATCGCCGTCGGTAAAATCTCCAGAAAAGGCAGTTTTTGATCCTATCTTCTTCCAATGGTTTCTAACCTATAAATAGGCCCTGTATTCATTTCTAGGGCATCCGCTATTACAGAAAAAATAGCCGAAAAGAAAAATCCACATATATAGAGAAGAAAGGAAATCAATAGATTTATTCTATGTTTCTTCATCTATATTGATTGATTTGATTCTAGGTTTTCCATACTCACATTTTGAGTAGAATCAAATCAATGAATACTTAGATGGTATTTCCGATCTATCTTTAATCTAAGTATTCGGCGGATCATCACCACCCAAAACAAACAACGATTTACCCCAAATCGGCGCGTGGACTCGCGTGGCCTTGTGGATTCAAGGTGCAACTACGTTCGTGGATTCGAAGCGTGGTATTGGGTGAAGACCGTGGATTCGGTCGGACGTCGTGGACTCGACGTTGGACGCTGTGGACTCAGCGTTGGGCGCGGATCGTGGATTCGAGAAGCGTCGTGGAGCGAGCGGGAAGATCTACTAGGAGCGTATGGTAAAAGGTTGAGTCGTCTGTGAGTACGCTATATCACCTTGTACGTGTTTTAATTCTAGTGGATTTCGCCGTGTTATCGGTCCCGTGGTTTTTTACTCCGGTTTGGAGTTTTTCCACGTAAAAATCTTGCGTGTTCTTTTATTTTTCCGCATTGGGTTTATTTGCGCAATGATTTTTGAGTGTTTATTGTTTACACCTATTCACCCCCCTCTAGGTGTTTCTTCCCCTATTTAGATCCATATTAACATAACCCAACAAAAGACCTAAGGTGGATCAACAGTCAAAGCGAACAACCCCCGGCCACAACGAATCAAGACAACCCAAAATCCAGCGATTTTGGATTCGGAAAGGTGATATCTTTCCTTGTCTTAAGTTCTAACTAGCTTGTGACTGTATGTAATGCTTTGATTGGTTTTCCCTTCATTTTTTGCTTAATCTTTGCATTACATGTTTTTCAATGCTCCTTGTTTTTATGTTTTGTTTTTAAACAAAGGTGTTTATTGAACAAGTGCATTGAATGAAAAGGGCCTCACGTTCATTCACTCCAATTTAATTTTATATAGATTATCAACTTTACTCCATAATCATAATCTTGAAGATACTTCATTATAGGAGTTTTTGATAGTTATAAGCATCAAATTTTAGAAATCATGTGTGATCTTTAGATGCTTATTCTATCTCGGTTGTGTGAATTCATTGTGATAAACGTGAGACAACCGATAGACTAAAATTTGGGATTTAATTCTTTCACGTAAGAGATTGCCTTTTTACAAGGGTAAATAAATGAATTGTAAAAGATGTGGAAAGAGTTACATCCGAAAGGAGTGTGAAAACTACCACCATATGTTGGAAAGAGCTACCACATGTTATGGATGCTTGGAAAATATTTTATGAGAAAATCTTTAGTTGAAGCATTCGGAGATTCATATTCAAAGTTCTTATTTTGAACAATCTCCTGGTTGGTATAAGGTGGGATAGTTAAATAGATGCTCAAAGAGCCACCCTTAGGTATTTTAGTGCTTAATTATCTCAAATTTGAAAGGGTAGAATTCAAGATTGATGTCATTTGGAAAATCTCCGTAAGTCATCTTTGTAAATCCGTTACATCTTGATAGAGTTTGGATCTCAAGATTATTTTTGATGACTTGTGTTTGATGAATATAACATGAAAAACTGTTTATAATATTTTATCTTTATTTTTCATGATTTTGGAGTAAATCTTTTTAATTTTGTGAAATTAATTGAATTGAATGACATCTATGTGAATTCATTGTTTTTCAAAGCACTTAAATGGATTTCTTGATGGTATACAAATCGGTATTTGAAAAGATGTCAAAATTTGGATTTGTTTCAAGAAATTTTTGCTTTTTGGCTCTGTTGTTCCGGTACCTGCTTTTTAGTACCTGAAAATCCAATCCGGATTAGAAAATCCAGTCCGGAACCCGAATGTGATTTTTTCTGGTTTTTCACTTGCGTACCGGTACTACTCCTTTAGTACCGGAACTACATTGCGGATCCGGATCACCCCATGTTTTTCAATCCGGAACCCGAACGAAGGATTTTCGATTTTTGCATTGCGTACCGGTACGCGACTACTTGTACCGGTACACGATCTGGATTTCTTTATATTCCGGAATTCATGAGTTTTATTTCATCTCTCCCACTTCAAAACACTCCCTCTCTCTCTCTAAAACAACTCAAAAGGGTTTTCTCTTCAAGATTAAGAGATTTGTTGCTCTCATTTGTAAGTTTCTTCATTAATCTTGCTTTCTTTAACTTCAAAACCCTAGTTTTTAGGTTTTGATGTTGTTTTTAGAGATTTTTGAGTAGATCTTTGCTTCAAATGAAATCTCTTGCATAAATTATCCCTATTTCATGTTTAGAACATAAATGGTTGTTCTCTATGCAATTAGATTCATGTTTCCATGCTTATTTGCTTGAATCTAACATTTTCATATGTTCTTAACATAGAAAAATTGAGAATTAGGGCTTTTGATGTAAATGAATTTTGAATGATGAATCATCAATTGTGACATGTTTAGAATGTTTCTTAGACATGTTTAAACCTTCCTATACGATCAAATCATAGTGCATTGTGTTCTTTGTAGGAAATGGCATTTTCATGGCTACTTGCACTAGTGATTTTGATGGCCACTGGAAGTGGACGTGGTCGCGGTTCTGGAAAGAAAAAGGCAACTAAACGATCACGAGATGAAGGGACGACAAGCTCAGATTCTGAAAATTCCTCAGAATATGAAGAAGAAGCGGTTCAAGGAAAGGGGAAAGCACCTATGGCTCGAAGGAAAAAGAGGGGTGCGGATTCTCTGTCACGCCCCGGGTGTAAACCAGAACCCGGGCCCGTCTACAGATCCGCCGTGCATGCGGTATTTCCCACATACACGAAGCGTCGGTAACCTGCTCAGATATAAGAAGTAGAAATAAAAGAGCATAATAATCAGAGCTAAACTAAAACTACTGTATCTCAGACAGAAGCGGAAGTAAGTAAAGTACAACTGTAAAAATAAATACAGAAACTCTCCCAGCTCACAACAAAATACAACCAGCTGGCAGAAGCCAGACCCAAAAGGAAGTAAAATAAAACTGTCTGAGAAGACCGGTGACCAAAATATCCAGCTACATCTCTCGGTGGCATCGCTAACTAGTCCGCGATCCTCTTACCTCGATCAGCTGCTGACGGTCCCGCAGCTCCCACAGAGGACTCTGCAAAACAAAGGGGAAAAGAGACAAGAAAGACAATGGGGGTAAGTACTACTATAAACAGTAGCCTCCCCTAGTGGGTAAAGCCTCAGCTCAGATATGCCCACCAGGTGATCAGAGGCAAAAAGGGAAAGGAAAAGAAAGGGGGGTGCAGATAAATAAGCAACTGATAAAATACTATCCCTAATATGCCTCTACATGACGACTCAACACAGATGGGAGAAGGAATGCATCAGTAAAAAGAAGCCTGTCCAAAGGACCCAATCTGACCGCCAGTGGACACTGGCACAGCCTGCTCTGCCGCGACGGGTATGCCAGCCTATGCATAACACCGAAGCAAAAGGAGTCCCCAGGACTCAAAGTCTGCCTGCCGCGCACTCCGGAGCCGCACTCGTGGGGAGCGACCCACACGAGGAAAGTAAGTAACCACAAGTAACCTGATATAGCAGGACTGGATCGAGACTCAATGAAGTGGGAAAAACCCTCCACTAAAGAAAGCCCGATCCCCATAACACCCAATCTGATGCAATAGTATAAACCGGTCAACCACCCAAGATCCGTGGTCGCCGCAACACCCTGTCATACCCCCAACCTGTCCCCAAATCCCCAATACCTGACTACACTGTCCAACACACGCTCGAACCTGAGCGACTAAGCCGCACGTGTCAACAATAGGAGAAGAAAAGAGTAAAAGCATGGTTTCTCCTAAGTCAAGTCCCAAAATAGTGTTGCAGTAAAAGATGACAATAATTATGTGACCAATTTAATCATGCATGGTTCCAACATTTTGTCCAATTCCCAAGTATAAACAGTTTAGAATAATAAGCTAGGGTGACCGTCTCACATGAACAAACATCAGTTTTGCAGTCCTCTATTTCTATTTGTCTCCAAGTATACAGTTCCAGTGATTAATCTAACAATAATTTATTAGAGATCTGATAACCAATAATCAATTTCCTAGAGCATGCAAGTCTACCAATCAACACATTTGGCATTGTCATAGCAAGGGTACTCTGATATTCCTAGTGGGCATACAAAGAGAGGAGTACAACAACCACCCACCTGAAGCGCAACTGTCCCAACTCGTACAGTCAGAAAATACCAAAATTCCAAATCCTCGCTCCCACAATTTTAGCACACCCGCAACATTCCTGGTACATCAAGAAATCCACTAATTACACTAGACTCCCAAATTCAGCACTTAATCACATACAACCTCGAATTCAGAACTGCTTAATTATCACCTGCAGAAATTGCCCAGAAAATTCCAATAAAAATATCACGGCGATCCTTGCGTCGATAGCTTCGAAACGGTACCTTGCACGTCCAAATCGGAGTTCGGTAAGTCCAGATAAAAATTCGGCAAGAGAGCACTCTCATACAATAATCTGGATTAAGGGCTGATTACTGTTCACAGAGAAATCATTAATTCTCACCTCGAAAGAAAATTCACAAAAATCCAATAAAAATACGAGCGCGTTCCTTGCGATCCGTAGATGAAAAAGTTGTATAGGCTCGTTTCCGTCGACGCTCGTGCGCAAAGATATAGCCGAAACACTCCGCTGCTGTCAAGGAATTCCATACAGAAAATGGGGTCACTTGTTGCCTCGAAATCCGTGCCAAAACCTCGAAACGGGAAAGCGCGACCAAAACGAAAGATGAAGTCCTACCTCTTAGGAGTCCACTGGTCCAAGAATCGCAGGAAAATGATGTCGGGGTAGCCCAGGGGAGCAAAAATACGATCGCTGCGCCGAAGAAGAACACTAGGAAGCAACGTCGCGCCGCACCGTAAAATGGGGAACCTCGGGATTCGTGCCTCCTAAAATCTTGAAAGTTGGCAGAGAGATCAAGGACTTAAAGATGAAGATTTTTGCTAGAAATAAGCTTGGGCTGAAGAGGCTCGGTTTGGGAGATAAAGGGAAAAGAGTGGAGCTCGGGCTGCCTTTAAATAGGCTGAGGAAACAAATGGATTAATTCCCACTGTGTCCAACTTTCGGGCGCTCGGCCCCTTTTCGGGCGCGCACAGTGCGGCCCGGCCCAAGATTTCCGGGCGCGCACAGTGCGGCCCGGTCCACCACACAGCCCAGTCCACTACACACAGGGGCCCCGCTGCACCCGGAGCACCTGAGCCCGCCAATGGCGATGCGCCACGTGGCCCGGCAGCCCGTGCACCGCGCACGTCGCGGCGTGGACCGCGCACGTCGCGACTGACCCGGGCGTACGGTCACCTGCCCCGGTCAATCAGTCCACTGTTGCGTGGACCGGGCGCACAACACCGGACCAACCAAACCTCGCCACGTGTCCCCCGGTCTACCGTGCACCCGGACCCAATTTCGGTGGACCGCGCCCGCTGCGCCGGCCAACCAGGAAGCGCCGCGTGGCCCGCCCCCGGTGCACGACCCTCGCGGTGGACCGCGCGCCTGTCCGAGGCCGCGCCGCCGCCCGCCGCCGCCGCCCGCCGCGCCGCCGGCGCCGGTGATCGCCGGCGACACTGTTCCGGCGTGAACAGTACCCGCGAGCTCAAAATCGACAAGTAAATAGCCCCTCTTGACCGTTTTCGCGCGCTGATTCCAAAAACGAGGTCCGTTTTGCCAAATTCCGCCTCCAAAATTTGCCGGAGGCTCCCGCAAGCGCCGAAAACTGCCAAAACTTCCGGGAGTCCGCTTTTGGACATCCGGACTCAGAATTAAGCAAACCAAAAGCCAATCTCAAGCGTTTTTCCGCACTGAATCCAAATCCACCATCTGTTTGGCCAAATTCCTTTTCTAAAATTCGGCAAAAGCAGCCGATGGCCAATACAGTCAATCAAAGCTCACAGGGTCCATCTGTGGCATCCCCTTGATGCACTATGGGCCAGGTACACCATCAACAGGTGTTTAAATAGTGGATTCACGGGAAAAAGCTGCAGAGGAATCAGGGGTCCTACATCCTCCCCCACTAAAAAAAGTTTCGTCCTCGAAACAAAGAAAAGCAGAACTGACGTACCTCAATCAGAAGTCTCGAATAAGAAGGGGTAGGCATCTCTCATCTCTGTCTCCAGCTCCCAAGTAGCCTCTCGCTCCTCATGATTGCTCCACAGGATCTTCACATATGGAATGGCCCGATTGCGCAATTCCCTCACCTCACGAGCAAGAATCCGCAATGGGCGCTCCTCGTAGACCAAGTCCTCGCCGATCTCCAACGGAGTGAAGTCAATCACGTGCGACGGGTCAAAAACATATCTCCTCAGAGCTGAGACGTGGAAGACATCATGAACTCCGGCCAGGCGCGGGGGTAAGGCAACTCTGTATGCCACAGGACCAACTCTGTCAAGTACCTCAAAGGGTCCAATAAAGCGGGGACTGAGCTTTCCCCGTACTCCAAATCTCCGGACCCCTTTCGAGGGCGAGACCTTCAAGAAGACATGATCACCAACCTGAAACTCCAGGTCTCGCCGTCGAGTATCTGCGTAGCTCTTCTGACGACTCTGGGCTGTCTCAAGATGCCGGCGAATAATCCTGACTTTTTCCTCTGCCTCCAACAATAACTCCGGTCCCAAAGTCCTCCTCTCACCCACGTCACTCCAGTATAAGGGAGACCGACACTTGCGTCCATACAACGCTTCAAACGGAGCCATCCGGATGCTCGCCTGATAGCTGTTGTTGTACGCGAACTCAACCAAAGATAAGTGCCGGTACCACCCTCCTCCAAAATCCATAACGCACGCTCTAAGCATATCCTCAAGGGTCTGTATGGTGCGCTCAGACTGCCCATCGGTCTGTGGGTGGAAAGCGGTGCTAAACCTGAGCTGAGTCCCCAATGCAGAATGCAAACTCCCCCAAAAGCGTGATACGAATCTCGGGTCTCGATCTGACACAATCGAAGCAGGTATGCCGTGAAGCCTCACTATCTCATCCATATATAACTGTGCCAAATACTCCAATGACCAAGTCATCTGAACTGGTAAGAAGTGCGCCGACTTGGTGAGTCTGTCAACAATAACCCAGATCGCATCTGCCCCGCTCTGCGCCCTCGGCAATCCAGTGACGAAATCCATAGTGACGTGGTCCCATTTCCACTCGGGAATTGGAAGACTCTGCAACTTGCCAGCAGGAACGCGATGCTCTGCTTTCACTTGCTGACAAGTTAAACAGTGAGCTACGAATCTCCCAATGTCCCGCTTCATTCCGGGCCACCAAAACTGTGCCTTGAGGTCCTTATACATCTTAGTACCTCCAGGGTGGACGGTATAAGGTGTATGGTGGGCCTCCCTCAAAATCTGATCTCTAATCTCCTGATCCATAGGCACACACACTCGGTCCCTGTACCGCAGTACTCCCGAGCTATCCACAGAAAAATCCCCTGTCTGATCCGCCTGAAGCTGCGTCCTGATCCTCGTCAAGTGGGGGTCCTCACTCTGAGTGTCCCTGATCCTCTCCAACAGAGTGGGCTGCAAGACCATAGACATAGTCTAGCAGAGACCCCAGGGGATACTACCTCCAGCTGTAATCGCCTCATCTGCTCGACCAACGGCGCCTGCTGCGAGATCAATAAGCTCAGACTCATCCTCCTGCTCAAAGCATCCGCCACAACATTGGCCTTGCCGGGGTGATAAAGGATACTCAGATCGTAATCCTTTAGCAGCTCCAACCACCGGCGTTGCCTCAAATTCAGCTCCTTTTGGGTGAACAGATACTTCAAGCTCTTGTGATCAGTATATATCTCGCAATGCTCACCATACAAGTAATGCCGCCACAGCTTCAGAGCAAACACCACCGCTGCCAACTCCAGATCATGAGTAGGGTAATTTTTCTCATAGTCCTTCAATTGCCGCGAAGCATAAGCAATCACCCTACCCTGCTGCATCAACACACACCCCAGACCACTAAGTGAGGCATCACTATAAATCACAAATCCTTCCCCCATAACTGGGAGGGCAAGGATCGGTGCGGTCATCAATCGCTGCTTCAGCTCCTCAAAACAGCTCTGGCAAGTCTCACTCCAAACAAACTTAACCCCTTTCCTGGTCAGACGAGTGAGGGGAGAGGAAAGCTTCGCAAAGCCTTCCACAAAACGCCGATAGTAGCCCGCCAAACCAAGAAAGCTCCGCACCTCAGTGATAGTCGTCGGCCTCGGCCAATCACGAATAGCGTCCACCTTGGCCGGATCCACCGCCACTCCAGCCGCTGAAACCACATGACCCAGAAAGGCGACCTCCCGGAGCCAAAACTCGCACTTTTTGAACTTAGCATACAGCTTCTTCTCTCGCAGAAGCTGTAGCACGGTCCTCAAGTGCTCCTCGTGCTCCAAATCACTGCGGGAGTAGATCAAAATATCATCTATAAACACCACCACAAACCGGTCCAAAAACGGCTGAAAAATCCTGTTCATCAAATCCATGAATGCGGCAGGGGCATTTGTCAATCCGAAAGGCATCACGGTAAACTCATAATGCCCGTACCGCGATCTGAAAGCCGTCTTGGAGATGTCCTCGGCCCTCACCCTCAGCTGGTGGTAACCGGACTGCAGATCAATCTTCGAGAACACCGAAGCTCCCTGTAGCTGATCAAACAAATCATCAATCCGGGGGAGGGGATACTTGTTCCGGATGGTCACTTTGTTCAACTCCCTATAATCCACACACAATCGCAGTGACCCATCCTTCTTCTTCACAAACAACACAGGCGCTCCCCACGGAGAGACACTGGGTCTGATGAAGCCCCTATCCAAAAGATCCTGAAGCTGGGCTTTCAACTCCCTCAACTCAGCTGGCGCCATCCTATAGGGTGCCTTTGAGATTGGTGCAGTTCCAGGAACTACATCAATCACAAACTCAATCTCCCTCTCCGGCGGCATCGTCGTCAACTCAGGGGGAAATACATCTGGGAACTCGCGGACAATAGGAATATCCTCGAGTCCCAATGCCGCCGTAGGCACCTCCACCACAGTGGCCAAAAATGCAGTGCAACCCCTACTCATCATCCTCCTAGCTCTGGCCGAGGAAATGGTCGCTGCAAACAGCGTGCTCTGGCAGCCTCTGAAGACGAACTCCTCCTGTCCTGGCTCGCGAAGAGTCACCGTCCTCTCTCTGCAGTCGATAGTGGCGGAATACCGTGACAGCCAATCCATCCCCAACACCAAATCAAAATCATGAAGCTGCTGCAAGACAAACAAGTCTGCAGGCAAGATCCAAGGCCCCAACTGTACCGGGCACGCCAAACAACGCTCCTCGACATGCAAAACGTGATCAGGAACCCGCACCTCTAATGCACAAGATAAGGACTCTACCTCTAGACCATGCAGGGATGCAAATGCTCGACTAATGAAAGAATGAGATGCTCCAGTGTCGAATAAAGTACGAGCCCGAATACCAAAAAGCAAAGTAATACCTGCCACCACCCGGTCTGCCGTAGGGAAATCTGCTATCTGGGCGGCATACACCCGCCCGCTCGATGCTGGAGGTCGAGAGTCTGTAGGATGAGAGGTGGACGGCCTGCTCGCTGGAGCAGAAGGCCGTTGCTGCTGAGGGGAATAGGAAGCCGATGCCGAGGAAGGTGCCGAAGAAGTAATAAGGGGGCAGGTAGATCGCACATGTCCCGGCTGTCCGCACCGGTAACATCGCCCCCAACGCAAGTCGCAAGTATCCGCCGGATGCTGACCCCTGCAAAAGATGCATCGGTCAGAAGATCGAGGCTGTCTCGGCTGCTGCTGTCTAGAGGACTGCTGCTGAGATCTCTGCTGTCTCGGCTGCGATCTCTGCTGCTGGTGCTGCTGCTGATGCTGCTGCGGTCTCTGGGGTCCACCAGGCCCTCTCCTCTCTGATCGCCCACGGCCATAAGACTGGGACTGCGGCGGCCGTGGCGGTCTCCAAGAGCTGGCCTGTCCCCCGTCCTCTGGGGCTGGTCGCTTCCTGTCGGAACTCTGCGCGACCGCGGCCCTCCGTCTGGCCACCTCCTGATCACCTCTCTCCACCCACTGTGCATGCTCTGCGGCTGCCTCCAGGGTCTGGAATCTCTGAGCATGCACAAGTGTGTAAACCTCTGAACGAAGGCCTCCCTCGAACAACTCGACCTGGTGCGGACCGTCACGAGCGACGTAAGGCACACAGTTCAGCAACTCCCTGAAGTCCTGGAAATAGGCTTGGGCCGATCGTTCGCCCTGCTGCAGATTCTTCAAATCGTCCTCCAACTTCTTCTTCACACTGGTAGAAAAATAGGTGTCCAACACCATCCGTCTGAACTCCTCCCAAGGTAACTGCCTGGTGATCCGGAACTCCAGTGGCTCAACTCGCTGCCACCAAAAGTCAGCATCTCCGTCCAAACAGTGCACCGCCATGTGCACTCGATACTTCGGGTCGATGAAGAAGTCCCGAAAAAGCTTCTCCATCGCAGAAAGCCAAATCCCAACCGCCCGGGGCTGAGCATCCCGCCCCGAGAATCTAGGTGGTCCCCGCTTGACAAACACAGCGAGTTTGTCAGCAAAATCCCGCTCCTCCTCCGCAGACAAAGGCCGAAAAGCCGCAGGAGCCCCACTACTCGAAGATGGCGCTGACGGCACAAAAGGTGCAACAAGAGGCACAGGGACCTCCGGAACAACTGGGGGTGGTGCCTCCCTCTGAGCAAGCAGCTGCTCAATCCTCTGCTCCTGGCGGCGCTGACCCTCCGCCAACTGGGCCACCAAGGCCCTCAACTCAGAAAGCTCGGGGGGTGCAGGCTGCTCTGGCTCAACAGGGGGCGAAGGGACACCCCGGGTGGGAATCCGACGTCGTGGAGGCATCCTGCCACAAGAAACCAAACATCAGTAACAAAACTCCACACGACCCAATCTGGCGAAAGTCAAAGGACATCCCCCTATTTCTGTAACCTTATGTTGTCTGCAGCCAACATAATGGTTCAACAGAAATAGACCATGTCGATCACTCTTCACTCACAGGAAGAGTTAACAATAAAAATCACCGACTTTCGCAACAAGTCACGCCACTCACGCCCTATAATCCTAGGGTCTGTCCAAAAGCCTAGGGTTTCCTAAGTCCCAACTGACCTATCCCTAAGCTCTGATACCAACTTAATCTGTCACGCCCCGGGTGTAAACCAGAACCCGGGCCCGTCTACAGATCCGCCGTGCATGCGGTATTTCCCACATACACGAAGCGTCGGTAACCTGCTCAGATATAAGAAGTAGAAATAAAAGAGCATAATAATCAGAGCTAAACTAAAACTACTGTATCTCAGACAGAAGCGGAAGTAAGTAAAGTACAACTGTAAAAAAAAATACAGAAACTCTCCCAGCTCACAACAAAATACAACCAGCTGGCAGAAGCCAGACCCAAAAGGAAGTAAAATAAAACTGTCTGAGAAGACCGGGTGACCAAAATATCCAGCTACATCTCTCGGTGGCATCGCTAACTAGTCCGCGATCCTCTTACCTCGCTCAGCTGCTGACGGTCCCGCAGCTCCCACAGAGGACTCTGCAAAACAAAGGGGAAAAGAGACAAGAAAGACAATGGGGGTAAGTACTACTATAAACAGTAGCCTCCCCTAGTGGGTAAAGCCTCAGCTCAGATATGCCCACCAGGTGATCAGAGGCAAAAAGGGAAAGGAAAAGAAAGGGGGTGCAGATGAGTAAGCAACTGATAAAATACCATCCCTAATATGCCTCTACATGACGACTCGACACAGATGGGAGAAGGAATGCATCAGTAAAAAGAAGCCTGTCCAAAGGACCCAATCTGACCGCCAGTGGACACTGGCACAGCCTGCTCTGCCGCGACGGGTATGCCAGCCTATGCATAACACCGAAGCAAAAGGAGTCCCCAGGACTCAAAGTCTGCCTGCCGCGCACTCCGGAGCCGCACTCGTGGGGAGCGACCCACACGAGGAAAGTAAGTAACCACAAGTAACCTGATATAGCAGGACTGGATCGAGACTCAATGAAGTGGGAAAAACCCTCCACTAAAGAAAGCCCGATCCCCATAACACCCAATCTGATGCAATAGTATAAACCGGTCAACCACCCAAGATCCGTGGTCGCCGCAACACCCTGTCATACCCCCAACCTGTCCCCAAATCCCCAATACCTGACTACACTGTCCAACACACGCTCGAACCTGAGCGACTAAACCGCACGTGTCAACAATAGGAGAAGAAAAGAGTAAAAGCATGGTTTCTCCTAAGTCAAGTCCCAAAATAGTGTTGCAGTAAAAGATGGCAATAATTATGTGACCGATTTAATCATGCATGGTTCCAACATTTTGTCCAATTCCCAAGTATAAACAGTTTAGAATAATAAACTAGGGTGACCGTCTCACGTGAACAAACATCAGTTTTGCAGTCCTCTATTTCTATTTGTCTCCAAGTATACAGTTCCAGTGATTAATCTAACAATAATTTATTAGAGATCTGATAACCAATAATCAATTTCCTAGAGCATGCAAGTCTACCAATCAACACATTTGGCATTGTCATAGCAAGGGTACTCTGATATTCCTAGTGGGCATACAAAGAGAGGAGTGCAACAACCACCCACCTGAAGCGCAACTGTCCCAACTCGTACAGTCAGAAAATACCAAAATTCCAAATCCTCGCTCCCACAATTTTAGCACACCCGCAACATTCCTGGTACATCAAGAAATCCACTAATTACACTAGACTCCCAAATTCAGCACTTAATCACATACAACCTCGAATTCAGAATTGCTTAATTATCACCTGCAGAAATTGCCCAGAAAATTCCAATAAAAATATCACGGCGATCCTTGCGTCGATAGCTTCGAAACGGTACCTTGCACGTCCAAATCGGAGTTCGGTAAGTCCAGATAAAAATTCGGCAAGAGAGCACTCTCATACAATAATCTGGATTAAGGGCTGATTACTATTCACAGAGAAATCATTAATTCTCACCTCGAAAGAAAATTCACAAAAATCCAATAAAAATACGAGCGCGTTCCTTGCGATCCGTAGATGAAAAAGTTGTATAGGCTCGTTTCCGGGCGACGCTCGTGCGCAAAGATATAGCCGAAACACTCCGCTGCTGTCAAGGAATTCCATACAGAAAATGGGGTCACTTGTTGCCTCGAAATCCGTGCCAAAACCTCGAAACGGGAAAGCGCGACCAAAACGAAAGATGAAGTCCTACCTCTTAGGAGTCCACTGGTCCAAGAATCGCAGGAAAATGATGTCGGGGTAGCCCAGGGGAGCAAAAATACGATCGCTGCGCCGAAGAAGAACACTAGGAAGCAACGTCGCGCCGCACCGTAAAATGGGGAACCTCGGGATTCGTGCCTCCTAAAATCTTGAAAGTTGGCAGAGAGATCAAGGACTTAAAGATGAAGATTTTTGCTAGAAATAAGCTTGGGCTGAAGAGGCTCGGTTTGGGAGATAAAGGGAAAAGAGTGGAGCTCGGGCTGCCTTTAAATAGGCTGAGGAAACAAATGGATTAATTCCCACTGTGTCCAACTTTCGGGCGCTCGGCCCCTTTTCGGGCGCGCACAGTGCGGCCCGGCCCAAGATTTCCGGGCGCGCACAGTGCGGCCCGGTCCACCACACAGCCCAGTCCACTACACACAGGGGCCCCGCTGCACCCGGAGCACCTGAGCCCGCCAATGGCGATGCGCCACGTGGCCCGGCAGCCCGTGCACCGCGCACGTCGCGGCGTGGACCGCGCACGTCGCGACTGACCCGGGCGTACGGTCACCTGCCCCGGTCAATCAGTCCACTGTTGCGTGGACCGGGCGCACAACACCGGACCAACCAAACCTCGCCACGTGTCCCCCGGTCTACCGTGCACCCGGACCCAATTTCGGTGGACCGCGCCCGCTGCGCCGGCCAACCAGGAAGCGCCGCGTGGCCCGCCCCCGGTGCACGACCCTCGCGGTGGACCGCGCGCCTGTCCGAGGCCGCGCCGCCGCCCGCCGCCGCCGCCCGCCGCGCCGCCGGCGCCGGTGATCGCCGGCGACACTGTTCCGGCGTGAACAGTACCCGCGAGCTCAAAATCGACAAGTAAATAGCCCCTCTTGACCGTTTTCGCGCGCTGATTCCAAAAACGAGGTCCGTTTTGCCAAATTCCGCCTCCAAAATTTGCCGGAGGCTCCCGCAAGCGCCGAAAACTGCCAAAACTTCCGGGAGTCCGCTTTTGGACATCCGGACTCAGAATTAAGCAAACCAAAAGCCAATCTCAAGCGTTTTTCCGCACTGAATCCAAATCCACCATCTGTTTGGCCAAATTCCTTTTCTAAAATTCGGCAAAAGCAGCCGATGGCCAATACAGTCAATCAAAGCTCACAGGGTCCATCTGTGGCATCCCCTTGATGCACTATGGGCCAGGTACACCATCAACAGGTGTTTAAATAGTGGATTCACGGGAAAAAGCTGCAGAGGAATCAGGGGTCCTACATTCTCCTCCGCGTAGAAGTACCGGTGGACCGGTAATACGCGAGCGCTCTCAACGGAGATCAAATGTTGATGAAAGCGAAACGCATGTGAGTGCAAAACGCCGTGCTAGATTTGCAAACCGCACATGCATTGGAGAGCGACACGTGAATTTTAATGAGCTATGTCGTGAGGTGCCAGACTTTGCAAGGCTCTTGGAACGAAGTCATATTCGGCCACTTGGCAGAGTTCAACCAAAGATGGATTTTTGTGTTGAGATCATCAGGGAATTCTATATGAGAGCTAACATACTCCAAAAGGACCATGACACAGGGACTTTCATCATTGAAACAACAGTTAGAGGCGTCAAGTTTGACATTACTCCAGCAGTAATTGGGGCAAACCTTGGGCTAGCTGTTGATACTTCTGGTCTTTACTACACAGATGGTGATTTCCAGCATGACACCCATTAGGACACTGTTGTGGATTCAATTTGCAAGTCAGGGACACACTCAAATAGGTCATATGTTGAATCAAAGGACCTAAAACCAGAATATCACATTTTGTCCTTAATCGTCTGCTACAACTTATTGCCTACAATGGGTTTAACGACCCGGCCCACTAGCAATAATAACTCGTTGGGCCCAAACCAAAGCCCAAAATACTTAAGCCTAGTTATTATTACTAGTGTCCATGTCTCATATAAACCCAATCACAATTACATCCACATCCGATGTGGGACTATTGGGGGCGTCACATACTCCCCCCGTTTAAGCCTGACGTCCTCGTCAGCCCAAACACACACACAACAGCCCAAGATCACCAGGCGATGTGAGACTCGTCTCGCTAGCCCTGTTATCTAGACCCAGACTCAGTCGAGACTCGCCACACACTTCCGGCTGGTTATTGGCTCTGATACCAAATTTAACGACCCGGCCCATAGGCAATAATAACTCGTTGGGCCCAAACCAAAGCCCAAAATACTTAAGCCTAGTTATTATTACTAGTGTCCATGTCTCATATAAACCCAATCACAATTACATCCACATCCGATGTGGGACTATTGGGGGCGTCACAATGGGGACCAAAAGGATTCGATGGGATCGATTGCTACTTCTCTTTTTCCTTGGTCACCCGGAAAATGCAAATGGAATCAACATCAACATTCCATTTCTAATTTGGCAGCAAATGGTACATGTCATTGAGGGATCAAGGCAACGTGACCTTCTACCGTATCCAATCCTGATTACTCGTATTCTGGAAGACCACGGTGTTGACATTTCTTGTACCAAATTTGACTACGGCTTAGGCTCAATCGATGGAATCACGTTAGCCAAGTCAGTTAGCACTTTGAAGACATTTGGACACACAAAAGGCTATGCAAGTGAAGCGACTACGAGCGCACCGCCTCGCCAAGAATCTCCTGAACCAGCTGAAGTGGTAACTCTTCAGTCTTTGCAGAAAAGGATGGAGCAAGGCTTCAAAAAAATCGAGGATGGTTTAAAGAAGATATTCGAAATCCTTGGGTGCAAACACGACGATGTGGTCACTGGAGCAACTGCACCGAGTACATCTCATGGACCTACATCACATGAGAACGATGATGATTCAGATCAGGATGAGTGATTTCTTTTCCTTCTTGTTTTTGGTTTTTAGTTTCTTTTCACTTTATGATGAACAAGAACTCTAATGGGCATGTAACTATGAACGTATCCTGCTAGTATGTTTCTTTTTATCTATTTTGACTGTTTGACAATTTGTGACAAAAAGGGGGAGAACAGAAAATATTGATTGAATCTCAAAAGGGGAGAACATAGATGCTCAAGACAGGGGGAGAATATGGAGAACATGGAGAACATGTTGGAGATGCTCAAGATAGGGGGAGATAAAGAAAAGATTGAAAGAGCCACAAAACAAAAGAACCAAAAGGAAGACGAATCAAGTGTAGGATTTTAATTTCTAACGACTAACATTTGATTTTGTTTGGAGTTTTGTTTTGCAGGAATTACATCACTTTAAGACTCCAAGTCCTAAGTCATAGAGTATGTTCTAGGACTGTTTGGTTCAAATGTAATTTTTGTATTTATTGGATCTTTCACGCAAAGAAAATCAATGTTTTGGTGATGACATTGAATTTTGAATTTTTGGTTTAAGATGAGTGACTTGAGCGCTTTTATGTATTTTTGGGTTTTGTCACGAAATTGCCAAAGGGGGAGATTGTTACGGCATTTTGGTGTTGGCATATTTCGTGAGTCAAGTCAGTAAGTTGAGTCGGAGTCTTAAAGGGATCAAATTGTCAAATCAGCCTTCGAAGACTCATTGAAGATTCAACTTGAGCCCAAGTCAACTCTCAGGTATGATTAAATATAGATCATGGTGATTAAAGTTCGTTTATAATCATTGGAAACAGGAAATTAATGAAAACCGGTTTAGACTTGGTTTTAGGAACTTGGTTTTAACTTACAACTCAATTTAAGTTTGGATTCCGGTACTTGGTTTGTTTTGGATAAAGTTTATCTTGGAAAAATCAGTTTTTACATTGAGTACCGGAACCACACTTGAAGTTCCTCAAACCCGACACAGAATTTTCTGAAAATTGTATTGCGTACCGGAACACAGACTCGCGTACCGGAATACAATAGAAAAATCTGTGTTTTGCACCATTGAGTACCGGAACATGATAAGTGGTACCGGTACACAATGTTACCTCGGGAAAAGTTTCCTAAACCAACTCTAATATGTTTCCAAGGGTTATAAATAGATACTTAGGGTTTCTCGAATAGAATGACCGATACCGAAAACACTCGAGAGCAACCCTAGAGGCTAGGTTTTTATCGTTCTTCTTTTTAGCCTCTTTTAGGTCAATTCGACGGTTCTTCCAAGATCTCTCTTTTGTCGAATTGATCTAAACTTTGCTTAGAATTTCTTTCTACGGTTCTTCAATGACAATCTAAGCAAAGGATCACCATCGAAGCCTATATTTCTTTATCGGCTGAGTTTGCGTCGTGGATTCGACGTGGCACCGTGGATTCGGTGTGTTGAAGGCGTTTCGTGGATTCGAAACGTGTGCTCGTGGATTCGAGTGGCGTTCGTGGATTCGAACGTGTGCAGTGGACGTGCAATCGGTGGAGCGCAAGGTCCGAAGAACTTGAAGGAGGGGTCGAGTCCGTGGAGTCGGTAATCACCTTGTTACTCTTCAATTCTTAGTGGATTGTAATTGCGTGTTGGTCCCGTGGTTTTTCTCCTGGATTGGAGTTTCCACGTAAATCTCGGTGTGTTGATTTTTATTTTCCGCATTGGTCTTTATTTTTGCACTGAGATTGGTTTTTATAATATTACACCTATTCACCCCCCTCTAGGTGTTTGATAGTACCTATTTAGATCCTTGTGGATCCTAAATAACTCTACATGTGAATGCTGGAAATGAATCTACCACTATATGTCTCAATGCAATGCTCGAAGGAAACAACATTTAAGAACATACACTACAACCACCCGCTCTAGTCGCCCAATCTCAGCGACTCCCACATAGGCTCCAGTCAAGCCTGCGGTGCTCGTCGACCAGGAACGCACCAGCCCATTACCACACATCCCAATGATGACGGGATTTACGTGGGGCGTCCTGTCAGACTATCACAATCTCACTCAGGTATCCATCTGGTAACACGGCCAGTGGTATGTATCCATCTGGTAACTCGACCAGTGGCAAGTACCTATCTGGTAACTCGGCCAGTGGTACATATCCATCTGGTAACTCAGCCAGTGGCATGTATCCATCTGGTAACTCGGCCAGTGGCAAGTACCCATCTGGTAACTCGGCCAGTGGGACGTATCCATCTGGTAACTCGGCCAGTGGCAAGTACCCATCTGGTAACTTGGCCAGTGGTACGTATCCATCTGGTAACTCGGCCAGTGGCAAGTACCCATCTGGTAACTCGGCCAGTGGTACGTATCCATCTGGTATCTCGGCCAGTGGCAAGTACCCATCTGGTAACTCGGCCAGTGGTACGTATCCATCTGGTAACTCGGCCAGTGGCAAGTACCCATCTGGTAACTCGGCCAGTGGTACGTATCCATCTGGTAACGCGGCCAGTGGCAAGTACCCATCTGGTAACTCGGCCAGTGGTACGTATCCATCTGGTAACTCGGCCAGTGGCAAGTACCCATCTGGTAACTCGGCCAGTGGTACGTATCCATCTGGTAACTCGAATACCCAAAAACTATCACTCAGACGGAGAACCCTCCACGACTCAATCTCACAACACTAACTCACTACAAGAAGGTACTACACAGCTGGGACCGCCGTCACTCCAAACGGCTCCCAGAAAGACACCCCACTCATAGGCGAGAAGACCGACTGACGCAGCAAAGGTCCGAGAATCCGGTTAGGCCGGTGCCTAGAACCCCAATCAAACAAGAACAGACTCTAGGCTCAGCCTATCGACGTTCTCGATCCTTTACCGTTCAGGGATTCGGCCCCTCTCGGTTAAAGTGGGAAACCAACTCAAACGCTCAAAAGACACCACTCACACTCGTGTCCAAGTCGGAGCAACATCCCTCGACTAAGGTCTGATAAACCCGCAAGAAATCCCGAACCCTCTACAAAGCTAGATGTATCACGTACTAACACCTAAGTTCAGGACCAGTTCTTGCAAAAAAAGGGTTCTCTCAGTTTATAAAAATGGCCCGGGAGCAATAACCGTGCCCACTAACAGGAGGGTGCACCAAAATAAGCCCGGGTTCTTCCAAACCTATAACGACTGTCCGGCAGTCACCAAATAAACAATAATGGCTAAAGGGCCACGATACCTTTGCATACGGAAGCATTATGAGCAATCTGTGATTTGGGAGAAAACCAACCCACCTGGAACGCTTTCCGCAGGCAAAGGCTGAAGTCGGTGATGTGCTGAAATCCCAAACTGATGAAACCCCGAAAAATGCGCCGCGCGCACACTGCCGCGACTGTCGGAAAAATCCCGAGAAGCTCGGAAAAAAAATGCCTCGAGTACTCCACAAAAATTCCAGCATTATCTAGCTGTCCACTTCAAGTCCACCTCAACTTAAAAAGCTTAAACTTAAAACATAGGTTCCAATTACAACCTCCCTAATCCACAGCACCCTTAACACAATTCATCAGCACTTTCACAAAGGATAGAATCACATAATAATAAAAGTTCACTTAACCACAATTACACACCTCCAACCACACACTCAGGTTGCACCTCCACTGCACACACTAAGTCCATCATCAACTCGCAACAAACAAAATACTCATATGGTCCATTAAAAGCTTCCAAGAACACAAGCATTAACCACCACACACACTAAACGCACTAGTGCAAACACACATACACAAAGATCACAGTAGGTTCACATGAAGTCCTTCACAGCACTTACACACTAAGCTTCAGCATAATAAAAATATTTGCTTCCATATACCTCAACCACAGTATATAAAAACCAACGGCGCAAAACCAATACTCCTCTGTACACACAAAACCCTCTACAAGTCCCTCAGCACACACACAAATTCCCCACATTCACACAGCCATCCAACTCCACATACACATTCACCCACACACTACATTCCCAAATTCCCCTCTTGTGATGACCCGGATCGCCGCAGAGCTGCTGCAGTGCGTTGGGGTGGCCATTGGAGGCCTACATGGTGTATTGGAGGTGTTTGTGGCATAATTGGACATAAGTGTTGGACGTCGGACTTATATGGACCCTGTGAGTGACCAGAGGACCCCGTGGAGGGTTTAGAAGTGGTTTCGCGCGAATCGGATATTTAAATTGGGCTCCGCACGAAGTTTGGACTAAGAACGCATTTCCGGGTGCCTTCGGCAATTTTTAGAGTTGGAATTTGGCGAAACGGACGTCAAATTCGGATTCAGCGCGCGAAAACGGTCAAAATGGACTACCCACTTGATGTTTTTGGGCACGGGTTACTGTTCACCGCCGGAACAGTAACTCCGGCGATCGCCGGCGGCGCCGGCGGCGGCGGGCAGCGGCGGAGGGCGGCGGCGCGGCCTCGGGCAGGCGACAGCGCGGCGGCGGGCAGGCGGGCAGGGGCGCGGGCAGGCGCGCGGTCCACGCGCCGTCGTGCACCAGAGCGGGGTGCCACGTGGCGGCTTCCCATTGGAGGGTTCACAAGTCGCGGTCTACGGAGAAGCGTGGTGTACGGTGGATTGGGCGGGAAGACACGTGGCAGGATGTCATTGGTTCGGTTCATGAAGTCGGGTGCACCGGGTGCAGCGAGTGAGAGGGTTGACACGTGGCGCGCGGGGATTGGGCGCGCCACTGTGCGTGGCAGGCGCGGACGGTGCGCGGTGCACGGTGGACCGGGGTGCGCCACGTGGCGGCCTCGGATTGGTTCGGTGTTTGAGGTTGTTGTGCACCGGGTTCAGCGGAATTATGGCTTGGACACGTGGCGAGCGAGGATTGGGCGAGCTACTGTGCGCGTACGGGCGGCAGGCGGCGGGGCAGGCGCGCAGGCGGCAGGCGGCAGGCGGCGGTGCCGGCGGGCGTGGCGGCCACGGCGCTGACGTGGCGCACGCGTGCGCCACGTGGCGGCCGCCCATTGGCCAGCGCCAACTGCCGCGTTGACCGGGGCTGGCCACGCGGCGTGTGGGGAGCGGCCGGATCCGCTGTGTGGTGTTCGGGGACACGTGTCGGTGCGGGGAGCGGGTTGGACGACCGTTCGGTCCGACCGGATCGCGTGCGCGGAGTGGGCCGGGCCGGGCCGGGTTACTGTGCGCGCCCGAAAGTGCGGGCCGGGCCGCACTGTTTGCGCCCGAATCTTTTCGGGCGCCCGAAACTGAGGACACCGTGGTCATTTTGGGATTTGTTTGGAATGGCCTATAAATAGCCAACCCGAGCCTCCTCATTTGGCTTTTTTCTCCCAAACCGTGCATCCTCTGCCCGAGCCACCTTAAGGAGATTTGTTCACCTCTTGATGCTTGATCTTCCTGCCAAGTTCTGGGATTTTAGGAGGCACGAATCCCGAGGTTCCCCATTTTACGGCGCGGCGCGACGATGCATTTCCTGTTTCCTTCTTCGGCGCAGCAGTGATGTTTTGGCTCCCCTGGGCTACCCCGAGGTCCTTTTTCAGTGATTCTTGCGCCGATAGACTCCTTACAGATAAGGCTTCAACTTTCATTTTGATTGCGCTTTTCGGTTTCGAGGTTTTGGCACGTTTCCCGAGGCATCTTTGACCCCCATTTTTCTGTGGTGGATTTTGGACAGCACCAACTTGCCGATTTTATATCTCAGCCTAGGAACATCGGATCGAGGCGATTCAAGAGTCGATTTTGATCTACTCGTCGCGAGGAACACAGCGGTGATTTTTCTGGGATTTTAGGAAATTGTTTCGAAGGTGAAAATTACTGTTTTCTCAGTGTACAGTGTGCAGTTTTTCTTTACAGTTTGATGTTTGGATTACCACCTTGCCGAATTTATAACTTGGCTTACCGAACTCGGATTTGGGCGTGCAAGGTACCGTTTCGAAGCTATCGACGCGAGGATCGCCGTGATATTTTTCTTGGATTTTTCTGGGCACTTTCTGCAGGTGATAATTTAACAGTTTCGGGACTGTTGTTGTATGGGTTAATTAAAGCAATATTTGGGAACCTAAGTGTATTTAGTGGACTTTGTGTTGTGCCAGGAGTGTTTCGGGTGTACTGTACTTGTTGGGGCGCAGGATTGGAGTTTTTGGTATTTTCAGCTGTATGGACCCGGACAGTTAGCGCTTCAGGTGGGTGGTTGTTGCTCGCCTCTATGTCTGACTTACTCACTAAGTTTATTAGAAAATTCCCCTTTGAGCATATTGATTGATTAATATGCATGATTGATTGATATACATGTGAGCCTATCTATCTGTGATTAATTTAGTGGATATAGCATGTTGGGGATATTATTGGGATAATATTGCTGTTGGAACATGATCTTTGGAATAATTTAATAAGTGATGATTAACATGCCACATTAGCACCTAGAATTGTATGAAAGTGGATTAAATGGATTAACTGTTGGGACATAATGATATATCAATGTGCGGGTTTCACTGTGAGATTTATTATGGATCAGGGACTATTTACATGTGTAGTTGACTGATGATTTTAGTATGATGGACATATTTATGTGGATTTATTATTCGTTACACCTGCAAAACTGTTATTTGCTATTCTCCATTTCATATTGCCTGAGGACTTTTGCATGCTTATTTGGACATCTAGATAGGCCACTATTTTTATTGCTACACTATCATATTGGGATTTGACTTAGGAGAAACCATGATTGCTTTCTTTCTCCTTTTTATTTAGACTTTTGAGTCATGTTGCTCGGGTTCGAGCAGAGGTTTGGGATAGTGTAGCTGGGACCTGAGGGTCAGTGATAGGGGGTACCTGATGTTGGATTGTGGGTTATTGCGGCAACCGCGGACAGTAGGCGGTTGACCAGATCTTGATTATTTCACCCAATTGTGGGTTGGGGGTTATTGCGGTGACCGCGGACTTTGGGCGGTTGACCGGATGTTTACTATTGCATCAGATTGGGTATTAGATTTCTCTAGTGGATGGTATTTCCCACTTTTGAGTACTATTGTATCGGATCGGGGTTTCATTAGTGGACGGAGTTTCCCACTTTGATCATTGTCATGATCCAGTCCTGCTATTGTGAGATATTGGTTACAGAGATGCTTGATACAGTGATACTTTACTCGTGTGGGTCGCTCCCCTCGAGTGCCACTCCGGAGTAGGCTTTAGACCGTGTTGGGTTCCGGTCAGTTGGTGAGTTGTGAGTGATGGCAGAGCAGGCAGTACCAGTTTACTGGTGGCACTAGATTGGGTCTATTTAGCCAGATGTTGTTTCCTGGTGCATTCATACCGTCATTTCCTTCGGTATTGCATTTAGAGGCATACTTGTTGTGGTTTCCCCTTTTATTCAGTAGTTCTGTTTACAGCTTTACTACCTGCCCTTTTCTTGCCTCTAGTAGACTTAGTGGGTACGCCGGAGCTTGAGGCTTTACCCACAGGGGGAGGCTACTGGTTTACTAGTGGTTCTCACCCCCACTGTTGTTTCCTCTTCTTTTCTCCCCCCCCTGTTTTGCAGAGTCCTCATTGGAGTTGCTGATCTTCGGTCGTTGTTCGGGGCGAGGGAGTCACGAGCTAGATCGTTACCACCCGAGGAGTGTAGCTGTATCCCCTGGTTGGAGATTCCTCGTAGCTGTTGGCTGGCTTTTACTGTTTATCTGGAGGAGAGAGATCTTTTGTATTTGGAGAGACTGATGTACTATAGTTTTAGTTTATCTCCTTTTATAGTCGAGAGATGCTGTACTGAGGACATTGTATGATGATTATCTGTATTTGAGGGAATGGATATTGTACTCTATTTCATGATGTATAGTAATTGGATTTTATTTTACAGCATTTTATTTCAGCTCTGATATTTGTGTAGCTATAGTACTATCTTTTGCAGGTTAGACGCTTCGCCTATGCGGGTTTTGGCATAGGTGGCGGATCTGTTGGCGAGCCCGGGTCGCAGTTTCGACCCCGGGGCGTGACAGATTAAGTTGGTATCAGAGCTTAGGGATAGGTCAATGGGACTGTAGAAAACCTAGGCTTATGGTTGGACCCTAGGATGACTTCGTGAGAGTCGTGAGTTTTGCGAGAGTCCTGATTGAGTTTTATACCTCTCCCAAGTGATGGGATGGGTGATTGGCATGTTTATTCTCCTAAGCATTATGTTGGCTGCAGACAACATAATGCGGCGGAACGGTTGACATGCTCTAGACTCTCGCCGGATTGGGTCGAGTTTTGTTTTGTGCTGTGGTGCAGTTGGTCGTGGTGAGCGGTGTCTCCCCGACGCGTTGTGCGGATTGGTGTGCACTCGTCGCAGCGGTGGAGCTTGAGCGGATTGTTTTGGGGCGGATATCCGGATTGAGGTTAGAGAGTTTCAGGCCCCGATGGGCAGGATCGTCAGAGGTATATCAGCGGCAGAGTGAGCCGCTGGTCTGGGTGACACAGTTGTCGGAGCAGTGGGCAGCACGACAGTGTTTTTCTCCTGAGACCACCTGGTTACAGTATCCTCAGCGGCAGTAATTTCTGAGGCGCCGATGGAGCGAGTGGCCCCTCCGTGCTACGTTTGGGTTGCAGCCCTGTCACGCCCAGGCCCCAGCGGAAGGCAACCCGGCCGTGCACAGACCGCCGTGGCAACAAGGTACCCCCGGTCACACAAGGCGGCTACAACAACCAGCAGAAGGAGGCAATAAAAACATCCTACTAGTAATCAGAGCACAACACAACTAAACTATACGTAAAGAGGGAAAGTAGATAACAACTATCATACAAGAAGTTAAAATCCAAAATACACATGTAGTTCCCTTAAATACAACTTATCAAAATACATGGGTGGTTTCTATGCCAAAATACACCAACACCTCTCTAACAAAAACAAAAGAAAAGGTGTCCTGTAACCACCTCGAGTGGTGCGACGGGGATTAGCTAGCTATGCGATAACCCCTTGCCACGGTCCGAGCCCCTCCCGCTGCGGATGGCTCTGAAAACAACATCCCAAATGGGGTGAGAACTATTAAACAATAGTTCCCAGTGGGTAAGCCGCCGAGAGAAAGCGAAATACACCACTAGGTCAACTGAGGCATAAGATAGTAAACTGCTGAAATGAAATGCAGAAAATAAACAACTGAAGTAAAGTAAAGTACTCTACTACTATCATGCCTCTATGCTCATGTACAAGGTGATGATGATATGAATCTATCATGCTATCATAATGTCCAACTACAATGAGTAGTATTACTTATGTGGTGTCCAATGTCAAGTTTGCTATCATGTATGTCCAACTACCATTAATGTATCATCTATGTGATATTCAATGTTAAGTTTGGTTAACTTAATCCTTTTCTCTTGAAGACTTTCTTTGAGTCTAAGCTTGAGCCACGCCTCATGGTCCCGTGGTGGCACCCCCAAGGAGCTATGCCAATCCAACGGCGTCCCAATCGGCACCCAATCCCGCACGGCGATCATAATGTCGCAAATGGCCAACTCCGGAGTGCCGGCTTGGAGGGAGCGACCCTACCAAGCATGTGCGAATGAGCACAAACGGCAAGCAAGCAAGTCTCGATCATCGTGTCTAAAACACGGAATAGCAAGTCATCGTGTCTAAAACACGGAAAAGCATCATCGACCTTTAGGTCGGGGTATAGTATCTCAAGTGTCAATGTTTCATATACAATATTAACATTATTTTGCATAATGAAAGAGTAAAACATTTACAAGTTATCCTCATGTCTCAAACATGGAATCTAACTATTTCATCTTGATTGTACAAGTTTAGAAGTTTTCTACTTGTATCTCACTACACTAGATGGCACTAATGTCATAATGTCCATTTTCTTCATGATCATATGCATAACATATCTCAATAATTCTATAACATGTATAGTTATTCTCTATTCATATCCAAAAGCTTAAGTTCACGAAAATTCCTATTCAATCCCCCCTCAAAGTGCCCATGCACCTACAATGTTTACCTCTACTACATAGAGTATGAAATTTTCTACACATGAAGGGGTTCAAATGCATGATCATAAATCATGATAAATCAAACGATGCATGTTTAATATAACAATGATGCCCTAAAAGTCTATAGAAGACATAGGGGGAGTTCACCCATTTCGGTGAGGTCAGACCCACCGGATAGTTGCCAAATCCTTGTGAAGGATCCCAACCAAGAAGCCCACACTTCCTCTTATGCCTTAAGAGGAAATCTTGCTAAATCTTGAA
>CM054930.1:18758341-18837086 GCA_029168755.2 Tillandsia fasciculata
AGGTTTTGTTCAAAGAAGTTTCGGAACCCCCTTGACCACATCTTTTGTTTGAAATTCTAGCAAGTTCCTTAAAGTTTATGTGACCTAGCCTTTCATGCCAAAGTGTTTCATTTTTCAAAGATGCTAGGTTACATTTTTCAGAAATCTTAGTAGGAACTACATAACAATTGTTTTCTGATCTAACCCCTTTTAAAAGAAAGCATGGTTCATGTCAGTTACAGTGCATTTATCAGATGAAAAATTAACTGAATAACCACTATCACAAAGTTGACTTATGCTTATGAGGTTAGTCTTAAGGCCATGAACAAATAACACATTATCTAGAACCGGGCCATCTGGAATAGCTACCGTTCCCTTTCCAACAATTTTGGAAGACCGACCATCTCCGAAAACAACAAGTCCTCCGGAGTTTTTCTCAAATGTTTGAAAACAGTTTTTGTCACCGGTCATATGACGGGAACACCCGCTATCCAGGTACCAAGACGAACTATCATATGCATGCAAGGAAACATTGGTAGCAAGACAAGGGAAAATTTCACCTTTGCGCACCCAAACCTTTTTGGAATGCGTCGGTAATGATCGTGAGTTGATTTCCTAGGTGAGAGCGTCTTGCTTGAAGAATTGCTGCTCCTTGATGATGTCGTCTTGAGCGGTGTACTACCAAGGCTCTTTTCCTTTGAATGATTGCATTGATTTTCGAGGAATAGCCCTTTTGGTAGTCATTGCAAGAGGTGCTTGAGGTGTGCGTTTGGCTTCCGTCTTGCAATTTCTCCTTATGTGCCCTGAAATGCCACAACGAAAACATACCTTGATTCTTGTCGATTCCGAGGAGGATGTAGTAGGTTTGTTGTCGTTGCTTGTCGTGAATTCCGGTGTCGGAGGAGGAGATACCGACTGAGGCACAAATACTGTACCACTCGAACTTGGAATGTCTCCAGTTTGAGTGTATCCGAGGCCGAACTTATTTGTTTTTGACCAAGACCAAGAAGTCTGTCCAACTTACTCCTTCCAGAAGAAAATCTCTTAAGTCATCCTTCAGTTGGCGTATGGTCTCCGTCATTTCCAATTTTTCCTGTCGAGCCTCGCCGTTGAGCTTCAAGAAGTAATTCGCTTTGTTCACCATATCCATATAATTCTTCTCGAGTTGCTCATTGGACTCTTGAAGGGAAACATTTGTCTTAATCAGATTATCCCTTTCCACTTCAAGATCGGTTGAGAGAGAGGTTACCCTTTTTACTTCTTCTTCGAGATCCTGCAATCTCCCTTTCAACCCCTTGTTTTGCTTAGCCAGTTTCTTTGAATCCCTCAAAAGCTTATGGTAGGCTAGAGCAAAATCTTCACCTTCAGAATCATCTGATTCATCGTCCGTTGCAATCTTTTCAACAGAGGAGTTGGACAGTGAATCGGATGTACTTGCCATTAAGCACATGAAGGGTGAAGATGTAGTGGACGCGTGGAAAGCTGTCGCGTTGTCTTCTTCATCACTTGAGGATGACTCATTTGACGTGGAGTTGTCATCCCAAGTAACGACTTGCATCGCTTTCTTCTTTGCCGGATTCTTGTTGGGACATTCCGTTGAATGTGGCCGTAGCCTCGACATTTGAAGCACTGAACTTGTCCCTCTGAACTTTTCTTATCCTTTGAGAAGTTCTCTTGCTTCCTTGACTTGTAACTTGAAGAACCCTTGCCTTTCTTCGACTTTCCGAAGGATGGAGTTTTGCTTGAATTACCCCTTCGAAAGTTGCGGCGAAACTTCCTTGTCAAGAGAGCGAGCTGCTTCTCAAAGTCCTCCATAGAAAGGTTCTCGTCGTCGTCCGAGGAGGATGAATCCGCGTCTTCTTCCTTAGTAGTTTTCAATGCGTAACCTGAAGACTTAGAAGAGGATGCTTTCCAGAAGAATAGTTAGTAGGAAATGTCATTTCATAAGTTTGTAAAGCACCTACTAATTCTTCTACACGCATTTCGTCCGGGTGTTTAATTGTTTCAATGGCTGCGACCTTCGGGCGAAATCGTTCAGGAAGAGTTCTTAGAATTTTTCTTACAACTTTAAATTCTGGAATCTTCTCTCCCAAGTTAGCACATGAGTTTACGATGTCTTGCAATCGTGTGTAATAGTCAGTGAAAGATTCATTCTCTGCCATAGAGATAGAGTCAAACTTGCTCGTAAGCATTTGCAGTTTCTGAATCTTCACTAGGTTAGTTCCCTCATGCGTAACTTGAAGAACATCCCAGATTTCTTTCGCAGTCTCACATGCCGAGACGCGAGAGAACTCAGTTTGTGACAAAGCATTAAATAGAGCATTAATTCCTTTGCCATTGTAAGAAGATAAGTCTATCTCTTCCTTGGTCCATTTCGACCTAGGTTTTAAGGTGCGAACATCATCTAAAATTTCAGTTGGATTAGACCATCCTAATTCAATTGATTGCCACACCCTTTCGTCGATGGAAATTAAAAAGGCTTTCATCCGCACTTTCCAGTACGCATAATTTGTTCCATCAAAGAAAGGGGGTCGATTGATGTTTCCACCTTCAACCATTGTTTACAACCCTATTCCCGCTCTGATACCACTTGTTGGGTTATAAGTAATGGATCTAAATAGGGGAAAAAACACCTAGAGGGGGGTGAATAGGTGTAAACAATAAACACTCAAAAAATCATTGCGCAATAAACCCAATGCGGAAAAATAAAAGAACACGCAAGATTTTTACGTGGAAAAACTCCAAACCGGAGTAAAAAACCCGGGACCGATAACACGGCGAAATCCACTAGAATTAACACACGTACAAGGTGATATAACGTACTCACAGACGACTCAACCTTTACCATACGCTCCTAGTAGATCTTCCCGCTCGCTCCACGACGCTTCTCGAATCCACGATCCGCGCCCAACGCTGAATCCACAGCGTCCAACGTCGAGTCCACGACGTCCGACCGAATCCACGGTCTTCACCCAGTGGCACGCTTCGAATCCACGAACGTACCTCGCTCCGAATCCACGAGAGCGGTTGCACCTTGAATCCACAAGGCCACGCGAGTCCACGCGCCGATTTTGGGTAAATCGTTGTTTGTTGGGTGGTGATGATCCGCCGAATACTTAGATTAAAGATAGATCGGAAATACCATCTAAGTATTCATTGATTTGATTCTACTCAAAATGTGAGTATGGAAACCTAGAATCAAATCAATCAATATAGATGAAGAAACATAGAATAAATCTATTGATTTCCTTTCTTCTCTATATGTGGATTTTTCTTTTCGGCTATTTTTCCTTCTGTAATAGCGATGCCCTAGAAATGAATATAGGGCCTATTTATAGGTTAGAAACCCTTGGAAGAATATAGGATCAAAAACAGCCTTTTCTGGAAATTTTACCGACGGCGATCCGGATTGGAATTGGCGATCCGGATTGCAGAACAAGAATGACGGTTTCCAGAAAACACCTTCGGGATCCGGATCGTAATCCACGATCCGGATCGTTCATACAGTTTCACCAAACATCACACATTCGGGATCCGGATTGCAAATCCTGATCCGGATTGGAAAAAGTGAAAAGGTAAAAACCAGTGATTCTGATCCGATCAAAGATGCTTTGTTACGGAATTTGAGTTGGCGTATTTCGTGAAGTAATATGTCTTGAAGATTGAAGATGACGAAACTTCGGATCGTATACCTCAATCTCAAGAAAGAAGAATTCAAAAGGATCAGGTACGTTTTACTAAAGAATTTTGATGATCCGAATACGTTCTATAGTGTAGAAACACCTGGAAGAGGTTTTAATTGCTTAGTCATCAAGAAACTGGACATGGGACTTTTTCAAGATCCGGATCGTGGCTGTCAATCCGGATCCCGAAGGTGTTGTTTCAGACACTGGTTCAATCCGGATCGCAGCAACTCTCTGATCCGATCCCGAACACTAGTTTTTACACTATTTACTCTTTAGATCGGTCAGGAATTGCAATCCGATCCCGAAATGATATTCTGAAAAAACTGTCTGAAACAATCCTTATGCGGGACTACGGATCCGGATACCCGAAACAGGCAATTTTCTGAAATCGGGTTTTGCTTCTGCAATCCGGAGCGCCAAATCGATCCGGATCGCCGGGGATTTCTTTCTCAGAAAAGGCTGTTTTTGATGCCGAATATTCTTCCTAGGTTTCTAACCTATAAATAGCCCTTCATTTCATTTCTAGGGCCCGCAATAGATCGGCTGATTAAAAAAGATAGCCGAAAAGAAAATCCACATATAGAGAAGAAAGGAAATCAATAGAGTCTATTCTATGTTTCTTCATCTATATTGATTGATTTGATTCTAGGTTTTCCATACTCACATTTTGAGTAGAATCAAATCAATGAATACTTAGATGGTATTTCCGATCTATCTTTATCTAAGTATTCGGCGGATCATCACCACCCAAACAACAACGATTTACCCAAAATCGGCGCGTGGACTCGCGTGGCCTTGTGGATTCAAGGTGTTATCGCTCTCGTGGATTCGGAGCGAGGTGCGTTCGTGGATTCGAAGCGTGCCATTGGGTGAAGACCGTGGATTCGGTTGGACGTCGTGGACTCGACGTTGGACGCTGTGGATTCAGCGTTGGGCGCGGATCGTGGATTCGAGAAGCGTCGTGGAGCGAGCGGAGAAGATCTACTAGGAGCGTATGGTAAAAGGTTGAGTCGTCTGTGAGTACGCTATATCACCTTGTACGTGTGTTAATTCTAGTGGATTTCGCCGTGTTATCGGTCCCGTGGTTTTTTACTCCGGTTTGGAGTTTTTCCACGTAAAAATCTTGTGTGTTCTTTTATTTTTCCGCATTGGGTTTTATCGCACAATGATTTTTTGAGTGTTTATTGTTTACACCTATTCACCCCCCTCTAGGTGTTTTTTCCCCTATTAGATCCTTATTAACCTAAACCCAACAAGTGGTATCAGAGCGGGAATAGGGTTGTAAACAATGGTTGAAGGTGGAAACATCAATCGACCCCCTTTCTTTGATGGAACTAATTATGCGTACTGGAAAGTACGGATGAAAGCTTTCTTAATTTCCATCGACGAAAGGGTGTGGCAATCAATTGAATTAGGATGGTCTAATCCAACTGAAATTTTAGATGATGTTCGCACCTTAAAACCTAGGTCGAAATGGACCAAGGAAGAGATAGACTTATCTTCTTACAATGGCAAAGGGATTAATGCTCTATTTAATGCTTTGTCACAAACTGAGTTCTCTCGCGTCTCGGCATGTGAGACTGCGAAAGAAATCTGGGATGTTCTTCAAGTTACGCATGAGGGAACTAACTTAGTGAAGATTCAGAAACTGCAAATGCTCACGAGCAAGTTTGACTCTATCTCTATGGCAGAGAATGAATCCTTCACTGACTATTACACACGATTGCAAGACATCGTGAACTCATGTGCTAACTTGGGAGAGAAGATTCCAGAATTTAAAGTTGTAAGAAAAATTCTAAGAACTCTTCCTGAACGATTTCGCCCGAAGGTCGCAGCCATTGAAACAATTAAACACCCGGACGAAATGCGTGTAGAAGAATTAGTAGGTGCTTTACAAACTTATGAAATGACTTTTCCTACTAACTATTCTTCTGGAAAGGCATCCTCTTCTAAGTCTTCAGGTTACGCATTGAAATCAACTAAAGAAGAAGACGCGGATTCATCCTCCTCGGACGACGACGAGAACATTTCTATGGAGGACTTTGAGAAGCAGCTCGCTCTCTTGACAAGGAAGTTTCGCCGCAACTTTCGAAGGGGAAATTCAAGCAAAACTCCATCCTTCGGAAAGTCGAAGAAAGGCAAGGGTCCTTCAAGCACAAGTCAAGAAAGCAAGAGAACTTCTCAAAGGATAAGAAAAGTTCTGAGGGACAAGTTCAGTGTTTCAAATGTCGAGGCTACGGCCACATAGCAACGGAATGTCCCAACAAGAATCCGGCCAAGAAGAAAGCGATGCAAGTAGTTACTTGGGATGACAACTCCACGTCAAATGAGTCATCGTCAAGTGATGAAGAAGACAACGCGACAGCTTTCCACGCGTCCACCAAACCTTCACCCTTCATGTGCTTAATGGCAAGTACATCTGACTCACTGTCCAACTCCACTGTTGAAAAGATTGCAATGGACGATGAATCAGATGATTCGGAAGGTGAAGATTTTGTTTTAGCCTACCATAAGAAAGAAACTGGCTAAGCAAAACAAGGGGTTGAAAGAGAGATTACAGGATCTTGAAGATGAAGTAAAAAAGGTGATCTCTATCTCAACCGATCTTGAAGTGGAAAGGGACAATCTGATTAAGACAAATGTTTCCCTTCAAGAGTCCAATGAGCAATTCTAGAAGAATTATATGGATATGGTGAACAAAGCGAATTACTTATTGAAGCTCTACGGCGAGGCCCGACAGGAAAAATTGGAAATGACGGAGACCATACGCCAACTAAAGGATGACTTAAAGAGATTTTCTTCTGGAAGGAGTAAGTTGGACAGACTGCTTGGTCTCGGTCAAAGAAATAAGTTCGGCCTCGGATACACTCAAACTGGAGACATTCCAAGTTCGAGTGGTACAGTATTTGTGCCTCAGTCGGTATCTCCTCCTCCGACACCGGTGTTCACGACAAGCAACGACAACGAACCTACTACATCTTCCTCGGAATCGACAAGAACCAAGGTATGTTTTCGTTGTGGCATTTCAGGGCACATAAGAAGAAATTGCAAGACGGAAGCCAAACGCACACCTCAAGCACATCTTGCAATGACTACCAAAAGGGCTATTCCTCGGAAAACAACTGCAATTCATTGAAGGAAAAGAGCCTTGGTAGTACACCGCTCAAGACGACATCATCAAGGAGCAGCAATTCTTCAAGCAAGACGCCCTCACCTAGGAAATCAACTTCACGACCATTACCGACGCACTCAAAAAGGTTTGGGTGCGCAAAGGTGAAATCTTTCCCTGTCTTGCTACCAATGTTTCTTTGCATGCATATGATAGTTCGTCTTGGTACCTGGATAGCGGGTGTTCCCGTCATATGACCGGCGATAAAAACTGTTTTCAAACATTTGAGAAAAACTCCGGAGGACTTGTTGTTTTCGGAGATGGTCGGTCTTCCAAAATTGTTGGAAAGGGAACGGTAGCTATTCCAGATGGCCCGGTTCTAGATAATGTATTATTTGTTCATGGCCTTAAGACTAACCTCATAAGCATAAGTCAACTGTGTGATAGTGGTTATTCAGTTAATTTTTCATCTGATAAATGCACTGTAACTGACATGAACCATGCTTTCTTTTTAAAGGGGGTTAGATCAGAAAACAACTGTTATGTAGTTCCTTCTAAGATTTCTGAAAAATGTAACCTAGCATCTTTGAAAAATGAAACACTTTGGCATGAAAGGCTAGGTCACATAAACTTTAAGGAACTTGCTAGAATTTCAAATAAAGATGTGGTCAAGGGGGTTCCAAAACTTTCTTTTGAACAAAACCTTGTGTGTGGCGGTTGCCAAAAGGGAAAACAGTCTAGGACTGCACACAAGAATTTGAACCACATAGGTACAAAACGGCCTTTGGAACTTTTGCATATGGACTTAATGGGGCCAACTCGTCAACCATCTCTGGGAGGTAAATGGTATATTTTCTTGTTGGTTGATGACTTTTCTAGATATACTTGGGTAGCCTTCTTAAAAGAAAAAGCTGATACCTTTGATTCTTTTCTCGAAATCTGCAATCGTATTATGATAGAAAAGAATGATAGGATTACTCGAGTTAGGAGTGATAGAGGTGGTGAATTCATAAATTCCAAATTCATTGATTTTTGCATTTCTAATGGCATTAAACATGAATTCTCCGCACCTTACACACCTCAACAAAATGGTGTAGTCGTGTCACGCCCCGGGTGTAAACCAGAACCCGGGCCCGTCTACAGATCCGCCGTGCACACGGTATTTCCCGTGTACACGAAGCGCCAACAACCTGCTCAGATATAAAAGATATAATAAAAGAGCAATAAAAACAGAGCTGAACTAAAACTAATACATCTCAGACTGAAGCTGGAAATAAAGTACAATACATCTGTATAAATGATACATCAGTCTCTCCCAGCTCACAAAATAAAAAAAATACAACATGCTGGCAAAAGCCAGTTCCAAAAGTGAAAGTACAACCGTCTGAGGAAAACCTGGGTACACCAACAGTCCAGCTAACACGCTCATCCTGCCTCGAGATCTATCTACTCAGCCGTCCTCTCACCTCGACCCGCCACTGAAAGTCCAGTAGCACCCGCAGAAGACTCTGCAAAACAAGGGAAAAGAAAAAGAGGAAAGAAGAATGGGGGTGAGAACTACTAGTAAACCAGTAGCCTCCCCTAGTGGGTAAAACCTCAAACTCTGACACGCCCACTAGGTCTACCAGAGGCAAAAGGAAACAAAGGCGGTATGCTAAAAAGAATAAGACTCCTGATGAAAAGCTACCACTAGAATGCCTCTAAAAATGCCAAGCTAATAGAATAGCTAAATGTATGCATCAGAAAATAAATGTCTGCCAGAATAACCCAATCTAACCACCAGTAACCACTGGTACTGCCTGCTCTGCCGCGACGGGTATGCCAGCCTACGCATAACACCGAAGCAAAGGAGTCCCAAGGACTCAAAACCCAGCATGGTGCCCGGCGCTCTGCACCGTGGAAAGCCTACTCCGGAGTGGCACTCGTGGGGAGCGACCCACACGAGGAAAAGTATCTCAGTAACCCAAGTATCATAAATCAGCAGGACTGGATCATGACTCTGATCAAAGTGGGAAAACCCATCCACGAAAGAAAGACCTGATCTCAACCCGATGCAAGATAGACAAACCGTGGGAAATCCATCCACCAAAGAAAGACCTGATACCCAATCTGATGCATAAGAAACCTCCGGTCAACCGCCCAATGTCCGCGGTTGCCGCAATACCCTGCCTGTCCCAAAAACCGAGGACCTGACTACACTATCCTATCCACCTGCTCGCGCACGAGCTGCAAATACCCTGAGCCTCAAATGAAAGGAGAAAAGAATAACAAAAAGGGTTTCTCCTATGTCAATTCCAGCATGATAGTGTAGCAGAAAAAGGTGGCCTATCTAGGTGACCATACAAGCATGCAAATGTCCCAAGATGATAAACATAAAATAAAGCAGATGTCGATATGTTTTTACCTTGCTAAAGCATGCTGATAAAAGTACGAGAGTAGTAAATAAAAGATAGCCTGTGCCTGTCTAAAATGCATGCCCAAAGCCCATAATTTATTAATCAGCCTTCTAATCATAGAAGCTACTCCAATGCCTAGAGGGTAATCAAAAGTAGGGGTTCACAACAACACCCATGATCACAAACATGTCCCACAATGATATCTGGTTCACCGCCTACTACCCGCGGCAGCCATAATACCCCAGAAGCTAAAATCTAGGCCCCGGCTACACAATGCCAATCCCCTGCTCAAACTCGAGCAACATATAGTCACCTGACTAAAGAATAGGGGGAGAAGAAGCAAATAGGGTTTCTTCTAAATCAAATCCCAACATAAAGTGTAGCGATAAGAAATGGCCCTACAAAATGTCCAAGTAAGCCAGCCTATGTCCTCAGGAGAGAAAGGAGAAAAAGTGACAAATAGTGGTTCGACCAGAATATCAATTAATAGCTTCACCTGGGTATAATCATCATACTAAAATCATAATCCGACCACACCTGTCCATAATCTGCTAATCATCCTCATATAAACCATCCCCTATGCCTGTCCAAATAATATCCTCAAGTGGTACCCTTCCGCAAGACACCTCACAGTATCACCATATGAAAGTACATTCCCCCCCCCCTTTATGCAAGGTTAAATGCTAAAACGATGTCCATAAAGCATGTATAAGTTCCAACATATCAAGTTCTCAATATAACATATTTTCCATAAGATAGGCTCACAATTATTTAGTTAAGCATGCATGTTCATTAGGTGACCATTCAACATGTCCAATAAAGGGAATCACTCTAATACTCCTAGTGGGTATATCAGAAAAGAGGAGTAAAGCAACCACCCACCTGAAGAGCAACTGTCCAAATCCGTACAGCTGAAAATACCAAAAACTCCAAATCCTTGCTCCCACGATTTTAGCACACCCGTGATATTCCTGATACAATACAAAGCTCACTAATTACACTTAAGTTCCCAAATAAAGCTCTTATAACCACATACAACCTCGGATTCGAAACTGTTAAATTATCACCTGCAGAAAGTGCCCAGAAAATTCCAAGAAAAATATCACAGCGATCCTTGCGTCGCTAGCTTCGCAACGGTACCTTGCACGCCCAAATCAGAGTTCGGTAAGTCAAGATAAAAATCCGGCAAGGTGGTGATCCAAACAACAAACTGTGGAAAAAGACTGCGCACAGTACACTGAGAAAACAGTGATTTTCACCTCGAAATAAATCTCACGAAAATCCAATAAAAATACGAGCGCGTTCCTTGCGATCTGTAGATGAAAAAGTTGTATAGGCTCGTCTCCGTATGACGCTCGAGCGCGAAGATATGGCCAAAATACTCCGATGCTGTCCTCACATTCCTCACAGAAAAAGGGGGTCCATTGTTACCTCGGGATCCGAGCCAAAGAAGCAAAATCAGAATGCGCGATCAAAATGAAAGATGAAGCCCTACCTGTCGTGAAGCCAACGGCGCAAAAATCACAGAAAAAGGAGCTCGGGGTAGGCCGGGGGAGCTAAAACACTGCTGCTGCGCCGAGGAAGAACACAGAAAACGCAACGTCGCGCCGCGCCGTAAAATCGAGATCTCGAAATCCGTGCCACCCGAAAATCTGAAACTTGGTAGGTGTAATCCTCACTTGAAGGAGAAGAAATCTCCCTCTCACCTCCCCTTCGAGCTGAGGTCTCGAAGGGGTCGAAAATCGCCCTTGAAGAGCCCTCGGGTTGCAGCTTAAAGGAAATCCAGAAATTCTTTTCAGAAAATACCCAACGTGTCCTGGGAAATTTTCGCTGCGCCCGGTGCACGTGAGCCACCCAATGGAGACGCGCCACGTGGCCCCAACCACCGTGCACCGCCCGTGCACCACGCACCCCGCACGTCGCGTACGGCACCTGCTACACCGCTTGCGTAGACCGGGAGCACCACACCGAGCCAATCAAATTCTGCCACGTGTCACCCTGTCGGTCCACCGTGCACCCAAGAAACTCCGTGGACCGCGCGCAGTGAGCCGCCCAACCATCATCCGCCACGTGGCAGCGCCCTGGTGCACGGCCGCCGCCGTGGACCGCGCGCCTGCCCGCGGCCCTGCGCGCTGCCCGCGCCCCTGCCCGCGCCGCGTGCCGCCGCTGCTCCGCCTGCCCGAGGCCGCGCCGCCGCCCGCCGGTGCTGCCCGCCGCCGCCGCCGGCGCCGGCGATCGCCGGAAAGTACTGTTCCGGCCGTGAACAGTACCCGAGCACCAAAAATACAAGTGGGTAGTCCGTTTTGACCGTTTTCGCGCGCTGATTCCAAATACGGCGTCCGTTTTGCCAAATTCCAATCCTAAAATTTGCCGGAGGCTCCCGGAAAGGTATTTTCATTCCGAATTTCGCGCCGAGTCCAAATTTGATATCCGATTTGCGCGAAAACACTTCTAAACATCCAACGGGGTCTTCCGGTTATCCACGTGATCTATTTAAGCCCCGAATCCATCACTTGAGTCCAAATTGGCGCACGAACACCGCCGACATGCCCCGTAGGCCTCCCGAAGCTGCCGGTCACACCGTAGAAGCCCTGCAAAGATCCGGGTCACCACAAGTCGAGCGCAAAAACAGGGTCGTACAGGAAATGGCACGTGTGATGCTTCACAGCCGGAATTTACCTTTTTACTTTTGGGCTGAAGCGGTAAACACTGCTGTTTATGTTATCAATCGCGTGTATTTGCGCCCGGGGACCTTGAATACACCATATGAACTTTGGTTTTGTAGAAAACCTAACATCAAATATTTTCGCATCTTTGGGAGTCGATGTTTTATTTTACGTGATCGTGAGAACCTTGGAAAATTTGACTCTCGAAGTGACGAAGGGATTTTCTTAGGTTATTCTACAAACAGCAGAGCATATCGAGTTTTTAACTTAGAATCTAAGACGATCGTAGAATCGATAAATGTTAAGGTAGATGAAGCTTTTCATTTTGAATCTGAAAAATCTACCCTCGATATCTCTCTTGATGATGATACACCTGCTAATGCATCTTCTTCTAACAATTCTTTCGATAATAATGTTGATGCATCTAACGGTTCTTCAAGCTTATCTGATGTGCAGGAATCATCTCGTGTACCTCCGCCTACTCCTCTACCTCAAACGTTACGCATCTCCAAGGATCACCCTGAATCGAACATAATTGGAGATCCACAAGAAGGAGTTAGAACACGGAGACAATTGGTTTGCGGATTTGCATGCTATGTATCTCAAATCGAACCAAAGAATGTTGATGAAGCTCTCCAAGATGATTACTGGATTAAAGCAATGCAGGAAGAGCTCCATCAATTCGAGCGAAACAAAGTCTGGGAACTGACGAAGCCTCCGAAGCAACACAATGTGATAGGTACCAAATGGATCTTCAAGAACAAGAAAAACGAAGAAGGTACTATCATCAGGAACAAAGCAAGGTTAGTTGCTCAAGGCTATTCTCAAGTAGAAGGTATAGACTTTGATGAAACTTTCGCCCCTGTAGCTAGACTCGAGTCCATTCGTATATTGTTTGCGATCGCTTGTCATTTTAAAATCAGATTATTTCAAATGGACGTTAAGAGCGCCTTTTTAAATGGATTTTTAAATGAGGAAGTTTATGTAGCTCAACCGAAAGGTTTTGTGGATCATAAACTACCTAACCATGTTTTTCGTCTGAAAAAGGCTCTTTACGGTCTGAAACAAGCACCGCGAGCATGGTACGAAAGGTTGACAAAGCACCTTTTGGAAAAGGGCTACACTCGAGGGGGAGCTGACAGGACTCTCTTTGTGAAGCATTATCAAAACAATTTCATAGTTGCTCAAATCTATGTCGATGACATTGTTTTTGGAGCAACAAGAGATAATGATGCTTCTAAATTCGCGGAGACCATGGAAAGCGAATTTGAGATGTCCATGATGGGCGAATTGAACTATTTTCTTGGATTACAAGTTAAACAAAACGATGAAGGAATTCACTTGTGTCAATCCAAGTATGCACTGGAGTTGGTCAAAAAGTTTGATCTTGAAAATTCTAAAGATTTTCCGACTCCAATGGGAACTAGCCATAAGGGACTTGGAAGTGAATCACAAAGTGAGAATGTAGACGAGAAACTGTACCGCAGTATGATTGGAAGTCTACTATATCTCACGGCTAGTCGCCCGGATATATCCTTCAGTGTTGGGATTTGTGCGAGATATCAATCAGCACCGAAGGAGGTTCACCTGAAAGCGGTGAAACGGATCATCCGGTATATCAAAGGTACAATCAATTTCGGAATTTGGTATCCTATGGGAACGACTTTGGATATTGTTGGATACTCAGATGCCGATTGGGCTGGATCGGTGGATGACCGGAAAAGCACGAGTGGTGCATGCTTCTATCTTGGCCACTGCCTTGTTGCATGGCACAGTAAAAAGCAGAACTGCATAGCACTCTCGACTGCCGAAGCGGAGTACATTTCTGCAGGAAGTTGTTCAACCCAATTGATTTGGATGAAAAGCGTGTTGAGCGATTTCCGAATTTCAACATCTTCGGTAACCATTTTATGTGACAACACTAGTGCTATTAACATTTCTAAAAACCCTGTGTTGCACTCTAGAACAAAACATATTGAACTTAGATATCATTTTCTTAGAGAGCTAGTTGAATCAAACATTCTTCAACTGTCATATATTTCAACTGAGGATCAATTAGCCGACATCTTAACAAAACCTTTGGATCAAAAACGTTTTATTCACTTGCGTAAAGCAATTGGCATGCTTTCCTTGAAATAAACTCTTTTGAAACCTTTGCTTAGATTAGGTTTTGTTTTTGTTCTTTTTTTGTTTTGTTCTTTATCTATGTTCTGTACATAGCACACTAATTGAGCATAAATCATAATTGACTTTAATTGCATCCTTTTATGCATTTAGAAATTTATTATGTTTTTGATGTCATAATATTTCAATGTTGCAATGATCATTTACGTTAATTAAACCATCTTTTAAGTGATCAAAGTCAATTTCTCTCTCAATGATCTCTTGGTATAGTCATTATCATATTTGATTGCTTAGTCGAGTATGAATTCGAGATCAATGGTTTGGTTGAATACTTTATATATTAAATAATTGATAGCCAATTGAGGGGGAGTCAATGAAATGTGAAATGCTCAAAAGATGTGGAAAGAGTTACATCCCAATGAGGAGTGTGAAAACTACCACCACATGGAGAAAATAAAAAAAAAGATACTCCATGAATGAAAAGCAAATTTTTGTTTTGAAAATTGTTGATGAAATTCATATTGAAATACTTGACTCAGTCGTATTTCATGGTTGGTATAAGGTGGGATTTTTAGTAAAAGATGCTCAAAGAGCCACTCCTTCAACAGATTGTCTAGATATATTATCTAACTTATCTGGGATTTCAAACATCTATTGATCTTGGTACTTCATTTTCTTTACTGAAATTGATGATTTGATAAAGGCATTACACATAAGATCAGGATAGATGTAATTGAAGTTGTTCAACTTTAAGTGTTTTAACTTTCGTAAATTTTCGTTTCATTTTTGGATATTTTTGATAGATTTTGCATAATCTATTTCTTGTTGTATGAAACGATGCCATTTGTTTAAAGTTGACATGGTAAAGTGCTTACATACTTTTTCTGGATTTTATTGAATTTTTCTAAATTTTTCTGAAGAAAAAGTTGTAGCCGATCCGGATCGGGCAAGTGATCCGGATCCCGAACGCAGGATTTTTCCTGCGGGTAGCCGATCCGGATCACATTCTCGGCCGATCCGGATCACGGCTAGGGTTTTATATAGAAACATACAGATTTTGATTTCTTTTACCCTAATCTCTGGTTTTCAAGCCTCTAGAGTTTCTCTCTCTAGATTTCTTGCTTCTTGGAGCTTCAAAACTCAAAGTTCTTCGGATTCAAGTAAGTTTTCATGATCAAAACTCGGTTTTTCACAGTTTTTATGGTTTTTCACCAAACGTGAGTTGAAAAATTGGAACTTTTTCGTTTGTGAATGGTTTTTGATCAAATTTCTTTTGAAATAAGAACTCTGGGTCAATTAGTTTTGCTTTTATGCTGGGATTTTACTTGATTAACGAGTTTTTAGGCATCGATTTCTAAAAATTCGGTTTTAGGGCATAAAAGAGGAATTTTTGTAAATCATGGAATTGATCTATTTTTAAAATTCTTTTTGGAAAACTAATTTGATTCTTGGCTTCTCTACATGAATATGATTGTCTAGGTACAATGTTTTCAATTTTTTCAAAATTGACAATTTTTCATATGTTCTTGAGTTGGTTTCACAGGACACTTTCTTAAACTCAAAATACTAGAATCAATGGCATTCTCCTGGTTGATTCTGTTACTGGTGGCAATGATGCCCGGGAGGTCATCTGTTAAAGAAGAAACAGGCGTCTCAACTCGAGACAAACCAAACGAAGCCAATGAAGACAGCTCAGATTACGATACAGAAGAATGGGACGAATTCTTCAAGGATGTTCAGCGAAAGAATTCCTTTTCCACTGATTATAATGAGGATTTTAAAGAAATTTCAAGTTGACATCACCTCTACAACCTATCATCAATGTCTGAACATGATAGATGAGTCCACAATTGTCAAATCCCTTCACAAGTTGCCACATGTCACTCAAGCTTCTGCATCTGGGAAGAAGCCTGACCCAAGCACGGCTGCATCACCATCTCATCAAGCACCTGGCACAGATGATGACGCATCATTGAATTCGATTTTCAAGTTACAGCAACGACTGTCTATCCAGCAGGAACAAATTTTGAAAGAACAACAGCGGATTACCAATGAGCTAGAAATATCAACAGCAGCTCACATCACCATCACGAAGAAGATAAATTCAATGGACAAGCGGATGCGAAAGATAATGTCCAAGATTGGTTGCACAAGTTCTGAAGATTCAGATTCTGAAAACTGACCTTTTCTTTTTGTGCAGGATTATTTGTTTTTAACGATTCTTTTAGTTTAGTTTTCAGTTTGTGCATACTATTAGGACTTTATGTTTTCTTTACTCTCCTTACATATTGTAGCTCATGCTACGTTTTGGCTTTGTTTTGTGACAAAAAGGGGGAGAGAGTGAGAGAGTTAGAAAGAACTCTGAACAATGAATGCTTGTGAATATCGATGATATCAAGGTAAGTATGAAAGGTAAGTATGAACCTCAACTCAACTTTGGTTTTTCTTTTGTGATTTGTGACATGCTTCTATACTAACTATTCGACTAACTATTTGGGCATGTAATATGACTAACAAGTTGATGTTGGACTAACATACTTTGACATTTGGTTTTCAACTGCTTAGAAGATATGTTGGTTTTTAACTATGCTTCTTTCACATATCTGAATTTTTCAAATGTCATGATGAGACTAAACTCTATCTCTGTATTTGGTTTTGTATGTTCCAATTCTTGAGGTATCTAACGAATTTGTTTGTCAAGAATGTTTTCTGTGTGCAGAGATTACAGATGTCTAAGTCTAGAGTCTGTTCTAGGAGTTTATCTCATGTTTTTAATTTCTGGAACTCTTTTGTAAATTTTTGTTGTATGGTGATAGCAACAAAAATATCTTTTTGAATTTTCTTTGTGGATTTGTGTTTTGTCACGAAACCGCCAAAGGGGGAGATTGTTACGGAATTTGAGTTGGCGTATTTCGTGAATGTATTAAGTCTTGAAGATTGAAGATGAAGAAACTTTGGATCGTATACCTCAATCTCAAGAAAGAAGAATTCAAAAGGATCAGGTACGTTTAACTAAAGAATTTTGATGATCCGAATACTTCTTATAGTGTAGAAACACCTGGAAGAGGTTTTAATTGCTTATTCATCAAAAACTGGACATGGGACATGTTCAGGATCCGGATCGTGGCTTTCAATCCGGATCCCGAAAGGTGTTTGTTCATACACTGGTTCAATCCGGATCGCAGCACTCTCTGATCCGGATCCCGAACACTAGTTTTACCTGTTTGCTTCTTCGATCCGGATCAGGAATTGCAATCCGGATCCCGAACATGATATTCTGGTAAAACTGTATGAACGATCCGGATCGGGGACTACGATCCGGATCCCGAACAGGCAATTTTCTGGAAATCGTGGTTTGTGCTTCTGCAATCCGGATCGCCAAATCTGATCCGGATCGCCGTCGGGATTTCTTTCCAGAAAAGGCTGTTTTTGATCCGAATATTCTTCCTAGGGTTTCTAACCTATAAATAGCCCTTCCATTTCATTTCTAGGGCATCCGCAATAGATCGGCTGATTAAGAAAAGATAGCCGAAAAGAAAAATCCACATATATAGAGAAGAACGGAAATCATTAGATCTATTCAATGGTTCTTCATCTATATTGATTGATTTGATTCTAGGTTTTCCATACTCACATTTTGAGTAGAATCAAATCAATGAATACTTAGATGGTATTTCCGATCTATCTTTAATCTAAGTATTCGGCGGATCATCACCACCCAAACAATCAACGATTTATCCCAAAATCGGCGCGTGGACTCGCGTGGCCTTGTGGATTCAAGGTGTTATCGCTCTCGTGGATTCGGAGCGAGGTGCGTTCGTGGATTCGAAGCGTGCCATTGGGTGAAGACCGTGGATTCGGTTGGACGTCGTGGACTCGACGTTGGACGCTGTGGATTCAGCGTTGGGCGCGGATCGTGGATTCGAGAAGCGTCGTGGAGCGAGCGGAGAAGATCTACTAGGAGCGTATGGTAAGAGGTTGAGTCGTCAGTGAGTACGCTATATCACCTTGTACGTGTGTTAATTCTAGTGGATTTCGCCGTGTTATCGGTCCCGTGGTTTTTTACTCCGGTTTGGAGTTTTTCCACGTAAAAATCTTGTGTGTTCTTTTATTTTTCCGCATTGGGTTTTATCGCACAATGATTTTTTGAGTGTTTATTGTTTACACCTATTCACCCCCCTCTAGGTGTTTTTTCCCCTATTAGATCCTTATTAACCTAAACCCAACAGCTGTGATCCGGATTGAAACAGTGTATGAACAAAACACCCTTCGGGATCCGGATTGCAAGCCTCGATCCGGATCCTGAACATGTCCCATGTCCAGTTTTTGATGTTTAAGCAATTAAAACCTCTTCCATGTGTTTCTACACTATAAGAAGTATTCGGATCATCAAAATTCTTTAGTTAAACGTACCTGATCCTTTTGAATTCTTCTTTCTTGAGATTGAGGTATACGATCCAAAGTTTCTTCATCTTCAATCTTCAAGACTTAATACATTCACGAAATACGCCAACTCAAATTCCGTAACAGAAATGTACTCCGCTTCGGCAGTCGAGAGTGCTATGCAATTCTGTTTTTTACTGTGCCATGCAACAAGGCAATGGCCAAGATAGAAGCATGCACCACTCGTGCTTTTCCGGTCATCCACTGATCCAGCCCAGTCGGCATCTGAGTATCCAACAATATCCAAAGTCGTTCCCATAGGATACCAAATTCCGAAACTGATTGTACCTTTGATATATCGGATGATCCGCTTCACCGCTTTCAGGTGAACCTCCTTCGGTGCTGATTGATATCTCGCACAAATCCCAACACTGAAGGATATATCCGGGTGTTACGGCTTTGTGTGTTGGCATATTTCGTGAGTCAAGTCAGTGAGTTGAGTCGGAGTCTTGAAGTGATCAAATTGTCAATCAGCAATCAAAGACTTAGAGAAGATTCAACAAGAGCTCAAGTTGACACTCAGTGTTTGAGTCTTGAAGATTGAAGTTGAAGAATTGTGGATCATTACATCAATCTCAAGAAAAAGGATTCGGAAGGATCAGGTATGTTTAACTAAATAATTTTGGTGATCCGAATACTTTCTTATAGTGTAGAAACACTTGGATGAATTTTTAATTGCATAAAAATCAAAAACTGTTTTTTCAGGAATTCCGATCAGGATCAGAATTTCCGATCAGGATCGCCACGATCAGGATCAGAATTTCCGATCCGGATCCCGAACCTTGTTTTTTTCAGGAATTGCTGAAAAAGACGACGATCCGGATCGCAGTAAATCCGATCCGGATCGCCGTCCTGGAAAATTTCAGATAAGGTAGTTTTTGATTCTTATCTCTTTCCAAAGGTTTCTAAACTATAAATAGACATTTAGGGTTTCTCAAAAACGTGGGAGCATACCGATCATTTTATAAAACACTTGAGAGCAACCCTAGAGGCTAGGTTTTTATCGTTCTTCTTTATAGCCTCTTTTAGGTCAATTCGATGGTTCTTTCAAGAACATATCTTTTGTCGAATTGATCTAATCTTTGCTTAGAGATTTCTCCCATGGATCTTCATTGATAATCTAAGCAAAGGATCACCATCGAAGCCAATATTCTTACCGGCTGAGTTTGCGTCGTGGATTCGACGTGGCACCGTGGATTCGGTGTGTTGAAGGCGTTTCGTGGATTCGAAACGTGTGCTCGTGGATTCGAGTGGCGTTCGTGGATTCGAACGTGTGCAGTGGACGTGCAAACGGTGGAGCGCAAGGTCCGAAGAAATTGAAGGAGGGGTTAAATCCGTGGAGACGGTAATCACCTTGTTATTCTTCTTTTCTTAGTGGATTGTTATTGCGTGGACATCCAACCGGTCAGCGCAAGGTCCGAAGAAGTTGAAGGAGGGGTCGAGTCCGTGGAGTCGGTAATCACCTTGTTATTCTTCAATTCTTAGTGGATTGTTATTGCGTGTTGGTCCCGTGGTTTTTCTCCTGGATTGGAGTTTCCACGTAAATCTCGGTGTGTTGATTTTTATTTTCCGCATTGGTTTTTATTTTTGCACTGAGATTGGTTTTTATAATATTACACCTATTCACCCCCCTCTAGGTGTTTGATAGTACCTATTTAGATCCTTGTGGATCCTAAATAACTCTACAATTGGTATCAGAGCGGGTTTTAGGTTTATCTATCATAATGGGTGAAAGTGGTAATATTTTTAGACCTCCTCTTTTTGATGGGACCAATTATGCATATTGGAAAATGCGGATGAGAGCTTTTCTCATCTCTATTGATGAGCGGGTATGGCAAACCGTTGAATACGGTTGGGTGCATCCTGTTGAGGAAGTAGGAAATTCTACTACCCCAAAACCTCGCTCTAGATGGTCTAAAGAGGAAATCGAAAGATCTTCTTACAATGGGAAAGGTATGAACGCTTTATTTAATTCTCTTTCCTCGACTGAGTTTACAAGAATTTCCGCGTGTGAAACCGCGAAGGAAATTTGGGATATTCTCAAAATTACACATGAGGGTACTAATCTTGTAAAAATTCAAAAGCTCCAGATGCTTACAAGTCAATTTGACTCTATTCATATGGAAGAGCATGAATTGTTTACAGATTATTACACTAGACTTCAAGATGTAATTAATACATGTGCTAATTTAGGAGAAAAGATCCCGGAGTCGAAAATTGTAAGAAAGATTCTTCGGACTCTTCCGGAACGGTTTAGGGCAAAGGTTACCGCCATTGAAACCGTTAGTCATCCGGATGAGATGAGTGTAGAGGAATTAGTAGGTGCTTTGCAAACTTATGAGATGACTTTTCCTACTAATCAAAATTCTTCCAAGTCTTCTTCTAAGCTTACAGGTATTGCATTCAAATCAACAAAGGAAGAAGATGACGAATCGAGTTCCGACGATGAAATCTCTTTTGCCGATTTTGAAGAACAACTGGCGCGGATCACAAAGAAATTTCGTCGGAAATTTTGGAAGAATCGAACCGATGGATCTTCATCCACGAAACCATCTAAAGGATCATCGGGTTCTAAATCCTCTAAACTCAAAGGCGTTGCAAAACCTTCTAAAGAAAAAGAAAAAGATGATTTCGAAGGGGAAATCCGATGTTATCGATGCAAAGGCTACGGCCATATTTCAACGGATTGTCCTTCTAAGAAATCATACAAAAAGAAGGCTTTGCAAGCAAAAACTTGGGACGATTCTAGTTACGATGAATCGACCTCAAGTGAAGAGGAAAAAGAAAAAATTGTTGCTTCTCATGCCTCTCAAATTCCCTCTTCTAATTTGTGTTTATCATCTTTAGTCACTGACTCTATTCCTTTGATTTTGCATGAAACATCAACATCCGGAGGAGAGTCATCAAGTGAGGGGGAGTCGGACGAAGAAGAACTCGTTGAGGCATACCAACAACTTCTTGCGGAATCAAAGAAGATGGCCAAACTTAACAAGAAGTTGAGGAAGCAACGACTTGAAGTTCAAGACGAGAATCAAGCTTTAAAGATCAAACTTCATGATCTCGAGGAGGAACATGGACGGTTATTGGATAACAATAAAATCCTCCAAGAAAAGCTAAACCAATCGGAGACAAACGCAAAATCATATATGGACAAGATTGGTTTTCTAGAAAAGCAGTTTGAGGAGATTCATGTCACCAACCAAGCTTTGACCAAGCAAGTTCATGAACTTAAATCCGACATACAAAGGCTTTCAACCGGTTCCAAGAAACTTAATTGTATGTCCGGATTAGGTCAAACAAGCAAGGTTGGTTTGGGATTTAAAAAGAACCAAACTGTGAATGCTTCAAGTTCCACAATAAATTGAAAGGAAGAACTTGTCACCTATGTGGACTTGAAGGACATTTGGTGAAGAATTGCCCGAAAAAGAGAAAGAAGAATTCTTCGGCAACTTCATCTACGGAGCGGACTCAACGGAATCAAAAGACACATCAAGTCAAAGGAGTTCACTCAACCCACCAAAGGTCCGAGCCACAACATCAATCATTCAAGTGGATCATTGCAGGCAAAGACCTAAGGTGGACCAACAGTCAAAGCTACAACCCCCGGGCACAACGAATCAAGACAACCCAAAATCCAGCGATTTTGGATTCGGAAAGGTGATATCTTTCCTTGTCTTAAGTTCTAAATAGCTTATGACTGTGTGTAATGCTTTGATTGGTTTTCCCTTCATATTTTTCTTAATCTTTGCATTACATGTTTTTCAATGCTCTTTGTTTTTATACTTTGTTTTTGAACAAAAGGGTTTTTAACGAACAAGTGCATTGAATAAAAAGGGGCTTCACGTTCATTCACTCCAAATTAATTTTTCTTGGATTATCAACTTGACTCCATATTCATAATCTTGAAGACACTTCATTTAAAGGAGTTGTTTAATTGAGCATTGGCTAAATTGACTTTAATTGCATCCTTTCACGCATTTAGAAATTTATTATGCTTTTGATATCATAATATTTCAATGTTGCAATGATCATTTATGTTAATTAATTCATCTTTTAAGTGATCAAAGTCAATTTCTCTCTCAATGATCTCTTGGTATAGTCATTATCATATTTGATTGCTTAGTCGAGTATGAATGCGAGATCAATTTTTGGTTGAATACCTTATATATTAAATAATTGATAGCCAATTGAGGGGGAGTCAAAGAAATGTAAAATGCTCAAAAGATGTGGAAAGAGTTACATCCCAATGAGGAGTGTGAAAACTACCACCACATGGAGGAAAAGAAAAAGAAAAAGATACTCCATGAATGCAAAGCAAATTTTTGTTTCAAAAATGTTGATGAAATGCATAATGAAATACTTGACTCAGTCATATTTCATGGTTGGTATAAGGTGGGATTTTTGATGATAAAGATGCTCGAAGAGCCACTCCTTCAACAGATTGTCTAGATATATTATCTAACTTATCGGGGATTTCAAACATCTATTGATCTTTGTATTTCATTTTCTTTACCAAAATTGATGATTTGATAAAGGCATTACGCATAAGATCAGTTAGATGTAATTGAAATTGTTCAACTTTAAGAGTTTTAATTTTCATAAATTTTCGTTTCATTTTTGAGTATTTTTGATAGATTTGGTATAATCTATTTCTTGTTGCATGAAACGATGACTTTTGTTTAAAGTTGATGCGCTAAAGTGCTTACATACTCTTTCTGGTTTTTATTTTTCTAAATTATTCTAATGAAAGAAAATTGGATTGAATGATCTTAATTCATTGGTTAAAGCACTTATTTTGATTTCTTGATGGAATACAAATCGGTAATTCAAAGATTTCAAAATCTGGATTTGTTTCAAGAAATTATTTGATTTTTTGTTCTTGGTACCGGTACGCAATCTGCATTTTTGTTATATACCGGAACTGAGCTTTTATCTCTCTTTCTCTATGAACTAATGTTGTTAGTGATTTCCTTTTGTCTAGTATGTTCACTGTTTGACAATTTGTGACAAAAAGGGGGAGAAGAGAAATGACGGAGATGAGATCATCAAGAGAGGACAAACGAAAATGGAAAAATGGGGGAGAACGGAAAATGATGATCGTATCACAAAGGGGGAGAACATAGATGCTCAAGAACATGGAGAACATGGAGAACATGTTAGAGATGCTCAAGATAGGGGGAGACAAAGAAAAAATTGAAAGAGCCGAAAAACAAAAGAACCAAAAGAAGACGAATCAAATGTAGGATTTTAATTTCTAACGACTAACGTTTGATTTTGTTTGGAGTTTTGTTTTGCAGGAATTACATCACTTTAAGACTCCAAGTCCTAAGTCATAGAGTATGTTCTAGGACTGTTTGGTTCAAATGTAATTTTGTATTTATTGGATCTTTCACGCAAAGAAAATCAATGTTTTGGTGATGACATTGAATTTCGATTTTTTGGTTTAAGATGAGTGACTTGAGCGTTTTTATGTATTTTGGGTTTTGTCACGAAATTGCCAAAGGGGGAGATTGTTACGGCTTTGGTGTTGGCATATTTCGTGAGTCAAGTCAGTGAGTTGAGTCGGAGTCTTAAAGGGATCAAATTGTCAATCAGCAATCAAAGACTTAGAGAAGATTCAACAAGAGCTCAAGTTGACACTCAGTGTTTGAGTCTTGAAGATTGAAGATGAAGAATTGTGGATCATTACATCAATCTCAAGAAAAAGTATTCAAAAGGATCAGGTATGTTTAACTAAATAATTTTGGTGATCCGAATACTTTTTATAGTGTAGAAACACTTGGATGAATTTTTAATTGCATAAAAATCAAAAACTGTTTTTTCAGGAATTCCGATCAGGATCAGAATTTCCGATCAGGATCGCCACGATCAGGATCAGAATTTCCGATCCGGATCCCGAACCTTGTTTTTTTCAGGAATTGCTGAAAAAGACGACGATCCGGATCGCCGTAAATCCGATCCGGATCGCCGTCCGGGAAAATTTCAGATAAGGTAGTTTTTGATTCTTATCTCTTTCCAAAGGTTTCTAAACTATAAATAGACATTTAGGGTTTCTCAAAAACGTGGGAGCTATACCGATTATTTTATAAAACACTTGAGAGCAACCCTAGAGGCTAGGTTTTTATCGTTCTTCTTTATAGCCTCTTTTAGGTCAATTCGATGGTTCTTTCAAGAACATATCTTTTGTCGAATTGATCTAATCTTTGCTTAGAGATTTCTCCCATGGATCTTCATTGATAATCTAAGCAAAGGATCACCATCGAAGCCAATATTCTTACCGGCTGAGTTTGCGTCGTGGATTCGACGTGGCACCGTGGATTCGGTGTGTTGAAGGCGTTTCGTGGATTCGAAACGTGTGCTCGTGGATTCGAGTGGCGTTCGTGGATTCGAACGTGTGCAGTGGACGTGCAAACGTTGGAGCGCAAGGTCCGAAGAAGTTGAAGGAGGGGTTAAATCCGTGGAGACGGTAATCACCTTGTTATTCTTCTTTTCTTAGTGGATTGTTATTGCGTGGACATCCAACCGGTCAGCGCAAGGTCCGAAGAAGTTGAAGGAGGGGTCGAGTCCGTGGAGTCGGTAATCACCTTGTTATTCTTCAATTCTTAGTGGATTGTTATTGCGTGTTGGTCCCGTGGTTTTTCTCCTGGATTGGAGTTTCCACGTAAATCTCGGTGTGTTGATTTTTATTTTCCGCATTAATTTTTATTTTTGCACTGAGATTGGTTTTTATAATATTACACCTATTCACCCCCCTCTAGGTGTTTGATAGTACCTATTTAGATCCTTGTGGATCCTAAATAACTCTACACCGGGCGACTAGCCGTGAGATATAGTAGACTTCCAATCATACTGCGATACAGTTTCTCGTCTACATTCTCACTATGTGATTCACTTCCAAGTCCCTTATGGCTAGTTCCCATTGGAGTCGGAAAATCCTTAGAATTTTCAAGATCAAACTTTTTGATCAACTCCAGTGCATACTTGGATTGACACAAGTGAATTCCTTCATCATTTTGTTTAACTTGTAATCCAAGAAAATAAGTCAATTCGCCCGCCATGGACATCTCAAATTCGCTTTCCATGGTCTCCGCGAATTTGGAAGCATCATTATCTCTTGTTGCGCCAAAAACGATGTCATCGACATAGATTTGAGCAACTATGAAATTGTTTTGATAATGCTTCACAAAGAGAGTCCTGTCAGCTCCCCCTCGAGTGTAGCCCTTTTCCAAAAGGTGCTTTGTCAACCTTTCGTACCATGCTCGCGGTGCTTGTTTCAGACCGTAGAGAGCCTTTTTCAGACGAAAAACATGCTTAGGTAGTTTATGATCCACAAAACCTTTCGGTTGAGCCACATAAACTTCCTCATTTAAAAACCCATTTAAAAAGGCGCTCTTAACGTCCATTTGAAATAATTTGATTTTAAAATGACAAGCAATCGCAAACAATATACGAATGGACTCGAGTCTAGCTACAGGGGCGAAAGTTTCATCAAAGTCTATACCTTCTACTTGAGAGTAGCCTTGAGCAACTAACCTTGCTTTGTTCCTGATGATAGTACCTTCTTCATTTTTCTTGTTCTTGAAGATCCATTTGGTACCTATCACATTGTGTTGCTTCGGAGGCTTCGTCAATTCCCAGACTTTGTTTCGCTCGAATTGATGGAGCTCTTCCTGCATTGCTTTAATCCAGTAGTCATCTTGGAGAGCTTCATCAACATTCCTTGGTTCGATTTGAGATACATAGCATGCAAATCCGCAAACCAATTGTCTCCGTGTTCTAACTCCTTCTTGTGGATCTCCAATGATGTTCGATTCAGGGTGATCCTTGGAGATGCGTAACGTTTGAGGTAGAGGAGTAGACGGAGGTACACGAGATGATTCCTGCACATCAGATAAGCTTGAAGAACCGTTAGATGCATCATTATTATCGAAAGAATTGTTAGAAGAAGATGCATTAGCAGGTGTATCATCATCAAGAGAGATATCGAGGGTAGATTTTTCAGATTCAAAGTGAAAAGCTTCATCTACCTTAACATTTATCGATTCTACGATCGTCTTAGATTCTAAGTTAAAAACTCGATATGCTCTGCTGTTTGTAGAATAACCTAAGAAAATCCCTTCGTCACTTCGAGAGTCAAATTTTCCAAGATTCTCACGATCACGTAAAATAAAACACCGACTCCCAAAGATGCGAAAATATTTGATGTTAGGTTTTCTACAAAACCAAAGTTCATATGGTGTATTCAATGTCCCCGGGCGCAAATACACGCGATTAATAACATAAACAGCAGTGTTCACCGCTTCAGCCCAAAAATAAAAGGTAAGTTCCGGCTGTGAAGCATAACACGTGCCATTTCCTGTACGACCCTGTTTTTGCGCTCGACTACACCATTTTGTTGAGGTGTGTAAGGTGCAGAGAATTCATGTTTAATGCCATTAGAAGTGCAAAAATCAATGAATTTGGAATTTATGAATTCCCCACCTCTATCACTCCTAACTCGAGTAATCCTATCATTCTTTTCAATCATAATACGATTGCAGATTTCGAGAAAAGAATCAAAGGTATCAGCTTTTTCTTTTAAGAATGCTACCCAAGTATATCTAGAAAATCATCAACCAATAAGAAAATATACCATTTACCTCCCAGAGATGGTTGACGAGTTGGCCCCATTAAGTCCATATGCAAAAGTTCCAAAGGCCGTTTTGTACCTATGTGGTTCAAGTTCTTGTGTGCAGTCCTAGACTGTTTTCCCTTTTGGCAACCGCCACACACAAGGTTTTGTTCAAAAGAAAGTTTCGGAACCCCCTTGACCACATCTTTGTTCGAAATTCTAGCAAGTTCCTTAAAGTTTATGTGACCTAGCCTTTCATGCCAAAGTGTTTCATTTTTCAAAGATGCTAGGTTACATTTTTCAGAAATCTTATGAGGAACTACATAACAATTGTTTTCTGATCTAACCCCCTTTAAAAAGAAAGCATGGTTCATGTCAGTTACAGTGCATTTATCAGATGAAAAATTAACTGAATAACCACTATCACAAAGTTGACTTATGCTTATGAGGTTAGTCTTAAGGCCATGAACAAATAACACATTATTTAGAACCGGGCCATCTGGAATAGCTACCGTTCCCTTTCCAACAATTTTGGAAGACCGACCATCTCCGAAAACAACAAGTCCTCCGGAGTTTTTCTCAAATGTTTGAAAACAGTTTTTATCACCGGTCATATGACGGGAACACCCGCTATCCAGGTACCAAGACGAACTATCATATGCATGCAAGGAAACATTGGTAGCAAGACAGGGAAAAATTTCACCTTTGCGCACCCAAACCTTTTTGGAGTGCGTCGGTAATGATCGTGAAGTTGATCTCCTAGGTGAGAGCGTCTTGCTTGAAGAATTGCTGCTCCTTGATGATGTCGTCTTGAGCGGTGTACTACCAAGGCTCTTTTCCTTCAATTGAGTTGCAGTTGATTTTCGAGGAATAGCCTTTTTGGTAGTCATTGCAAGAGGTGCTTGAGGTGTGCGTTTGGCTTCCGTCTTGCAATTTCTCCTTATGTGCCCTGAAATGCCACAACGAAAACATACCTTAGGTCTTGACGATCCCGAGGAGGATGTAGTAGGCTTGTTGTCGTTGCTTGTCGTGAATTCCGGTGTCGGAGGAGGAGATACCGACTGAGGCACAAATACTGTCCCACTCGAACTTGGAATGTCTCCAGTTTGAGTGTATCCGAGGCCGAACTTATTTCTTTGACCAAGACCAAGAAGTCTGTCCAACTTACTCCTTCCAGAAGAAAATCTCTTTAAGTCATCCTTCAGTTGGCGTATGGTCTCCGTCATTTCCAATTTTTCCTGTCGAGCCTCGCCGTTGAGCTTCAAGAAGTAATTCGCTTTGTTCACCATATCCATATAATTCTTCTCGAGTTGCTCATTGGACTCTTGAAGGGAAACATTTGTTTTAATCAGATTATCCCTTTCCACTTCAAGATCGGTTGAGAGAGAGGTTACCCTTTTTACTTCTTCTTCGAGATCCTGCAATCTCCCTTTCAACCCCTTGTTTTGCTTAGCCAGTTTCTTTGAATCCCTCAAAAGCTTATGGTAGGCTAGAGCAAAATCTTCACCTTCCGAATCATCTGATTCATCGTCCGTTGCAATCTTTTCAACAGTGGAGTTGGACAGTGAATCGGATGTACTTGCCATTAAGCACATGAAGGGTGAAGATGTGGTGGACGCGTGGAAAGCTGTCGCGTTGTCTTCTTCATCACTTGAGGATGACTCATTTGACGTGGAGTTGTCATCCCAAGTAACGACTTGCATCGCTTTCTTCTTTGCCGGATTCTTGTTGGGACACTCCGTTGAATGTGGCCGTAGCCTCGACATTTGAAGCACTGAACTTGTCCCTCTGAACTTTTCTTATCCTTTGAGAAGTTCTCTTGCTTTCTTGACTTGTAGCTTGAAAACCCTTGCCTTTCTTCGACTTTCCGAAGGATGGAGTTTTGCTTGGATTACCCCTTCGAAAGTTGCGGCGAAACTTCCTTGTCAAGAGAGCGAGCTGCTTCTCAAAGTCCTCCATAGAAAGGTTCTCGTCGTCGTCCGAGGAGGATGAATCCGCGTCTTCTTCTTTAGTTGATTTCAATGCGTAACCTGAAGACTTAGAAGAGGATGCCTTTCCAGAAGAATAGTTAGTAGGAAATGTCATTTCATAAGTTTGTAAAGCACCTACTAATTCTTCTACACGCATTTCGTCCGGGTGTTTAATTGTTTCAATGGCTGCGACCTTCGGGCGAAATCGTTCAGGAAGAGTTCTTAGAATTTTTCTTACAACTTTAAATTCTGGAATCTTCTCTCCCAAGTTAGCACATGAGTTTACGATGTCTTGCAATCGTGTGTAATAGTCAGTGAAAGATTCATTCTCTGCCATAGAGATAGAGTCAAACTTGCTCGTGAGCATTTGCAGTTTCTGAATCTTCACTAGGTTAGTTCCCTCATGCGTAACTTGAAGAACATCCCAGATTTCTTTCGCAGTCTCACATGCCGAGACGCGAGAGAACTCAGTTTGTGACAAAGCATTAAATAGAGCATTAATTCCTTTGCCATTGTAAGAAGAAGAATCTATCTCTTCCTTGGTCCATTTCGACCTAGGTTTTAAGGTGCGAACATCATCTAAAATTTCAGTTGGATTAGACCATCCTAATTCAATTGATTGCCACACCCTTTCGTCGATGGAAATTAAAAAGGCTTTCATCCGTACTTTCCAGTACGCATAATTTGTTCCATCAAAGAAAGGGGGTCGATTGATGTTTCCACCTTCAACCATTGTTTACAACCCTATTCCCGCTCTGATACCACTTGTTGGGTTATAAGTAATTGGATCTAAATAGGGGAAAAAACACCTAGAGGGGGGTGAATAGGTGTAAACAATAAACACTCAAAAAATCATTGCGCAAATAAACCCAATGCGGAAAAATAAAAGAACACGCAAGATTTTTACGTGGAAAAACTCCAAACCGGAGTAAAAAACCACGGGACCGATAACACGGCGAAATCCACTAGAATTAACACACGTACAAGGTGATATAACGTACTCACAGACGACTCAACCTTTTTCATACGCTCCTAGTAGATCTTCCCGCTCGCTCCACGACGCTTCTCGAATCCACGATCCGCGCCCAACGCTGAATCCACAGCGTCCAACGTCGAGTCCACGACGTCCAACCGAATCCACGGTCTTCACCCAATAGCACGCTTCGAATCCACGAACGTACCTCGCTCCGAATCCACGAGAGCGGTTGCACCTTGAATCCACAAGGCCACGCGAGTCCACGCGCCGATTTTGGGGTAAATCGTTGTTTGTTTTGGGTGGTGATGATCCGCCGAATACTTAGATTAAAGATAGATCGGAAATACCATCTAAGTATTCATTGATTTGATTCTACTCAAAATGTGAGTATGGAAAACCTAGAATCAAATCAATCAATATAGATGAAGAAACATAGAATAAATCTATTGATTTCCTTTCTTCTCTATATATGTGGATTTTTCTTTTCGGCTATTTTCTTCTGTAATAGCGGATGCCCTAGAAATGAATATAGGGCCTATTTATAGGTTAGAAACCATTGGAAGAAGATAGGATCAAAAACTGCCTTTTCTGGAAATTTTTACCGACGGCGATCCGGATTGGAATTGACGATCCGGATTGCAGAAGCAAGAAAGACGATTTCCAGAAAATGCCTGTTCGGGATCCGGATCACAAAGTCCGATCCGGATCGTTCATACAGTTTTACCAGAACATCAATGTTCGGGATCCGGATTGCAAATCCTGATCCGGATCGAGGAAGCACACAGGTAAAACTAGTGTTCGGGATCCGGATCAGAGGATGCTGCGATCCGGATTGAACCAGTGTATGAACCAACACCCTTCGGGATCCGGATTGCCGAGCCCGATCCGGATCCTGAACATGTCCCATGTCCAGTTTTTGATGTTTAAGCAATTAAAAATTCTTCCAGGTGTTTCTACACTATAAGAAGTATTCGGATCATCAAAAATCTTTAGTTAAACGTACCTGATCCCTTTGAATTCTTCTTTCTTGAGATTGAGGTATACAATCCAAAGTTTCTTCATCTTCAATCTTCAAGACATAATACATTCACGAAATACGCCAACTCAAATTCCGTAACACAGCCAACATAATCATTTTGAGCGAATAACAAGCAAAATCACTCTTCCCATTCCTTGGGAGAGGTAAAACTCAATCAGGACTCTCGCTATAGTCACGACTCTCACGTGGTCATCCTAATATCCAACCACAATAGCCTAGGGTTTCTAAGTCCTCAACGACCTACTACCTAGGCTCTGATACCACTCTAATCTGTCACGCCCCGGGGTCGAAACTGCGACCCGGGCTCGCTAACAGATCCGCCATCTGTACGGAAACTGCCGTACAGACGAAGCGTCTAACCTGCAAAAGATAGAACTACAGCTATACAGATATCAGAGCGGGTAATAAAAGCTGTAATATAAAATCTCACTACTAAAAAGCTGAACATAAATACTAGTCTATCTCCCAAATACAAGATGATACAAATAGAAAACAACCTATACAACCTCTACAAATCCACAGGGGAGATAGCTAAGACTAGAAAATCAATAAAAACCAAACTCCCACAGTCCGGGATGGTACATCTACCTCACTCTAAAGTAATAATGTTGGTAGGGAACTATCACGCGACCCCCTGTCCTCGGTCCGTCAAGCCAGCTCGGGCAGGAACGGAAGAAAGCCTCAGCAACCTGTCACCGACAGAGGGTGTGAGAACTACATCCTACAGTAGTTCTCAGTGGGTACCGTCTCCAAGAACCACGGTCTGCCCACTAAGTCTACTAGAGGCATAAGATAACAGAATGAAACTGAAATAATGAAAGAATAAGCTGGAAAAATATCTACAGCTATCATGCCTCTATCTACTATGCTCAACAAGAAAGAACACAGATGATGGTATGCATCCACTCAAAACTGACAGTAGGTCATAAGTACTATGCTCAACAGTATAACCGACTATGACACATGATATGCATACTCTCTCACATAACACCCAATCTCAATGACTGTCCTACTTTGGACCAGTCAAGCAGCCTGCGCTCACCTACTGCCACTACGCCCAAACAGGACTTGGTCTTACGTAGGGTGTCCCTCAAGGACTATCTCAATCTCAAGCGAACTCTAGTGTATCAACTAGTCGCATCATCGCAGCCTCGTCAGGCTCGGTATCATCATCGCACCCGGGGCGTAGCAAGAGGGGAGCGACCCCAACGAACTCAAGTATCACAAGTATCTCATAACTGGCGTGAAATGCCAGGCTCAGCAGGCTATAATCCACGATCAAACAGATCGGTATCTCGATGCTCAAAGCACACTCAGTCGGAGAACCCTCCACGACTCAACCTCACAACACAACTCACTCAAGAAGGTACTACACAACTGGGACCGCCGTCACTCCATACGGCTCCCACAACGACACCCCACTCATAGACGAGCAGAGCCGACTGACGCGGCAAGGTCCGAGAATCCCGATAGACCGGTGCCTAGAACCCCAATCAAACAAGAACAGATTCTAGGCTCAGCCTATCGAAGTTCTCGATCCTTTACCGTTCAGGGATTCGGCCCCTCTCGGTTAAAGTGGGCAACTATCTCAACTCAAACTCATAACTCATGGCTGGAGATGCTCCACAGCTAGAACTGCACAGAGTCCGAAAACCCCGGGAGTCTACTACCTACGACCCCAATCAAACAAGAACCGGCTATAGGTGTCGCCTCCCGTTGTTTTCGGCCCAAGACGAAATCAGCCCTTAGAACCCAGATCCCCCGCCCTGGCGGATGAGGGAATTTAGTAAAAAGATGACCTTTATAAAGAAATATCATTTCTCCTCAACCCCCTTGGGGTGAGGGTAAAATTTACCCTTTTGAAAACTATCTTAAATTGAGAAAACCAGTTTTTATGGATTTTAGTTCTTGAGAAAATCAGTTGAAAACGAGTTTGTTTCCCGAACTCCCAAGGGTGACACCTTCGCCCAATCAAACAAGAACAAGTTCCGGCGACCCTTAGGAATACGAAAGGAAAAACACTAGTATACCAAAATCATGAGAGTTCAAAAGCATTCTGGGTTCAAGGTCCTGATATCATACGTACTCCACGATCACAACGTGGTAGTAACGAGGAAACTACGTCACAACTAGAAACCCGGGACCACCGTTTACTCTAAACGGTTCCCAAACCACCAACACTGGCCTAACACAGCCACCAGACCCCACTCAGCCCCCAGGCCCGAGTGAAACACCCATCCCACAAAACTCTGACCGCTCGGCCCACTACCCGGGCGAGGTACCCTATGTCCAGAAGGAAAAGCAGTGTGTGGAATGTCTAAAGCATAATAGAACCTAGCCCAGATTAAGGTTCTCTATTGGTCTGGTTGAACACATGCAACATATGACGGGGGTGCTAGTCAAGTTCCAAGAAACACTTAAACTAGCATGCAATCCTATTATAATAGAATTAGAAGGAAGTCCGAAGACTTGGAGAGAAAAACCAACCCACCTCTGATCGCCCCCAATTGCTTGTCGACACTTGCAATTGGGCTCAGCGGGCTTACCTGGTCTCCACGAGGTCCGCACGCAACCCGAAGTACGATGCCGGAACCCGCACGCAAAACGGAGTCACAAGGTCGCGTCCCAGTCAGATGCTAAAACTACACTGCAAACTGCCAGGAAAGAAGAAATCGCAACATCAGTCAAAACGGTCGAAAACCAAGCATCCGGCGACGAAAAACAGCCTCCATTAGCGAAAAACAGCGCGCGGCGCGAAAAACAGCCTTCATCGGCGAAAAACAGCCTCCGTCGGCGAAAAACAGCTCGCGGCGGCGAAAACAGCGGTCGACGGCGAAAAACAGCGGTCGACGGCGAAAAACAGCTCGCGGCGGCGAAAACAGCGGTCGACGGCGAAAAACAGCGGTCGACGGCGAAAAACAGCGGTCGACGGCGAAAAACAGCTCGCGGCGGCGAAAACAGCGGTCGACGGCGAAAAACAGCGGTCGACGGCGAAAAACAGCTCGCGGCGGCGAAAACAGCGGTCGACGGCGAAAAACAGCGGTCGACGGCGAAAAACAGCTCGCGGCGGCGAAAACAGCGGTCGACGGCGAAAAACAGCGGTCGACGGCGAAAAAACAGCTCCCGGCGGCGAAAACAGCGGTCGACGGCGAAAAACAGCGGTCGACGGCGAAAAACAGCGGCGGCGGCGAAAAACAGCGGTCGGCGGCGAAAAAAAAAAAAGCCTCCGACGGCGGAAAAACGGCCTCCGTCGGCGAAAAAACAGCATCCGACGGCGAAACCGGCCTCCGTCGGCGGAAAAAACGGCCTCTCGGCGTCGGCGGAAAACGGCCTCCGTCGGCAGAACCGACCTCCGTCGGCGGAAAAACGGGGCCGGCACGCAAACCGAGGCGCCGACGAAGTCCCGGGGCACGCCAACCGACAATGACGGAAGCCGCGCGACCCAAGGAACCGGCCGCGAGGAGCAGGGGCCCACCGCGCGACGCCGTAGCGCGCCGCGCGGCGCCCCTGCGGCGCTGCGCGCACCCGCGCGCAGCCCGCCGCGCGCGCGGCCCGCCGCGCGCAGCGCCCAGCGCTGCGCGCAGCGGTGCGCGCCTGCGCAGGCGCGCGCGCGCGCGCGCACGCCTGCGCGCGGGCCCGCGCGCGGCCCACGCGCGGCCCGCGGGCCCCGTGCGCGGCCCTGCCGCGCGCGCGCCCACGCGCGGCCCTGCCGCGCGCGCGCCGCGCCCGCGGCGGCCAGGCAGCGCCGCGCGCAGCATTTTGCTGCGCGCGGCGCCGCTGCAGGGTGCTGCAAGCGGCAGCACCCTGGCGCGGCGACGCCAAAAAAAAATTAAAAAAATTCAGAAAAAATCCAGTAAAATTTAAAATAAATATTACAACTTAATTGGCTTCAAAATCCAATAAAAAAAATCTTTTACTCCAAAATTTTTTCAAAAGTCCATTTTTTAAGCTTCTAAAAACCCAACGAAAATACCCAAAGCTCTAGTAAAATACCCAAAATCCCTTTCTTGCTCCTTCAAAACAAAACCAACAAATTCCAAAGCTCAAATTAAAAATTCCAAAAATCGCAATCAATAAATCAAGCTCCTTGATAAAAACCCAAGCTCAATTAATTAAAAGAAAAAACCCAAAAAGCTAACCTCCACAAGCAAAGCTCCAAATCCACCCAAGATCTCCTCCTTTTCTTCTTCTCCTTCCTCACCTTCATCTTCTTCCTTTTTCTCTCATTTTCCCCTTTCTTTCTTTCTCTCTTTTCCTTTCTTGTGCTTTCTTTCTCTTGCTTCGTGGGAGCTACAGAGGTGGAAGGAGGTGGTAGGTGGGGTGGTGAGGCTATCTCATGGGAGGTGTGGTCACCACCCTTAAAGAAGCCCCAGATCAAACTCTTAATTAAGATTAGCTTAATTAAGTGTTAAATAACAAATAAGCTAAGTTAAAAAAAAACAATAAAAGATACTTACCTTTAATCCAAAACCCCCAACCCACTTCCTCTGTCTTCAAACAAAGAGAACAGTTAATTAGCAAAACTAATTAATTAAATCATTAAAATAATCCAAAAAGGCCCACTTCAGCTCACTTTTTACCTTCGGGCCCTCCGCCGCTGCCCGGAACCACACGAACCCCGCTGTAAATCGAAAATACACGTGTCCACAGCTTTTTCTCTTCAAAAAGCTCTTCCGTTGAGTCGGGGTGCTCAATACAAAAACCGGCTCCGAAAATGCCAGTTCCGATTCACTTTTTGCCTCCGGATACTCCGCGTCAGTCCGGAACCTCCCGAACTTCGCTGTAATTTGATAATATGCCTGATCCAAGTGTTCCCGAATTTCCTGCACTCCATTGTGAAGTCCGAAATTTCCAAATCCAGTCTTCAATCGGCGAACAATGCCCGGAAAAACCCCGAATCGAGCTGGAGCTTCTACGTTGATCCGAATCAACCCGGCATCAACTGCAATCACAAACGCAACATGCCCGAGGCAAACTCTCCGCTCCATGCCATCTGTGTGGTCGGCGCGTTATCCGAAGGCCCGGTACTCTACAGGTACACTCATACAAAAATCTGTGCTAAAAACTGTGCACTGTTCACTGAGGAAACAGTAATTTTCACCTCAAAATAAACCTCAGAAAAATCCAAGAAAAATACGAGCGTGTTCCTTGCGATCCGTAGATGAAAAAGTTGTATAAGCTTGTTTCCGTCTGACGCTCGTGCGCAAAGATATAGCCAAAATACCCCGCTGCTGTCAAGGAAATCCACACAGAAAAAGGGGTCACTGTTTGCCTCGGGATCCGTGCCAAAACCTCGAAACGGGAAAGCGCGACCAAAACGAATGATGAAGTCCTACCTCTTAGGAGTCTGCCGGCGCAAGAATCACAGCAAAGTGATCTCGGGGTAGCCCAGGGGAGCTAAAACACTCTCGCTGCGCCGTAGAAGAACACGGGAAAGCAACGTTGCGCCGCGCCGCAAAATAGGGAACCTCGGGATTCGAGCCTCCTAAAATCTTGAAACTTGGCAGGAAGATCAAGCACTTAGAGGTGAAAAACTTTGCTTGAGGGAGCTCGGGCAGAAAGTGAAAGGGTTGAGAGAAAAGAAGCAAAGAAGGGGGCTCGGGTTGGCTTTTATAGTGTAGTTAGAACAATTGGGAAAATTCCCATTTTGTCCCGGAATTCGGGCGCCCGGAAATTTCCGGGCGCGCACAGTGCGGCCCGGCCCAAGATTTCCGGGCGCGCACAGTGCGGCCCGGTCCACCACGCGGCCCAGTTCACCACTCCCCCGGGCCCCGCTGCACCCGGAGCACCTGCGCCCGCAAATGGCGACGCGCCACGTGGCCCCGGTAGTCCGTGCACCGCGCACGTCGCGCCGTGGACCGCGCACGTCGCGGCTGACCCGGGCCGTACGGCCACCTGCCCCGCCGTACGGCCACCTACCCCGGTCACCGACTCCATCGATCGCGTGGACCGGGAGCACAACACCAAGCCAGTAACCGCCTGCCACGTGTCTACCCGGTCTACCGTGCACCCGGGCCCAAATTTCGTAGACCGCGCCTCCAGAACCAACCAACCCCAAGCCGCCACGTGGCACCGCCCTGGTGCACGACCCCCGCGGTGGACCGCGCACCTGACCGCGCGCCCGGGCGCCTGCCCGCGCCCTGCCCGCACCGCGTGCCGCCGCCTGCCGCCTGCCCGAGGCCGCGCCGCCGCCCGCCGGCGCTGCCCGCCGCCGCCGGCCGCCGCCGGCGATCGCCGGGAACACTGTTCCGGCATGAACAGTAACCGCAGCCCAAAAACATCAAGTAAAAAGCCCATCTTGACCGTTTTCGCGCGCTGATTCCAAAAACGACGTCCGTTTCGCCAAAATCCGCCTCCACAATTTGCCGGAGGCTCCCGCAAACACCAAAAACTGCTAAAACTTCCGGGAGCCCGCTCTTGGGCATCCGGACTCAGAATTAAGCAAACAAAAAGCTATTTTCAAGCGTTTTTCCGCGCTGAATCCAAATCCACCCTCCGTTTGGCCAAATTCCTTTTCTAAAATTTGGCAAAAGCAGCCGAAGGCCAATACAGCCAACCAAAGCTCACAGGGTCCATCTGTGGCATCCCTTTGATGCACCATGGGCCAGATACACCATCAACAGGTGTTTGCACAGTGGATCCATGGGAAAAAGCTGCATGGGGGTTCAGGGGTCCTACATCCTCCCCCACTAAAAAAAAAGTTTCGTCCCCGAAATAAAGAAAAACAGAACAGACGTACCTCAAACAGAAGTCTCAAATAAGAAGGGGTAGACATCCCTCATCTCTGCCTCCAGCTCCCAAGTAGCCTCTCGCTCCTCATGATTGCTCCACAAGATCTTCACATATGGAATGGCCCGATTGCGCAATTCCCTCACCTCACGAGCAAGAATCCGCAACGGGCGCTCCTCGTAGACCAAGTCCTCGCCGATCTCCAACGAAGTGAAGTCAATCACGTGCGACGGGTCAAAAACATATCTCCTCAGAGCTGAGACGTGGAAGACATCATGAACTCCGGCCAGGCGCGGGGGTAAAGCAACTCTGTATGCCACAGGACCAACTCTGTCAAGTACCTCAAAGGGTCCAATAAAGCGGGGACTGAGCTTTCCCCGTACTCCAAATCTCCGGACCCCTTTCGAGGGCGAGACCTTCAAGAAGACATGATCACCAGTCTGAAACTCTAGGTCTCGCCGTCGAGTATCTGCGTAGCTCCTCTGACGACTCTGGGCTGTCTCAAGATGCCGGCGAATAATCCTGACTTTTTCCTCTGCCTCCAAAAGTAACTCCGGTCCCAAAGTCCTCCTCTCACCCACGTCACTCCAATATAAGGGAGACCGACACTTGCGTCCATACAACGCTTCAAACGGAGCCATCTGGATGCTCGCCTGATAGCTGTTGTTGTACGCGAACTCAACCAAAGATAAGTGCCGGTACCACCCTCCTCCAAAATCCATAACGCACGCTCTCAGCATATCCTCGAGGGTCTGTATGGTGCGCTCTGACTGTCCATCGGTCTGTGGGTGGAAAGCGGTGCTAAACCTGAGCTGAGTCCCCAATGCAGAATGCAAACTCCCCCAAAAGCGCGATACGAATCTCGGGTCTCGATCTGACACAATCGAAGCAGGTATGCCGTGAAGCCTCACTATCTCATCCAGATATAACTGTGCCAAATGCTCTAGTGACCAAGTCATCTGAACTGGTAAGAAGTGCGCCGACTTGGTGAGTCTGTCAACAATAACCCAGATCGCATCTGCCCCGCTCTGCGCCCTCGGCAATCCAGTGACGAAATCCATAGTGACGTGGTCCCATTTCCACTCGGGAATTGGAAGACTCTGCAACTTGCCAGCAGGAACGCGATGCTCTGCTTTCACTTGCTGGCAAGTTAAACAGTGAGCTACGAATCTCCCAATGTCCCGCTTCATTCCGGGCCACCAAAACTGTGCCTTGAGGTCCTTATACATCTTAGTACCTCCAGGGTGGACGGTATAAGGTGTATAATGGGCCTCCCTCAAAATCTGATCTCTAATCTCCTGATCCATAGGCACACACACTCGGTCCCTGTACCGCAGTACTCCCGAGCTATCCACAGAAAAATCTCCTGTCTGATCCGCCTGAAGCTGCGTCCTGATCCTCGCCAAGTGGGGGTCCTCACTCTGAGTGTACCTGATCCTCTCCAACAGAGTGGGCTGCAAGACCATAAACATGAGTCTGGCAGAGACCCCAGGGGATACTACCTCCAGCTGTAATCGCCTCATCTGCTCGACCAACGGCGCCTGCTGCGAGATCAATAAGCTCAGACTCGTCCTCCTACTCAAAGCATCTGCTACGACATTGGCCTTGCCGGGATGGTAAAGGATACTCAGATCATAATCCTTTAACAGCTCCAACCACCGGCGTTGCCTCAAATTCAGCTCCTTTTGGGTGAACAGATACTTCAAGCTCTTGTGATCAGTATATATCTCGCAATGCTCACCATACAAGTAATGCCGCCACAGCTTCAGAGCAAACACCACCGCTGCCAGCTCAAGATCATGAGTAGGGTAATTTTTCTCATAGTCCTTCAATTGCCGCGAAGCATAGGCAATCACCCTACCCTGCTGCATCAACACACACCCCAGACCACTATGTGAGGCATCACTGTAAATCACAAATCCTTCCCCCATAACTGGGAGGGCAAGGATTGGAGCGGTCATCAATCTCTGCTTCAGCTCCTCAAAACAGCTCTGGCAAGTCTCGCTCCAAACAAACTTAACCCCTTTCCTGGTCAGACGAGTGAGGGGAGAGGAAAGCTTCGCAAAGCCTTCCACAAAACGCCGATAGTAGCCCGCCAAACCAAGAAAGCTCCGCACCTCAGTGATAGTCGTCGGCCTCGGCCAATCACGAATAGCATCCACCTTGGCCGGATCCACCGCCACGCCAGCAGCTGAAACAACATGACCCAGAAAGGCGACCTCCCGGAGCCAAAACTCGCACTTTTTGAACTTAGCATACAGCTTCTTCTCTCGCAGAAGCTGTAGCACAGTCCTCAAGTGCTCCTCGTGCTCCAAATCACTCCGGGAGTAGATCAGAATATCATCGATGAACACCACCACAAACCGGTCCAGAAACGGCTGAAATATCCTGTTCATCAAATCCATGAATGCGGCAGGGGCATTTGTCAACCCGAAAGGCATCACAGTAAACTCATAATGCCCGTACCGCGATCTGAAAGCCGTTTTGGAGATGTCCTCGGCCCTCACCCTCAGCTGGTGGTAACCGGACTGCAAATCAATCTTCGAGAACACAGACGCTCCCTGCAGCTGATCAAACAAATCATCAATCCGGGGGAGGGGATACTTGTTCCGGATGGTCACTTTGTTCAATTCCCTATAATCCACACACAACCGCAGTGACCCATCCTTCTTCTTCACAAACAACACAGGCGCTCCCCACGGAGAAACACTGGGTCGGATGAAGCCCCTATCCAAAAGATCCTGAAGCTGGGCTTTCAACTCCCTCAACTCAGCTGGCGCCATCCTATAGGGTGCCTTTGAGATTGGTGCAGTTCCAGGAACTACATCAATCACAAACTCAATCTCCCTCTCCGGCGGCATCGCCGTCAACTCAGGGGGAAACACATCTGGGAACTCTCGGACAATAGGGATATCCTCGAGTCCCAGTGCCGCCGTAGGCACCTCCACCACAGTGGCCAAGAAGGCAGTGCAACCTCTGCTCATCATCCTCCTAGCTCTGGCCGAGGAAATGGTCGCTACGAACAGCGTGCTCTGGCAGCCTCTGAAGATGAACTCCTCCTGTCCTGGCTCGCAAAGAGTCACCGTCCTCTCTCTGCAGTCGATAGTGGCGGAATACCGTGATAGCCAATCCATCCCCAACACCAAGTCAAAATCCTGGAGCTGCTGCAAGACAAGCAAGTCTGCAGGCAAAATCCAAGGCCCCAACTGCACCGGGCAAGCCAAACAACGCTCCTCGACATGCAAAACGTGATCAGGAATCCGCACCTCTAATGCATGTGACAAGGACTCTACTCTAGACCATGAAGGGATGCAAATGCTCGACTAATGAAAGAATGAGATGCTCCAGTGTCGAATAAAGAGCGAGCCCGAATACCAAAGAGTAGAGTAATACCTGCCACCACCTGGTCTGCCGCTGAAGAATCTGCTAACTGGGCGGCATACACCCGCCCGCTCGGTGCTGGAGGTCGAGAATCTGTAGGGTAAGAGGTGGACGGCCTGCTCGCTGGAGTATAAGGCCGCTGAGCTGGTGGCCGCTGCTGCTGAGGGGAATATGGAGTCGACGCCGAAGAAGGTGCCGAGGAAGTAGAAAGGGGGCAGGTAGCTCGCACATGCCCCGGCTGTCCACAACGGAAGCATCGACCCCATCTCTGGTCACAAGTGATGGCGGCATGCTGACCCCCGCAGAAAATACATCGGTCAGAAGATCGGGGCTGTCTCGGCTGCTGCTGCTGCCTCGAGGACTGCTGCTGAGATCTCTGCTGCCTCTGCTGCGATCTCTGCTGCTGGTGCTGTTGCTGATGCTGCTGCGGTCTCTGGGGTCCACCGGGCCCTCTCCTATCAGATCGCCCACGGCCATAAGACTGGGACTGCGGCGGCCGTGGCGGTCTCCAAGAGCTGGCCTGTCCCCCGTCCTCTGGGGCTGGTCGCTTCCTGTCGGAACTCTGCGCGACCGCGGCCCTCCGTCTGGCCACCTCCTGATCACCTCTCTCCACCCACTGTGCATGCTCTGCGGCTGCCTCCAGGGTCTGAAATCTCTGGGCATGCACAAGTGTGTAAATCTCTGGACGAAGGCCTGCCTCGAACAACTCTACCTGGTGCGGACCGTCACGAGCGACGAAGGGCACACAGTTCAGCAACTCCATGAACTCCTGGAAATAGGCATGGGCCGGTCGATCGCCCTGCTGCAGATTCTTCAAGTCGTCCTCCAACTTCTTCTTCACACTGGTAGAAAAATAGGTGTCCAACACCATCCGTTTGAACTCCTCCCAAGGTAACTGCCGAGTGATCCGGAACTCCAGTGGCTCAACTCGCTGCCACCAAAAATCAGCATCTCCGTCCAAATAGTGCACTGCCATGTGCACTCGATACCTCGGGTCGATGAAGAAGTCCCGAAAAAGCTTCTCCATCGCAGAAAGCCATCTCCCAACATCCCGGGGCTGAGCATCCCGCCCCGAGAATCTAGGTGGTCCCCGCTGAACAAACGTGGAGAGTTTGTCAGCAAACTCCCGCTCCTCCTCCGCAGTCAAAGGCTGAATAGCTCCAGGAGCCCCGCTACTCGAAGATGGCGCCGACGGCACAAAAGGTGCAACAGGAGGCACAGGGGCCTCAGGAACAGCCGGGGGTGGTGCATCCCTCTGAGCAAGCAGCTGATCAATCCTCTGCTCCTGGTGTTGGGTTTAGGTTAATAAGGATCTAATAGGGGAAAAAACACCTAGAGGGGGGTGAATAGGTGTAAACAATAAACACTCAAAAATCTTTGTGCGATAAAACCCAATGCGGAAAAATAAAAGAACACACAAGATTTTTACGTGGAAAACTCCAAACCGGAGTAAAAAACCACGGGACCGATAACACGGCGAAATCCACTAGAGTTAACACACGTACAAGGTGATATAACGTACTCACAGACGACTCAACCTTTTACCATACGCCCCTAGTCGATCTTCTCCGCTCGCTCCACGACGCTTCTCGAATCCACGATCCGCGCGCCAACGCTGAATCCACAGCGTCCAACGTCGAGTCCACGACGTCCGACCGAATCCACGGTCTTCACCCAATGGCACGCTTCGAATCCACGAACGCACCTCGCTCCGAATCCACGAGAGCGATAACACCTTGAATCCACAAGGCCACGCGAGTCCACGCGCCGATTTTGGGATAAATCGTTGTTTGTTTGGGTGGTGATGATCCGCCGAATACTTAGATCAAGAGTAGATCGGAAATACCATCTAAGTATTCATTAGTTTGATTCAACTCAAGATATGAGTATGAAAACCTAGAATCAAACTAATCAATATAGATGAAGAACCATTAAATAGATCTAATGATTTCCGTTCTTCTCTATATGTGGATCTAAGGCCGTATAAAATGATATTTGAAAATGACGGCTCTTTTTCCGATGCCCTAGAAATGAAATAGGAGGGCTATTTATAGGTTAGAAACCCTAGGAAGAATATTCGGATCAAAAACAAACTTTTCTGGAAAGTTTTACCGACGGCGATCCGGATTGCATAAGCCACGATCCGGATCGCAGACGCACAGAATGCAGTTTCCAGAAAATCGCCTGTTCGGGATCCGGATCATAATCCACGATCCGGATCGTTCATACATTTTCACAAAACACCCCATTCGGGATCCGGACTGCCCAAGCTATGATCCGGATTGCAGCAATGTATGAACGAACACCTTTCGGGATCCGGATTGAAAGTCCACGATCCGGATCCTGAACATGTCCCATGTCCAGTTTTTGATGAATATGCAATTAAAACCTCTTCCAAGTGTTTCTACACTATAAGAAGTATTCGGATCATCAAAATTATTTAGTTAAACGTACCTGATCCTTTTGAATTCTTCTTTCTTGAGATTGAGGTATATGATCCACAGTTTCTTCATCTTCAATCTTCAAGACTTAAACATTCACGAAATACGCCAACTCAAATTCCGTAACAATCTCCCCCTTTGGCGGTTTCGTGACAAAACACAGATCCACAAAAGAAAATTCAAAAAGATATTTTTGTTGCTATCACCATACAACAAAAATTTACAAAAGAGTTCCAGAAATTAAAAACATGAGATAAACTCCTAAGACAGACTCTAGACTTAGACATCTGTAACCTCTGCACACAGAAAACATTCTTGACAAACAAATTCGTTAGATACCTCAAGAATTGGAACATAGAAAAAACCAAGTGCAGAGATAGAGTTTGATCTCATCATGACATTTAAAAGAATCAGATATGTGAAAGAAACATAGTTAAAACCAACATATCTTCTAAGCAGTTGAAAAACCAAATGTCAAAGTATGTTAGTCCAACACCAACTTGTTAGTCATATTACATGCCCAAATAGTTAGTCAAATAGTTAGTATAGAAGCATGTCACAATCACAAAAGAAAACCAAAGTTGAGTTGAGATTCATACTTACCTTGATATCACAATCACAATCATTGTTCATTCATTGTTCATTGTTTTCGCTAACTCTCTCCCCCTTTTTGTCACAAAAAAAGCCAAAACGTAGCATGAGCTACAATATGTAAGGAGAGTAAAAAAAAGTTCATAAGGTTCTAAAATATGCACAAACTAAAATCAATAAGTATAAAACTAAAATCAAAATCCTGCACAAAAAGAGAAGAAAAAAAAATGTCATTCGTCAGAATCCGAGTCGTCAGAGCTCGTGCAACCCAATTTATAGAACATCTTTGTCATCCGCTTGTGCATAGAGTTGACCTTTTTAGTGAAGGTAATGTGAGCTGCCGTGACGATTTCAAGCTCATTGCAAAGTCTTTGCTGTTCCTTCAAGATCTGTTCTTGCTTGACAGATAGTCGTTGTTGCAACTTGAAGATCGAAGTTAGTGAGGCTTCATCAGTCTCGCCGGGTTCTTGCTCAGACGGTGAGGCCGAGGTGCCATCACAAGGTTTCTTGTCAGTAAAATGAGGTAATTTGTGAAGTGACTTCACAATCGTTGATTCATCAATCATCCCGCAACTGTGCTGATATGATGTGGAGCTTACATCAATGTCAAACTTTTGTAATATCCTCATGATGAGTAGAGGAAACGGAAGTCGCTCAGACGGATGAGGATGCACAATGTACCTTGACATTCTATTCCAGATTATATAGGGGATATTCAAGTTCAATCCAGTAGCCTCAGAGGGATGGCCTATGAGATACAGGAATAGTAGTCGCTCCCACCTCACAACCTTGGTCTGCATGTTAGGCAAAATGTTGTAGCACGTGATGAAGTTTAGAAATCGGTACTCCAGTCGTAGATACTTTGACCTTACACCCTTACCATCAGCTGATTTGGTTCCTTCCAGACAAATCTTGTCAATCACAGTTTGCCACAATTCTTTTGTCAAACTTTTTCCTTTCAAAAAGTTAATCCCCGATGTGCTCGATTCCATTCCAAGAACGTCACCAATTAACTGCGGTGTGATCTTAAGCTTCATTCCTAGGACATTTGTATAAAAATACATAGACCCATTTTCAGTCTCCTGAAGATGTCTCGCATTCGTGTAGAAGGTTCTCACACGATACAAACAATATCCGAGAAGTTCAGGAAAACGGCAGACTTGAAGAAGAGAAGCTTGTTCAATCAATCTTCCAAATTCTGGTGAATGATTGCGAAGGGCTTCAATGTTGACATGACGTTCTCCGATACATTCACGTCGTTCAAAAGCTCGAAGACGGTCAGAATTAACGACTACCTCTTCAACACGTGGCGGAGAGTCAGGGGCTATTGGTGCATCAATGTTAGTGTCTCGTCTTAATCCATAACGTCTAGCAAGTCGTTTCCGTTTGAAAGAGATAATTGGAGTAGACATAGGAACATTTCCAGTATTCATTGGTGCTTTCCCTTTTCGGTTAGATTTTGAAGGCAATACCTCATCATCATCATCATCAGTCAGCATATCCCAGTGTACTTCATCAGGGTTCTTTTCAAGTTCAGTGTCACTTATAACTTCCACTTCTCCTTTTCGTTGAACTTTCTTGGCGCGCTTCAATTTGTTGTTGGTCGAGTGAGTACCATCGTGACTAGTAGCAGAATCAACCAAGAGAATGCCATTGATTCTAGTGCTTTGAGTTTAAGAAGGTGTCCTGTGAAGACCAACTCAAGAATATATGAAAAATCGTCAATTTTGAAAAATTTGAAAAATTGTACCTAGACAATCATAATCATATAGAGAAGCCAAGAATCAAATTAGTTTTCCAAAAAGAATTTTAAAAATAGATCAAATCCATGATTTACAAAAATTCCTCTTTTATGCCCTAAAACCGAATTTTTAGAAATCGAAGCCTAAAAACTCGTTAATCAAGTGAAATCCCAGCATAAAAGCAAAACTAATTGACCCAGAGTTCTTATTTCAAAAGAAATTTGATCAAAAACCATTCACAAACGAAAAAATCCAACTTTCAACTCACGTTTGATGAAAAAACATAAAAACTGTGAAAAACCGAGTTTTGATCATGAAAACTTACTTGAATCCGAAGAACTTTGAGTTTTGAAGCACCAGGAAGCAAGAAATCTAGAGAGAGAAACTCTAGAAGCTTGAAAACCAGAAATTAGGGTAAAGAAATCTCGAATCTGAAAGTTTCTATATAGAACCCTAGCCGCGATCCGGATCGGCCGAGAATGTGATCCGGATCGGCCACACGCAGGAAAAATCCTGCGTTCGGGATCCGGATCACTTGCCACGATCCGGATCGGCTACACCTTTTTCTTCAGAAAAATTAAGAAAAATACATAAAATCCAGAAAAAGTATGTAAGCACATTATCATGTCAACTTTAAACAAATGACATCGTTTCACACAACAAGAAATAGATTATGAAAAATCTATCAATAATATCCAAAAATGAAACGAAGATTTACGAAAGTTAAAACACTTAAAGTTGAACAACTTCAATTACATCTATCTTGATCCTATGTGTAATGTCTTTATCAAATCATCAATTTCAGTAAAGAAAATGAAGTACCAAGATCAATAGATGTTTGAAATCCCAGATAAGTTAGATAATATATCTAGACAATCTGTTGAAGGAGTGGCTCTTTGAGCATCTTAAATCAAAAATCCCACCTTATACCAACCATGAAATACGACTGAGTCAAGTATTTCAATATGTTTCATCAACAATTTTTCAAACAAAAGTTTGCTTTTCATTCATGGAGTATCCTTTTTCTTTCATTTTCTCCATGTGGTGGTAGTTTTCACACTCCTCATTGGGATGTAACTCTTTCCACATCTTTTGAGCATTTCACATTTCATTGACTCCCCCTCAATTGGCTATCAATTATTTAATATATAAAGTATTCAACCAAACCATTGATCTCGAATTCATACTCGACTAAGCAATCAAATATGATAATGACTATACCAAGAGATCATTGAGAGAGAAATTGACTTTGATCACAGAAAGATGGTTTAATTAACGTAAATGATCATTGCAACATTGAAACATTATGACATCAAAAACATAATAAATTTCTAAATGCATAAAAGGATGCAATTAAAGTCAATTATGATTTATGCTCAATTAGTGTGCTATGTACAGAACATAGATAAAGAACAAAACAAAAAAAAACAAAAACAAAACCTAATCTAAGCAAAGGTTTCAAAAAGAGTTTATTTCAAGGAAAGCATGCCAATTGCTTTACGCAAGTGAATAAAACGTTTTTGATCCAAAGGTTTTGTTAAGATGTCGGCTAATTGATCCTCAGTTGAAATATATGACAGTTGAAGAATGTTTGATTCAACTAGCTCTCTAAGAAAATGATATCTAAGTTCAATATGTTTTGTTCTAGAGTGCAACACAGGGTTTTTAGAAATGTTAATAGCACTAGTGTTGTCACATAAAATGGTTACCGAAGATGTTGAAATTCGGAAATCGCTCAACACGCTCTTCATCCAAATCAATTGGGTTGAACAACTTCCTGCAGAAATGTACTCCGCTTCGGCAGTCGAGAGTGCTATGCAGTTCTGTTTTTACTGTGCCATGCAACAAGGCAGTGGCCAAGATAGAAGCATGCACCACTCGTGCTTTTCCGGTCATCCACCGATCCAGCCCAATCGGCATCTGAGTATCCAACAATATCCAAAGTCGTTCCCATAGGATACCAAATTCCGAAATTGATTGTACCTTTGATATACCGGATGATCCGTTTCACCGCTTTCAGGTGAACCTCCTTCGGTGCTGATTGATATCTCGCACAAATCCCAACACTGAAGGATATATCCGGGCGACTAGCCGTGAGATATAGTAGACTTCCAATCATACTGCGGTACAGTTTCTCGTCTACATTCTCACTTTGTGATTCACTTCCAAGTCCCTTATGGCTAGTTCCCATTGGAGTTGGAAAATCTTAGAATTTTCAAGATCAAACTTTTTGACCAACTCCAGTGCATACTTGGATTGACACAAGTGAATTCCTTCATCGTTTTGCTTAACTTGTAATCCAAGAAAATAATTCAACTCGCCCATCATGGACATCTCAAATTCGCTTTCCATGGTCTCCGCGAATTTAGAAGCATCATTATCTCTTGTTGCTCCAAAAACAATGTCATCAACATAGATTTGAGCAACTATGAAATTGTTTTGATAATGCTTCACAAAGAGAGTCCTGTCAGCTCCCCCTCGAGTGTAGCCCTTTTCCAAAAGGTGCTTTGTCAACCTTTCGTACCATGCTCGCGGTGCTTGTTTCAGACCGTAAAGAGCCTTTTTCAGTCGAAAAACATGGTTAGGTAGTTTATGATCCACAAAACCTTTCGGTTGAGCTACATAAACTTCCTCATTTAAAAATCCATTTAAAAAGGCGCTCTTAACGTCCATTTGAAATAATTTGATTTTAAAATGACAAGCAATCGCAAACAATATACGAATGGACTCGAGTCTAGCTACAGGGGCGAAGGTTTCATCAAAGTCTATACCTTCTACTTGAGAATAGCCTTGAGCAACTAACCTTGCTTTGTTCCTGATGATAGTACCTTCTTCGTTTTTCTTGTTCTTGAAGATCCATTTGGTACCTATCACATTGTGTTGCTTCGGAGGCTTCGTCAGTTCCCAGACTTTGTTTCGCTCGAATTGATGGAGCTCTTCCTGCATTGCTTTAATCCAATAATCATCTTGGAGAGCTTCATCAACATTCCTTGGTTCGATTTGAGATACATAGCATGCAAATCCGCAAACCAATTGTCTCCGTGTTCTAACTCCTTCTTGTGGATCTCCAATTATGTTCGATTCAGGGTGATCCTTGGAGATGCGTAACGTTTGAGGTAGAGGAGTAGGCGGAGGTACACGAGATGATTCCTGCACATCAGATAAGCTTGAAGAACCGTTAGATGCATCAACATTATTATCGAAAGAATTGTTAGAAGAAGATGCATTAGCAGGTGTATCATCATCAAGAGAGATATCGAGGGTAGATTTTTCAGATTCAAAATGAAAAGCTTCATCTACCTTAACATTTATCGATTCTACGATCGTCTTAGATTCTAAGTTAAAAACTCGATATGCTCTGCTGTTTGTAGAATAACCTAAGAAAATCCCTTCGTCACTTCGAGAGTCAAATTTTCCAAGATTTTCACGATCACGTAAAATAAAACACCGACTCCCAAAGATACGAAAATATTTGATGTTAGGTTTTCTACAAAACCAAAGTTCATATGGTGTATTCAAAGTCCCCGGGCGCAAATACACTCGATTGATAACATAGACAGCAGTGTTCACCGCTTCAGCCCAAAAATATAAAGGTAAGTTCCGGCTGTGAAGCATAACACGTGCCATCTCCTGTACGACCCTGTTTTTGCGCTCGACTACACCATTTTGTTGAGGTGTGTAAGGTGCGGAGAATTCATGTTTAATGCCATTAGAAACACAAAAATCAATGAATTTGGAATTTATGAATTCACCACCTCTATCACTCCTAACTCGAGTAATCCTTTCATTCTTTTCTATCATAATACGATTGCAGATTTCGAGAAAAGAATCAAAGGTATCAGCTTTTTCTTTTAGAAAGGCTACCCAAGTATATCTAGAAAAATCATCAACCAATAAGAAAATATACCATTTACCTCCCAGAGATGGTTGACGAGTTGGCCCCATTAAGTCCATATGCAAAAGTTCCAAAGGCCGTTTTGTACCTATGTGGTTCAAATTCTTGTGTGCAGTCCTAGACTGTTTTCCCTTTTGGCAACCGCCACACACAAGGTTTTGTTCAAAAGAAAGTTTCGGAACCCCCTTGACCACATCTTTATTTGAAATTCTAGAAAGTTCCTTAAAGTTTATGTGACCTAGCCTTTCATGCCAAAGTGTTTCATTTTTCAAAGATGCTAGGTTACATTTTTCAGAAATCTTAGAAGGAACTACATAACAGTTGTTTTCTGATCTAACCCCCTTTAAAAAGAAAGCATGGTTCAAGTCAGTTACAGTGCATTTATCAGATGAAAAATTAACTGAATAACCACTATCACACAGTTGACTTATGCTTATGAGGTTAGTCTTAAGGCCATGAACAAATAATACATTATCTAGAACCGGGCCATCTGGAATAGCTACCGTTCCCTTTCCAACAATTTTGGAAGACCGACCATCTCCGAAAACAACAAGTCCTCCGGAGTTTTTCTCAAAAGTTTGAAAACAGTTTTTATCGCCGGTCATATGACGGGAACACCCGCTATCCAGGTACCAAGACGAACTATCATATGCATGCAAGGAAACATTGGTAGCAAGACAGGGAAAGATCTCACCTTTGCGCACCCAAACCTTTTTGGTATGCGTCGGTAATGGTCGTGGAGTTGATTTCCTAGGTGAGGGCGTCTTGCTTGAAGAATTGCTGCTCCTTGATGATGTCGTCTTGAGCGGTGTACTACCAAGGCTCTTTTCCGTCAATTTGGTTGGAGTTGTTTTCCGAGGAATAGCCCTTTTGGTAGTCATTGCAAGATGTTCTTGAGGTGTGCGTTTGGCTCCAGTCTTGCAGTTTCTTCTGATGTGCCCTGAAATGCCACAACGAAAACATACCTTGGTTCTTGTCGATTCCGAAGATGATGTAGTAGGTTCGTTGTCGTTGTTTGGCGTGAACACCGGTGTCGGAGGAGGAGATACCGACTGAGGCACAAATACTGTACCACTCGAACTTGGAATGTCTCCAGTTTGAGTGTATCCGAGGCCGAACTTGTTTCTTTGACCGAGACCAAGGAGTCTGTCCAACTTACTCCTTCCAGAAGAAAATCTCTGTAAGTCATCCTTTAGTTGGCGTATGGTCTCTGTCATTTCAATTTTTCCTGTCGGGCCTCGCCGTAGAGCTTCAAGAAGTAATTCGCTTTGTTCACCATATCTACATAACTCTTCTCGAAATGCTCATTGGACTCTTGAAGGGAAACATTTGTCTTAATCAGATTGTCCCTTTCCACTTCAAGATCGGTTGAGATAGAGGTTACTCTTTTTACTTCATCTTCAAGATCCTGTAATCTCTCTTTCAACCCCTTGTTTTGTTTAGCCAGTTTCTTTGAATCCCTCAAAAGTTGATGGTAGGCTAAAACAAAATCTTCACCTTCCGAATTATCTGATTCATCGTCCGTTGCAATCTTTTCCACAGTGGAGTTGGACAGTGAGTCGGATGTACTTGCCATTAAGCACATGAAGGATGAAGATTTGGTGGACGCGTGGAAAGCTGTCGCGTTGTCTTCTTCATCACTTGACGATGACTCATTTGACGTGGAGTTGTCATCCCAAGTGACTGCTTGCATCGCTTTCTTCTTAGCCGGATTCTTGTTGGGACATTCCGTTGCTATGTGGCCGTAGCCTCGACATTTGAAACACTGAACTTGTCCCTCAGAACTTTTCTTATCCTTTGAGAAGTTCTCTTGGCTTCTTGACTTGTAGCTTGAAGAACCCTTGCCTTTCTTCGACTTTCCGAAGGATGGAGTTTTGCTTGAATTTCCCCTTCGAAAGTTGCGGCGAAACTTCCTTGTCAAGAGAGCGAGCTGCTTCTCAAAGTCCTCCATAGAAATGTTCTCGTCGTCGTCCGAGGAGGATGAATCCGCGTCTTCTTCTTTAGTTGATTTCAATGCGTAACCTGAAGACTTAGAAGAGGATGCCTTTCCAGAAGAATAGTTAGTAGGAAAAGTCATTTCATAAGTTTGTAAAGCACCTACTAATTCTTCTACACGCATTTCGTCCGGGTGTTTAATTGTTTCAATGGCTGCAACCTTCGGGCGAAATCGTTCAGGAAGAGTTCTTAGAATTTTTCTTACAACTTTAAATTCTGGAATCTTCTCTCCCAAGTTAGCACATGAGTTCACGATGTCTTGCAATCGTGTGTAATAGTCAGTGAAGGATTCATTCTCTGCCATAGAGATAGAGTCAAACTTGCTCGTAAGCATTTGCAGTTTCTGAATCTTCACTAGGTTAGTTCCCTCATGCGTAACTTGAAGAACATCCCAGATTTCTTTCGCAGTCTCACATGCCGAGACGCGAGAGAACTCAGTTTGTGACAAAGCATTAAATAGAGCATTAATCCCTTTGCCATTGTAAGAAGATAAGTCTATCTCTTCCTTGGTCCATTTCGACCTAGGTTTTAAGGTGCGAACATCATCTAAAATTTCAGTTGGATTAGACCATCCTAATTCAATTGATTGCCACACCCTTTCGTCGATGGAAATTAAGAAAGCTTTCATCCGTACTTTCCAGTACGCATAATTTGTTCCATCAAAGAAAGGGGGTCGATTGATGTTTCCACCTTCAACCATTGTTTACAACCCTATTCCCGCTCTGATACCACTTGTTGGGTTTAGGTTAATAAGGATCTAAATAGGGGAAAAAACACCTAGAGGGGGGTGAATAGGTGTAAACAATAAACACTCAAAAAATCATTGTGCGATAAAACCCAATGCGGAAAAATAAAAGAACACACAAGATTTTTACGTGGAAAACTCCAAACCGGAGTAAAAAACCACGGGACCGATAACACGGCGAAATCCACTAGAATTAACACACGTACAAGGTGATATAACGTACTCACAGACGACTCAACCTTTTACCATACGCTCCTAGTAGATCTTCTCCGCTCGCTCCACGACGCTTCTCGAATCCACGATCCGCGCCCAACGCTGAATCCACAGCGTCCAACGTCGAGTCCACGACGTCCGACCGAATCCACGGTCTTCACCCAATGGCACGCTTCGAATCCACGAACGCACCTCGCTCCGAATCCACGAGAGCGATGCACCTTGAATCCACAAGGCCACGCGAGTCCACGCGCCGATTTTGGGATAAATCGTTGTTTGTTTGGGTGGTGATGATCCGCCGAATACTTAGATCAAGAGTAGATCGGAAATACCATCTAAGTATTCATTAGTTTGATTCAACTCAAGATATGAGTATGAAAACCTAGAATCAAACTAATCAATATAGATGAAGAACCATTAAATAGATCTAATGATTTCCGTTCTTCTCTATATGTGGATCTAAGGCCGTATAAAATGATATTTGAAAATGACGGCTCTTTTTCCGATGCCCTAGAAATGAAATAGGAGGGCTATTTATAGGTTAGAAACCCTAGGAAGAATATTCGGATCAAAAACAAACTTTTCTGGAAAGTTTTACCGACGGCGATCCGGATTGCATAAGCCACGATCCGGATCGCAGACGCACAGAATGCAGTTTCCAGAAAATCGCCTGTTCGGGATCCGGATCATAATCCACGATCCGGATCGTTCATACATTTTCACAAAACACCACATTCGGGATCCGGACTGCCCAAGCTATGATCCGGATTGCAGCAATGTATGAACGAACACCTTTCGGGATCCGGATTGAAAGTCCACGATCCGGATCCTGAACATGTCCCATGTTCAGTTTTTGATGAATATGCAATTAAAACCTCTTCCAAGTGTTTCTACACTATAAGAAGTATTCGGATCATCGAAATTATTTAGTTAAACGTACCTGATCCTTTTGAATTCTTCTTTCTTGAGATTGAGGTATATGATCCACAGTTTCTTCATCTTCAATCCTCAAGACTTAAACAATCACGAAATACGCCAACTCAAATTCCGTAACAGGTCTGGCTTCGGCCAGCTGGATGTATTTTATTTAGTGAGCTGGGAGAGACATTTGTATATTTATGAGAGCTATGTTGTACTTTCCTTTTTAGCATTTGTCTGAGTTGTACTAGTTGTAGTTTAGCTCTGTTTATGCTCTTTTATTATATCTATCTATCTGAGCAGGTTACCAGCGCTTCGTGTACACGGGAAATTCCGTGTGCACGTCGGATCTGTAGACGAGCTCGGGTCCTGGTTTACACCCGGGGCGTGACATGCGGATCCAACGGCGAAAGAATCGCTCAAAAAGGTGGTCGGAGTAGGCCGGGGGAGCTCGCGCACCGAAACGCGACGGAAGGAAACGCCGAAGAAGGAGCGTCGCGACGCACCAAAGAAATGAAAACCTCGAGAAGCGTGCCACGTAAAATCCCAAAAATCCTCAGGTGGATGCAGCACAGCACGGGGATCAACTTTGCTGAAGGCGTCGTGGCGAGGGGAGGCTCGAAAATGTGGGAAAAAGGAAGAAGAAGGCGGCTCGGGTCATTTAAATAGGCTCCAGAAACAATTCACGAAATGACGGATAAGTCCCAGTTCCGGGCGCCCGAAATTTTTCGGGCACCTACAGTACCGCTGTCTGTTGCACCCACGGAACGCCCGGATTAATCCGGTTCCGCCACGTCACCGCCAAAACAGCGGACAGCAACTTCGACCACCCACCGCACGACACGTGGCCCGCCCCGGAGGGTGACGCATGGCACAGCACCCGGTCAACGCGCGCCTGGCGCGCGCATGTGCGCGCTGCCAGCGCCGCCTGGGCACCCTGCCAGGCACGCGCCACGAGGCAGTCCAGCCTGCTCCGTGGTCTTGGTCCACAGCACTGGCCACTCCAAGCCCGCCACGCGTCCGCTGAGAACCAGTGAGGAGATGCCACGTGGCAAGGCGCACCCGTGCACCACGCGCCCGCGCTCCGCCGCTGCCCGCCGACCGTCGGAACAGTACCAAATGCCTCGAAAAATGTGCGCGTCATCCGGGCTCCGAAAAATACAAATAAATAGTCCATTTTCATCGTTTTCGCGCGCTGATTCCAAATCCGATGTCTGTTTTGCCAAATTCCAAACCTCAATTTTTTCAAAGGCATCCGGAAAGGTGATCTCTTGTCCAAACTTCGCACTGAGTCCAATTTTGATCTCCGTTTCATGCGAAATCACTTCTAAACACTCTACGGGTCCTCCAATTACCCACGTGATCCCTTTTTAAGCCCAAAATCCACCACTTGTGTCCAAATTGCGCACAAACACCACCGACACACCACGCAGGCCTCCGAAAACTGCCAAACAACAAGAAAACTCAACGCGGGGATCCGGGTCCTCACACACTGATCCAGCCCAATCGGCATTCGAACATCCTATAATATCAAGAGATGTGCCCATAGGATACCAAATTCCGAAATTGATTGTACCTTTGACGTACCAGATGATCCTTTTCACCACTTTCAGGAGAATTTTCTTCGGTGCTGATTGATATCTCGCCCAAATCCCAACACTGAAAGAAATATCCGGGCGACTAGCCGTAAGTTAGAGTAGACTTTCAATCATACTTCTGTAAAGTTTCTCGTCTACACTTTCTCCGTGAAATTCACTTCCTAATCCCTTATTGCTAATTCCCATAGGAGTCAGATAGTCTTTAGCATTTTTCAATCCAAATTTCTTGACCAACTCCTTCGCATACTTGGATTGACACAAATGAATGCCATCATTACTTTGTTTAACCTGTAGTCCAAGAAAATAAGTAAGCTTACCCATCATGGACATCTCAAATTCGCTTTCCATTCTATCGGCGAATTTTGAAGCATCGTTGTTTCTCGTAGAACCAAACACGATGTCATCCACATATATTTGTGCCACAATGAAGTTATCCTGAGAATGCTTTACAAAGAATGTCCGATCGGCTCCCCCTCGAGTATAGCTCTTTTTCAAAAGATATTTCGTTAATCTTTCGTACCATGCTCGCGGTGCTTGTTTTAAACCATAAATGTCACGCCCCGGGTGGAAACCAGAACCCGGGCTCGCCAACAGATCCGCCGTGCACACAAAATTTTCCATGTATACGTAGCGTCGGTAACCTGCTTAGATATAAGATGTACAATAAAAGAGCAACATACAGAGCTGAACTAAAAAGAACTACATAATATCTCTAACTGGAAATAAAATAAAGCTGTAATAAATACAATAAACTCCCAGCTCACCAAAATAGTACAACCAGCTGGCCAAAGCCAGACCCAAAAATAAAAGTAAACTACTACAGTCTGGATAAAATAGGTACAATGTCTGTCTAACAGCAGCTCACAGCCTCACAGGAGATCTATCTACTCAGCGATCCCCTTACCTCGATCAGCTGCCGATGGCCTAGCAGCTCCCGCAGAAGACTCTGCAAAACAAAGGAAAGAATGAGAGAAAAACAACAATGGGGTTGAGAACCACTAATAAACGAGTAGCCTCCCCCTGTGGGTAAAGCCTCAAACTCCGACGTACCCACTAAGCCTACCAAAGGCAAAAAGGAAAAGAAAAATGGTAAGCTATAATGACTGCTGATAAAAGGAAACTACCACTAGTATGCCTCTAAATGCAATACCGACTAGAAAGACCATATGCATGCATCAGTAACCGGTATCTGTCCAAAAGAACCCAATCCAATCACCAATAAAAATCGGTACTGCCTGCTCTGCTGTCTCAAGTATCTGCTCACAGATCGGCACTCACTGACCGAAACTCGGGGTCCGGTACTCATTGGCCGCTGTGTTAGTCGCTAACAGATCGGCACTCACTGACTGGAACTCGAGATCAATTTTTGGTTGAATACTTCATATCTTAAATAATTGATAGCCAATTGAGGGGGAGTTTATTAAAATTTTTATGCTCAAAAGATGTGGAAAGAGTTACATCCCAATGAGGAGTGTGAAAACTACCACCACATGGCGGAAAGAGCTACCACCTCGGTCGTCCGAGTACTGTGTGCAGCTACCACATGTATACCAAGCATGGCTTTTTTTGTTGATTAAATAAAATACTTTTTGAAATACTTGACTCTGTCAAATTCCAAGATTGGTATAAGGTGGGATTTTATTGAAATATGCTCAAAGAGCCACTCCTTATAATAAATTGACTAGATATATTATCTAACTTATTTGGGATTTCAAACATCTATCGATCTTTGTGCTTCATTTTCTTTACTAAATTGATGATTTGATAAACGCATTACTCATTAAATCGTGATTGATGTTTTGAACTTGTTCAACTTTAAAAGATTTAATTTTTATAAATTTTCGTTTCATTACTTGGATATTATTGATAGATTTAGCATAATCTATTTCTTTTGATATGAAACGATGATTTTTATTTAAAGTTGACATACAAAAGTGCTTACATACTTTTTCTGGAATTTCTGAAATTTTTGTAAATTTTTCTGAACAAAAAATTAAAGCCGATCCGGACTGGAAAATCTGATCCGGATCCCGAACGCAGAAACTGTCTGCGGGTAGCCGATCCGGACTGGATTCTTGAACTAATCCGGACCGCGACTAGGGTTTATAAGAAACGAAAGGGTATTTGATTTCTTTTTACCTCAAGCTTTTATTTCTAGCATCCCAGAGCCTCTCTCTCTAGAAAACAACTGATTTTGAGCCTTTCAAACTCAAGTTCTTCCGATTCAAATAAGTTTCTATGATCAAAACTCGGGCTATTCACTGTTTTTGCCCAGTTCTTCCAAAACGTGAGGATTTTCATGTCTCTTTTTCATTTTTGAACGATTTTTGGTCAAATTTCTTTTGAAATAAGAACTCTGGATAGATTAGTTTTGTTTATATGCCTTGTATTATCTTGATTAACGGATTTTTAAGCTTTGATTTCTAAAAATTTGGTTTTATGGCATATTTTGAGAATTTTTGAAAATCATGGAATTGATCTATTTTTTAAAATTCTTTTTGCAAAACTAACTTGATTCCTAGTCTCTGTACACGATAATGATTGTTTGGATACAGTTTTTAAAATTTTTGAAAATTAAATAATTTTTCGTGTTCTTGAGTTCTTGCTCGCAGGTTCTTCATTTTCTAGCAAAGATGATTTTTGCATGGATTCTAGTACTCATTGTAGCAATAGTGCACACTCGAGCGACAAACAAGCTCAAGAGAGCTAAGAAAACTCAAGGGAAAGGAGACTATATCTCCTTGGATAAAACGGATTCTGAGACGGGATCAGTAAACTGGGATGAATTAATGGAAGACGACGAAGCACCTGCTACATCAAAGAGGAAAGCTCCTGGTACAATAAAGGCGAAGACAGCGCCTACTGCTGCCGAAAAAGGGAAAGCTCCAATGCCACCAACATCAATTTCAATGAAAAGAAAAAGTGTAGCTCGACAAATGGGACGAGCGCGAGGGAATGAGATTGAAAAACCAATAGCACATGATTCACCACCTCCAGAGGAATACGTGGCTATTAACGCAGATCGACTGAAAGCATTTGAAAACCGAGAGTGTATTGGCGAACGACACGTTAATATTGGAGCTCTTCAAGATCGTTCTGCAGCTTTTGGAAATCTGATTGAACAAGCCAATCTCTCTCAAGTTTGCAAATTTCCTGAGACACTTGGATATTGTTTGCATCTAGTATGGACCTTTTACACCAATTCACTGCAGCTTCAAGAGAATGAAGACGGACCAATGGAGTTTTATACTACGGTCCGAAGGACAAAACTCAAGATAACTGCTCATCTAATTGGAGAAGTCCTAGGGATGAAATCCAACATGACGGTAACCCATTACTTGAAAGGAAAAAGTTTGACAAACTCGTTGTGGCGAACTGTTGTGAATGGAATATGCATGCCGGAGACTCAATCAACTGGAAATTCTGTTTACTCTAAAGAGCTTCGACCTGAGTACCGGTTTCTCAATTTCATCATATGCTACAATATTCTTCCGAACATGCAGACGAAAGTCCTACGATGGGATCGCATGCATTTCTTATATTTGTTGGGACATTCGTCGGAGGCAGTGGGTTTGAACATCAATATCCGATATATCATTTGGAATAGGATGGCACGGTACATTGAACATCCTTATCCAACGGAATGACTTTCGTTTCCATTAATCATAATGAGAATCTTAAGAAAATTCAAGGTTGATACTAGCTCTTCAAGTTATCAACACAGTTTAGGAATGATTAATGATTCGACAGTTGTAAAGTCTTTGCCAAAACTGCCTAATGACACCCCGACTCCTCCACGTAGCAAGAAACCCTCAGTCGCTACTTCAGCAACACCCTCAAAGTAAATACCTGTGTCAGATGATGAATCTTTTGTGACTTCCATTTATAAAGAGCAGCAACAACTATCTTTTGAACAAGAACAGATCACAAAAGAACAGAAGCGCATCTCTGAAGAGCTTGAAATAATAACTGCAGCTCAAATCACTCTGACGAAGAAATTCACTTCGATGAAGAAGTTGGTGAAAAAGATGTTTACAAAGATGGGATGTAGTAGCTCGGAAGATTCAGAGTCTGACAATAATTTTTGTTTTGCAGGTTTTTAAGTTCTAGTTTTTACTCTTTTTGAACTTTTTCACTCCCTTTATTTTTGTAAGTTTGGCTAAATTCAGTGACAAAAAGGGGGAGAGAGATATGATGATTTGGAACATGTTTGTGAGAACTTTGGACAAACTTGGAAGGTAAGTATGACAACAACTTTGTTTTGTATTGTGAATGAATGCATGCCTCGACTAACTATTCGACTAACTATTTGGGCATGTAATATTACTAACAAGTTGTTTCATGACTAACATACTTATGACATTTGGAATTTAATGCTTAGATGATATGTGAATTGCTTTGATTGCTTATCTTCATACATATCTAATTCTGTAAATGTCATGGTGAGTATAAACTTCATCTCTCTGTTTGTTTTTTGAATGTTAAATTCTTGAGGCATCTAACGATTTCTTTTGTCAAGAATTATTTCTTTTGCAGAGAGTACAAACGTCTAAGTTTAGAGTCTGTTTTAGGAGTTTATCTCATGTATTTATTTTTGTTTGGATCATAATTGTAAATTTTTGTTGTATGGTGATAGCAACAAAAATATCTTTTTGAATTTTCTTTAAGTGGATTTTTGTTTTGTCACGAAACCGTCAAAGGGGAAGATTGTTAAGGAATTTGTATTGGCGTATTTCGTGAAAGTGTTTAAGCCTTGAAGAATGAAGATGAAGATGTTTGGATCATATACCTCAATCTCAAGAAAGAAGAATTCAAAAGGATCAGGTATGTTTAACTAAATAACCTTGGTGATCCGAATACTTCTTATAGTGTAGAAACACTTGGATGAATTTTTAATTGCATAAAAATCAAAACACTGGACTGTTATATGTTCAGGATCCGGATCAGGATATTTCAGTCCGGACCCCGAACGTAGGTAAGTTCATGCGGAAATCCAGTCCGGACCTTCCCTGGTTCAGTCCGGACCCCGAGCGTGGACTCTGCAGAAATCGCATGAACAGTCCGGACCGTGCTTCTTTCAGTCCGGACCCCGAACACGATTTTTTAGGAATTCTCTGAAAAATAACGACAGTCCGGAACAAGCTAAATCCAGTCCGGACCGTCGTGCGGGATAAAGTCTGTTAAAGTCAGTTTTTGATTCTTATCCTCTTTCCAAAGGTTTCTAACCTATAAATAAACCCTTTGATTCCTCTTTTAGGGTTAATCCAGTACGACCGAAAAATAGTAAAATCCACATATAGAGAAGAAAGGAAATAACTAGATCTATTCTATGTTTCTTCATCTATATTGATTAATTTGATTTTAGGATTTCAAACTCAGATTTTGAGTAGAATCAAATTAATGAATACTTAGATGGTATTTCCGATCTATCTTTGATCTAAGTATTCGGCGAATTTTCACCACCAACAAAACAACGATTTTCTCAAAAATCGGCGCGTGGATTCGCGTGGCCTTGTGGACTCAAGGTGTTACCGTTTCGTGGATTCGAAACGAGGTGCGTTTGTGGATTCGAGACATACTACTTGGTGGAGACCGTGGATTCGGTTGGACATCGTGGACTCGACGTTGGACACCGTAGATTCGGCGTTGGATGCAAATTGTCACGCCCTGGGTGAAAACCAGAACCCGGGCCCGTCCACAGATCCGCCGTGCACACGGTATTTCCCGTGTACACGAAGCGCCAAAAACCTGCTCAGATAAGAGATATAATAAAAGAGCAATAAAAACAGAGCTGAACTAAAACTAATACATCTCAGACTGAAGCTGGAAATAAAATACAATACATCTGTATAAATGATACATCAGTCTCTCCCAACTCACAAAAAAATAAATACAATCTGCTGGCAAAAGCCAGTCCCAAAAGTAAAAGTACAACCGTCTGAGAAAAATATGGGTACACCAACAGTCCAGCTAACACGCTCATCCTGCCTCGAGATCTATCTACTCAGCCGTCCTCTCTCCTCAACCCGCCACTGAAAGCCCAGTAGCACCCGCAGAAGACACTGCAAAACAAGGGAAAAGAAAAAAAGGAAAGAAGAATGGGGTTGAGAACTACTAGTAAACCAGTAGCCTCCCCTAGTGGGTAAAACCTCAAACTCTGACACGCCCACTAGGTCTACCAGAGGCAAAAGGGAACAAAGGTGGTATGCTAAAAAGAATAAGACTCCTGATGAAAAGCTACCACTAGAATGCCTCTAAAATGCCGAGCTAATAGAATAGCTAAATGTATGCATCAGAATATAAATGCCTGCCTGAATAACCCAATCTGACCACCAGTAAACACTGGTACTGCCTGCTCTGCCGCGACGGGTATGCCAGCCTACGCATAACACCGAAGCAAAGGAGTCCCAAGGACTCAAAGTCTGTCAGCCGCGCACTCCGAAGTGGCACTCGTGGGGAGCGACCCACACGAGGAAAAGTATCTCAGTAACACAAGTATCATAAATCAGCAGGACTGGATCATGACTCTGATCAAAGTGGGAAAACCCATCCACTAAAGAAAGACCCGATCTCAACCCGGTGCAAGATAGACAATGTGGTGATCCAGGTTTCCATGCACTGTTTTTCCCGTGAATCCAATGTGTGAAGCACCTATTGATGGTGTCTGATCCACAGTGTGTCAAAGGGACAGCACAGATGGGTCCGTGGCAGTACTTATTGTTAGTTTGGCCTTCGGCGGGATTTGCCAAATTTTAGAAAGGTTTCTAGGCCAAACGGAGGGCATATTTGGATTCAGCGCGGAAAAACGCTTGAAAACGGCTATTTATTTGCCGGATTCGGAGTCCGGATGCCCAAAAACGGACTCCCGGAAGTTTCTGGTGATTCCTGGTGCATGGAGGGGTTCGTGGACCGCCGGATGCCACGTGGCGGGCCCTTATTGGCCGGTCCACAGCATTCGGTGCATGGAGTGGCGCGGCTGGGTGCATAAGCCCGGTGCGGGGCCACGTGGCAGGTCAGGATTGGGCGGTCCTGGGTGTCACGCCCCGGGGTCGAAACTGCGACCCGGGCTCGCTGACAGATCCGCCATCTGTACGGAAACTGCCGTACAGACGAAGCGTCTAGCCTGCAAAAGACAAAACTACAGCTACACAGATATCAGAGCGGATAAAAAGCTGTACTATAAAATTTCTCAACTACAAAGTTGCTACAACACAAAGCCCATCTCCCAAAAACAGGCGATACAAAAAGAAATCCACCTATACAATATCTACAAATCCAATTGGGAGATAGCTAAACAGGAACTATAACCAACTCCCACAATCCGGGGTGGTACATCTACCTCTCTATAAAGTAACAATGCTGGTAGGGAACTATCACGCGACTCCCTGTCCTCGGTCCGTCCAACAGCTCGGCAGGAACGGAAGAAAGCCTCAGCAACCTGTCACCGACAGAGGGTGTGAGAACTACATCCTACAGTAGTTCTCAGTGGGTACCGTCTCCAAGAACCACGGTCTGCCCACTAAGTCTACTAGAGGCATAAGATAACAGAAAAGACTGTGATAATAGAAATAAGCTGGAAAAGAATCTACAGCTATCATGCCTCTATCTACTATGCTCAAAAGGAAGAGACTATGGATGATGGTATGCAGCCACTCACTGCTGACAATATGTCACTAGTACTATGCCCAAGACACTCTACTATGACAAATGCTATACCAACACTCTCTCAGTGTAACCCAAATCTCATCGACTGCCCCACAGGGTCCAGTCCAGTCAAGTAACCCATATCTCATCGACTGCCCCACAGGGTCCAGTCAAGCCTGCGCCCCCTGGTGTATCAACCAGGGTGTCCAAACGGACAAACTCGATATCTCACATAGTGACCCCATGGTAGCTCGGCCAGGGGTATCAATATCTCACACAGTGACCCCATGGTAGCTCGGCCAGGGGTATCAAGCGACCTCTAGTATATAAACTAGGCGCATCATCGCAGCCTCGTCAGGCTCGGAATCATCAACGCACCCGGGGCGTGGTTCGAGGGGTGCGACCCCACCGAACTCAAATATCTCAACAGTATCACTGTCTCACAAGTGGCTCCTGCAGGCTATAGTCCTCGATCAAACAGATCGGTATCTCGATGCTCAAAGCACTACTCAGTCGGAGAACCCTCTACGACTCAATCTCACAACACTGACCCACTCAATGGAAGTACCACACAGCTGGGACCACCGTCTCTCTCAACGGCTCCCACAAGAACCCCCACTCAACTCAACACACAATCTCACGGCCGGAGATGCTCCACGGCCAAATCTACGAAGGGTCCGAAACCCCGGGAGACTAACATCTACGTCCCCAAGAGAGGAAACAGCCCTTAGAACCCAGATCACTCGAATCCGCTCGGGTGGATAAGTTTATAAGAAACCATGCCATTTATTTCAGAAAACCTTTCGATCTGAAAGAAATCCATCTTTTTAATGATTTTTAGTCTTTTTAGGAAAACCCTTTGAAATCAAGTTTTATGCCCAAACCTCGAAGCTAATGCCCTTGTCCTATCCAACAAGAACAGACTCAGGCAACCCTGCGAGGCTTGGAAGAAAACATTGGCTGACTAAAATCATGTATTCGTCCAAAAAGGTTCTGGGTTCTAAGGTCCTGCTAACACACGTGCACCACGCTCACAACAGGGTGGTGACGAGAAGAACAGCGGAAAGGAAAACCCCGGGACCACCGTTTACCTGAAACGGTTCCCCAAAACACTAACACTGGCCTAACCCAGCCACCAGACTCCACTCGGCCCCCGGGCCCGAGTGCAACGCCCGTCCCACAACACTCTGACCTCTCGGCCCACTACCCGGGCGAGGAACTCTATGTCAAGAAGGATATGCACTGTGTGGGATGTCTAAAGCATAAAAGAACCTAGCCCAGATTAAGGTTCTCTATCAGTCTGGTCAAACACATGCACATATGACGGGGGTGCTAGTCAAGTTCCAAGAAAACACTTAAACTAGCATGCAATTCTATCACAATAGAATTAAAAGGAAGTCCGTAGACTTGGAGAGAAAACCAACCCACCTCAGCTCGCCCCCAATTGCTTGTCGACACTTGCAATTGGGCTCAGCGGACCTACCTGGCCTCCAAGGGTCCGCACGCAACGCGAAGCCCGATGCCAGAATCCGCACGCGAATCGGAGCACGCAGCGACCAACCACACGACCGCGCGCTCCGCGGATGCTAAAAACCGCACCGCAAGCTGCCAGAAGCGAAGAAATCGCAAAATCAATCAAAACGGTGAAAACCGAGCATCCGACAGCGAAAAACGGCCTCCGTCGGCGAAAACAGCCTCCGTCAGCGAAAACCAGCGCCCGACGGCGAAAAACAACACGCGGAGGCGAAAAACAGCTCCGTCGGCGAAAAACAGCGCCCGACGGCGGCACGCGGCGGCGAGAAACAGCTCCGTCGGCGAAAAACAGCGCCCGACGGCGAAAAACAGCACGCGGCGGCGAAAACAGCTCGAAAACTGCTTGCGGAAACAGCCCGCGAAATCCTGCGAAACTGCTCGCGAAAATCCTGCGAAAACCGCTAGCGAAGCCGCTCGCGAAAAACCTGCGAAAACCGATCGCGAAAAACTGCGCGCGAAACCGCTTGCGAAACTGCTCGCAACCTGCTCGCAAAACCAGCGAGAAACGGCTTGCGAAAAACTGCTCCGTCGGCGAAAAACTGTGCCCGACGGCGAAAAACGGCTCGCGGCGGCGAAAAACAGCGGCCGACGGCGACCAACGGGCTCCGACGGCGAAAACACGGCGCCGGCACGCAAACCGAGGAGTCGCCCGCCGTCCGGGAGCTCGCCGAGCGGCGAAAACCCAGCCGCGCGACGAGGGAGGCCCGCCGCACGGCGCCCAACCAAGCAGCGCCGCGCAGCGACCCGCTGCGCGGTGCCGGAGCGCGCCGCGCAGCGCCCTGCGGCGCTGCGCGCGCGCCCGCGGCGCTGCGCGCGCCCCGCGCGCCCCGCGCAGGCCCGCGCGCGGCCCTGCCGCGCGCGGCCAGCCGCGCGCGCCTGCGCGCGGCCCCGCGTGCCGCGCGCGCCCGCGCGCGGCCCTGCGCGCGCGCCCCGCGCGCGCGCCGGGCGCGGCCAGGCCGCGCGCGCCCCCTGCGCGCGGCCCTGCGCGCGCTCCTGCGCGCGGCCAGGCAGCGCCGCGCGCCCCTGCGCGCGGCCCTGCCGCGCGCTCCTGCGCGCGGCCAGGCAGCGCCGCGCGCCCCCTGCGCGCGGCCCTGCCGCGCGCTCCTGCGCGCGGGAGGCAGCGCCGCGCGCCCCTGCGCGCGGCCCTGCCGCGCGCTCCTGCGCGCGGCCAGGCAGCGCCGCGTGCTGCCCTTTGCTGCACGCGGCGCCGCGCCCAGCGGCACGTCGCCGCAGGGTGCTGCCAACAGCGGCACCCTGGCGCCGCGCGTGCGCCGTTGCGCGCGCGCGCGGCCGCCGGCGACGGCGAACCTCTACAAATAAAATATAAAAACCCGAAAAATCCGATAAAATCCCGAAATCCAAATTTAGCTTTTAAAAACCAATTAAAATCCTCAAAGCTCTCCAAAACACAAAAATCCACATTCAAAAAACCCAAAAACTGAATTTGCTTACCTTATCGACGCTCGCCGCACGCCCACGAGCTCCTCTCGGTCTCCAACGGCGAGTCCCAAAAATCCGAAATGCTCCAAACCCCTTCCTTCCTCTTTTTCTTCTTCTTCTTCTTCTCCTTCCTCTCTTTTCTTTCCTTTCTTTCTTTCTTCCTTTTTCCTTCTTTCCTGCTGCAGAGGGAGGGCTCCTTTTATAAAGGTAAAAATCCGATTTAATTAATTTCTTAATTAATTAATTCCGTAAAACCAACTCCAACTCACTTTTCGACCTCGGGCTCTCCGCCGTTGCCCGGAACCTCTCGAACTCCGCTGTAAATCGAAAATACACGTGCTCACAGCTTTTTCTCTCCAAAAAGCTCAACCGTTGAGTCGGGGTGCTCAAATCAATTACCGGCTCCGAAATTGCCAGTTCCGACTCACTTTTTGCCTCCGGGTCCTCCGCGTCAGTCCGGAACCTCCCGAACCTCGCTGTAAATCAAAAGTACACGTGTCCACAGCTTTTTCTCTTCAAAAAGCTCATCCGTTGAGTCGGGGTGCTCAAATCAATTACCGGCTCCGAAATTGCCAGTTCCGACTCACTTTTTGCCTCCGGGTCCTCCGCGTCAGTCCGGAACCTCCCGAACCTCGCTGTAAATCAAAAGTACACGTGTCCACAGCTTTTTCTCTTCAAAAAGCTCATCCGTTGAGTCGGGGTGCTCAAATCAATTACCGGCTCCGAAATTGCCAGTTCCGACTCACTTTTTGCCTCCGGATCCTCCGCGTCCGTCCGGAACCTCACGAACCTCGCTGTAAACTGGAAATACATCTGTTCCAAGTGTTCCTAATTTTCCGGCACTCCACTGTGCAGTCGGTAATTCCCAAATCACATCCTCAAACGGCATACAAAGCCCGGAAAAACCCCGAATCGAGCTGGAGCTTCCGCGTTGATCCGAATCAACCCGGCATCAACTGTAAACTCAAATGCAACCTGCCCACGGCAACTCTCTGCTCCAAGCCATCAGTGAAGTCGGCGCGCTATCCAAAGACCCGGTACTCTACACTCTCCCCCCCTTAAAAAGGTTTCGTCCTCGAAACCAGAATAAATCCATAACTCAGGAGGGGGTCTCGATCAAATGGGGATAGGAAAAACTCAATTCATCCTCAGGCCCTCAAGTGGCCGTTCGCACTCAACAAGACGGCTCCACTGATCTTTCACTCAAGGTATGATCCGTCGGCACAATTCCTTCGCTTCACGAGCAAGGGTATGCATCGGTCGTACCAAAGCTCAATCCCCCGACCAATTCCAAAGAAAAGAAATCCAAAACATGAGGGGGATCAAGTACAGTTCTTCCGGCCAGGTAATTACTCGTGGACCAAACACCCCGCGTAACTTAAAACAGCACAACTCCGCGGGTAGTGGCTTCCACAAATCAAAATCCCCAATTTTCTGACTCTCAATTTCAAGTTCCAAGGTGGCAACCATGGATCAAACACCTCATTCCGAGGTTGCTCTGCTCGCCTAGCCAAGGCGTACTAACCATAAAACCCTTGCCGGAAATAATGATATGCTAGAGAACCATCCCAAACCCAGTAGCTTGACCACCGGCGTTGCCTCAGCCAAATTCTCCTGAGTAACCAAGTATTCCAGGTTCGAGGATCCATGAATAACTCAAAGCTCTCTCTATCACTGGCAATCATGCAAATCGATGCAGCTCTAACTCCTCGAAGCTATACAGGCCCTGCCTAGTCCAAAACTTTTGACCTCAGTCTCAATCATAGGCTTAGGCTAATTTCCAACGGCATCACTCTTCGTTGGGTCCTCAGTCGCTCTTGCAGCCGAAATCAAACGGGATAAACATCAAAACTTTCCAAAAAGGCCGCAGGGCCCCAGTCAATCCACTTGACCATACAAAAGCTCATTATGCCCTTACTGGTTCCTACACACAATCAGGGCACAGCCCTCGGCTGTATGGTTCCATAACGCTATCAAACTCACAAAGGGCATCTGCCGCAACACAATCCAGCCTGCCTATGCTCGAACCATCACAGAACTCTCACCGTTGTGTATTCACAACGTGGCATCACTGCCGTGCATCAACGGCGTGGCATCACCACCGTGCATCAACGGTGTGGCATCACTCAAGTATCAATCTCTAGGATCCCCACAGTCGTATACCCACGACGTGGAACGGGTCACATAGACCCCTCAACCCTTCACATCCCACAACCGCGCTATCAACTCACTGCCTTGCGGGTGATACTCCAAGAGGTGCTGTCATAGTCGGCGCAGTTCCAAAACTATGTCGACCACTATCTCGATCTCAATTCCATTAGGCGGCGGCTTCAAAAATCAGCTCAGGTGGACTCACACCCGGGGCACACGGCGATAAGAATAAACTTTAGTCCCGGCGCCGCCGTAGGCACTGCCTCTACAGTCGCTCGCGAAGCGATATGCAACCACAACTCAACCTCTAACGTGCTCCAGCATCCTCTAAAAACACACTCCTCCTGACCAGGTCCACGGAGGGTGATTGTCCTCTCTCGACAATCCATGATAGCAAACAACGGGATAACACATCCCTATCCAACCATCATAACAACTCCCCTATCTCTAGCCCACACGAAGCTACCCCTGCTTCACTGAAGTACACACAAGCGGTGTCGGCATCAACCATGCTCTAACTCCGATGACCACACCTGGTGAGGCGCGATCCACTATCCTGGTGCCTCTAACCAGCTACACAAACTCGTCCTCTAGATGCTGGCGGTCATCGCTCTATCCGCCTCAGTATCACGGCTTCATCAGCCTACTGGTAGCCCGATGAAACTCTTCATCCTAAAGGGGCAGTGGGTGACACAGGAGGTGTCCTCTGCTCCAGCACGCGCATCATGCGCTCCATATATCCTCCTGGCGCCTCAACGCCACCTCCTGGCGCCGCAACGCCTCTGACAACTGGGCCACCTGAGCCCGCAGCTCCTGTACCTCACTCTGCCTGGCCTGCCCGGCCTCTCGCCGCTCGGGCTCCTCATCCGAGGTCAAACGCCCTCTCGTCGCTGCACGACGTCTCGGCGGCATCGCAGGTAACTGCAACAAAACGAACGTCAGGACAAAACAACCATACGACCCAATCAAGCGAGAGTCTAAAACTTGTTATCCCTCCTAAAGTATTATGTTGTCTGCAGCCAACATAATCACTTTGAGAGAATAACAAATCAAATCACTCATCCCAACCGAGGGAGAGGTAAAAACTCAATCTGGACTCTCGCTAAAATCACGTCTCTCACGACAGTCATCCTACTGTCCAACCAATAGCCTAGGGTCACTAAGTCCTCAACGACCTATACACCTAGGCTCTGATACCACTCTAATCTGTCACGCCCCGGGGTCGAAACTGCGACCCGGGCTCGCTGACAGATCCGCCATCTGTACGGAAACTGCCGTACAGACGAAGCGTCTAGCCTGCAAAAGACAAAACTACAGCTACACAGATATCAGAGCGGATAAAAAGCTGTACTATAAAATTTCTCAACTACAAAGTTGCTACAACACAAAGCCTATCTCCCAAAATCAGGCGATACAAAAAGAAATCCACCTATACAATATCTACAAATCCAAATGGGAGATAGCTAAACAGGAACTATAACCAACTCCCACAATCCGGGATGGTACATCTACCTCTCTATAAAGTAACAATGCTGGTAGGGAACTATCACGTGACTCCCTGTCCTCGGTCCGTCCAACAGCTCGGCAGGAACGGAAGAAAGCCTCAGCAACCTGTCACCGACAGAGGGTGTGAGAACTACATCCTACAGTAGTTCTCAGTGGGTACCGTCTCCAAGAACCACGGTCTGCCCACTAAGTCTACTAGAGGCATAAGATAACAGAAAAGACTGTGATAATAGAAATAAGCTGGAAAAGAATCTACAGCTATCATGCCTCTATCTACTATGCTCAAAAGGAAGAGACTATGGATGATGGTATGCAGCCACTCACTGCTGACAATATGTCACTAGTACTATGCCCAAGACACTCTACTATGACAAATGCTATACCAACACTCTCTCAGTGTAACCCAAATCTCATCGACTGCCCCACAGGGTCCAGTCCAGTCAAGTAACCCATATCTCATCGACTGCCCCACAGGGTCCAGTCAAGCCTGCGCCCCCTGGTGTATCAACCAGGGTGTCCAAACGGACAAACTCGATATCTCACATAGTGACCCCATGGTAGCTCGGCCAGGGGTATCAATATCTCACACAGTGACCCCATGGTAGCTCGGCCAGGGGTATCAAGCGACCTCTAGTATATAAACTAGGCGCATCATCGCAGCCTCGTCAGGCTCGGAATCATCAACGCACCCGGGGCGTGGTTCGAGGGGTGCGACCCCACCGAACTCAAATATCTCAACAGTATCACTGTCTCACAAGTGGCTCCTGCAGGCTATAGTCCTCGATCAAACAGATCGGTATCTCGATGCTCAAAGCACTACTCAGTCGGAGAACCCTCTACGACTCAATCTCACAACACTGACCCACTCAATGGAAGTACCACACAGCTGGGACCACCGTCTCTCTCAACGGCTCCCACAAGAACCCCCACTCAACTCAACACACATCTCACGGCCGGAGATGCTCCACGGCCAAATCTACGAAGGGTCCGAAACCCCGGGAGACTAACATCTACGTCCCCAAGAGAGGAAACAGCCCTTAGAACCCAGATCACTCGAATCCGCTCGGGTGGATAAGTTTATAAGAAACCATGCCATTTATTTCAGAAAACCTTTCGATCTGAAAGAAATCCATCTTTTTAATGATTTTTAGTCTTTTTAGGAAAACCCTTTGAAATCAAGTTTTATGCCCAAACCTCGAAGCTAATGCCCTCGTCCTATCCAACAAGAACAGACTCAGGCAACCCTGCGAGGCTTGGAAGAAAACATTGGCTGACTAAAATCATGTATTCGTCCAAAAAGGTTCTGGGTTCTAAGGTCCTGCTAACACACGTGCACCACGCTCACAACAGGGTGGTGACGAGAAGAACAGCGAAAAGGAAAACCCCGGGACCACCGTTTACCTGAAACGGTTCCCCAAAACACTAACACTGGCCTAACCCAGCCACCAGACTCCACTCGGCCCCCCGGGCCCGAGTGCAACACCCGTCCCACAACACTCTGACCTCTCGGCCCACTACCCGGGCGAGGAACTCTATGTCCAGAAGGATATAAAAAGTGTGGGATGTCTAAAGCATAAAAGAACCTAGCCCAGATTAAGGTTCTCTATCAGTCTGGTCAAACACATGCACATATGACGGGGGTGCTAGTCAAGTTCCAAGAAAACACTTAAACTAGCATGCAATTCTATCACAATAGAATTAGAAGGAAGTCCGTAGACTTGGAGAGAAAACCAACCCACCTCAGCTCGCCCCCAATTGCTTGTCGACACTTGCAATTGGGCTCAGCGGACCTACCTGGCCTCCAAGGGTCCGCACGCAACGCGAAGCCCGATGCCAGAATCCGCACGCGAATCGGAGCACGCAGCGACCAACCACACGACCGCGCGCTCCGCGGATGCTAAAAACCGCACCGCAAGCTGCCAGAAGCGAAGAAATCGCAAAATCAATCAAAACGGTGAAAACCGAGCATCCGACAGCGAAAAACGGCCTCCGTCGGCGAAAACAGCCTCCGTCAGCGAAAACCAGCGCCCGACGGCGAAAAACAACACGCGGAGGCGAAAAACAGCTCCGTCGGCGAAAAACAGCGCCCGACGGCGAAAAACAGCACGCGGCGGCGAAAACAGCTCCGTCGGCGAAAAACAGCGCCCGACGGCGAAAAACAGCACGCGGCGGCGAAAACAGCTCGAAAACTGCTTGCGGAAACAGCCCGCGAAATCCTGCGAAACTGCTCGCGAAAATCCTGCGAAAACCGCTAGCGAAGCCGCTCGCGAAAACCTGCGAAAACCGATCGCGAAAAACTGCGCGCGAAACCGCTTGCGAAACTGCTCGCAACCTGCTCGCAAAACCAGCGAGAAACGGCTTGCGAAAAACTGCTCCGTCGGCGAAAAACTGTGCCCGACGGCGAAAAAACGGCTCGCGGCGGCGAAAAACAGCGGCCGACGGCGACCAACGGGCTCCGACGGCGAAAACACGGCGCCGGCACGCAAACCGAGGAGTCGCCCGCCGTCCGGGAGCTCGCCGAGCGGCGAAAACCCAGCCGCGCGACGAGGGAGGCCCGCCGCACGGCGCCCAACCAAGCAGCGCCGCGCAGCGACCCGCTGCGCGGTGCCGGAGCGCGCCGCGCAGCGCCCTGCGGCGCTGCGCGCGGCGCCCAGCGGCGCTGCGCGCGCAGCCCGCAGCGCTGCGCGCACCCGCGCGCCCGCGCGCCCGCGCAGGCCCGCGCGCGGCCATGCCGCGCGCGCCTGCGCGCGCCCCGCGGTGCCGCGCGCGGCCAGGCAGTGCCGCGCGCCCCCTGCGCGCGGCCCTGCCGCGCGCTCCTGCGCGCGGCCAGGCAGGCCGCGCGGCCCTGCCGCGCGCTCCTGCGCGCGGCCAGGCAGCGCCGCGCGCCCCCTGCGCGCGCCCTGCCGCGCGCTCCTGCGCGCGCCAGGCAGCGCCGCGCGCCCCTGCGCGCGGCCCTGCCGCGCGCTCCTGCGCGCGGCCAGGCAGCGCCGCGTGCTGCCCTTTGCTGCACGCGGCGCCGCGCCCAGCGGCACGTCGCCGCAGGGTGCTGCCAACAGCGGCACCCTGGCGCCGCGCGTGCGCCGTTGCGCGCGCGCGCGGCCGCCGGCGACGGCGAACCTCTACAAATAAAATATAAAAACCCGAAAAATCCGATAAAATCCCGAAATCCAAATTTAGCTTTTAAAAACCAATTAAAATCCTCAAAGCTCTCCAAAACACAAAAATCCAATTCAAAAAACCCAAAAACTGAATTTGCTTACCTTATCGACGCTCGCCGCACGCCCACGAGCTCCTCTCGGTCTCCAACGGCGAGTCCCAAAAATCCGAAATGCTCCAAACCCCTTCCTTCCTCTTTTTCTTCTTCTTCTTCTTCTCCTTCCTCTCTTTTCTTTCCTTTCTTTCTTTCTTCCTTTTTTTCCTTCTTTCCTGCTGCAGAGGGAGGGCTCCTTTTATAAAGGTAAAAATCCGATTTAATTAATTTTCTTAATTAATTAATTCCGTAAATCCAACTCCAACTCACTTTTCGACCTCGGGCTCTCCGCCGTTGCCCGGAACCTCCCGAACTCCGCTGTAAATCGAAAATACACGTGCTCACAGCTTTTTCTCTCCAAAAAGCTCAACCGTTGAGTCGGGGTGCTCAAATCAATTACCGGCTCCGAAATTGCCAGTTCCGACTCACTTTTTGCCTCCGGGTCCTCCGCGTCAGTCCGGAACCTCCCGAACCTCGCTGTAAATCAAAAGTACACGTGTCCACAGCTTTTTCTCTTCAAAAAGCTCATCCGTTGAGTCGGGGTGCTCAAATCAATTACCGGCTCCGAAATTGCCAGTTCCGACTCACTTTTTGCCTCCGGGTCCTCCGCGTCAGTCCGGAACCTCCCGAACCTCGCTGTAAATCAAAAGTACACGTGTCCACAGCTTTTTCTCTTCAAAAAGCTCATCCGTTGAGTCGGGGTGCTCAAATCAATTACCGGCTCCGAAATTGCCAGTTCCGACTCACTTTTTGCCTCCGGATCCTCCGCGTCCGTCCGAACCTCACGAACCTCGCTGTAAACTGGAAATACATCTGTTCCAAGTGTTCCTAATTTTCCGGCACTCCACTGTGCAGTCGGTAATTCCCAAATCACATCCTCAAACGGCATACAAAGCCCGGAAAAACCCCGAATCGAGCTGGAGCTTCCGCGTTGATCCGAATCAACCCGGCATCAACTGTAAACTCAAATGCAACCTGCCCACGGCAACTCTCTGCTCCAAGCCATCAGTGAAGTCGGCGCGCTATCCAAAGACCCGGTACTCTACACTGGGTGCGCGGTCCACGAATTCGGCGGCCGGTGCATGGTTTTGATCGGCGGTGCACAGGAACAGGCGGGAGCCACGTGTCGGCCGCTGGTTGGCGCAGTCCAGGGTCGCGGTCTACGGAGTTCCCTGCACGGGTGCATAGGACCCGGCGCAGGGACACGTGGCGCATGGCTACTGGCGGGCTCACGGGGCTCGGCGCAGGGGACAACGCCTGGCGGCCGGTCAGGCTGCGCCTGCCCGCGCGCCTGACCGCACAGTGCCAGGGACGCGCGTCGCCTCGCCATTGGCGGTCGCCTGCGGGGTTTGACCACGCGGTCGGGACGCGCGTCGCTGCTGGCGCGCCCCCACGGCTGTTCGCTGTGCGGGATGCGCGCCGATCCCCTGCAGGGACGCGCGTCGCGTTCTCATTGGATCCGCTCGGTCGGACGGGAAGCGTCCGACCGGCCTCGACGGATCCGGGCCGAATAGTGGGCCCGAATCCGATAAGAGCCCAATGCATGGTTTTTGCCTATAAATAAGGCATTTGAAGGCAATTTTCCTCCTTTTCTGTTTGGATTCACTCCGAGCTCCCTCTTAGACATTTCTTCCTCTCTCAATCCTGCATCTACTGTAGCATTCCCTAGAATTTAGAAGGCTCGGATCCCAAGGTTGGTGATTTTTCCGGCGCGGCGCGACGATATTTCTACAGCACCCAGATTCGTCGCATTTCGGTGTTCAAGCTCCCCCGGCTCACCCCGACATCCTATTTTTTGCGATTTTTGCGCCGTCGGATTCTTAACAGGTAGGGCTTCATTTTCTATTTGTGAGTTTCATCAGATTCAGAGGTTTTGATGGTGATTCTGTGACTTCATTCTGACCCTTTTTCCGTCGCGGAGTTTTGGGACAGCACCATCTTGTTTTGGCGATAACTTCGCGCTCGAGCATCGAAACAGGGCGATTCAAAAGGGGATTTGCATCTACACATCGCGAGGAGTCTACTGGAATTTTCTTGGATTTCCTGGAATTTTTCCCGGAGGTGAGAAGCCCCTGTTTTCAGTATCTTCAGATTCAGTTTTTTCGATCGACTTGCTTCGGGATGGCTCTCTTGTCGATTTTCGTTCTCAGCACAGAAAAATCATGGGAAAACGTGCAGGTACTCGTTTCGACCGGTTCGTCGCGTAGATCGTGATAGTATTTTTCTGGGGATTTATTGGGCACGTCTCACAGGTGAAAATGGCTGAACTGTTAATCTGATTTTTGAGGACAGATTTTGGATTAAATGGGGATAGTAATTATGTGTGCTTTCTGTGGGACTTATGGTGCAGTGTTGCGGGATTTTTCGGATCGGCGCGGACTTAGCCTTCGAGGACCGGAATTAGCGCTCGAGGTGGGTACCGTTGTTAACCTCCCACTTTGATGTCCCCACTAGGCCTATTTGAGTCGCTTTTTATTACATTGCTAAATGAACCGGTAAAAGTAAAAATGGCACGTTAATTGGAAATTGGACTATATTGCTTGTACACTTTGGGACCCCTTATGCTCATGTGATAAATGGGTATGGATAACTTGGCAAATGGGAGCTTAATTAGTGGCATACCTCTATATTGTGAAAAATCATAATACTTAAACCCTGTTTTAAGTAAAGGACTTTGCATGCTTGTATGGACATTTAGTTAGGCCACCTTTTTCTGCTACACTATCATGCTGGAATTGACTTAGGAGAAACCATGCTTTTCTCTTCTTTTATCTACATTTGGGGGATAGCGCGCTCGGGTTCGAGCAGGGGCTGGGATAGTGTAGTCAGTCAGTTGTGGATTTGGGACAGGCAGGCGTGAGGGTAGGGCATTGCGGCAACCGCGGACCTTGGGCGGTTGACCGGATTTTGTTATTGCATCAGATTGGGGGAGAGGATTTGGGCTTCTATTAGTGGATGGGTTCTTCCACTTAGATCAGTGTCATGGTCTAGTCCTACCATGTCGGATTACTCTTGGCGACTTATTTCGCTCGTGTGGGTCGCTCCCCTCGAGTGCCACTCCGGAGGGCGTATACTGGGACCCTGCCGGTCAGGAGCCGGTCTGTCGCCTTTGGAATGGGCCGTGCCGGTTAGTAGCGGTCCATTGCCCTTAGGATGGGACTGTGCCGGTCAGGAGCCGGTCTGCATCTCGTACCTGAGTTGTGAGTCAGTGGGCTTAGCGGGCAGTACCGGTGTTTACCGGTGTCTAGATTGGGTTACCCAGGCAGGCATGTACATTCTGATGCATACATATAGCTATACTATCAGTTAGCTCATTAGAGGCATGTAGTGGTAGCTCTATCCATCTTCAGCAGTTTTATTTACAGCTTACCACCTTTGTTCATCTTTTCCGCCTCTTATAGTCCTAGTGGGCACATTTGAGTTGAGGCTTACCCACTAGGAGGAGGCTACTGTTTTATAGTAGTTCTCACTCCCCACTGCTTTTCTTTTGCTCTCCCCCTTTGTTTTGCAGAGTCGTCTGCGGGAGTTGCTGGACCCTCCGCAGCGGATCGAGGTAAGAGGATCGCGGACTAGATAGCGGTCTACCCAGGCACCAGTTCAGTTATTAGATGTACCCCGATACTCTCAGATACTCTACTTTTCATTTCATTTTGGGTCTGGCTTCGGCCAGCTGGTTGTATTTGATTAGTGAGCTGGGAGAGACATATGTATTATTGAGAGTTTACTTCTGCACTTTACTTTCCTGCTTTATCTGAGATGTATTAGTTCAGTTTAGCTCTGTTTATGCTCTTTTATTATATCATCTATATCTGAGCAGGTTACCAGCGCTTCGTGTACACGGGAATTCCGTGTACACGGCGGATCTGTGACGGGCCCGGGTTCTGGTTTACACCCGGGGCGTGACAGATTAAGTTGGTATCAGAGCTTAGGGATAGGTCAGTTGGGACTTAGGAAACCCTAGGCTTTTGGCAGACCCTAGGAAGGCAGGACGTGAGTGACGTGACATTATGCGAAAGTCGGCAATTTGGTCGTGTGTTTATTTGACTCTTCCAGTGAGCGAAGAGGGATTGGCATGTCCTATTTCTGGCGGACTATTATGTTGGCTGCAGACAACATAAGGTTACAGAAATAGGAGGATGCCTTTGACTTTCGCTAGATTGGGTCGAGTGTGGTTTCGTTACTGATCTGTGGTTCTTTGTGTGGCAGGATGCCTCCCAGGCGGCGGATTCCTACCCGGGGTACCCCTACACCCCCGGAGGGGCCGGAGCAGTCCGACAGGCTGAGATTGCTGAGCTGAGGGCCATGGTGGCCCAGCTGGCGGAGGGTCACCGCCGGCAGGAGGAGAGGATTGAGCAGCTGCTTGCTCAGGTTAGGGCCCCTCCCCCTACTGTTACTACTGAGGCCCCCGCACCACCTGCTGTACCACCGACTGTACCGCTGGTGCCGGCGGCACCGTCTTTCGAGCAGCGGGGCCCCGGGAGCGATCCAACCTTTGACCCCCGAGGAGGAGCAGGAGTTTACTGATAAACTCACCCATTTCTGCAAGCGGGGACCGCCTAGATTCTCGGGGCGGAGCACTCACCCTTGGGAGGTTGGGACGTGGCTTTCAGCAATGGAGAAGTTGTTTCCGAGACTTCTTCATCGATAAGAAGTACCGGGTGCACATGGCTGTGCATTGTCTGGATGGGATGCTGATACTGGTGGCTCGGGTGGAGCCCCTGGAGTTTCAGATCACCCGGCAGCTACCTTGGGCAGAGTTCAAGAGGATGGTCCTGGACACGTACTTTTCCACCAGCGTGAAGAAAAAGGTAGAGGATGATCTCAAGAATCTCCAGCAAGGCGACCGGTCGGCATGGGACTACTTCCAGGAGTTTTCGCGACTGCTCAGCTGCGTTCCCTACGTCGCGAGGGATGGACCCCATCAGGTGGAGCTCTTCGAGTCGGGCCTGCGCCCGAGCTCTATACCTTGGTGCATGCGCAGAGACTACAGACCCTAGAGGAGGCGGCCGAGCATGCACAGTGGATCGAGAGAGGAGACCACGTTGTCGCCAGACGTGGGGGCCTGGCCGCTCAGGGATCGGACAGGAAGCGGCCAGCGCAGGATGATGGGGGACAGGCCAGCTCCTGGAGGCCGCCCCGACCCCCGCCGCCTCAGTTCTCAGGCCGCGGGCGTTCGGAGCGGCGAGGGCCTGGTGGATCCCGGAGGCCCCCACAGCAGCAGCAGCATCACTCACGACAGCAGCAGCATTCTCAGCAGCAGAGGTCGCAGTCGCGACAGCAGGGTCACAGCGGCAGAGGCAGCAGCAGCAGCAGTCGAGGCAGCCCCGGTCTACAGTCGGGGTGTGTTTCTGCAAGGGCCACACCCCTCTGACACTTGTGATTTGCGGCATGGCCGTTGTTTTCGGTGCGGACAGTCCGGTCATTTGCGAGCGGCTTGCCCTTTATCGACATCACCGGCTCTCCTCAGCATCAGCCCCACCGGCGCCCCAGCAGCGGTCCTATGCTCCAGCGAGCAGGGCCCCTTCTTCTCACCCGGCAGACCCCGACCACCGCACAGAGCGGGCGGGTTTATGCCGCCCAGGTTGAGGACTCCCTGGCAGCCGACCACGTGGTGGCAGGTATCGTTTTACTTTCTGGCAGTAGAGCTCGCACTTTATTTGATACCGGTGCATCACATTCTTTCATCAGTAGAGCTTTGCATCATCCCTGGACTAGAGTTAGGTCGGTTGCCACGTGCATTAGAGGTACGGGTTCCGGAGCATACTTTTACTTGTAGAGGAGTGTTGTTGGTCTTGCCCTGTACAGATCGAGTCGTGGATCTTTCAGCGGACCTGATGGTCCTGAGTCAGCTGCGAGACTTTGATATGGTACTTGGGATGGACTGGCTGCTCGTTATTATGCGACTATTGATTGTGCCGAGGACGGTGACTTTTAGCGAGCCAGGCCAGGCGGTGATTTGTGTACAGAGGATGTC
>CM054930.1:18837186-18927721 GCA_029168755.2 Tillandsia fasciculata
ACTAATATATTATCTAACTTATTTGGGATTTCAAACATCTATCGATCTTTGTGCTTCATTTTCTTTACTAAATTGATGATTTGATAAACGCATTACTCATTAAATCGTGATTGATGTTTGAACTTGTTCAACTTTAAAGAGTTAATTTTTATAAATTTCGTTTCATTACTTGGATATTATTGATAGATTTAGCATAATCTATTTCTTTTGATATGAAACGATGATTTTTATTTAAAGTTGACATACAAAAGTGCTTACATACTTTTTCTGGAATTCTGAAATTTTTGTAAATTTTTCTGAACAAAAAATTAAAGCCGATCCGGACTGGAAAATCTGATCCGGATCCCGAACGCAGAAACTGTCTGCGGGTAGCCGATCCGGACTGGATTCTTGAACTAATCCGGACCGCGACTAGGGTTTATAAGAAACGAAAGGGTATTTGATTTCTTTTTACCTCAAGCTTTTATTTCTAGCATCCCAGAGCCTCTCTCTCTAGAAAACAACTGATTTTGAGCCTTTCAAACTCAAGTTCTTCCGATTCAAATAAGTTTCTATGATCAAAACTCGGGCTATTCACTGTTTTTGCCCAGTTCTTCCAAAACGTGAGGATTTTCATGTCTCTTTTTCATTTTTTGAACGATTTTGGTCAAATTTCTTTTGAAATAAGAACTCTGGATAGATTAGTTTTGTTTATATGCCTTGTATTATCTTGATTAACGGATTTTTAAGCTTTGATTTCTAAAATTTGGTTTTTGGCAATTTTGAGAATTTTTTGAAAATCATGGAATTGATCTATTTTTTAAAATTCTTTTTGCAAAACTAACTTATTCCTAGTCTCTGTACACGATAATGATTGTTTGGATACAGTTTTTAAAATTTTGAAAATTAAATAATTTTTCGTGTTCTTGAGTTCTTGCTCGCAGGTTCTTCATTTTCTAGCAAAGATGATTTTTGCATGGATTCTAGTACTCATTGTAGCAATAGTGCACACTCGAGCGACAAACAAGCTCAAGAGAGCTAAGAAAACTCAAGGGAAAGGAGACTATATCTCCTTGGATAAAACGGATTCTGAGACGGGATCAGTAAACTGGGATGAATTATGGAAGACGACGAAGCACCTGCTACATCAAAGAGGAAAGCTCCTGGTACAATAAAGGCGAAGACAGCGCCTACTGCTGCCGAAAGGGAAAGCTCCAATGCCACCAACATCAATTTCAATGAAAAGAAAAAGTGTAGCTCGACAAATGGGACGAGCGCGAGGGAATGAGATTGAAAAACCAATAGCACATGATTCACCACCTCCAGAGGAATACGTGGCTATTAACGCAGATCGACTGAAAGCATTTGAAAACCGAGAGTGTATTTGGCGAACGACACGTTAATATTGGAGCTCTTCAAGATCGTTCTGCAGCTTTTGGAAATCTGATTGAACAAGCCAATCTCTCTCAAGTTTGCAAATTTCCTGAGACACTTGGATAGTTGTTTGCATCTAGTATGGACCTTTACACCAAATTCATGCAGCTTCAAGAGAATGAAGACGGACCAATGGAGTTTTATACTACGGTCCGAAGGACAAAACTCAAGATAACTGCTCATCTAATTGGAGAAGTCCTAGGGATGAAATCCAACATGACGGTAACCCATTACTTGAAAGGAAAAAGTTTGACAAACTCGTTGTGGCGAACTGTTGTGAATGGAATATGCATGCCGGAGACTCAATCAACTGGAAATTCTGTTTACTCTAAAGAGCTTCGACCTGAGTACCGGTTTCTCAATTTCATCATATGCTACAATATTCTTCCGAACATGCAGACGAAAGTCCTACGATGGGATCGCATGCATTTCTTATATTTGTTGGGACATTCGTCGGAGGCAGTGGGTTTGAACATCAATATCCGATATATCATTTGGAATAGGATGGCACGGTACATTGAACATCCTTATCCAACGGAATGACTTTCGTTTCCATTAATCATAATGAGAATCTTAAGAAATTCAAGTTGATACTAGCTCTTCAAGTTATCAACACAGTTAGGAATGATTAATGATTCGACAGTTGTAAAGTCTTTGCCAAAACTGCCTAATGACACCCCGACTCCTCCACGTAGCAAGAAACCCTCAGTCGCTACTTCAGCAACACCCTCAAAGTAAATACCTGTGTCAGATGATGAATCTTTTGTGACTTCCATTTATAAAGAGCAGCAACACACTATCTTTTGAACAAGAACAGATCACAAAAGAACAGAAGCGCATCTCTGAAGAGCTTGAAATAATAACTGCAGCTCAAATCACTCTGACGAAGAAATTCACTTCGATGAAGAAGTTGGTGAAAAAGATGTTTACAAAGATGGGATGTAGTAGCTCGGAAGATTCAGAGTCTGACAATAATTTTTGTTTTGCAGGTTTTTAAGTTCTAGTTTTTTACTCTTTTTTGAACTTTTTCACTCCCTTTATTTTTTGTAAGTTTGGCTAAATTCAGTGACAAAAAGGGGGAGAGAGATATGATGATTTGGAACATGTGTTGTGAGAACTTTGGACAAACTTGGAGGTAAGTAGGACAACAACTTTGTTTTGTATTGTGAATGAATGCATGCCTCGACTAACTATTCGACTAACTATTTGGGCATGTAATATTACTAACAAGTTGTTTCATGACTAACATACTTATGACATTTGGAATTTAATGCTTAGATATATGTGAATTGCTTTGATTGCTTATCTTCATACATATCTAATTCTGTAAATGTCATGGTGAGTATAAACTTCATCTCTCTGTTTGTTTTTTGAATGTTAAATTCTTGAGGCATCTAACGATTTCTTTTGTCAAGAATTATTTCTTTTGCAGAGAGTACAAACGTCTAAGTTTAGAGTCTGTTTTAGGAGTTTATCTCATGTATTTATTTTTGTTTGGATCATAATTGTAAATTTTTGTTGTATGGTGATAGCAACAAAAATATCTTTTTGAATTTTCTTTAAGTGGATTTTGTTTTGTCACGAAACCGTCAAAGGGGAAGATTGTTAAGGAATTTGTATTGGCGTATTTCGTGAAATGTTTAAGCCTTGAAGAATGAAGATGAAGATGTTTGGATCATATACCTCAATCTCAAGAAAGAAGAATTCAAAAGGATCAGGTATGTTTAACTAAATAACCTTGGTGATCCGAATACTTCTTATAGTGTAGAACACTTGGATGATTTTTTAATTGCATAAAAATCAAAACACTGGACTGTATATGTTCAGGATCCGGATCAGGATATTTCAGTCCGGACCCCGAACGTAGGTAAGTTCATGCGGAAATCCAGTCCGGACCTTCCCTGGTTCAGTCCGGACCCCGAGCGTGGACTCTGCAGAAATCGCATGAACAGTCCGGACCGTGCTTCTTTCAGTCCGGACCCCGAACACGATTTTTTAGGAATTCTCTGAAAAATAACGACAGTCCGGAACAAGCTAAATCCAGTCCGGACCGTCGTGCGGGATAAAGTCTGTTAAAGTCAGTTTTTGATTCTTATCCTCTTTCCAAAGGTTTCTAACCTATAAATAAACCCTTTGATTCCTCTTTTAGGGTTAATCCAGTACGACCGAAAAATAGTAAAATCCACATATAGAGAAGAAAGGAAATAACTAGATCTATTCTATGTTTCTTCATCTATATTGATTAATTTGATTTTAGGATTTCAAACTCAGATTTTGAGTAGAATCAAATTAATGAATACTTAGATGGTATTTCCGATCTATCTTTGATCTAAGTATTCGGCGAATTTTCACCACCAACAAAAACAACGATTTTCTCAAAAATCGGCGCGTGGATTCGCGTGGCCTTGTGGACTCAAGGTGTTACCGTTTCGTGGATTCGAAACGAGGTGCGTTTGTGGATTCGAGACATACTACTTGGTGGAGACCGTGGATTCGGTTGGACGTCGTGGACTCGACGTTGGACACCGTAGATTCGGCGTTGGATGCAAATTGTCACGCCCTGGGTGAAAACCAGAACCGGGCCCGTCCACAGATCCGCCGTGCACACGGTATTTCCCGTGTACACGAAGCGCCAAAAACCTGCTCAGATAAGAGATATAATAAAAGAGCAATAAAAACAGAGCTGAACTAAAACTAATACATCTCAGACTGAAGCTGGAAATAAATACAATACATCTGTATAAATGATACATCAGTCTCTCCCAACTCACAAAAAAATAAATACAATCTGCTGGCAAAAGCCAGTCCCAAAGTAAAAGTACAAACCGTCTGAGAAAAATATGGTACACCAACAGCCAGCTAACACGCTCATCCTGCCTCGAGATCTATCTACTCAGCCGTCCTCTCTCCTCAACCCGCCACTGAAAGCCCAGTAGCACCCGCAGAAGACACTGCAAAACAAGGAAAAGAAAAAAAGGAAAGAAGAATGGGGTTGAGAACTACTAGTAAACCAGTAGCCTCCCCTAGTGGGTAAAACCTCAAACTCTGACACGCCCACTAGGTCTACCAGAGGCAAAAGGAACAAAGGTGGTATGCTAAAAAAATAGACTCCTGATGAAAAGCTACCACTAGAATGCCTCTAAAATGCCGAGCTAATAGAATAGCTAAATGTATGCATCAGAATATAAATGCCTGCCTGAATAACCCAATCTGACCACCAGTAAACACTGGTACTGCCTGCTCTGCCGCGACGGGTATGCCAGCCTACGCATAACACCGAAGCAAAGGAGTCCCAAGGACTCAAAGTCTGTCAGCCGCGCACTCCGAAGTGGCACTCGTGGGGAGCGACCCACACGAGGAAAAGTATCTCAGTAACACAAGTATCATAAATCAGCAGGACTGGATCAGGACTCTGATCAAAGTGGGAAAACCATCCACTAAAGAAAGACCCGATCTCAACCCGGTGCAAGATAGACAATGTGGTGATCCAGGTTTCCATGCACTGTTTTTTCCGTGAATCCAATGTGTGAAGCACCTATTGATGGTGTCTGATCCACAGTGTGTCAAAGGGACAGCACAGATGGGTCCGTGGCAGTACTTATTGTTAGTTTGGCCTTCGGCGGGATTTGCCAAATTTTAGAAAGGTTTCTAGGCCAAACGGAGGGCATATTTGGATTCAGCGCGGAAAAACGCTTGAAACGGCTATTTATTTGCCGGATTCGGAGTCCGGATGCCCAAAAACGGACTCCGGAAGTTTCTGGTGATTCCTGGTGCATGGAGGGGTTCGTGGACCGCCGGATGCCACGTGGCGGGCCCTTATTGGCCGTCCACAGCATTCGGTGCATGGAGTGGCGCGGCTGGGTGCATAAGCCCGGTGCGGGGCCACGTGGCAGTCAGGATTGGGCGGTCCTGGGTGTCACGCCCCGGGGTCGAAACTGCGACCCGGGCTCGCTGACAGATCCGCCATCTGTACGGAAACTGCCGTACAGACGAAGCGTCTAGCCTGCAAAAGACAAAACTACAGCTACACAGATATCAGAGCGGATAAAAAGCTGTACTATAAAATTTCTCAACTACAAAGTTGCTACAACACAAAGCCTATCTCCCAAAAACAGGCGATACAAAAAGAAATCCACCTATACAATATCTACAAATCCAATTGGGAGATAGCTAAACAGGAACTATAACCAACTCCCACAATCCGGGGTGGTACATCTACCTCTCTATAAAGTAACAATGCTGGTAGGGAACTATCACGCGACTCCCTGTCCTCGGTCCGTCCAACAGCTCGGCAGGAACGGAAGAAAGCCTCAGCAACCTGTCACCGACAGAGGGTGTGAGAACTACATCCTACAGTAGTTCTCAGTGGGTACCGTCTCCAAGAACCACGGTCTGCCCACTAAGTCTACTAGAGGCATAAGATAACAGAAAAGACTGTGATAATAGAAATAAGCTGGAAAAGAATCTACAGCTATCATGCCTCTATCTACTATGCTCAAAAGGAAGAGACTATGGATGATGGTATGCAGCCACTCACTGCTGACAATATGTCACTAGTACTATGCCCAAGACACTCTACTATGACAAATGCTATACCAACACTCTCTCAGTGTAACCCAAATCTCATCGACTGCCCCACAGGGTCCAGTCCAGTCAAGTAACCCATATCTCATCGACTGCCCCACAGGGTCCAGTCAAGCCTGCGCCCCCTGGTGTATCAACCAGGGTGTCCAAACGGACAAACTCGATATCTCACATAGTGACCCCATGGTAGCTCGGCCAGGGGTATCAATATCTCACACAGTGACCCCATGGTAGCTCGGCCAGGGGTATCAAGCGACCTCTAGTATATAAACTAGGCGCATCATCGCAGCCTCGTCAGGCTCGGAATCATCAACGCACCCGGGGCGTGGTTCGAGGGGTGCGACCCCACCGAACTCAAATATCTCAACAGTATCACTGTCTCACAAGTGGCTCCTGCAGGCTATAGTCCTCGATCAAACAGATCGGTATCTCGATGCTCAAAGCACTACTCAGTCGGAGAACCCTCTACGACTCAATCTCACAACACTGACCCACTCAATGGAAGTACTACACAGCTGGGACCACCGTCTCTCTCAACGGCTCCCACAAGAACCCCCACTCAACTCAACACACAATCTCACGGCCGGAGATGCTCCACGGCCAAATCTACGAAGGGTCCGAAACCCCGGGAGACTAACATCTACGTCCCCAAGAGAGGAAACAGCCCTTAGAACCCAGATCACTCGAATCCGCTCGGGTGGATAAGTTTATAAGAAACCATGCCATTTATTTCAGAAAACCTTTCGATCTGAAAGAAATCCATCTTTTTAATGATTTTTAGTCTTTTTAGGAAAACCCTTTGAAATCAAGTTTTATGCCCAAACCTCGAAGCTAATGCCCTTGTCCTATCCAACAAGAACAGACTCAGGCAACCCTGCGAGGCTTGGAAGAAAACATTGGCTGACTAAAATCATGTATTCGTCCAAAAAGGTTCTGGGTTCTAAGGTCCTGCTAACACACGTGCACCACGCTCACAACAGGGTGGTGACGAGAAGAACAGCGGAAAGGAAAACCCCGGGACCACCGTTTACCTGAAACGGTTCCCCAAAACACTAACACTGGCCTAACCCAGCCACCAGACTCCACTCGGCCCCCCGGGCCCGAGTGCAACGCCCGTCCCACAACACTCTGACCTCTCGGCCCACTACCCGGGCGAGGAACTCTATGTCCAGAAGGATATAAAAAGTGTGGGATGTCTAAAGCATAAAAGAACCTAGCCCAGATTAAGGTTCTCTATCAGTCTGGTCAAACACATGCACATATGACGGGGGTGCTAGTCAAGTTCCAAGAAAACACTTAAACTAGCATGCAATTCTATCACAATAGAATTAGAAGGAAGTCCGTAGACTTGGAGAGAAAACCAACCCACCTCAGCTCGCCCCCAATTGCTTGTCGACACTTGCAATTGGGCTCAGCGGACCTACCTGGCCTCCAAGGGTCCGCACGCAACGCGAAGCCCGATGCCAGAATCCGCACGCGAATCGGAGCACGCAGCGACCAACCACACGACCGCGCGCTCCGCGGATGCTAAAAACCGCACCGCAAGCTGCCAGAAGCGAAGAAATCGCAAAATCAATCAAAACGGTGAAAACCGAGCATCCGACAGCGAAAAACGGCCTCCGTCGGCGAAAACAGCCTCCGTCAGCGAAAACCAGCGCCCGACGGCGAAAAACAACACGCGGAGGCGAAAAACAGCTCCGTCGGCGAAAAACAGCGCCCGACGGCGGCACGCGGCGGCGAGAAACAGCTCCGTCGGCGAAAAAACAGCGCCCGACGGCGAAAAACAGCACGCGGCGGCGAAAACAGCTCGAAAACTGCTTGCGGAAACAGCCCGCGAAATCCTGCGAAACTGCTCGCGAAAATCCTGCGAAAACCGCTAGCGAAGCCGCTCGCGAAAAACCTGCGAAAACCGATCGCGAAAAACTGCGCGCGAAACCGCTTGCGAAACTGCTCGCAACCTGCTCGCAAAACCAGCGAGAAGGCTTGCGAAAAACTGCTCCGTCGGCGAAAAACTGTGCCCGACGGCGAAAAACGGCTCGCGGCGGCGAAAAACAGCGGCCGACGGCGACCAACGGGCTCCGACGGCGAAAACACGGCGCCGGCACGCAAACCGAGGAGTCGCCCGCCGTCCGGGAGCTCGCCGAGCGGCGAAAACCCAGCCGCGCGACGAGGGAGGCCCGCCGCACGGCGCCCAACCAAGCAGCGCCGCGCAGCGACCCGCTGCGCGGTGCCGGAGCGCGCCGCGCAGCGCCCAGCGGCGCTGCGCGCGCAGCCCGCAGCGCTGCGCGCACCCGCGCGCCCAGCCGCGCAGGCCCGCGCGCGGCCCTGCCGCGCGCGGCCATGCCGCGCGCGCCTGCGCGCGGCCCCGCGGTGCCGCGCGCGGCCCGCGCGGCCCTGCCGCGCGCCCCGCGCGCGGCCAGGCCGTGCCGCGCGCGCCCCCTGCGCGCGGCCCTGCCGCGCGCGCCTGCGCGCGGCCAGGCAGCGCCGCGCGCCCCCTGCGCGCGGCCCTGCCGCGCGCTCCTGCGCGCGGCCAGGCAGCGCCGCGCGCCCCCTGCGCGCGGCCCTGCCGCGCGCTCCTGCGGGCGGGAGGCAGCGCCGCGCGCCTCCTGCGCGCGGCCCTGCCGCGCGCTCCTGCGCGCGGCCAGGCAGCGCCGCGTGCTGCCCTTTGCTGCACGCGGCGCCGCGCCCAGCGGCACGTCGCCGCAGGGTGCTGCCAACAGCGGCACCCTGGCGCCGCGCGTGCGCCGTTGCGCGCGCGCGCGGCCGCCGGCGACGGCGAACCTCTACAAATAAAATATAAAAACCCGAAAAATCCGATAAATCCCGAAATCCAAATTTAGCTTTTAAAAACCTTAAAATCCTCAAAGCTCTCCAAAACACAAAAATCCACATTCAAAAAACCCAAAAACTGAATTTGCTTACCTTATCGACGCTCGCCGCACGCCCACGAGCTCCTCTCGGTCTCCAACGGCGAGTCCCAAAAATCCGAAATGCTCCAAACCCTTCCTTCCTCTTTTTCTTCTTCTTCTTCTTCTCCTTCCTCTCTTTTCTTTCCTTTCTTTCTTTCTTCCTTTTTCCTTCTTTCCTGCTGCAGAGGGAGGGCTCCTTTTATAAAGGTAAAAATCCGATTTAATTAATTTTCTTAATTAATTAATTCCGTAAAACCAACTCCAACTCACTTTTCGACCTCGGGCTCTCCGCCGTTGCCCGGAACCTCCCGAACTCCGCTGTAAATCGAAAATACACGTGCTCACAGCTTTTTCTCTCCAAAAAGCTCAACCGTTGAGTCGGGGTGCTCAAATCAATTACCGGCTCCGAAATTGCCAGTTCCGACTCACTTTTTGCCTCCGGGTCCTCCGCGTCAGTCCGGAACCTCCCGAACCTCGCTGTAAATCAAAAGTACACGTGTCCACAGCTTTTTCTCTTCAAAAAGCTCATCCGTTGAGTCGGGGTGCTCAAATCAATTACCGGCTCCGAAATTGCCAGTTCCGACTCACTTTTTGCCTCCGGGTCCTCCGCGTCAGTCCGGAACCTCCCGAACCTCGCTGTAAATCAAAAGTACACGTGTCCACAGCTTTTTCTCTTCAAAAAGCTCATCCGTTGAGTCGGGGTGCTCAAATCAATTACCGGCTCCGAAATTGCCAGTTCCGACTCACTTTTTGCCTCCGGATCCTCCGCGTCCGTCCGGAACCTCACGAACCTCGCTGTAAACTGGAAATACATCTGTTCCAAGTGTTCCTAATTTCCGGCACTCCACGGTGCAGTCGGTAATTACCAAATCACATCCTCAAACGGCATACAAAGCCCGGAAAAATCCCGAATCGAGCTGGAGCTTCCGCGTTGATCCGAATCAACTCGGCATCAACTGTAAACTCAAATGCAACCTGCCCACGGCAACTCTCTGCTCCAAGCCATCAGTGAAGTCGGCGCGCTATCCAAAGACCCGGTACTCTACACTCTCCCCCCCTTAAAAAGGTTTCGTCCTCGAAACCAGAATAAATCCATAACTCAGGAGGGGGTCTCGATCAAATGGGGATAGGAACAACTCAACTCATCCTCAGGCCCTCAAGTGGCCGTTCGCACTCATCAAGACGGCTCCACTGATCCTTCACTCAAGGTATGATCCGTCGGCACAATTCCTTCGCTTCACGAGCAAGGGTATGCATCGGTCGTACCAAAGCTCAATCCCCCGACCAACTCCAAAGAAAAGAAATCCAAAACATGAGGGGGATCAAGTACAGTTCTTCCGGCCAGGTAATTACTCGTGGACCAAACACCCCGCGTAACTTAAAACAGCACATCCCCGCGGATAGTGGCTTCCACAAATCAAAATCCCCAATTTTCTGACTCTCAATTTCAAGTTCCAAGGTGGCAACCATGGATCAAACACCTCATTCCGAGGTTGCTCTGCTCGCCTAGCCAAGGCGTACTAACCATAAAACCCTTGCCGGAAATAATGATATGCTAGAGAACCAACCCAAACCCAGTAGCCTGACCACCGGCATTGCCTCAGCCAAATTCTCCTGAGTAACCAAGTATTCCAGGTTCGAGGATCCATGAATAACTCAAAGCTCTCTCTATCACTGGCAATCATGCAAATCAATGCAGCTCTAACTCCTCGAAGCTATACAGGCCCTGCCTAGTCCAAAACTTTTGACCTCAGTCTCAATCATAGGCTTAGGCTAATTTCCAACGGCATCACTCTTCGTTGGGTCCTCAGTCGCTCTTGCAGCCGAAATCAAACGGGATAAACATCAAAACTTTCCAAAAAGGCCGCAGGGCCCCCAGTCAATCCCCTTGACCATACAAAAGCTCATTATGCCCTTACTGGTTCCTACACACAATCAGGGCACAGCCCTCGGCTGTATGGTTCCATAACGCTATCAAACTCACCAAGGGCATCTGCCGCAACACAACCCAGCCTGCCTATGCTCGAACCATCACAGAACTCTCACCGTTGTGTATTCACAACGTGGCATCACTGCCGTGCATCAACGGCGTGGCATCACCACCGTGCATCAACGGTGTGGCATCACTCAAGTATCAATCTCTAGGATCCCCACAGTCGTATACCCACGACGTGGAACGGGTCACATAGACCCCTCAACCCTTCACATCCCACAACCGCGCTATCAACTCACTGCCTTGCGGGTGATACTCCAAGAGGTGCTGTCATAGTCGGCGCAGTTCCAAAACTATGTCGACCACTATCTCGATCTCAATTCCATTAGGCGGCGGCTTCAAAAATCAGCTCAGGTGGACTCACACCGGGGCACACGGCGATAAGAATAAACTTTAGTCCCGGCGCCGCCGTAGGCACTGCCTCTACAGTCGCTCGCGAAGCGATATGCAACCACAACTCAACCTCTAACGTGCTCCAGCATCCTCTAAAAACACACTCCTCCTGACCAGGTCCACGGAGGGTGATTGTCCTCTCTCGACAATCCATGATAGCAAACAACGGGATAACACATCCCTATCCAACCATCATAACAACTCCCCTATCTCTAGCCCATACGAAGCTATCCCTGCTTCACTGAAGTACACACAAGCGGTGTCGGCATCAACCATGCTCTAACTCCGATGACCACACCTGGTGAGGCGCGATCCACTATCCTGGTGTCTCTAACCAGCTACACAAACTCGTCCTCTAGATGCTGGCGGTCATCGCTCTATCCGCCTCAGTATCACGGCTTCATCAGCCTACTGGTAGCCCGATGAAACTCTTCATCCTAAAGGGGCAGTGGGTGACACAGGAGGTGTCCTCTGCTCCAGCACGCGCATCATGCGCTCCATATTTCCTCCTGGCGCCTCAACGCCACCTCCTGGCGCCGCAACGCCTCTGACAACTGGGCCACCTGAGCCCGCAGCTCCTGTACCTCACTCTGCCTGGCCTGCCCGGCCTCTCGCCGCTCGGGCTCCTCATCCGAGGTCAAACGCCCTCTCGTCGCTGCACGACGTCTCGGCGGCATCGCAGGTAACTGCAACAAAACGAATGTCAGGACACAACAACCATACGACCCAATCCAGCGAGAGTCTAAAACTTGTTATCCCCCCTAAAGTATTATGTTGTCTGCAGCCAACATAATCACTTTGAGGGAATAACAAATCAAATCACTCGTCCCAACCTGAGGGAGAGGTAAAAACTCAATCTGGACTCTCGCTAAAATCACGTCTCTCACGACAGTCATCCTACTGTCCAACCAATAGCCTAGGGTCACTAAGTCCTCAACGACCTATACACCTAGGCTCTGATACCACTCTAATCTGTCACGCCCCGGGGTCGAAACTGCGACCCGGGCTCGCTGACAGATCCGCCATCTGTACGGAAACTGCCGTACAGACGAAGCGTCTAGCCTGCAAAAGACAAAACTACAGCTACACAGATATCAGAGCGGATAAAAAGCTGTACTATAAAATTTCTCAACTACAAAGTTGCTACAACACAAAGCCTATCTCCCAAAACAGGCGATACAAAAAGAAATCCACCTATACAATATCTACAAATCCAAATGGGAGATAGCTAAACAGGAACTATAACCAACTCCCACAATCCGGGATGGTACATCTACCTCTCTATAAAGTAACAATGCTGGTAGGGAACTATCACGCGACTCCCTGTCCTCGGTCCGTCCAACAGCTCGGCAGGAACGGAAGAAAGCCTCAGCAACCTGTCACCGACAGAGGGTGTGAGAACTACATCCTACAGTAGTTCTCAGTGGGTACCGTCTCCAAGAACCACGGTCTGCCCACTAAGTCTACTAGAGGCATAAGATAACAGAAAAGACTGTGATAATAGAAATAAGCTGGAAAAGAATCTACAGCTATCATGCCTCTATCTACTATGCTCAAAAGGAAGAGACTATGGATGATGGTATGCAGCCACTCACTGCTGACAATATGTCACTAGTACTATGCCCAAGACACTCTACTATGACAAATGCTATACCAACACTCTCTCAGTGTAACCCAAATCTCATCGACTGCCCCACAGGGTCCAGTCCAGTCAAGTAACCCATATCTCATCGACTGCCCCACAGGGTCCAGTCAAGCCTGCGCCCCCTGGTGTATCAACCAGGGTGTCCAAACGGACAAACTCGATATCTCACATAGTGACCCCATGGTAGCTCGGCCAGGGGTATCAATATCTCACACAGTGACCCCATGGTAGCTCGGCCAGGGGTATCAAGCGACCTCTAGTATATAAACTAGGCGCATCATCGCAGCCTCGTCAGGCTCGGAATCATCAACGCACCCGGGGCGTGGTTCGAGGGGTGCGACCCCACCGAACTCAAATATCTCAACAGTATCACTGTCTCACAAGTGGCTCCTGCAGGCTATAGTCCTCGATCAAACAGATCGGTATCTCGATGCTCAAAGCACTACTCAGTCGGAGAACCCTCTACGACTCAATCTCACAACACTGACCCACTCAATGGAAGTACCACACAGCTGGGACCACCGTCTCTCCCAACGGCTCCCACAAGAACCCCCACTCAACTCAACACACAATCTCACGGCCGGAGATGCTCCACGGCCAAATCTACGAAGGGTCCGAAACCCCGGGAGACTAACATCTACGTCCCCAAGAGAGGAAACAGCCCTTAGAACCCAGATCACTCGAATCCGCTCGGGTGGATAAGTTTATAAGAAACCATGCCATTTATTTCAGAAAACCTTTCGATCTGAAAGAAATCCATCTTTTTAATGATTTTTAGTCTTTTTAGGAAAACCCTTTGAAATCAAGTTTTATGCCCAAACCTCGAAGCTAATGCCCTTGTCCTATCCAACAAGAACAGACTCAGGCAACCCTGCGAGGCTTGGAAGAAAACATTGGCTGACTAAAATCATGTATTCGTCCAAAAAGGTTCTGGGTTCTAAGGTCCTGCTAACACACGTGCACCACGCTCACAACAGGGTGGTGACGAGAAGAACAGCGGAAAGGAAAACCCCGGGACCACCGTTTACCTGAAACGGTTCCCCAAAACACTAACACTGGCCTAACCCAGCCACCAGACTCCACTCGGCCCCCCGGGCCCGAGTGCAACACCCGTCCCACAACACTCTGACCTCTCGGCCCACTACCCGGGCGAGGAACTCTATGTCCAGAAGGATATAAAAAGTGTGGGATGTCTAAAGCATAAAAGAACCTAGCCCAGATTAAGGTTCTCTATCAGTCTGGTCAAACACATGCACATATGACGGGGGTGCTAGTCAAGTTCCAAGAAAACACTTAAACTAGCATGCAATTCTATCACAATAGAATTAGAAGGAAGTCCGTAGACTTGGAGAGAAAACCAACCCACCTCAGCTCGCCCCCAATTGCTTGTCGACACTTGCAATTGGGCTCAGCGGACCTACCTGGCCTCCAAGGGTCCGCACGCAACGCGAAGCCCGATGCCAGAATCCGCACGCGAATCGGAGCACGCAGCGACCAACCACACGACCGCGGGCTCCGCGGATGCTAAAAACCGCACCGCAAGCTGCCAGAAGCGAAGAAATCGCAAAATCAATCAAAACGGTGAAAACCGAGCATCCGACAGCGAAAAACGGCCTCCGTCGGCGAAAACAGCCTCCGTCAGCGAAAACCAGCGCCCGACGGCGAAAAACAACACGCGGAGGCGAAAAACAGCTCCGTCGGCGAAAAACAGCGCCCGACGGCGAAAAACAGCACGCGGCGGCGAGAAACAGCTCCGTCGGCGAAAAACAGCGCCCGACGGCGAAAAACAGCACGCGGCGGCGAAAACTGCTTGCGGAAACAGCCCGCGAAATCCTGCGAAACTGCTCGCGAAAATCCTGCGAAAACCGCTAGCGAAGCCGCTCGCGAAAAAAACCTGCGAAAACCGATCGCGAAAAACTGCGCGCGAAACCGCTTGCGAAACTGCTCGCAACCTGCTCGCAAAACCAGCGAGAAACGGCTTGCGAAAAACTGCTCCGTCGGCGAAAAACTGTGCCCGACGGCGAAAAACGGCTCGCGGCGGCGAAAAACAGCGGCCGACGGCGACCAACGGGCTCCGACGGCGAAAACACGGCGCCGGCACGCAAACCGAGGAGTCGCCCGCCGTCCGGGAGCTCGCCGAGCGGCGAAAACCCAGCCGCGCGACGAGGGAGGCCCGCCGCACGGCGCCCAACCAAGCAGCGCCGCGCAGCGACCCGCTGCGCGGTGCCGGAGCGCGCCGCGCAGCGCCCTGCGGCGCTGCGCGCGGCGCCCAGCGGCGCTGCGCGCGCAGCCCGCAGCGCTGCGCGCACCCGCGCACCCGCGCGCCCGCGCAGGCCCGCGCGCGGCCATGCCGCGCGCGCCTGCGCGCGGCCCCGCGGTGCCGCGCGCGGCCAGGCAGTGCCGCGCGCCCCCTGCGCGCGGCCCTGCCGCGCGCTCCTGCGCGCGGCAGGCAGCCGCGCGGCCCTGCCGCGCGCTCCTGTGCGCGGCCAGGCAGCGCCGCGCGCCCCCTGCGCGCGGCCCTGCCGCGCGCTCCTGCGCGCGGCCAGGCAGCGCCGCGCGCCTCCTGCGCGCGGCCCTGCCGCGCGCTCCTGCGCGCGGCCAGGCAGCGCCGCGTGCTGCCCTTTGCTGCACGCGGCGCCGCGCCCAGCGGCACGTCGCCGCAGGGTGCTGCCAACAGCGGCACCCTGGCGCCGCGCGTGCGCCGTTGCGCGCGCGCGCGGCCGCCGGCGACGGCGAACCTCTACAAATAAAATATAAAAACCCGAAAAATCCGATAAAATCCCGAAATCCAAATTTAGCTTTTAAAAACCAATTAAAATCCTCAAAGCTCTCCAAAACACAAAAATCCACATTCAAAAAAAAAACCCAAAAACTGAATTTGCTTACCTTATCGACGCTCGCCGCACGCCCACGAGCTCCTCTCGGTCTCCAACGGCGAGTCCCAAAAATCCGAAATGCTCCAAACCCCTTCCTTCCTCTTTTTCTTCTTCTTCTTCTTCTCCTTCCTCTCTTTTCTTTCCTTTCTTTCTTTCTTCCTTTTTCCTTCTTTCCTGCTGCAGAGGGAGGGCTCCTTTTATAAAGGTAAAAATCCGATTTAATTAATTTTCTTAATTAATTAATTCCGTAAAACCAACTCCAACTCACTTTTCGACCTCGGGCTCTCCGCCGTTGCCCGGAACCTCTCGAACTCCGCTGTAAATCGAAAATACACGTGCTCACAGCTTTTTCTCTCCAAAAAGCTCAACCGTTGAGTCGGGGTGCTCAAATCAATTACCGGCTCCGAAATTGCCAGTTCCGACTCACTTTTTGCCTCCGGGTCCTCCGCGTCAGTCCGGAACCTCCCGAACCTCGCTGTAAATCAAAAGTACACGTGTCCACAGCTTTTTCTCTTCAAAAAGCTCAACCGTTGAGTCGGGGTGCTCAAATCAATTACCGGCTCCGAAATTGCCAGTTCCGACTCACTTTTTGCCTCCGGGTCCTCCGCGTCAGTCCGGAACCTCCCGAACCTCGCTGTAAATCAAAAGTACACGTGTCCACAGCTTTTTCTCTTCAAAAAGCTCATCCGTTGAGTCGGGGTGCTCAAATCAATTACCGGCTCCGAAATTGCCAGTTCCGACTCACTTTTTGCCTCCGGATCCTCCGCGTCCGTCCGGAACCTCACGAACCTCGCTGTAAACTGGAAATACATCTGTTCCAAGTGTTCCTAATTTTCCGGCACTCCACTGTGCAGTCGGTAATTCCCAAATCACATCCTCAAACGGCATACAAAGCCCGGAAAAACCCCGAATCGAGCTGGAGCTTCCGCGTTGATCCGAATCAACCCGGCATCAACTGTAAACTCAAATGCAACCTGCCCACGGCAACTCTCTGCTCCAAGCCATCAGTGAAGTCGGCGCGCTATCCAAAGACCCGGTACTCTACACTGGGTGCGCGGTCCACGGAATTCGGGCGGCCGGTGCATGGTTTTGATCGGCGGTGCACAGGAACAGGCGGGAGCCACGTGTCGGCCGCTGGTTGGCGCAGTCCAGGGTCGCGGTCTACGGAGTTCCCTGCACGGGTGCATAGACCCGGCGCAGGGACACGTGGCGCATGGCTACTGGCGGGCTCACGGGGCTCGGCGCAGGGGGACAACGCCTGGCGGCCGGTCAGGCTGCGCCTGCCCGCGCGCCTGACCGCACAGTGCCAGGGACGCGCGTCGCCTCGCCATTGGCGGTCGCCTGCGGGGTTTGACCACGCGGTCGGGACGCGCGTCGGCTGCTGGCGCGCCCCGCACGGCTGTTCGCTGTGCGGGATGCGCGCCGATCCCCTGCAGGGACGCGCGTCGCGTTCTCATTGGATCCGCTCGGTCGGACGGGAAGCGTCCGACCGGCCTCGACGGATCCGGGCCGAATAGTGGGCCCGAATCCGATAAGAGCCCAATGCATGGTTTTTGCCTATAAATAAGGCATTTGAAGGCAATTTTCCTCCTTTTCTGTTTGGATTCACTCCGAGCTCCCTCTTAGACATTTCTTCCTCTCTCAATCCTGCATCTACTGTAGCATTCCCTAGAATTTAGAAGGCTCGGATCCCAAGGTTGGTGATTTTTCCGGCGCGGCGCGACGATATTTCTACAGCACCCAGATTCGTCGCATTTCGGTGTTCAAGCTCCCCCGGCTCACCCCGACATCCTATTTTTGCGATTTTTGCGCCGTCGGATTCTTAACAGGTAGGGCTTCATTTTCTATTTTGTGAGTTTCATCAGATTCAGAGGTTTTGATGGTGATTCTGTGACTTCATTCTGACCCTTTTTCCGTCGCGGAGTTTTGGGACAGCACCATCTTGTTTTGGCGATAACTTCGCGCTCGAGCATCGAAACAGGGCGATTCAAAAGGGGATTTGCATCTACACATCGCGAGGAGTCTACTGGAATTTTCTTGGATTTCCTGGAATTTTTCCCGGAGGTGAGAAGCCCCTGTTTTCAGTATCTTCAGATTCAGTTTTTTCGATCGACTTGCTTCGGGATGGCTCTCTTGTCGATTTTCGTTCTCAGCACAGAAAAATCATGGGAAAACGTGCAGGTACTCGTTTCGACCGGTTCGTCGCGTAGATCGTGATAGTATTTTTCTGGGGATTTATTAGGCACGTCTCACAGGTGAAAATGGCTGAACTGTTAATCTGATTTTTGAGGACAGATTTTGGATTAAATGGGGATAGTAATTATGTGTGCTTTCTGTGGGACTTATGGTGCAGTGTTGCGGGATTTTCGGATCGGGCGCGGACTTAGCCTTCGAGGACCGGAATTAGCGCTCGAGGTGGGTACCGTTGTTAACCTCCCACTTTGATGTCCCCACTAGGCCTATTTGAGTCGCTTTTTATTACATTGCTAAATGAACCGGTAAAAGTAAAAATGGCACGTTAATTGGAAATTGGACTATATTGCTTGTACACTTTGGGACCCCTTATGCTCATGTGATAAATGGGTATGGATAACTTGGCAAATGGGAGCTTAATTAGTGGCATACCTCTATATTGTGAAAAATCATAATACTTAAACCCTGTTTTAAGTAAAGGACTTTGCATGCTTGTATGGACATTTAGTTAGGCCACCTTTTTCTGCTACACTATCATGCTGGAATTGACTTAGGAGAAACCATGCTTTTCTCTTCTTTTATCTACCTTTGGGGGGGGTAGCGCGCTCGGGTTCGAGCAGGGGCTGGGATAGTGTAGTCAGTCATTTGTGGATTTGGAGACAGGCAGGCGATGAGGGTAGGGCATTGCGGCAACCGCGGACCTTGGGCGGTTGACCGGATTTTGTTATTGCATCAGATTGGGGGAGAGGATTCGGGCTTCTATTAGTGGATGGGTTCTTCCACTTAGATCAGTGTCATGGTCTAGTCCTACCATGTCGGATTACTCTTGGCGACTTATTTCGCTCGTGTGGGTCGCTCCCCTCGAGTGCCACTCCGGAGGGCGTATACTGGGACCGTGCCGGTCAGGAGCCGGTCTGTCGCCTTTGGAATGGGCCGTGCCGGTTAGTAGCCGGTCCATTGCCCTTAGGATGGGACTGTGCCGGTCAGGAGCCGGTCTGCATCTCGTACCTGAGTTGTGAGTCAGTGGGCTTAGCGGGCAGTGCCGGTGTTTACCGGTGTCTAGATTGGGTTACCCAGGCAGGCATGTACATTCTGATGCATACATATAGCTATACTATCAGTTAGCTCATTAGAGGCATGTAGTGGTAGCTCTATCCATCTTCAGCAGTTTTATTTACAGCTTACCACCTTTGTTCATCTTTTCCGCCTCTTATAGTCCTAGTGGGCACATTTGAGTTGAGGCTTACCCACTAGGAGGAGGCTACTGTTTTATAGTAGTTCTCACTCCCCACTGCTTTTCTTTTTGCTCTTCCCCTTTGTTTTGCAGAGTCGTCTGCGGGAGTTGCTGGACCCTCCGCAGCGGATCGAGGTAAGAGGATCGCGGACTAGATAGCGGTCTACCCAGGCACCAGGGCAGTTATTAGATGTACCCCGATACTCTCAGATACTCTACTTTTCATTTCATTTTGGGTCTGGCTTCGGCCAGCTGGTTGTATTTGATTAGTGAGCTGGGAGAGACATATGTATTATTGAGAGTTTACATTCTGCACTTTACTTTCCTGCTTTATCTGAGACGTATTAGTTACAGTTTAGCTCTGTTTATGCTCTTTTATTATATCATCTATATCTGAGCAGGTTACCAGCGCTTCGTGTACACGGGAAATTCCGTGTACACGGCGGATCTGTGGACGGGCCCGGGTTCCGGTTTACACCCGGGGCGTGACAGATTAAGTTGGTATCAGAGCTTAGGGATAGGTCAGTTGGGACTTAGGAAACCCTAGGCTTTTGGCAGACCCTAGGAAGGCAGGGCGTGAGTGACGTGACATTATGCGAAAGTCGGCAATTTGGTCGTGTGTTTATTTGACTCTTCCAGTGAGCGAAGAGGGATTGGCATGTCCTATTTCTGGCGGACTATTATGTTGGCTGCAGACAACATAAGGTTACAGAAATAGGAGGATGCCTTTGACTTTCGCTAGATTGGGTCGAGTGTGGTTTCGTTACTGATCTGTGGTTCTTTGTGTGGCAGGATGCCTCCCAGGCGGCGGATTCCTACCCGGGGTACCCCTACACCCCCGGAGGGGCCGGAGCAGTCCGGACAGGCTGAGATTGCTGAGCTGAGGGCCATGGTGGCCCAGCTGGCGGAGGGTCACCGCCGGCAGGAGGAGAGGATTGAGCAGCTGCTTGCTCAGGTTAGGGCCCCTCCCCCTACTGTTACTACTGAGGCCCCCGCACCACCTGCTGTACCACCGACTGTACCGCTGGTGCCGGCGGCACCGTCTTCGAGCAGCGGGGCCCCGGGAGCGATCCGACCTTTGACCCCCGAGGAGGAGCAGGAGTTTACTGATAAACTCACCCATTTCTGCAAGCGGGGACCGCCTAGATTCTCGGGGCGGAGCACTCACCCTTGGGAGGTTGGGACGTGGCTTTCAGCAATGGAGAAGTTGTTCCGAGACTTCTTCATCGATCAGAAGTACCGGGTGCACATGGCTGTGCATTGTCTGGATGGGGATGCTGATACTTGGTGGCGTCGGGTGGAGCCCCTGGAGTTTCAGATCACCCGGCAGCTACCTTGGGCAGAGTTCAAGAGGATGGTCCTGGACACGTACTTTTCCACCAGCGTGAAGAAAAAGGTAGAGGATGATCTGAAGAATCTCCAGCAAGGCGACCGGTCGGCATGGGACTACTTCCAGGAGTTTTCGCGACTGCTCAGCTGCGTTCCCTACGTCGCGAGGGATGGACCCCATCAGGTGGAGCTCTTCGAGTCGGGCCTGCGCCCGGAGCTCTATACCTTGGTGCATGCGCAGAGACTACAGACCCTAGAGGAGGCGGCCGAGCATGCACAGTGGATCGAGAGAGGAGACCACGTTGTCGCCAGACGTGGGGGCCTGGCCGCTCAGGGATCGGACAGGAAGCGGCCAGCGCAGGATGATGGGGGACAGGCCAGCTCCTGGAGGCCGCCCCGACCCCCGCCGCCTCAGTTCTCAGGCCGCGGGCGTTCGGAGCGGCGAGGGCCTGGTGGATCCCGGAGGCCCCCACAGCAGCAGCAGCATCACTCACGACAGCAGCAGCATTCTCAGCAGCAGAGGTCGCAGTCGCGACAGCAGGGGTCACAGCGGCAGAGGCAGCAGCAGCAGCAGTCGAGGCAGCCCTGGTCTACAGTCGGGTGTGTATTCTGCAAGGGCCAACACCCCTCTGACACTTGTGATTTGCGGCATGGCCGTTGTTTTCGGTGCGGACAGTCCGGTCATTTGCGAGCGGCTTGCCCTTTCTCGACATCACCGGCTCCTTCCTCAGCATCAGCCCCACCGGCGCCCCAGCAGCGGTCCTATGCTCCAGCGAGCAGGGCCCCTTCTTCTCATCCGGCAGACCACCGACCACCGGCACAGAGCGGGCGGGTTTATGCCGCCCAAGTTGAGGACTCCCTGGCAGCCGACCACGTGGTGGCAGGTATCGTTTTACTTTCTGGCAGTAGAGCTCGCACTTTATTTGATACCGGTGCATCACATTCTTTCATCAGTAGAGCATTTGCATCATCCCATGGACTAGAATTAGGTCGGTTGCCACGTGCATTAGAGGTACGGGTTCCGGAGCATACTTTACTTGTAGAGGAGTGCTGTTGGTCTTGCCCTGTACAGATCGAGTCGTGGATCTTGCCAGCGGACCTGATGGTCCTGAGTCAGCTGCGGGACTTTGATATGGTACTTGGGATGGACTGGCTGACTCGCTATTATGCGACTATTGATTGTGCCGCGAGGACGGTGACTTTTAGCGAGCCAGGCCAGGAGGTGATTGTGTACAGAGGATGCCAGAGTACTTTCTTCGCCTCGATAGTTTCGACTTCTCGTGCGAGGCAGATGATGCGCAGTGGATGCGTGGCCTTTTTGGCCAGTGTGGTTGAGGGGCCTGCGGCGGCACCGGGACTCGCGGATATCCCTATAGTCCACGAGTTCCCGGATGTTTTCCCACCAGAGCTGACTAGTATGCCGCCGGATAGGGAGATCGAGTTTTTGATTGACGTAGTCCCAGGAACTGCGCCAATCTCCAAGGCCCCTTACCGAATGGCACCGGCGGAGTTGCGTGAGTTGAAGGCGCAACTTCAGGATTTATTGGATAAGGGTTTTGTGAGGCCGAGTGTATCACCTTGGGGAGCACCGGTGCTGTTCGTGAAGAAGAAGGATGGTTCACTTCGACTTTGTGTGGATTACCGAGAGCTGAATAAAGTGACCATCAAGAACAAGTACCCTTTGCCGCGCATCGATGACTTATTTGATCAGCTGCAAGGGTCTTGTGTCTTCTCTAAGATCGACCTACAGTCTGGTTACCACCAACTGAAGGTGAAGGCCGAGGATGTTCCGAAGACAGCATTCAGGACTCGGTACGGGCATTATGAGTTCACTGTCATGCCTTTTGGATTGACTAATGCCCCTGCCGCATTTATGGATTTGATGAACAGGATTTTTCGACCCTATCTTGACCGGTTTGTGGTAGTGTTCATCGATGACATCCTGGTTTATTCTCGGAGCGATGTGGAGCACGAGGAGCACCTGAGGATTGTGCTGCAACTTCTAAGGGAGAAGAAGTTGTATGCCAAGCTGTCTAAGTGCGAGTTTTGGCTTCGAGAGGTTGCCTTTTTGGGCCATGTGATCTCAGCCGCAGGAGTGGCGGTAGACCCGGCGAAGATTGAGGCAGTCCGGGATTGGCCCCGACCGACGACGGTAGCAGAGGTTCGCAGTTTTATGGGCTTGGCAGGATATTACCGTCGGTTTGTGGAGGGTTTTGCGAAACTTTCCGCACCACTCACTCGTTTGACGCGCAAAGGAATTAAGTTCATCTGGAGTGAGGATTGCCAGAGAAGCTTCGAGGAACTGAAGAGCAGATTGATGTCAGCTCCTATCCTTTCCCTCCCTGTTATGGGGAAAGGATACGTGATCTACAGTGACGCATCGCACAGTGGACTTGGTTGCGTGCTGATGCAGGAGGGTAAGGTAATCGCTTATGCTTCGCGGCAACTCAAGGATTATGAGAAGAATTACCCTACCCATGACTTGGAGCTAGCGGCTGTGATCTTCGCACTGAAGTTGTGGCGCCACTATCTGTATGGGGAGCACTGCGAGATTTACACCGACCACAAGAGCCTGAAATATCTGTTCACACAGAAGGAGCTCAATTTGAGGCAGCGCAGATGGTTGGAGCTGTTAAAGGACTACGATGTGGACATACTCTACCATCCCGGCAAGGCAAACGTGGTCGCTGATGCCCTGAGCAGGAGAGCAGTGCAGAGCTTATCTTTGATGATCACCGATCAGGCGCCATTACTGGAGCAGATGAGGCGGTTAGAGCTTGAGGTGGTGTCCCCTGGGGTTTCTGCTAGACTGTTGTCCTTGGTCGTGCAGCCCACTCTGTTGGACAGGATTCGGGAGAAACAGAGTGAGGACCCCCATCTGATGAGGATTCGAGAGCAGATTCAGGCTGGCGAGACAGGGGATTTCTCAGTTGATGCTTCGGGAGTACTACGGTACAGGGACCGAGCTTGCGTGCCTATGGACTCAGAGATTCGGGAGCAGATCTTGCGGGAGGCTCATTATACACCTTATACCATCCATCCTGGTGGGACTAAGATGTATAAGGACCTCAAGGCACAGTTCTGGTGGAGCGGCATGAAAAGAGATATTGGCAGATTTGTGGCGCACTGCTTAACTTGTCAGCAAGTGAAGGCCGAGCATCGTGTACCTGCTGGCAAGTTGCAGAGTCTCCCAATCCCTGAATGGAAGTGGGATCATATCACTATGGATTTTGTCACGGGATTGCCGAGGGCACAGACTGGAGCGGATGCGATCTGGGTGGTCGTGGATAGACTCACCAAATCCGCTCACTTCTTACCGGTTCAGATGACTTGGCCATTGGATCGACTGGCACAGATGTACATGGCTGAGGTAGTCAGATTGCACGGGATACCCATTTCCATTGTATCGGATAGGGACTCGAGGTTTGTCTCGCACTTCTGGAGGAGTCTACAGACGGCCCTGGGGACACAGCTTCGCTTCAGCACAGCATTCCACCCACAGACGGACGGACAGTCAGAGCGCACCATTCAGACTCTCGAGGATATGTTACGGGCATGCGTTCTGGATTTTGGTGGAGGGTGGCACCGACACCTGGGATTGGTTGAGTTTGCGTACAACAACAGCTATCAAGCGAGCATCCAGATGGCTCCGTTTGAAGCGTTGTATGGGCGCAAGTGTCGGTCACCCCTATATTGGAGTGATGTGGGCGAGAAGAAGACCTTGGGTCCTGATCTACTATTAGAGGCAGAGGAGAAGGTCAGACTGATTCGACGACATCTTGAGACCGCTCAGAGCCGACAGAAGAGTTATGCTGATACCCGACGACGAGACTTGGAGTTCCAGGTGGGCGATCATGTCTTTTTGAAAGTCTCGCCTTCGAAGGGGATTCGGAGATTTGGTATCCGTGGGAAACTGAGCCCTCGTTATATTGGACCTTTTGAGGTATTGGAGCGCATTGGGCCAGTTGCCTACCGGCTTGCACTTCCTCCCAGACTGGCTGGTGTTCACGACGTGTTTCATGTATCCACCCTGAGGAGATATGTTCATGACCCGTCGCACATCATTGATTTCGCCCCACTGGAGGTTGCGGAGGACTTGAGCTATGTCGAGCGGCCACTGCGGATTTTGGACCGCGAGGTTAGAGAGTTGCGCAGCCGGGCCATCCCTTATGTGAAGGTTCTGTGGAGCAACCAGGGCGAGCGCGAGGCTACTTGGGAGCTGGAGTCAGCGATGATGGATGCCCACCCCCACTTGTTCGAGGCCCCGGCTTGAGGTATGACTTTAGTTTCGAGGACGAAACTTTCTTTTAGTGGGGGAGGATGTGGTGATCCAGGTTTCCATGCACTGTTTTTCCCGTGAATCCAATGTGTGAAGCACCTATTGATGGTGTCTGATCCACAGTGTGTCAAAGGGACAGCACAGATGGGTCCGTGGCAGTACTTATTGTTAGTTTGGCCTTCGGCGGGATTTGCCGAATTTTAGAAAGGTTTCTAGGCCAAACGGAGGGCGTATTTGGATTCAGCGCGGAAAAACGCTTGAAAACGGCTATTTATTTGCCGGATTCGGAGTCCGGATGCCCAAAAACGGACTCCCGGAAGTTTCTGGTGATTCCTGGTGCATGGAGGGGTTCGTGGACCGCCGGATGCCACGTGGCGGGCCCTTATTGGCCGGTCCGCAGCATTCGGTGCATGGAGTGGCGCGGCTGGGTGCATAAGCCCGGTGCGGGGCCACGTGGCAGGTCAGGATTGGGCGGTCCTGGGTGCGCGGTCCACGGAATTCGGGCGGCCGGTGCATGGTTTTGAGCGGCGGTGCACAGGAACAGGCGGGAGCCACGTGTCGGCCGCTGGTTGGCGCGGTCCAGGGTCGCGGTCTACGGAGTTCCCTGCACGGGTGCATAGACCCGGCGCAGGGACACGTGGCGCATGGCTACTGGCGGGCTCACGGGGCTCGGCGCAGGGGGACAACGCCTGGCGGCCGGTCAGGCTGCGCCTGCCCGCGCGCCTGACCGCACAGTGCCAGGGACGCGCGTCGCCTCGCCATTGGCGGTCGCCTGCGGGGTTTGACCACGCGGTCGGGACGCGCGTCGGCTGCTGGCGCGCCCCGCACGGCTGTTCGCTGTGCGGGATGCGCGCCGATCCCCTGCAGGGACGCGCGTCGCGTTCTCATTGGATCCGCCCGGTCGGACGGGAAGCGTCCGACCGGCCTCGACGGATCCGGGCCGAATAGTGGGCCCGAATCCGATAAGAGCCCAATGCATGGTTTTTGCCTATAAATAAGGCATTTGAAGGCAATTTTCCTCCTTTTCTGTTTGGATTCACTCCGAGCTCCCTCTTAGACATTTCTTCCTCTCTCAATCCTGCATCTACTGTAGCATTCCCTAGAATTTAGAAGGCTCGGATCCCAAGGTTGGTGATTTTTCCGGCGCGGCGCGACGATATTTCTACAGCACCCAGATTCGTCGCATTTCGGTGTTCAAGCTCCCCCGGCTCACCCCGACATCCTATTTTCGCGATTTTTGCGCCGTCGGATTCTTAACAGGTAGGGCTTCATTTTCTATTTTGTGAGTTTCATCAGATTCAGAGGTTTTGATGGTGATTCTGTGACTTCATTCTGACCCTTTTTCCGTCGCGGAGTTTTGGGACAGCACCATCTTGTTTTGGCGATAACTTCGCGCTCGAGCATCGAAACAGGGCGATTCAAAAGGGGATTTGCATCTACACATCGCGAGGAGTCTACTGGAATTTTCTTGGATTTCCTGGAATTTTTCCCGGAGGTGAGAAGCCCCTGTTTTCAGTATCTTCAGATTCAGTTTTTTCGATCGACTTGCTTCGGGATGGCTCTCTTGTCGATTTTCGTTCTCAGCACAGAAAAATCGTGGGAAAACGTGCAGGTACTCGTTTCGACCGGTTCGTCGCGTAGATCGTGATAGTATTTTTCTGGGGATTTATTGGGCACGTCTCACAGGTGAAAATGGCTGAACTGTTAATCTGATTTTTGAGGACAGATTTTGGATTAAATGGGGATAGTAATTATGTGTGCTTTCTGTGGGACTTATGGTGCAGTGTTGCGGGATTTTCGGATCGGGCGCGGACTTAGCCTTCGAGGACCGGAATTAGCGCTCGAGGTGGGTACCGTTGTTAACCTCCCACTTTGATGTCCCCACTAGGCCTATTTGAGTTGCTTTTTATTACATTGCTAAATGAACCGGTAAAAGTAAAAATGGCACGTTAATTGGAAATTGGACTATATTGCTTGTACACTTTGGGACCCCTTATGCTCATGTGATAAATGGGTATGGATAACTTGGCAAATGGGAGCTTAATTAGTGGCATACCTCTATATTGTGAAAAATCATAATACTTAAACCCTGTTTTAAGTAAAGGACTTTGCATGCTTGTATGGACATTTAGTTAGGCCACCTTTTTCTGCTACACTATCATGCTGGAATTGACTTAGGAGAAACCATGCTTTTCTCTTCTTTTATCTACCTTTGGGGGATAGTGCGCTCGGGTTCGAGCAGGGGCTGGGATAGTGTAGTCAGTCATTTGTGGATTTGGAGACAGGCAGGCGATGAGGGTAGGGCATTGCGGCAACCGCGGACCTTGGGCGGTTGACCGGATTTTGTTATTGCATCAGATTGGGGGAGAGGATTCGGGCTTCTATTAGTGGATGGGTTCTTCCACTTAGATCAGTGTCATGGTCTAGTCCTACCATGTCGGATTACTCTTGGCGACTTATTTCGCTCGTGTGGGTCGCTCCCCTCGAGTGCCACTCCGGAGGGCGTATACTGGGACCGTGCCGGTCAGGAGCCGGTCTGTCGCCTTTGGAATGGGCCGTGCCGGTTAGTAGCCGGTCCATTGCCCTTAGGATGGGACTGTGCCGGTCAGGAGCCGGTCTGCATCTCGTACCTGAGTTGTGAGTCAGTGGGCTTAGCGGGCAGTGCCGGTGTTTACCGGTGTCTAGATTGGGTTACCCAGGCAGGCATGTACATTCTGATGCATACATATAGCTATACTATCAGTTAGCTCATTAGAGGCATGTAGTGGTAGCTCTATCCATCTTCAGCAGTTTTATTTACAGCTTACCACCTTTGTTCATCTTTTCCGCCTCTTATAGTCCTAGTGGGCACATTTGAGTTGAGGCTTACCCACTAGGAGGAGGCTACTGTTTTATAGTAGTTCTCACTCCCCACTGCTTTTCTTTTTGCTCTCCCCCTTTGTTTTGCAGAGTCGTCTGCGGGAGTTGCTGGACCCTCCGCAGCGGATCGAGGTAAGAGGATCGCGGACTAGATAGCGGTCTACCCAGGCACCAGGGCAGTTATTAGATGTACCCCGATACTCTCAGATACTCTACTTTTCATTTCATTTTGGGTCTGGCTTCGGCCAGCTGGTTGTATTTGTTTAGTGAGCTGGGAGAGACATATGTATTATTGAGAGTTTACATTCTGCACTTTACTTTCCTGCTTTATCTGAGACGTATTAGTTACAGTTTAGCTCTGTTTATGCTCTTTTATTATATCATCTATATCTGAGCAGGTTACCAGCGCTTCGTGTACACGGGAAATTCCGTGTACACGGCGGATCTGTGGACGGGCCCGGGTTCCGGTTTACACCCGGGGCGTGACAGACAAACCGTGGGAACTCCATCCACAAGAGACCTGATACCCAATCTGATGCATAAGAAATCTCTGGTCAACCGCCCAATGTCCGCGGTTGCCGCAATACCCTGCCTGTCCCAAAACCCAAGAACCTGACTACACTATCCCATCCACCTGCTCGCGCACGAGCTGCAAATACCCTGAGCCTCAAATGAAATGAGAAAAGAATAACAAAAAGGATTTCTCCTATGTCAATTCCAGCATGATAGTGTAGCAGAAAAAGGTGGCCTATCTAGGTGACCATACAACAATGCAAATATTCCAAGATGGTATAATAAAATAAAGCAGATATCGATATGATCTTACCTTGCTAAAGCATGCTGATAAATGCATAAGGACAGTAAATAGGAAATAACATGTGTCTGTCTATACCTCATGCCCAAGCCCACAATTTATTAATCAGCCTTCTAATCATAGAAGCTACTCCAATACCTAGTGGGTCATCAAAAGTAGGGGTTCACAACAACACCGATGATCACAAACATGTCCCACATATGACATCTGGTCCACCGCCTACTATCCGCGGTAGCCATAATACCCCAGAAGCTAAAATCCAGGCACCGGCTACACTATGCCAATCCCCTGCTCAAACCCGAGCAACAAATAGTCACCTGACTAAAGAATAGGGGGAGAAGAAGCAAATAGGTTTCTTCTAAATCAAATCCCAACATAAAGTGTAGCAATGAGAAATGGCCCTACAAAATGTCCAAATAAGCCAGCCTATGTCCTCATGAGAGATAGGAGAAAATGTGACAAATAGTGGTTCGACCAGTGTATCAATTAATAGCTTCACCTGGGTATAATCATCATGCTAAAATCATAATCCGACCACACCTGTCTATAATCTGCTAATCACCCTCATATAAACCATCCCCCTATGCATGTCCAAAATATCCTCAAGTGGTACCCTCCCGCAAGACATTTCATAATATCCCAACATAAAAGTAAATCCCCCATGCTAAGTTAAATGCCAATAATATTCCCATAAGCATGTATAAGTTCCAACCACTAACACGTTTCCACTATGATATTATCCATATGATAGGCTCACAATGATTTCTATTAAGCATGCATGTGCAGTAGATGATCATTCAACATGTCCAATAGAGATGATCTCTCTAATATTCCTAGTGGGGTATCAGAACGAGGGATATAGCAACCACCCACCTGAAATTGCGCAATCCAAGTCTCAAAAGTGTCCTCGCCCAAAAAGATCACCTGCCGCGATAACTGCAAAAATTGTACACAGGGTGTCCAAAATTACACACAATAATCCAAGTTATCCAATGTCCCAAAATCAGTCCCAAAAATGTACTGTTTTCACATGCGAGATGAACTCAGAAAAATCCGAGAAAATAACCGTTGCGTTCGTCGCGTCGAGCCGGTCGAAACGAGTATCTGCACGCTTAAATCCGAGTTTCCTACACTGAGATATAAATTCTGCAAGGGAACTACCCCAAAGAATTCTGTATAGAAAACTGCAGCACCAAACACTGAAAATAATGCCTTTTTCACCTTAAGGAAAAATCCAGAAAAATTCAGGAAAATTCAAGGATGCTCCTTGCGATGTGTAGATGTAAAACGCCTCATGGAACGTCTCAATCCGATGCCCGGTTGCGGAGATATCGCCGAAATACCACGGTGCTGTCCAATTACTCCGCAATAGAAAATGGATTAAAGAGAAGCTCGAAAAACTCCAAGAAATGCTCGGAAATAGGGGGAACTCAAACACGATAGTTGAAGCCCTACCTGTCGTGAAGCCAACGGCGCAAAAATCACAGAAAAAGGAGCTCAGGGTAGGCCGAGGGAGCTCGTGCACCGAAATGCCACGGAGAAGAACACCGAAGAAGAAACGTCGCGCCGCGCCGGTAAAATAGAAATCTCGAAATCCGTGCAGCCGAAAAATCTGAAACTTGACAGGTGTATACTACTCTTCATGGAGAAGAACTCTCCTTCTCATCCCCCTTCGAGCTGAGAGCTCGAAGGGGTCGAAAACCCCCTTGCAAACAGCCTCGGATTGCATCAAAGAGCCAAGCCATAAAAATCAATTCAGAAATACCCGATGTGTCCCCAGAACAGGAAACACCAAAAAGGCCCACTCCTAGCGCGACACGTGGCCTCTCCCAGCACCGCTGTCCCGTGCACAATCGCCTCGGGAATCGCGCCCACGTGCGCGCTGCCGCGCCCATGCCGCGCACGCAAACCGAGGTAACCACCTCCTGCACCGTGGACCGGGTCCACAACACCAACGAATCAAAAGCTGCCACGTGTCCCACTGTCGGTCCACCGTGCACCCGCAAAAACTCCGTGGACCGAGCCGCCTGAACCATCCAACCACGAACCGCCACGTGGCACTACCCCTGGTGCACGCCCGCCGCGTGGACCGCGCACCTGCCCGCGCCCATGCGCGCCTACCCGCGCCGCTCTGCGCCTGCCCGCGGTCGCGCGCCGCCTGCCCGAGCCCGCGCCGCCGCCTTCTGCCGCTACCCGCCGCCGCCGGCGATCGCCGGGAACACTGTTCCGGCGGTGAACAGTAAAAATTACTGTAGCAAGCTCCGAAAAATACAAGTAAATAGCCCATCTTGACCGTTTTCGCGCGCTGATTCCAAATCCGGCGTCCATTTTGCCAAATTCCAATCCTATAAATTGCCGGAGGCTCCCGAAAAGATATTTTTAATCTGAATTTCGCGCTGAGCCTAAATTTGACATCTATTTTGCGCATAAACTCCTCTAAACATCCGACGGGGTCCCCCGATTACCCACGTGATCCATTTTAAGCCTCGAGTCCATCACTTGTGTCCAAATTGGCGCACAAACATCGCCGACATGCCACGTAGGCTTCCGGAAGCTGCTGGTCACACTGTAGAAGCCCTGCAAAGATCCGGGTCACCACACAAATCATGGATTCGAGGCGCGTTGTGGAACGAGCGGAGAAGATCTACTTGGAGCGTATGGAAAAAGGTTGAGTCGTGTGTGAGTACGTTATATCACCTTTGTACGTGTTTAATCTTAGTGGATTTCACCGTATGATCGGTCCCGTGATTTTTTACTCCTGGTTTGGAGTTTTTCACGTAAAATCTCTGCGTGTTATTTACTTTTCCGCATTAGATTATTTTTACGCAAAGATTTTGGTGTGTTTATTGTTTACACCTATTCACTCCCCTCTATGTATTTTTTCCCCTGTTCAAATCCATATTTAACATAACCCACATATCGATCATCAAACAAGTGCCGTAAGCCTCCAGGAACACTCAGCCGCTCCGATGTAGCATAGATCTCAGTAAGTAACCCGGGGTCAGTCAACTTTTCTTTAACTCTTGATGTGTCATACAAACCAGTTCTACCATACTCAGTTATTAAAAGAATTGCCAACATTAATGATAACGACGAACAAAAAGGAAAAACCGAAAGGGAGCCATCTGACGGCATCCCCTTCCTTGGATGAGGGTACCCACCTCAAAGTAGCGACAACCAGAAGTGTCTACGTTCCCCCCCTATGCCTTTGCACGTAGCCCGGACCTAAATAAAGTTCCCAAATAGTAAATCAAAAACACTTTTAGCTGTTAGGTATACCCAGTGGTCCAGACCGTTGTCCGGAGATGGACCGACTACAACTCGGATCACGCACCGTGGCGTTAGGCCACTAAAGCAAAAGAACCCGTGCGAGATGGAAAATCGACGGTAACCGCGTCAACAAAACGTGCTGTCCAACGGACCGTGCCGTCGAGCGGGTCGCGCTGTCAAGGTCCTAGCTGGCGATGGTGACGGCCGCGGCGACAGTGGCAACACATGGCGCAAGCAAGGTCGGGCGGCGACGGCCTGGCAAGGCATGGCGGCCTGGCATGGCACGGCTTCCTCCCGGCCGCATGCACCCAATGCGCAGCGCAGGCTGCACGGAGTGGCGGCGGCCTGGTAGGACAAGGCGCATGCGCAGTTGTGGCACGGCGGCTTGGCAGGGCGCGGCCCTCCTGCTGCGGGCACTCCTGCGCGCAGCCGCATCGAGCGGCGGTGGCCTGGCAGGGCGCGGCGTTCACGCAGCGACGCGGCGCGGCAGCCTGGCAGGGCGCGGCCCTCTGTTGGGCGTGGCGCGCAAACAGCGCGGAGAGGCTGCAACCGTGGCAGTGCGCGGCAGCAAGCGGCGACCTGCCTGGCGGACGCATGCGCGCACAACGCATCGACCTAACCACGCACAGGCGCGTGCAGGCGACTGGCCTGGGCCTGCGCGGCAAGCGTCAGCGGCGGCGGCGGTTCAGCCTTGCGCGGCAAGCGCCCGTAGCGCGTCTGAGCCCTGAGCGGCCATGCACTGGCGGCACGCGGCCCAGTATACGCCCGCAGCGCGGCTGGGCCCCGCGCGCCCATGCGCTGGCGGCGCGCGGCCTAACCCTGCGCGGCCATGCACCCGTAGTGCAGCTGATGCTAGGGCATCGCAGCGGCGACGCGCTAGGGCAACGCGGCGGCGGTGCGCTAGGGCATCACGGCGGCGGTGCTACCGTCGGCACAAGCAAAATGATCCGCCGTATTTCCCGAGGTAACGAATAATGCACGAAACGAAAAACACGAGCATCCAGAAGAATAACGAGGTAAGCTAACCTGATAAAAGTGGAGCGGACGACATGATCCCGTCTTCCGGTCCTGGATCCGATTCCCGGTGTTGGCGTCGTTTTCGTCTTTTGGTTCCCGGCACGACGGGAAGGGAAGAGAAGAAAGTAAAGAAACCCTAGATGGGATGCGGTAAAATTTATAATTTAATTATTTATTATGTACGTACCAACCCCAAGACTCAGGTATAAATAGAAGGAAAATTTCCAACCGACTTCTTGATAAGCGTGCCACCTACGCATCGTCTCAGAAACAGCCAGCGTAGATTTTGATGCACCAACGCCTTAACGGGTTTCTAACTTAACTGGTTAACCTAGAAAGGCTCATTTCGGGAGATCCGTAAGTCGGATTCTCCTCCCCCGCGATCGCCTCGTTATTCCTCGTTTAATGAGCTCTTCCGCAAAACCGTGATAACACCCAAAATCTCACAAAAAATAAAAACCTAAAAACTAATTTTATTCAAAAGTCAAAAAAGTAAATTAAAAGTAACTACGTGTCATTACAGTTTAGATCAGTACTAGTCTTGGGAGCTGTCTGAGTCGACGGTGGGTCTTGGCTGTTGAGGATTTCCAGCCAGTGAGTGAGAGATGTGATGTTGATTACTGTCGATCTTGTTGATCGTGGATTTGGATTATAGCCTGCATGAGCCATATTGAGCTCGACAGAGATGCGCGGATACTTTCCTCGGTGTGGTCGCACCCCTCGAGTGTCGCTCCGGAGCTAGGTATGTTACTTTGCTATCGCGACATGTCGACGCAGTCCTTCTGGCTGGGCCCTTTTTGGGCAGTCACGGATGCCCTACGTAAGTCCAGTCCTCTGTGGATGTAATGGCAGTAGGTGGGCGCAGGTTTGACTGGACCCTATGTGGCAGTCAGCGTAGATTAGGTGATTGTGTTATCGAGAGATAGTAGATGTTTCATGTTTCATCTGTATCACCCCTTGAGCATTTAGAAAGAAGCATAGTAGCTGTAGAGTTATTTTCAGCCTTTCTTTCATAGTATTGCATTTGTTACTTTATGCCTATAGTAGACTTAGTGGGCAGACCGTCGGGCTTGGTGGCGGTACCCACTGAGAACTACGTGACGATGTAGTTCTCACACCCATTATTGGTGACTTTTTCAGGGACTTCTTCTTCAGTTCCTGCTGCTCCTACTGCCGATCCATCTGACCGAGGTAAGGGAGTCGCGAGCTAGATCCCTACCCGTCTCCAGCGATGGGGTAGACGTACCCCTCTTTGGTGATGTACTAGTACTGTCAGTGGTTTGGAGATTTCTTGTACTTTTATTTTGAGAGTTTTATTTTGGAGAGACTTTGTATTGTGAGGACCTGACATGTACTATTTAGAGTTGTAGTTATTTTATTTCTACTGTTTACTTTTCCGCTCTGATATCTGTATAGTGGATAGTATTATCTTTTGCAGGTTAGTCGCTTCGTCTATACAGGGATTCCCGTATGGGCGGCGGATTTGTTGGCGGGGGGGGTGGGTCGCAGTTTCGACCCCGGAGCATGACAGCTCTTCCCGGTTCCCAAAAGCTAAAACTCCTAAGTCATCCATGCCGCTCTTCCCGGTTCCCACCATGGAACTCAAGAATATAACAAACCTACTCATATTCCTGGTGCTCAACAAACCCACATCGCCCTGATTCACGATTCCGCTATGTCTGCGGGCGTCCCCTCACATCTGCCTGACGTAGGGTTCATGGGTCCTACAGACCACTTCTTCAAAAAAGTACACCCTTGCGGTGGCCAAACCGCCGGTGTACGTGATAGCGCGATGAGCCTCACGATCCCATACTCGTGAAACATATTGCGGTAACTAAAACTGATAATCAAACATCCGTCTACGTCCTTTACGTATGTACCGTTCCGTCACCATAACCGTGACCATGTCCTTCCTTTTATTTTAAATCAACAATACCAAAAGAAACAACAAAAAGGAGAGGAGGGTTGAACTCCCTCACTCAACAACATCCCCAACCTTGGTATGGTTACCCACCTCAATCGGCGATAAAACGATGCTCAAAGACTCTTCAAAAACCTTCACGACATAGTCCAGATGGAAACAGCGAACCCCTTGGTGGTGAATGGAGAGTTCGGGCCCCTACCGCAGTATCGGCGATACCCGCAACTAAAAACAAGGAAAAGCACCTTCCGACGGTAAATTACACCAAAACCTAATACCAAAAACACATCCGAATAGGAATTTTGTACGTCGTGGGTCAAGCAGGGGTTCCAACGGCGAAAAACGGTGAGGATATCCGCTTAATGGAATAAGTAGGGCGTTTTCGTGATGATTCGGAATGGGGGTGGCAAGGGGGCGGCATGCAGCAAAAAGGCAGTGGCAGCCGGGTCACAAGAAAGGAGACCCGCACGGGCGGAGTCCCATGCGGGTAGTCTGGCGCGCGTGTGGGCAGCGCCCCTCATGGCAGCGCTCCTCACGGGCCGCGCCCCCACGCGGGTGGTGCCCCTCGCGGCGGTGCCCCGTGAGGCGGTGCTCCGTGTGGTTGACGGTCCATGTGGTTGGCAGCGGCGGCCTCCTGTCTATGGCGATGGCGGCGGCGGCCTCCCAACAACTTCGACGGTGGCGACAGCCTCTTGTCTTGATCGACGGCGGCGGCGACCTCCTGTCTTGATCGACGATGGCGGCGACGACTCCGCTTACAACCCCGCTCCGACGGCAACCCAAGAAACCCAAACTAAAGCACAAAAATCTCACGAAAACCGAAACGAAGCTAACGAAATGCCAAGAACCGACCTTTCAATGACGGGGAAGACGATGCGATGCCCGGACCCGCTTTTCGATCTTCAATCTCCGGCGGTGGTGATGCTCCCGTTTTTTATCTCCGATGACGAAGGTGTTTCACAATGAAAGCTCCGTCGCGCAATGACGAGGAAGAAGATGAACCGGTCTCTTTCAAAAACAAGAAACGAGGGTTTTAATGTTTCTAATTTTCTAATGTGTAAAGTAAAACCTATCCCCGATCCCCTTGTATTTATAAGAGCTTTTCCAACAACTGAAAGTTCTATGGTGTAACGCCCATTTATCACCTTAATAATAATAATATTATTATTATTAAAGTCCCATGTGTCACTGCCTCTTCTGTTCTATACAACCTTAATTACACTATTAAGTTCGTGTTTACCTAAGACATGAATTAGCAAAAAATGAGTCATCGAATTATTTTTTCTTCTAATCAGAATAAAAAAGATAAACTCAGAACAAATAAGCATAGAAACAATAATATGGTTAAATCTGGAATATAACCAAAAAGAAGAAGAAGAAGAAAAGGTCCTAGGCTCTACAAATAACAATTCTGTCGCAGTTCAATTCAGAACATCAATGGGCAACCTGGCCGCATCTACAGAACACAAGGGTAAAATTTTGCATGGACAATCAGTTGCGCCTAAAAACATAAGGAATTGTGCATCAAACATTCGGTCTCTTAACTCATCCAGAGAGAAAGAAGATGCTCAAATTGAATAAATGCAAGGGGACGTACAAACATTCTGAATAGGAATCGGGAGTTTGATCTTAATCCAAGCAAACATTTGAAAACTTAAAAACCTCATGAAGTGTAATACTTAATTGCCAATCGACATAGAATTTATAAAATAGCAAAGCCAATGATACTTTCAAGAAGATCAACGTCTCTAAAGCTATAGGAAGTTACAAATACAGTACATTAAAGTAAGTGTGTTCATAAACTGGAAAAAGCATATATGAACATGATGATTACACAAAAACTTAATCTGAAATAGCATTAAAGTCAAATGTAATTTTTAATACTATACAGAAAGGGTTAAAAGACAAATTGTCGTAGACATACAGACCTGATTTGAAAAATACTAGATAGAAAAAGATAAGGGGCTTCAATAAAAAAATTATTGAATTTAAGTGTCAGTTTTTACAATAAAATACTAGTAGTATCAATATCATGCTACAGGGCATTCTCTATAAAAAAAAATTACATGTCAAAATAGGGTACTAGATTAAAGAATATAAAAATAGGGTATTAGATTAAAAAATCTAGCAAGCGAAAGTGCTAATTAACTAAAACCATGCAGAGGATGAGAGTAAATTAGATGTACCTTAATCTGAACAAGTTGAGCTTCGGTAAATTCACTTCCTGATAACTTGCTTGAACAGCCGGGCTTAACATGTCAAAATAGCATATTTGAGTGAGAGAACATCAAGGGAATACATACGTACTAACTAAGACAAAGCAAAAGGTGATCTTTACTAATCCAATCACAAAGAAATACTTGAAAACTGACCTAAAATCAATGATTTCTATCTATACATCATATCAGTTAAAGTACCAGCCATCCTTCAACAATTTAGAGCAAGATAATACAAATAAAGAACTAGAAGAGCTTCCTGCTATTAAATTGAGCATTAAGCAATAATCATGTTCAAAATCTCAGTACACTATATTAAACCACTCAAACAACATCTCTGCAGAAGCTCGCTCCAACAATAAGAACAAAAGTACTTCAATTCGGATTGAATTAATCCAACATACACCCAACAACTCAATCCAGCCCAAACAGTCCCAAAAGGGACGTTATCGGTAAATAATATGAAACAATCACTAGTAAAGTTCAAAGTAAGTTATATCAACAGAACACAATAATATTCACAAAGGACTACCAGAGCCCAAAAGGAACAAAACAAAAAGGAACCTAATTCCATGATACCCTCATGTTGTTCGCTGATGCCTACTAATACTCATCATACAACCAATTATCAATGCCGTAAACTAATAGAAAAAAAATTATCAGTAGTAGCATAAATAAAGAAAAGAGATATTACTAGTCACATAGAAGTCACTGAATGATATTAATAGTGTTGTGAAGTACAAATATTTAACTGATAATGACATCTAATTTAGCTAAAGGTTAAATTAATATCCCTCAACATCCTTTCTGACCCTACTAAGATCATCATTTTCTGGTTGAAAATTGTCGGCAAAATCAACCGAAATGTGAGCATCTATCTCCGTTACCCTCTCTACATCATCTTTGAAAGACATCTCTCCCATATCAAATATCTCCCTAGGTTTCATTGGCCTAGGAACAAACCAACCAAGGTTTCGATGATCTTGAGCAAATATCACTTGTTGAGCTTGCGACACAAACACAAATGGTTCATCACTAAGAAAATCGCCGGTATGTATCAAGTGAGAAAAATTGACAAGTGTGAATCCTAATGTATCTTTCTTTACACCGTTGCCTTTAGTCACATCAGCCCAATCACATCTAAACAAAACAACTTTAAATCCATCATAATAATTCTATAATATCAGTTAGAATGCCATAATATGTGACATCTCCAAAAATAGGTCTTGGGTCACTAGTACTTTGCATAGCTTTGTGTCTTTGCGACCACCATGACTCCACTATTCTGAGTGTTCAAGTCCTTCTCATATTCTTTAGTTCGAAACCTATAGCCATTATTCATGTCGAAAGCTTGAAACCTTCTCGCAATGAAATTTGGACCACGAGCAAGCCATCTAATATCTTCTGTAATTCGATCACTAGCTTCATTATCCAATTCGTTAACCTAAAACATCAAAAGGTAAAAAATAAAAAAGAATTGTTAGCCTATATATATGAATAATACTTTACAATTCAAACTAATTTTCTAAAATGTAGAAAGCAATACTAACACGTTATCGAAACCATTCATGAAACTTTTCATTATGCAAACGATCTATTTTGTGTTGTGCCAAGCGATGTCGCCGGTTTAGTCTTTTGATTACACTCAAGTGTTCTCTACATTGTGGAAATAACATATGTAAACAACACTATAGAGTGAATATTTTTACACATAAACAAGTTTTTTTCAGTTATTTACTTACTTTCTGAACGACTCGACAATTTCGGAATTGCAATTAAAAAGAACATATCGATGTGCATGTGTCCACGTTTTTTCGTCCATCATAAATGCTTGGACTTTTCCATAAGGCATCCTTATATCAAGAAATATGATTGATTCTTGCACCAAGTCACGTCTAGTATCCGCACGATTCCTTATTGACTGATTAGATCTTATCCCATTATCTTCCAAATATCGTGAGCAAAATACTAAGCATTCTTCTGCAATATATAGTTCTGTAATTGAACCTTCTGGGCGTGCTTGATTGCGTACATTGGATTTTAGAGTAAATAAAAACCTAAATAGAAAAAGTATAAGTTATATTCTTCATTTATAGAATATATACTATCAAGAATAAACAAAGTAGTTACTAAATAACTATTTTACCTTTCGATTGGATCCATCCATCGGTAGTGTACTGGACCATCTATTTTAGTTTCATTTGCTAAATGAACAGTCAAATGCACCATAACTGTAAAAAATGATGGCGGAAAGATCTTCTCCATATTACAAAGTGTTAGAACAATCTTCTCTATAACTGTAACAAATGATGGCGGAAAGATCTTCTCCATATTACAAAGTGTTAGAACAATCTTTGACTCAAGCAACTCAAGCTCATGAACATGAAGAACTTTAGCACATAGCGCCTGAAAAAAATTACTAAGTTCAATCAAAATAAAACTTACACTCTCCGGTAAATTCCCAAGTAATGCAAGAGGAAGAAGTTCTTGCATTATAACATGGCAATCGTGGCTCTTAAGTCCAGATAATTTACGTTTCTTAAGAACACATCGTGAAACATTTGATGCATATCCATCTAGAAATTTCACATGCTCTAAAACTTCACAAAACACTTTTCTCTCTTCTGGAGCCATAGCAAAACAAGCATGAGGCAAGTATATTCTTCCTAAAGATTGTTCCCGAGGCCAAAGCTCTTCCCTTATCATCATCTCTTGCAAATCACGACGAGAACTTAATTGTCCTTAGACTTTTTCCCATCATTAAGCAAAGTATTAACGACATTATCGTTTATATTTTTTTCTATATGCATAACATCGAGATTATGGCGCAATAAATAGTGCTCCTAATAAGAAAGTTTGAAAAAAATACTTTTCTTTCTACAAGATTTTTTACGACCACCACTGAAATTCTTATTCATCTTGCCAAAAGTGAACTGAAGACTATTTACTTAATCCAACACTTGTAAACCAGATGGCGGAAGAGGTGCTGATCTCAATTCTTCAGTTCCATTAAAAGATTTTCGATCATATCTATATTTGTGATTAGGATCTAAGAAACGCTGATGACCCATGAAGCAAAACTTCTTGCTATGTTTTTAGTGTCTAGAACAAGTTTCCACGTTACAAGACGGACATGCGAAAGAACCATAAGTGGACCAACCAGATAAATTTCCATAAGCTGGGAAGTCATTTATAGTCCACATAATTGCAGCATACATTAGGAAATTCTCTTTGCTCGAGGCATCGTAAGTTTCCACACCTTCCCATAGCTCAATCAACTCCTCTATAAGAGGTTGCAAATACACATCGATGTCATTTCCAGGTCCTCTTGGGCGAGGAATAAGCAAGGACAGAATAAAGTTTGGTTGCATCATGCACAACCACGGTGGCAAATTATACGAAATTAAAATGACAGGCCATATACTATAATTACTTCGCCTTGTCCCAAATGGGTTAAAACCATCAGCCGCTAATCCCAATCTAACATTACGAAGGTCAACAGCGAACTCTGGATAGCGAGAATCAAAATTCTTCCATGCTTCAGAGTCAGCCGGATGCCTTAAAATGCCATCTTTAATTCGACCCTTCTCATGCCATGTCATGAAATCTGATGTTCTAGATGACATGAACATCCTCTGAAGCCTTGGTTTTATAGGAAAATGCCTCAACACCTTCGCCGGAATCTTTTTCTTTTTTTTCTTCAAAATTGGTGCATCATTGTCGGTACTGTTTTCATCATTTTTCCATCGAGAAGTCTCGCAAATTGAGCAAAAGTCATCATTCTCTTGTTCTTTCCAAAACAATATGCAATCATTAGGACAAGCATGAATCTTTTTATACTTCATCCCTAATCCTTCGATGATCTTCTTTGTTTCATTAAAAGAATTCAATAACTTTGCACCCTCGGGAAGCACATCTATTAAAAGTTTAAGCAATGCGCCAACTGATTCATTTGACCATCCAAAACAACACTTTATATAATAAAGATGTAATATAAAGGACAATTTGGAAAATTTACGACATCCTGGATATAATTCTTCATCAACGTCTCTTAATAGCTCTTTGAACTTCTCAAATTCTGAAGAAAACTGCTCCGTCGGTTGTTCTATCCCAAAATCATCTACATTTGGCTCTGCCGAGTCCCCACAATCCATGTCTATATCTGCTGCTAGATTGTATACTCCAAAAGTATCATGTAACATTCCTATCATGTCATCACTTTTATAGTTTTTCTGTTCTAAATGAACTCTCGGTGAAGGACTTAACGATGATGTTGTTTCTCCGCGATAAAACCAAGAATCATATCCTGATATAATTTCATTGATCACAAGATGATCAAATGCTTCTGCCCTAATTTGGTGATAGTAAAGCACACATTTTTGACAAGGGCAGGGAATTTCTCTATCGATGGAATTGTTTTCAAATGCAAAATTCAGAAAGACCTCAACTCCATCCAAATATTCTTTACTCACTCTGCTATTGTCTACCCATCTCTTAGCCTTACTACTATTATCCATGAGAAAACACTGAAAAAGAATATCAAAGTAGCTAAACTTAACACACTATAAAAACAAAAGAAAATTAATATAACTTTCAAGCAACTATGAATTAACACAAAAAATAACAATATTACATCATGATATAAAAAGATGATTGAAACATGTAAATCCACCGACGAACTCTTATTTTGTAAAGCAGATTTCCAAGAGTACAAAAAATCATGCAAGGATGAATTCAGAAATCAAAATTCATGAAGAAGAGCATAGCCACAGTGTCACGCCCCGGGGTCGAAACTGCGACTCGGGCCCGCCAATAGAAACGCCGCCCATACGGGAATTCTCGTATAGACGAAGCGTCTAACCTGCAAAAAGAAGGATACTATAGCTATACAGATATCAGAGCTGAAAAGTAACTACTGAAATAAGAAATAATACAACTCCAAAAATACAAGTCTGAACCTCACTACAAAAGTCTCTCAAAAAAAAAACTCTCAAAAGTAACTAACAACAATAATCCAGCAGACTGTACTACTAAGCTCCAAAAAGGGGTACAGCTATACTCCAAGAACGGGTAGGGAACGAGCTCGCGACTCCCTTACCTCGATCAGCAACAGAGGAAACAACAACTCTCCCAGAAGACTCTGCAAAACAAAGGAGAGAAAAGAGAAAAAAGAAGGGAAAACCCCAGCGGGTGTGAGAACTACAACCAACAGTAGTTCTCAGTGGGTACCGCCACCAAGCCCGACGGTCTGCCCACTAAGTCTACTAGAGGCATAAGATAACAGGAAAACTATAATAATAAAAAGATAAGCTGGAAAGAGTCTACAGCTATTATGCCTCTATCTACAATGCTCAAAAGGTGATACAGATGAAAATGATGCATTGACTCTAACCCCAATACTCAATCAACCCAATCACAGTGACAGCCACATAGGGTCCAATCAAAACTGCGCCCACCTACTGCCATTACATCCACGAAGGACTGGACTTACGTAGGGAGTCCGTGACTGCCTAAAAAAGGCCCAGCCAGAGGGACTGTAGTAGCCCCGATCCCCGTATAGCTTTCCCCATGACCCACGGTGTGGAACACCAATCATTGGTGTGTCGGATCCGCAACGCGTCAAATGGACGCGTTGGACGGACTCTGTGAGGCTTCTAGATTAAGCCTACCTTCCGGCTATTTTTGTCAGAATTTAAAAAGGGCTACAGGCTAATCCAAGGTCATATTTGGATTCAACGTGGAAAAACGTCAAAAATCGGCTATTTACTTGCCTTTTTCTGAGTCCGGATGCCCAAAAACGAACTCCCGAAAGTTTTCTGCGCATTTTGGTGCATTGGGGAGACCGTGGACCGGCTAGATGCCACGTGGCAGCCTTTGATTGGTCGGCGCACGCGGCGCTGTCCATGGAATTGGCGCGGGTGCAGTGGACCAGACGCGGGGGACACGTGGTGGATCCTGGTTGGTGGGCTCACGCGGTGCGGTCCACGGGCGCGCACGGCGGGTGCAGTGAACCAGGGCGGGCCACGTGGCGGCCCCGGGTTGGCTGGTCCACGTGCGTGCGGTTCATGCAAAGTGGGGAGTGGGTAGCGGGGCAGGTGCAGCGACGTGCGGGGCACGGCGGGTAGGTGGTACGGGCGCCACGTGTCGCCCGATGATTCGCCGCGGTCACCTGCTCCGCTGACTCGGTCGGGCCATGCGTCGGCGCCTGAGGCGGCTTGCACGCGATGTCCGCTGTGCGGGACGCGTGTCAGCGCCTGGGCGATTCGGGAGCTGCGCGTAGCGGGCCGTCGCGGGCCTATTTCGGTACTGTAGGCGCCCGAATCTTTTCGGGCGCCCAGAAAATGGGCCCGAAAACCCATTTCTTGGATTTCTTTTGGGCTTTTTGTGAGAGAGCCTATAAATAGGCCCCTTTACTCCTTTTGGGCTTTTTCCCGAGCTCGAAACCTCTTGAGTCCTCAAGCAAGTTTGATCTTCACATTGTTCTGCATCTTGTGAAGGAGGCTCGGATTTTTTGAAGGCCGCGACATTGACGTCTTCAGCGAGTTAGCTCAGTGCGACGTTCTTTCGTCGGTGGCCCATTTCCGTCGCGTTTCTGTCCACGAGGTCCACAGAGCTACTCCAATAAAATTTTTGAACAATTTTTGTGGCGTCAGATTCACGAGAGGTAAATCTACGATTTTCGTATTTTCCACTCCTCCCAGTTCTGAGTTTTTATTAGAGTTTCTGGTACATTTTCAAGCCCCTGCTTTGCTGGTGGATTTTTTGGACAGCAGCGCATTGTCGGATTTTTATCTCTGCACTCGAGTATTGGATTTCGACGTTTGAGGACTTGATCGACATCTACGCTTCGCGAGGATCGCCGACGTATTTTTATTAAAAATTTTGGAGATTATCTCATAGGTGGTATTTGCGCATCTTCAGGACTGATTTTTCAGCAGTTTGTAAACTTAGAAATTTTGTGTTGATTGTAATGTTTGGACCATATCTTTGTACCCAGGAGGTGTTTTTGGGTGTTTTTGGACCCGTTGGAATCATGGAAATTCGAGGATTATCCCCATGCAGTTTTAGCCTTTTTTGGACTTTAGATCAATTTGCACTTCCAGGTGGGTTGCTTCGTCTTCAAAATAGATGGACAGTTCATTAACTCTATTGTGTAGGGAGCATGCATGATTGTGAGATGTATTAGGAAGCATGCTAGAAAAAGAGAATTGATACTCCTTGTGTTGCTATGATGATCGTGTTGATTTATTGCTTCCTAAATATGTTAAATTAATGTTATCATTGGAACTTGACCTAGCACCCCGTTATATGTTGCATGTTTAACCAGACTAGTAGAAAACTCCAACTTGGGCTAGGTTATTTATGCTTTAGACATTCCCACACTTTTATCTATTATTTTACCTGGACTTAGAGTTTCCTAGCCCGGGTAGTGGGTCGAGTGGTCGGGTTGTTGTGGGATGCATGTTACACTTGCGCCTGGGGGCCGAGTGGAGTCTAGTAGCTGTGTTCAGATCAGTATTTTGTTCTGGGAGCCGTCTGAGTCGGCGATGGGTCCCGGCTGTGTGGTTTTCCAGCCTGTGAGTGAGAGTTGGTATTGTTGGTTACTGTCGATCTTGTTGATCATGGATTTGGACTATAGCCTGCATGAGCCGCATTTGAGCTCGACAGAGATGCGCGGATACTTTCCTCGGTGGGGTCGCGCCCCTCGAGTGCCACTCCGGAGCTGGGCTTGTTACTTGCTACCGCGACTTATCGACGCAGTCCCTCTGGCTGGGCCAATTTTGGCAGTCATGGACGCCCTACGTAAGTCCGGTCCTCCTTGGATGTAACGGCAGTAGGTAGGCGCAGGTTTGACTGGACCCTATGTGGCAGTCAGTGTAGATTGGGTGATTATATTTGAGAGATAGTAGATGCATTATGTTTCCATCTGTAGCACCCCTTGAGCATTTAGATAAAGGCATAGTAGCTGTAGAGTTATTTTCCAGCTCTTTTCCTTTCAGTATTACATTTGTTACTTTATGCCTCTAGTAGACTTAGTGGGCAGACCGTCGGGCTTGTTGGCGGTACCCACTGAGAACCACTGTGGGATGTAGTTCTCACACCCACCGTGGTGACTTTTCCCCAGAGACCCTACTCCAGTTCCTAGTGCTCCAGTTACTGATCCGGCTGATCGAGGTAAGGGAGTCGCGAGCTAGATCCCTACCAGTCTTCTTCTAGTGAGAGTAGATGTACCCTTTTGGTGATATACTAGTACTATCAGTGATTTTGAGATGTATCATGTACTCTTTACTTTTGAGAGTTTTAGTTTTGGAGTGACTTATGTATTGTGAGGACCTGGCATGTACTATTTGATGAGTTGTATATATTTATTTTAGTAGTTTACTTTTCAGCTCTGATATCTGTATAGCGTAGTTTGATCTTTTGCATGTTAGTCGCTTCGTCTATACGGGGCTTCCCGTATGGGCAGCGGATCTGTTGGCGAGCCCGGGTCGCAGTTTTAACGCCGGAGCGTGACAGACTGCGTCGACAAGTCGCGATAGCAAAGTAACAGGCTCAGCTATGGAGTGGCACTCGAGGGGCGCGACCCCACCGAGAAAAGTATCTACGCATCTCTATCGAGCTCAATATGGCTTATGCAGGCTATAGTCCAATCCACGATCAACAAGATCGACAGTACCCAAATCACCTCTCTAACTCACTAACAGGAAATACTCGAACAGTCAGGACCGCTGTCAACCCAACGGCTCCCTAAAAAGGACATCAACTCCACATGCAAACTCACTAGCTGGGTAAACTCCACAGCCGTCAACAATGAAGGGTCCGGAAACTCCGAAAGACTAGAACCTACAACTCAAATCAAACAAGAACAGACTCTAGGCATAGCCTCTCGTTGTTCTCGACCCAAAGAAAAAGGCAGCCCTGAGAACCCAGACCACTCGAATCCTCTCGAGTGGAGAAGTTTACAAAAAAAATGTGACATTTATTACTGAAAACTATTTTTCACTCAAACCCACGCGAGGTGAGGATTAAAAGTAGTTCCTTTTTGAAAAACCATCTTGATTTGAGGAAAACCCATTTTTAATGATTTTTAGTTCTTTTAGGAAAAACAGTTAGAAAATAAATTTTTTATTCCCAACCCCCGAAGGGCTAATGCCTTCGTCCAATCAGACAAGAATAGACTCCGGCGACCCTTCGATGTTTGGAAGAAAAATATTAGTTGACTAAAATCATGTGTGTCCAAAAAGGTTCTGCGTTCAAGGTCCTGCTATCACTGGTATACTACTGCCACTAACATAGTGGCGACACATAAAACAGAGAAACACGACATCCCGGGACCACCGTTTACCCAAACGGCTCTCGCCACAGATATAAGACCAGCTACATCTACCTGACTCCACTCTGCCCCCAAGCACGAGAGTAACATGCATCGTACACTAGAATATAAATCCCGACCACTCGGCCCACTACCCGGGTGAGAAAAACACTATGTCCAGGAATAGAATGTACAGTGTAGATGTCTAAAGCATAAATGAACCTAGCCCAAGTGAGAATTTTCTACTAGTCTGGTTATACATGCAACATATGACAGGGTGCTAGGTCAAGTCCAATACTAACATTTAATCAACACAGCTAGGAAGTAATAATCAATATGATCAGATTCACCACACTAGAAAATCCTATCTGATACAACATGCTTTCTAATACTGCTCACATAATGCATACTCACTAACAATATAGAGTTAGAGAACCGTCCACCAGTTTTGAAGACGAAGTAACCCACCTGAAGCGCACGTCAATCCAAGATCCAAATAGGCTGAAACTGAACGGAAAACAATCCTCGGATTCCCACGATTCCAACGGGCCCAAAAACACCCAAAAACTCCTCCTGGGTACAAAGATATGGTCCAAACATTGCAATCAGTCAAAATTCCCACAACATACATACGGCTGAAAAATCTGTCCCAATGAAGCTTAATTACCACCTACGAGATAATCTCTAAAAATTCCAATAAAAATACGACGGTGATCGTCACGAAACGTAGATGTCAATCGAGTCCTCACAGGCCGAAATCCGATACCCGAGCGTGGAGATAAAAATCCGACAAGCCTCCACTGTCCAGAAAAACCAACAGCAGAAAAGGGGTTCAAAGATATTCCAGAAACCCCAATAAAAGCCCAAAACTAAGAGCGAAAAATACAAAAAACTGAGATCTACCTCTCGTGAAACCGACGCCGCAAAAATCATCCAAAATTTCCTTCGGAGTAGCTCTGTGGATCTCATGGACCGAAACGCGACGAAAATGGGCCACCGAAGAAGAAACGTCGCACTGCGCCGAATCGCCGAAGCCGTCGATGTCGCGCCCTCCAAAAAAATCCGAAACTCCCTCGAGAGATGCAGCACAAGATGATCAGCAAGGTTGCTTGAGGGCTCTGTCGCAGAGGAGCTCGGGAAAAGGGTATAAAGGCCCAAGAAACCGGCCTATTTATAGGCCTCCACCAAAAAAGCGAAAAATCCAAGCTTAATGGCTTTCGGGCCCATCTTTCGGGCGCCCGAGGGGTTTCGGGCGCAAATAGTGCTCGAAACTGCCCCCCGGCCCGTCCCGCGACCAACGCCCGGATCGCCCAGCCCCCGACACGTGTCCCGAACAGTGGACAGCGTGTGTGTAGTGGTCCAGATCCCCATGCAACCTTTCCGGTGAATCCACTGTGTAGAACATCTAGTGTTGGTGTGTCTGGCCCATAGTGCATCAAAAGGATGCCACAGCCCTGTGAGGTATCTTTAGCTGATTTGGCCTTCGGCTGTATTTGTCAAATTTTAGAAAAGATTTTGGGCCAAACAGAGGTTGGATTTGGATTCAGCGCGAAAAAACGCTTGAAAACGGCTATTTGCTTGTTAAATTCTGAGTCCGGATGACCAAAAAAGGACTTCCGAAAGTTTTCGGGGAATTTTGGTGCATGGGGGAGACCGTGGACCGGCCTGGAGCCACGTGGCGGCCTGTCATTGGCCGGCTCACGTAGCTCGGTCCACGGGGAGGCGCGACGGGTGCATGGACCGCGAGGCGGGACGCGTGGCGTGCCCGGAATGGCCGGCGCACGCGGCGCGGACCAGGGAATTTGCGCGGTCTCTGTGGACCGGGTGCAGGGACACGTGGCAGCCTGGCGTTAGCAGGTTCACGTAGGCGCGGTCCACGGGAGCACGGAGGAGCGCCTCGGGGCGCGTGCACGCACAATGGTCAGGCGGCGCTGTCAGCCGCACGTGGCCGCGCTCGAGTGCGGGCCACGTGTCGCCCCGCCACTGGCGGGCCGTACCTACCCCGGTTGACCAGGCGGGGACACGCGGCCGAAGCTTAGCCGCCCCGCACACGCTGTCCGCTGTGCGGGGACACGTGGCGGGCGCAAGAAGTTCCAGGCGCTGCGTCGGACGAGGAGACGGTGCGACCGGCGGATTCGGGCGCCCGAAAGGTGCGCCCGAATCCGGCCCATAGCTTATTGGGCTGGGCCTACAAATAAGCTCTTGAGCCTTTTTTCTTCTTTTTTTCTAGGATTTTTCCACAGAGGGCTTTAGGAAACTTCTTCATCTCACAGTGCCACATACTTTGGAGGACTTTGAGGATTTTTGGAGGTCACTATTTCGGCATTTTCTGTGATTCGGCGCACAGCGACGCTCTCACACCGGCGGCCCGTTTCGTCGCATTTCAGTGCGCGGACTCCCCCGGCTTACCCCGACCTCCGATTCAGGCGATTCTCACGCCGTTGGCTTCACGACAGGTAGGGCTTCGATTTTTGTGTTTTGAGCTCCCCCTCTTTTCGAGTTTATCTTGGAGTTTCCCGAGCTTTCTTTTGACCCATTTTTCTTCGCGGAGTTTTGGACAGCACTTGGGTATTTCGACGATATCTTTGCGCACAGGCGTCGGATAGAGGCGCGCCTATAGTCGTTTTGCATCTACACAGCGCAAGGAATGTCCTCAAATTTTTCTGGATTTTTCTGAGTTCTCCCCGAAGGTGAAAAACCCCTTTTTCCAGAGCTAAGTGCTACAGATTTCTTGTACAGGATTCTTTGAGAGGGTCACCTTGTCGGATTTTTATCTTGATGTGCGGAACTCGGTTTTGAACGTGCAGGTACTCGTTTCGATCGACTCATCGCGTCGATCGTGACAGTATTTTTTCTAGAATTTTCAGAGCCTTTCTCGCAGGTGAAAATAGTGCAACTCTGGACTATTAGTTTTGGGACAGCTTGTGTTTGGGGTATTTGTATGTTTAATTGTGTACATTTTGGGGGTATTTTTTGTACAGAGCTTATGGCGGTTGACTTGCTTGGGTGAGGACATCGTTTGGACGGGGATTTAGCGTTCGAGGTGGGTGATCGTCGTGAACCTCTTAATTTGGACTATCCACTAGGCTTATTGGATTAATACTTATATAAAAGGTTAAAGTGCATATGTGGATAAATTGGCATGCTTGTTGGATTAAGTGCATATGTGGATAAAATGCTTGTATGAGTTCAAGATTGCTACATTAGTACTCGCCTTTGGATGAAATTTATTATCAGGAAATGTAGTATCATGCTAATAGATATGCTGACTAGTACATTGTGATTAATATGCATGTGGTATAGGCGGGCATCGATCATGTTAGTACATAGTGTTTTATGCGATTACTATTATCCTGGAATAGCATGCTTTGATAATTACTTGAACATCGATACTCATATTTATTTTACCATCATGAGGACTTTTGCATGCTTGTATGGTCACCTAATTAGGCCACCATTTTCTGCTACACCATCATGCTGGAACTGACTTAGGAGAAATCATGTTTTTCATTTCTTCTCCTGTTTCTAGGCTTAGGGGGTGTTATGCTCGGGTTCGAGCAGGGGCTAGGATAGTGTAGTCAGATATTGGGGATTTGGGACAGGCAGGCTTTGATGGCAGGGTATTGCGGCAACCGCGAATTTTGGACGGTTGACCAGACAGTTGTTATTGCATCAGATTGGGGGAGAGGGATCGGGCTTCCTTTAGTGGATGGTTTTCCACTTTGATTAGTGTCATGATCCAGTCCTGCTGACTTATACTACTATTATACTTATTACTCAGGCACTTTACTCGTGTGGGTCGCTCCCCTCGAGTGCCACTCCGGAGTGTGCGATATACAGACTTTGAGTCCTTGAGACTCCTATCCCCTATCGGTGTTATGCATTGGCCGGCATACCCGATTTGGCAGGCATAGCAGGCAGTACTAGTGTTTACTGGTGTATAGATTGGGTTTAGTCAGGCATGCATTTATATTCTGATGCATACATTTAGCCATTCTTCTAGCTTGGTATTTTAGAGGCATATTAGTGGTAGCGTTTTCATCAGTAGTTATATTTATAGCTTACCATCTTTGTTTCTTTCTTGCCTCTGGTAGACCTAGTGGGCATGTCTGAGTTTGAAGTCTACCCCAAATTGAGAGACTACTGTTTTCATAGTAGTTCTCACCTCCCCACTATTTTTCTTTTTCTTTTTCTTTTTCCCCTTTGTTTCGCAGAGTCATCTGCTGGAGTTACGGGACCCTCCTCGGCGGATCGAGGTAAGAGGATCGCGGATTAGATAGCCGTCTACCTGGTCGCGAGTTTAGCTGTTTGATGTATCCCCTGTACACTCAGACAATTGTACTTTTTCTTTCTTTTGGGCCTGGCTTCTGCCAGTAAGTTGTATTATTTGGTGAGCTGGGAGAGACACTTGTATATTTGAGAGTTTCCTTTTTGTACTCTTACTTTCCAGCTTTATCTGAGATGTATTAGTTGTAGTTTACCTCTGTTTTATGCTCTTTCATTATCTCATATATCTGAGCAGGTTACCAGCGCTTCGTGTACACGGAAAATTCTGTGTGCACGGCGGATCTGTGGACGGCCCCGGGTTCTGGTTTACACCCGGGGCGTGACAGTGTGCGGGGCCGTTGGGGATCCCCCGCGTGGCCCGACCCGGGGTCGTGGGGTGGGTGGTGCCCGCCAACCGCCGGGCGCCACGTGGTGCCCCGCGTACGGCGGTCACCCGCCCCACCTGCCCCCGCCTGCTCCCCCTGATGCGTGGACCGCGCGCGCGTGAGCCGGCCACTCACAGACAGCCACGTGGCCCGCCTCGGCGCATGCGCCAGCCCGCGTGTCTCCGTAGACCGCGCCTCGTGAGCCCGCCAATCCGAGGCCGCCACGTGTCTCCCGCGCCCAGTCCATGCACCAGCGCAAAACTCTGTGGACCGCGCCGCGTGCGCCGGCCAATCAGCGATCGCCACGTGGCATCCGACCGGTCCACGACTTCTCCCATGCACCAAAATGCGCAGAAAATTTTCAGGTGTCCGTTTTTGGACATCCGGACTCAGAAAAACACGAGTAAATAGCCGATTTTCGACGTTTTTCCGTGCTGAATCCAAATCCGACCTCGGATTAGCCTGAAGCACTTTCTAAAATCCGACAAAAACAGCCGGAAGGCAGACTCAATCCAGAAGCCTCACAGAGTCCGTCCAACGCGTCCAATTGACGCGTTGCGGGTCCGACACACGAATAATAGGTGTTCCACAACGTGGGTCATGAAAAGTTGCACGGGGATCGGGGTCACTACACACAGACAGAGCCAGTAGAACTCAAGAACTAGAGTGAATACCGTAGCTTAGGCCTCTATATCAGAACTGTAATCGAAAGCACAATCAGAGACTCGCCACTCCTAATTGTTCAAGCACTGCAGTAGCAAAAAAAGTTAGCTTTAAATCAATCTGGAGAAAGAATGTTGTTTAGTCTAGTAGTTAGTTTTTTTAAAAAAAAAATATCTCAGTGAACAGATAAAAATAGGCTGTACGAATGTATAGATTTACTAGATACAAGTGAAACTTAAACTGTCGAATAAAAATTTAACAACTAAAATAAAAAGCGGCTAGAAATTTAGAGACTAAAAGACTAAAATAGTTAATTATCCTAAGTAGCGGCTTTTGCAACAGTAACAAATAAAAGCTTATTAAGTAGCTAGCTACTATCCAAAATTGTTTTCCTTATTTGTATTGGGTGTGCCATTAAGGGATTATGCAATGTTACTACTAGAAACAACAATGTTTCTAGTGATGTTAATAAGAAGGTGAATGTCTTTACCAAACTGTACTATCAGAAGAGAAAATTTTTAATGATAACAAGTCATAGAAAGAGACTACCTCTTGTGGAACAAAGTCAGGGATTTGAAGTGTGAACCGCATAGAATGAGGAAGCAATGCTCGCTGCAGAATATCGTGCACCTTCTTCTCGTCTTCGAGTATTTTCTGAAGCTGAGCAACCTGCAAACGGAAACTCTTTTCTCATGTTATTCGGTTTCAGAACAATTAATTAACTCTTATTGCTTTGCACCATTTGTTCAATTAGTACTTCATTAATCATAAGATGAAAAATGCTGTCGCATTTTCATTTTTTTTTTAACCTGAATTCACTAGTAATTATGTTGTTTCTTATTGCAACTTTACAGATTAATTAAACAGTTCTGTTTTGTATAGAATCGAAGCTCTTTTGCAGCTTCTAAAGTGAAGTGCTTTTTCCAAACAGAGATATGTTTGGTGTTATTACTTTGTCAAATTAATAACTTTTCCCTGAAGCAGAAATAATTGCGTTTGGCTACTGTGGTGGTTGTCTTTGGTATTGTTTGGTTCGGGTACAAAGGGGGATATCCCCCCCTTTGTACCCAAACACTTTAGAATAGGGGGGGAATTCGAATCCCCCCCTTTTGCCCACTGTCCCGGTACAAGAGGCATTAGTCCTCACCCCCCCCCCCCCCCCGGAATTACCCACTTTTCTCTCTCCTCTATTATTGCCCCTGTCATATTTTCCCCTCCCCACACCTCTTCTCCTCTCTCATCTCTCCTCTTCTCCCATCTCCTCTCCCATCCGACGCCCTTGAACCTTCTCCTTCGTCCTCGCCGCGCTTCTCGGTAGCTTGGTGGAGTGGGCGGAGCGGGACTCGTCGTGGAGGAGGTGGAGGTCGGAGAGGAGCGCAAAGAGGGCGTCCATGGCGGATCGGAACTCGCCGACCTCGGAGAAGAAGAGGGCGAGGTTCGCCTCCTCCGCGGGCGTAAGGCCCCCAGCCTTGAGATCCACGCCGGAGCCCTCGATCGACGTCGCCTGCTTCTTCAGTTCCACGTAGTCGAGGAACGATTTGGTCATGAGATTGTTCATCTTCGACGCGCAACTGCGAGAAATTGGGGGAAATTTTAGGGGAATCCGATCAAGAAATCAGTAGAGAAAAAAAACAAAAAAAAACAAAAAAAAACAAAAAAAACCTACTCTATCAATCTGATTAGATTTTTCAGGTAATAATTTGAATCAAATTTAGCGAGAAATGTACCAAAAAAGGGGGGATTAATATTTAATTAAAATTCCAAATTAATATTAAATATAAATAATTAACACTACTTTTAACACTAATTAACACTTAAAATTGATTTTTTTAAATTATATATCTTAACAGAAAAATTTATTATAATTTTTAAATAATATTAATCATTTTTTACATATAAATAATTAACACTAATTTTATATATTATCTAATTAATTACATTATAAATATTACAATTATTATATTTAAAAAGTTATAATACAATATTTATTTATCAATTTTTACCCCCATATAAAAAGGTAAGGGCATTTTCGTCTTTTTACTCAAAAATTAACTATTTATCCCTCTTATTCTTCAATCCCAACTAAACACTATTTTTCTTATACCTGGTACTAACCTATATCCCAACCAAACACTATTTTTATTTATCCTACCTTATACTCAACTTTATACTTGTACCTGGTACTACTAATTCTTACTAATCCCCGAACCAAACGATACCTTTGAGTACACCGTTGGTAAGTAACAAATTTTCCTATAACATAAAACAACAAAAAAAGAAGATAGATATAGAAGTAACTATTACAACTCAAAACTACAACTATATGTATTTGCACCACATATATTATATTTGTGGAGACTTTATGCTTCTTCTTATCACTTTGTTATGCTTTTGCTAATGATTTAAAGAAGAGCATGCACTACATAGCCATTAGGGGCGGCCTTGTCAATTATTTACTCTATAAGGCTAATCAAAGGCATTAATTGTCCATATGATAATGCGTACAAAGAGATGCTCATTTTACTTTATTTCACAAACTATAGCAGAATAAAAGAGTAGGTATGCTTAATAAATGTTTAGAGAAAGCAAAATCATTGTAACAACCGTTTTCTATATTGCAGGTGGATGCTAGTACAAAGGATTCAACAGAGCCACTGCCACATTGAGCGCCGGCGCCCTCGCCGTTGGCGTTCACTGGATTGCAGCGAAATCGGAAGAAAAAGTGGAGCCTGTTATCCTCAGTGCCTCAGTTTTTGTACTAGGTATTAAACAAACTCTAACATGGATACTAGAAGAATCAATTCTTTTTCATCCTTTTCTTCTGATGGGGAATCACTACAAGAATCAGCATCATGAAACAAAAAGTTACCAAAATGAGATGCGCAAGCGCAAACCGAGATCTTACCCGAAATGGCCTTGAGCACGGCCTCCTGCGGCGGGCCCTGCTCGTCGGGGTTGGGCACCAGCGACGACGAGCGGGGCAAGGGAGCGGCCGCGGCAGCGGAGCCGGAGCGCAAAACACTAACTCTAGATCATCGTCGGAGGAGGAGGAAGAAGAGGAGGAGGAGGTGGGGGAGGGGACGAGCTCGGACAGGGCCGAGGGGAGGGGGGATAGAAGGGATCGGGAGAGAGGGGATGTAAGGTTCACGCGCGCGTGAGCTCGAGCTCGGAAAAGGGTTTCACCAGGGTTTCACTAGGTATCATTTGGATTGGGATAAACCAGAATGAGTTATACCAGGTATAAGTATAAATCTGGTTTAAACCTGGTTTAAATCTGGTATAAACCTAAATTATATTTGGTTGGGAATGAGGCTTAAACCTGGTATAAGAAAAATAGTGTTTGGATTGGGGTTGAAGAAAAAAGGAGGTATAAAGTTGACTTTTATGTTCAATGACGATGTGACCTTCATTTTTATGTATATTATAAATTTGATAATTAAAGAATATATTAGAATTTTTTAATTATAACAAATCTTATATAATATATTTAATTAATTATATACTATATCAAATTTTATTTAATTTTAATTAGTCTTAATAAATTTTTTTAACGCGTCCCAACTCGGTCTCTCACTAGCGTTCGTTCCCTTAAAATTTATAATTATATATTATATTTAATTAATTATTCTTTTTATTATATTTATAATTATATATAATTTTTTATATAATTAATTATTCTTTTTTTATATAAATATATATATATAATTATATATATTAAAATTTATAATTATATATAATTCTTTTAAGGATTAAAATTTAATTTTAATTATATATTATATTTAATTAATTATTCTTTTTTTTAATAATTTTTTCAAAATTAAAATTTTAAAATTTATTCAAATTTTAATTTTTATTCATTTTAATTTTTATAAAAATTTTAAGTGGGAGCAAAAAAAAAATGTTTATTTTAAAATTTTAAGTATGAGTAAAAATTTTAATTTATAAATTTATATAAATTTTTAAAAAATTATAAAAATATTGTATAAATTTTAAAATTAATAATTTTTAAAAATAAAATAAAATTTTTAGATTTATTAAAATATAAAATAAAAAAAATTAAAATTTTACAATTTAAATATTTATTAAAATTTAAAAATTTTAATAAAAAAAAATCAAACGAAGTAAAAAAAAAAAAAAAAAAAAAAAAAAAAAAAAAAAAAAAAAAAAAAAAAACCGAAGTATAAAAGAAAAAAAAATCAAGTATAAAAAAAAAAATGGAAAAAAAAAAAAAAAAAGAAATGCCCCTTCCCAAGGCATTTCTGCCTTAATTGGGAAGGGGCGTGGTTGGGGGGATATTCCCCCCCCCCCCCCCCCCCCCCATACCCGGTATGGGGGGAATATTCCCGTGGGGGGGGGGGGGGGGGGGGGGGGGGGGATATCCCCGTTTGGTGGGGATATCCCCAAACGGGGATATTCCCGTTTGGGGATAAAGGGGGGATATCCCCCCTTTATCCCCAATCCAAACGGGGTGTAGGGGTCGGGAGAGGGGGCGATCTCGAGCGCGCGCGTGTTCAGAGGAGGGGAGGCTTGGGTTTGGTTTGTGGTTAAGGGTTAAAATTTTAAATTTAAAAATTTAAAAATTTAAAAATTATAATTTGAAAATTAAAATATATAATTTTAAATTTTAAATTTTTAAATTTTATTTTAAAATTTAAAATTAAAATTTAAACTTTAAAATTTTAAATTTTTAAAATTTTTAATTTGAAATTTTTAAAATTTGATTTTAAAAATCAAAATCACTTCTTAAATGCTCTATTGAGACAAATGCTCAAAACCACATTTCAAATAATAGCCAAACATCCATTTATTTAACATAGAATTATTCGTCGGTAAAAATTTAAAGTTTAAAATAATTGCCGCTAAAGTACTAGTTGTAATTATTTAATAGCGGTAATTTTATAATCGCCGCTATTAAATTGCTATAAAAGGCCTATTTTGGTGTAGTGGTACATGTCAGATATTGTTTGGCACTAGCCTGAGGTCCTCGTAACCAGCAGTGGCACATGATTGAGTATACTTGCTCATTATTATATTTGATGCATGTACACAGTTACTGTTTTCATACTAGCTTTACAGTTATTGTTTTCATACTAGCTAGCATTTCTTACCGCTTATTACATACTTTACCGCTTTTTGATTATTGTTGACCAGTATGTATGACTTGCTTGTCTCCGGCTCGTTATACCCATAGAGATACATTCAGTTGTGTCACACACCCTTTGATGACTTTTTTTTTTTAAGGTTCGTCAGGTGGTGAACTGTCTATACGATGATGTGAGATTCATGTGATAGAGATGTCCCGCTTTGCTAGTTAGTGCGCTGGCTGATTATCATGCTTTCCAATATTTTAGAGATTTAGTATTTTCCTTATGATTATCATGCTATTTGGATTAGTAGACATCATATTGGATCAGTGTTAGCAGTTTTATGGATTTTGGTATTCAGTTCACATTAGTTAGATATTGTTATTTGCTTAAAATGTTTAGTTGTTAACTCTGATTGCAAATGATGGTATCATTGTACTTGCCTAATCGTGCGTGTATAGGGAGAACTTCGTACGTTTGGATCGTGGATCTGCCCATGTCCTTGGGGTTATATTTTCTAATTCTGATTTAAAAAAAAAAAGATTAGACCGCTTTTAAATTTCGGAGCGTGACCCTTGGCCATGGTTTTCTAAACTCGATCTGATAAATAACACAGGACTAACTCCCTAATCTATCAAGGGCAATATATATATTCTATATTGATGTGCACTCTATTCTTACGGTGAACCTGCTACAGCCAACATACACCACATGGACCCAAATGGCTAGGGACTAAGTGTATGTATAGTCAAATTACAGCATCCCCATTGTGAATAGCCGAAGCAACGCAAGCCAAAGGACCGGTCATACTACTGCAATATCGAGTAAGTCACTGACGAGTGAGTAGACATCCAAAGTTACACTATTGCAACATCGAGTAAATCACTGACGAGTGAGTAGACATCCGAATAACTTCTCGTGTTGGTCACGCTCGATACCCAGGCCATCTTCTCCAATAACTAGCTGCACATTCGCTCCAATGTTCCAACACTATTGGCTCAAAACTCGTTTAACTTAAAAGAAAAGCGATCTATATATCAATTTTATCGAACCAATCACCGTCCATGTGATGATCCATCGATTGAGAATATTTAGAAATTAATTATTAACGATATATGTCTCAAATTCTTAACTCTTAAAAATATGTATCATCATCTTATTAATTTTTTGGATAATTTATGAATACACAAAAAATATGAATAAAAATAAAAATTTAATTATATTTATAATGTAAAAAGTTATATATATATATATATATATATATATATATATATATATATATATATATATATATATATATATATATATATATATATATATATATATATATATAGCTAGGCTGGAATACTATTAATAGTACCAAGTCATTGCTGCTATTAAGTTTTTAACCCTTGGATTAAAAAATATGTGGTTGAGATGATAGTGGGTCCCTTAGGTTTAATAGGTGGTTGAGAAATAGTAAAATCTAACGGGTAAAAATGATCAAAGGGGTTGATCTAAGGGTAGAAAACTTGATAGCATCAATAACTTGATACTATTAATAATATAGTAGCCGGACTATATATATATATATATATATATATATATATATATATATATATATATATATATATATATATATATATATATATATATATAGGCTGGAATACTATTAATAGTACCAAGTCAATGGTGTTACGGCATTTTGGTGTTGGCATATTTTGTGAGTCAAGTCAGTGAGTTGAGTCGGAGTCTTAAAGGGATCAAATTGTCAATCAGCAATCAAAGACTTAGAGAAGATTCAACAAGAGCTCAAGTTGACACTCAGTGTCTTGAGTCTTAAAGATTGAAGATGAAGAATTGTGGATCAGTTACATCAATCTCAAGAAGAAAGTATTCAAAAGGATCAGGTATGTTTAACTAAATAATTTTGGTGATCCGAATACTTTCTTATAGTGTAGAAACACTTGGATGAATTTTTAATTGCATAAAAATCAAAAACTGGACATGGGACATGTTCAGGATCCGGATCAGACAATCCAATCCGGATCCCGAAGGGTATTAGTTCATGTGCAAATCCAATCCGGATCCAAGCCTATTCTGATCCGGATCCCGAACATTGGATGTTGCTGAAATTCATGAACGATCCGGATCGGGCCTTTCAATCCGGATCCCGAACCCTGTTTTCTGGAATTGTCAATCTCGTTACGACGATCCGGATCGCAGTAAATCCGATCCGGATCGCCGTCCTGAAAAATTCCAGATAAGGTAAGTTTTTGATTCTTATCTCTTTCCAAAGGTTTCTAAACTATAAATAGACACTTAGGGTTTCTCAAGAACGTGGGACAAATACCGAAAACACTCGTGAGCAACCCTAGAGGCTAGGTTTTTACCGTTCTTCTTTTTAGCCTCTTTTAGGTCAATTCGACGGTTCTTCCAAGATCTATCTTTTGTCGAATTGATCTAGTCTTTGCTTAGAGATTTCTTCTACGGTTCTTCAATGATAATCTAAGCAAAGGATCACCATCGAAGCCTATATTCTTATCGGCTGAGTTTGCGTCGTGGATTCGACGTGGCATCGTGGATTCGATGTGCTAAAGGCATTTCGTGGATTCGAAACGTGTGCTCGTGGATTCGAGTGGCGTTCGTGGATTCGAACGTGTGCAGTGGACGTGCAATCGGTGAGCGCAAGGTCCGAAGAAGTTGAAGGAGGGGTTTGAGTCCGTGGAGTCAGTAATCACCTTGTTATTCTTCTTTTCTTAGTGGATTGTTATTGCGTGTTGGTCCCGTGGTTTTTCTCCTGGATTGGAGTTTCCACGTAAATCTCGGTGTGCTATTTTTTTTTATTTCCGCATTGGTTTTTATTTTGCACTGAGATTTGTTTTTTAAATATTACACCTATTCACCCCCCTCTAGGTGTTTGATAGTACCTATTTAGATCCTTGTGGATCCTAAATAAAAACCTACAATTGGTATCAGAGCGGGTTTTAGGTTTATCTATCATGTTGGGTGAAAGTGGTAATATTTTTAGACCTCCTCTTTTTGATGGGACCAATTATGCATATTGGAAAGTGCGGATGAGAGCTTTTCTCATCTCAATTGATGAGCGTGTTTGGCAAACCGTGGAGTACGGTTGGGTACATCCGGTTGAGGAAGTAGGAAATTCTACTACCCCAAAACCTCGCTCTAGATGGTCTAAAGAGGAAATCGAAAGATCTTCTTACAATGGGAAAGGTATGAACGCTTTATATAATTCTCTTTCCTCGACTGAGTTTACAAGAATTTCCGCGTGTGAAACCGTGAAGGAAATTTAGGATATTCTCAAAATTACACATGAGGGTACTAATCTTGTAAAAATTCAAAAGCTCCAGATGCTTACAAGTCAATTTGACTCTATTCATATGGAAGAGCATGAATTGTTTACAGATTATTACACTAGACTTCAAGATGTAATTAATACATGTGCTAATTTAGGAGAAAAGATCCCGGAGTCGAAAATTGTAAGAAAGATACTTCGGACTCTTCCGGAACGGTTTAGGGCAAAGGTTACCGCCATTGAAACCGTTAGTCATCCGGATGAGATGAGTGTAGAGGAATTAGTAGGTGCTTTACAAACTTATGAGATGACTTTTCCTACTAATCAAATTTCTTCCAAGTCTTCTTCTAAGCTTACAGGTATTGCATTCAAATCAACAAAGGAAGAAGATGGCGAATCGAGTTCCGACGATGAAATCTCTTTTGCCGATTTTGAAGAACAATTGGCGCGGATCACAAAGAAATTTCGTCGGAAATTTTGGAAGAATCGAACCGATGGATCTTCATCCACGAAACCATCTAAAGGATCATCGGGTTCTAAATCCTCTAAACTCAAAGGCGTTGCAAAACCTTCTAAAGAAAAAGAAAAAGATGATTTCGAAGGGGAAATCCGATGCTATCGATGCAAAGGCTACGGCCATATTTCAACGGATTGTCCTTCTAAGAAATCATATAAAAAGAAGGCTTTGCAAGCAAAAACTTGGGACGATTCTAGTTTCGATGAATCGACCTCAAGTGAAGAGGAAAAAGAAAAATTTGTTGCTTTTCATGCCTCTCAAATTCCCTCTTCTAATTTGTGCTTATCATCTTTAGTCACTGACTCTATTCCTTTGATTTTGCATGAAACATCAACATCCGAGGAGAGTCATCAAGTGAGGGGGAGTCGGACGAAGAAGAACTCGTTGAGGCATACCAACAACTTCTTGCGGAATCAAAGAAGATGGCCAAGCATATCAAGAAGTTGAGGAAGCAACGACTTGAGGTTCAAGACGAGAATCAAGCTTTAAAGATCAAACTTCATGATCTCGAGGAGGAACAAGGACGTTTATTGGATAACAATAAAATCCTCCAAGAAAAGTTAAACCAATCGGAGACAAACGCTAAATCATATATGGACAAGATTGGTTTTCTTGAAAAGCAGTTTGAAGAAATTCATGTCACCAACCAAGCTTTGACCAAGCAAGTTCATGAACTCAAATCCGACATACAAAGGCTTTCAACCGGTTCCAAGAAACTTAATTGTATGTCCGGATTAGGTCAAACAAGCAAGGTTGGTTTGGGATTTAAAAAGAACCAAACTGTGAAGGCTTCAAGTTCCACAATAAATTGAAAGGAAGAACTTGTCACCTATGTGGACTTGAAGGACATTTGGTGAAGAATTGCCCGAAAAAGAGAAAGAAAAATCCTTCGGCAACTTCATCTACGGAGCGGACTCAACGGATTCAAAAGACACATCAAGTCAAAGGAGTTCACTCAACCCACCAAAGGTCCGAGCCACAACATCAATCATACAAGTGGATTATTGCGAGGCAAAGACCTAAGGTGGATCAACAGTCAAAGCGGACAACCCCCGGCCACAACGAATCAAGACAACCCAAAATCCAGCGATTTTGGATTCGGAAAGGTGATATCTTTCCTTGTCTTAAGTTCTAAATAGCTTATGACTGTATGTAATGCTTTGATTGGTTTTCCTTTCATATTTTTCTTAATCTTTGCATTACATGTTTTCAATGCTCTTTGTTTTTATACTTTGTTTTTGAACAAAAAGGTTTTTATTGAACAAGTGCATTGAATAAAAAGGGCTTCACGTTCATTCACTCCAAATTAATTTTATATGGATTATCAACTTTACTCCATAATCATAATCTTGAAGATACTTCATTATAGGAGTTTTTGATAGTTATAAGCATCAAATTTTAGAAATCATGTGTGATCTTTAGATGCTTAATCTATCTTGGTTGTGTGAATTCTTTGTGACAACACAAGTTGAGCATTGGTTATATTGACTTTAATTGCATCTTTTCACGCATTTAGAAATCTATTATGCTTTTGACATCATAATATTTCGATGTTGCAATGATCATTTATGTTAATTAATTCATCTTTTAAGTGATCAAAGTCAATTTCTCTCTCAATGATCTCTTGGTATAGTCATTATCTTATTTGACTATTTAGTCGAGTATGAATGCGGGATCAATTTTTGGTTGAATACCTTATATATTAAATAATTGATAGCCAATTGAGGGGGAGTCAAAGAAAAGTAAAATGCTCAAAAGATGTGGAAAGAGTTACATCCCAATGAGGAGTGTGAAAACTACCACCACATGGAGGAAAAAGATACCCCATGTATGCCAAGCAATTTTTTAAAAAAAAATGATGATGAAATGCATGTTGAAATACTTGACTCTGTCAAATTTCAAGGTTGGTATAAGGTGGGATTTTTAACGAAAGATGCTCAAAGAGCCACTCTCTTCAACAGATTGTCTAGATATATTATCTAACTTATCTGGGATTTCAAACATCTATTGATCTTGGTATTTCATTTTCTTTACCAAATTGATGATTTGATAAAGGCATTACGCATAAGATCATGTTAGATGTGATTGAAGTTGTTCAACTTTAAGGGTTTTAATTTTCATAAATTTTCGTTTCATTTTTGAGTATTTTTGATAGATTTGGTATAATCTATTTCTTGTTGCATGAAACGATGACTTTTGTTTAAAGTTGATGCGCTAAAGTGCTTACATACTTTTTCTGATCATATATCTCAATCTCAAGAAAGGGTAGAATTCAAGATTGATGTCATTTGGAAATCTCCGTAAGTCATCTTTGTAAATCCGTTACATCTTGATAGAGTTTGGATCTCAAGATTATTTTTGATGACTTGTGTTTGATGAATATAACATGAAAAACTGTTTATAATGTTTTATCTTTGTTTTTCATGATTTAGGAGTAAATCTTTTTAATTTTGTGAAATTAATTGGATTGAATGGCATCTGTGTGAATTCATTGTTTAAAGCACTTAAATTGATTTCTTGATGGAATACAAATCGGTATTTGAAAAGATTCTAAAATCTGGATTTGTTTCAAGAAATTATTTGATTTTTGCTTTCTGGTACCGGTACGCAATCTGCATTTTTGTTATATACCGGAACTGAGCTTTTATCTCTCTTTCTCTATGAACTAATGTTGTTAGTGATTTCCTTTTGTCTAGTATGTTCACTGTTTGACAATTTGTGACAAAAAGGGGGAGAACAGAAAATGATGATCGTATCACAAAGGGGGAGAACATAAATGCTCAAGACAGGGGGAGAACATGGAGAACATGGAGAACATGTTAGAGATGCTCAAGATAGGGGGAGATAAAGAAAAGATTGAAAGAGCCGAAAAACAAAAGAACCAAAAGGACGAATCAAATGTAGGATTTTAATTTCTAACGACTAACGTTTGATTTTGTTTGGAGTTTTGTTTTGCAGGAATTACATCACTTTAAGACTCCAAGTCCTAAGTCATAGAGTATGTTCTAGGACTGTTTGGTTCAAATGTAATTTTGTATTTATTGGATCTTTCACGCAAAGAAAATCAATGTTTTGGTGATGACATTGAATTTCGAATTTTTTGGTTTAAGATGAGTGACTTGAGCGTTTTTATGTATTTTTGGGTTTTGTCACGAAATTGCCAAAGGGGGAGATTGTTACGGCATTTTGGTGTTGGCATATTTCGTGAGTCAAGTCAGTGAGTTGAGTCGGAGTCTTAAAGGGATCAAATTGTCAATCAGCAATCAAAGACTTAGAGAAGATTCAACAAGAGCTCAAGTTGACACTCAGTGTCTTGAGTCTTGAAGATTGAAGATGAAGAATTGTGGATCAGTTACATCAATCTCAAGAAGAAAGTATTCAAAAGGATCAGGTATGTTTAACTAAATAATTTTGGTGATCCGAATACTTTCTTATAGTGTAGAAACACTTGGATGAATTTTTAATTGCATAAAAATCAAAAACTGGACATGGGACATGTTCAGGATCCGGATCAGACAATCCAATCCGGATCCCGAAGGGTATTAGTTCATGTGCAAATCCAATCCGGATCCAAGCCTATTCTGATCCGGATCCCGAACATTGGATGTTGCTGAAATTCATGAACGATCCGGATCGGAAAGTTCAATCCGGATCCCGAACCCTGTTTTCCTGGAATTGTCAATCACGTTACGACGATCCGGATCGCAGTAAATCCGATCCGGATCGCCGTCCTGAAAAATTCCAGATAAGGTAAGTTTTTGATTCTTATCTCTTTCCAAAGGTTTCTAAACTATAAATAGACACTTAGGGTTTCTCAAGAACGTGGGACAAATACCGAAAACACTCGTGAGCAACCCTAGAGGCTAGGTTTTTATCGTTCTTCTTTATAGCCTCTTTTAGGTCAATTCGACGGTTCTTCCAAGATCTATCTTTTGTCGAATTGATCTAATCTTTGCTTAGAGATTTCTTCTACGGTTCTTCAATGATAATCTAAGCAAAGGATCACCATCGAAGCCTATATTCTTATCGGCTGAGTTTGCGTCGTGGATTCGACGTGGCATCGTGGATTCGATGTGCTAAAGGCGTTTCGTGGATTCGAAACGTGTGCTCGTGGATTCGAGTGGCGTTCGTGGATTCGAACGTGTGCAGTGGACGTGCAATCGGTGAGCGCAAGGTCCGAAGAAGTTGAAGGAGGGGTTTGAGTCCGTGGAGTCGGTAATCACCTTGTTATTCTTCTTTTCTTAGTGGATTGTTATTGCGTGTTGGTCCCGTGGTTTTTCTCCTGGATTGGAGTTTCCACGTAAATCTCGGTGTGCTGTTTTTTTTTATTTCCGCATTGGTTTTTATTTTGCACTGAGATTTGTTTTTTAAATATTACACATATTCACCCCCCTCTAGGTGTTTGATAGTACCTATTTAGATCCTTGTGGATCCTACATTATAAAAACCTACAAATGGTGCTATTAAGTTTTTAACCTTTTGATTAAAAAATGTGTGGTTGAGATTATAGTAGGCCCCTTGGGTTTAATAGGTGATTGAAAAAATAGTAAAATCTAACAGGTGAAAATGATCAACGGATTGATCTAAGGATAGAAAATTTGATAGTACCAATAACTTAATACTATTAATAGTATAGTAGCCGGACTCTATATATATTGATCTGGCCGGCTTTTAGAGCATACATATAACACGAACATCTTCGGTAATAACATTGGCATAGTTCGTGGACTCTACTTGATGTACTTTAAGGTCCCGTTTGGTAATGGATTAAGATAGAATTAGCTAATCCTGGGATAAGTATAAAGTACGGAACTAGGATAAAAAAGTGTTTGGGATGGTTCCAGAGATAAGAGATTTTATGTTTGGTATGAGAATGGGGAATAAGAAGAATAAAGAGATTAGGTTGGGATAATTTACCTTTTTGCCCTCAAGATTTTATATGTGATAAAAATTGTTAAAATCTAATTAGTTCGTTTTAATTAATAGATTAACACTTTAAAAAAATTAAGATAAAATCAAAATCATAATCAAATTATATTTTTTAAAAATAATATTTAATTTAATATTTAATTTTCTCAACTTAAATTTAAAATTTTAAATATAAAATTTCAATATTTAAATTTTAAAATTTAAAATTTTATAATATTAATTTTAAATTATAAATTTTAAACATAAAATTTTTTAATTTTCAAATAATAACTTTTACTTTCTTCGTTTTAATTAATGGATTAAAGCTTTACAAAAATTAAGAAGGAAAAGAGAGAGAGGAGAGAGAGAGGGATTTGTGATGATGAGAGTGTATTGGAAAGAGAGAAAGGAGGGGAGAAGGGATAGTTTGGTAAAAAAAAATTATAAAATAATAAGTAAGAACCGTTGTTCCAGCTTAATCTGTTTGTACTATTACTGTACCGAATAATTCCTGATGCGTTTGGTAGAATAAGAGGGATAAACTCCTTATTCCTCGTTCTAAGGGCCTAAGATTGCATGAACAATTTTTAATTTGGTTGTCCAATTATACCATAATATAGATTTTTTTTGTTTATGCATTTGCTATGGTGCCATTGCAATTTTATAGAAATAATAAAATATAAAAAAATTAAAAATACTTATAAATTTTTTTAGAGTCTTTTAATTTAAATTATGATGTTTTTAACTACCGTATTATCAAACTAGCCTTAGAAGACGAATGGTACAACAGGAAATGCTGATCCTTTCTTTCCTGGATTTTAATTTTAATGACTACAGTCAGATTAGCTCCTCGTTCCTCCATTGCACAGAAAAGGAAAATTACTTTGTTTGATAGGTGGGAATAGAATTTAATTACTTTGGCATTAGCCATTTTCTTTAGTGGTCTGTTATAATCGTAATGGTAAAAGTTATTCCATCTGAGAGTGGTTCCATACTAATCTCAACGTAACTCGTCAATATAAAAAGATCACACGAAAAAACTTTGACATGACAATCTCATGAGAAAATGATGGCAAAGAAAATTCTGGATGAGTTTCCAGGGTTGCTTGATTCTATTTCTTATTCCAATTTTAATTATAATTATTTATGAAATCAATATTATTTGTACATTTAATATATATATATATATATATATATATATATATATATATATATATATATATATATATATATATTATGCCCCCATCCAAAGGCCAATATTTGATTTTTATTTTATCAAACTTTTAAACATCAAAATGGGATGGTGTAAAATTTATACTTCTCTTATTATTGTATACTTTCTGATAGAAAGGTTGGGAGCTATTAGGCTTTCATTTTTAAATCTTAAATACTAATTATAAAATTCTTAGCTAACTATTCTAAATATAAACAGTAATACTGATTTTTAAATATTAACTTTATCCGTTAGTAATATGTGCTACAGTCTAACAAAACGGTTTAGCATGCACTAACATGCTGAAAAGCACTCACTTTCACGGAAAGGACAAAATATTTGACAATGCCCTCAATCTTGTATCGCTTTCGATCTTACGTTTGACGGTGCATAATTTTTTTATTGCGATTGTGAGGGTAATTTTATAATATTGGAGGGTAGAACATAAAAAAAAGGCTTGTAAAAATAGGTGGTTTTGGAAATATAATTTCAAAGAAAACTTTTGATCTAAGGTGACATTATTTGGTGGGATTGTAATTAATTTTGTACTTAAAATTAAGATAATTGTGTGAAAGAGGGAATGCTAATTTTCCAGCAGCACGCAGGCCTAGAAGTGCTGACATTTGGTGTTCGAAAATGTGGGCCCAGCATTCTCCTTCTTTCTCCTTCCAGAATTTGATGGGCCCCGCCACCACCCGTCCCCTCCCCCTACGGTCAACTTATTGCGATGCAAATGGCTCTACGGGTCTCAACATTACACAGCTGCCTGACGAAGCCCATCACCGCTGGTCCCACACTACAGGATCGAAGAAATCGTCTGGTCGCTTTCAAAGAGGAAAAAAAAAAAGAAAAGATTTATAACAGTTTTTGAAATTGAAATAACCATCCAGAATGGAGAAGATTGATTTTACGAACGTGCTGGGTGACGTCACGAACACGCCATACCGCACGGGCAGCACCGCGTGTATATGTTATAAACAACAACAACAATAATAATATAAGATTTTTTAACTATTTTAATTGATTTAAATTAACATAAAAAGCTATGTCAGAATTTTTTTTTTTTTTTTCCATACTAAAAAAAAATAATTGATAAATTTAGCAAAAAAATTTTAAATTTTAAAATTTGGATGAGTGATATATAAAATTTATACTCTATTTATAGATACATAAATAAAATTGTTATAAATTAATAATATAAATTATACTAATGATATTCAAATTATTGTATGCCTTTGTGTTTTGGTGCTTGATCATTATTCATCAGATTAATTAATTGGAGGATTGCAATCAAGCATGTCCTTATATTGCACCACCCCTAATGCCCTAGTATTTATAGAGTACTCAAAATTAAAAATTTTAATTTATTTGATGCACTCTATGAATGAAAGAAATTTATATTTCAAAAATATATAAGTTTTACATACATATAATTTTATGAATCAAATGATATTATTCTTTGTGTATTGTTGATTAGTGGATTATTTGATGGTACTTAGGCAATAGATTTTTATACAAATTTATTATGTCTATACCTATCTATTATTTCTCTTATTTTTACCATGTGACGTTATTTCCTTCATCGTTGAGTAAGGCTCCATCCCGAGCCAGCTCAAGTTCTCCATATATTTTTTCCTTTTTTTGTTTGAACCGAACCGAATTACAGGCTGAACCAGCTCAAATTCTCTACATATTTCTCTCTTTATTTGCTTGAACTGAATCAGGTCACATCTACTACATCCTTCTTTCTTGTTTGAACTGAATCGGATTACACATGTGGATCATATTTTTCTATTTCTTTGCTTAAACCGAACCGGATTTCTTTATTTGAACCAAACAACCGCCTCTTTCTCTCACTTGGGATGTTACCTTCACCACCGCCTCTTCCTCTTCCTAAGCTTGTTACCTTCACCACCACCTCTTTCTCTTAGTTAGGATGTGTTGGGGCCAAAAAGTGGCTGCACTGCGATCGGCCCCTAGGGGTGACCCTCAAAGATGTCGAATGCGCCGCGTGCCAACAGATCAAGCGATCGGGCCGAGGAGAAATTAGCTCGGCCGGGTTCTCCTCTGGTAACTCTCACGACCTTTCAACTTAGAATAGCCGAATCGGGTTTACGGAGGTAGAGAGGGATTGCTGAATTCAATTTAGAGTAGCCGAACCGGATACAAAGATAAAGACGCGACTAAGGAGCCGATTATAATTTTGTATATGTAGAAAACACAAATAAAGACACGGTTGATTGGTTGATTGACACTTTATAGAACAAAAATGACATGGTTGATGGGCCGATTATATCTTTATATTGTTTGGGAAGGGGATACAAGGAAGAAGGTATAGATAGAAGGATTACAAGTAAGCCTATTCCTAAAAAAGCAATAAAGAAAGCAAAAAATGCAGATATGAAAAGTTAAGTTAACCTACTCCTAGATAAATGAAGAAGCTGGGGTGGTACCGGGCTTACAAGGTTGTCGGACCCCTTTTCTGCGATGGTTCGGGTATTTATTGTGAGGACTCGGATCCCCGCGATGAGATTACTGGTCGATCGGCAGCTTATGGAGGCCCCTGTGGTGTGTCGGCGGTGTTTGTGCACAATCTGGACACAAGTGATGGAATTCGGGTGTTAAATAGGTCACGTGGGTAATCGGATGACCGCGTCAAATGTTTAGACGTGGTTTCTCGCAAAACGGATATCAAAATTAGACTCAGTGCGAAATTTAGGTTAAGAACACTTATCTGGATACCTTCGGCGAATTTTAGAAGTGAAATTTGGCAAAACGGACATCGGAATTGGATTCAGCGTGCGAAAACGATCGAAATGGACTACTTACTTGTATTTTTCAGAGTCCGGATGTAAAAACACGATTTTCGAGGCAAGGGTTACTGTTCCGGCGGCCGGGGGGTAGCGCCGGCGGCGGCGGGCAGCGGCGGAGCGCGGCGGCGCGGGCGCGGGCAGGCAGCAGAGCAGGCGCGCGCGGTGCAGCGCGGTCGTATGCCACGTGTGTGAGGACCCGAATCCCCACTTTTGGGTTTATTGATGGATTAGTGGTTTCTGGGAGTGTATGTGCACTTGTCGGACCCCAAAAATGGATCCCTGGTGTAAATGGGAGCAAGATTGCTTAGCAGGAGGCCCATTTTGGGTGATTGAGGTTTTTGCGCGCGTATTGGAACCAAAGAATTGACCCGACACGAAAAATAGATCAAGTTCACTTTTTCGGGAATTTTCGACAAATTTTAGAAGTGGAATTAGGCCAAACGGACATCGGATTTGGATTCAGCGCACGAAAATGATAGAAATGGGCTATTTACTTGTATTTTTCGGAGCCCGGATGACCCGGCACGGATTTCGAGGCTATGGGTACTGTTCCGGCGCCGGCAGGCGGCGGAGCGCGGCGGCGTGGGCTCGGGCACGCGGCGGAGCGGCCGTGTCACGCCCCGGGTGTAAACCAGAACCCGGGCTCGCCAACAGATCCGCCGTGTACACAGAATTTTCCATGTACACGAAGCGCTGGTAACCTGCTCAGATATAAAATATACAATAAAAGAGCATAAACAGAGCCGAACTAAAAGAACTAAAAGTAATCTCAGACTGAAATAAAGTACAAGCTGAAATAAAAGTACAATAAACTCCCAGCTCACCACAAATATACAACCAGCTGGCCAAAGCCAGACCCAAAAGTAAACTACTGTAGTCTGAGATACAAAAGGGGATACAATAAAAGCCTAGCTAATCTCTCGGTCGGGGTAGATGATCTAGCTAGTCGGCGATCCTTTTACCTCGATCTGCCGCTGAAGGCCCAGCAGCTCCCACAGATGACTCTGCAAAACAAAGGGAAAAAAGACAGAAAACAACAATGGGGGTGAGAACTACTAGATAAACCAGTAGCCTCCCCTAGTGGGTAAAACCTCAAATGCTGACGCACCCACCAGGACTAAAGAGGCAAAAGAAGGGAACAGTAGTAAGCTATAAGGCTGCTGAAAAGGAAACTGCTACTACAATGCCTCTAAATGCAGTGCCAAAAAGATAACTGTATGCATGCAACTATAAGGCTAACCGCCCAAATAAACCCAATCAAAGGGCCAGGAAGTGCTGGCACTGCCTGCTCTGTCATCACTCACAACTGTCCAACTGACCGGCACCCGTCACGGTCAAAAAGCCTACTCCGGAGTGGCACTCGAGGGGAGCGACCCACACGAGTAAAGTATCTCTGTATCAAGCACCTCTGTAACCAATGTCTCACAATAGCGGGACTGGATCATGACTATGATCAAAGTGGGAAGACTCCATCCACTAATGCAATCCCGATCCCCAATCTGATGTGATAATAACATCCGGTCAACCGCCCAAATTCCGCGGTCACCACTGAACCCACAAATCCCGATCTGATAAAGTAAAAACATCAGACTGACCGCCTAACGTCCGCGGTCGCCACTATGCCCCATAATCCACAAGACAAGTCTAAACTGCCCAAGACTCAAGGTCCAAACTACACTATCCCATAATCCTGCTCAAACTCGAGCATCATGCATCGACATAAAAGAAGAACGATAAAACATGGTTTCTCCTAAGTCAAGTCCAATAATATAGTGTAGCAGTAAATAATGGCCTTACTAGGTGTCCATATAAGCATGCAATTGTCCATTTTAAAAAGCATTAGAAAAGTGACTAACGTGTATTGCAAAGAATTATTTTAAAACATTAATATGATACTTATTTGCATGCGGGGTTAAGGTATAGCAATTGTCCAATAATATTGTCCCAAGTTTAACACATAAAGGCTATCAATTAATTTAGGGGGCAATGCATTAGGTTCTCACACCAAAAGTTACTTGTCACATTAAAATTGGGAGAACTCTAATACTCCTAGTGAGTATGTCAACAATGAGGGAAGCACAACCACCCACTTCGAAAAGCGTGCACCACACCTGAAGAAACCCCGCTGCCCGCTGTCCTCTAAGAAACGGTCTGCCGAATACAGTGTCCTACAACAACACACATTGCACACGGTGTAAATATACAAGTCCCAAACACAGATTTTGCTGTTTTTGTAACCAGCACGCAAAACGAGGCATTTCACCTCTGTCCCGAGCTCCAAAAATCCCAGAAAATTCACGGTTGCGTTCCTCGCAAAAAGTAGGCCCAAAACGACTATTTAAACGCCTTGATCCGATGCTCCTACGCCAAGATATAAATCGTTGAAGTCGCCGCTGTCCAAAATTCTACACAGCAAATGGGGGGTCAAAAACACCTCGGGAACCGTGCCAAGAAATCGGAATCCAGAGAAATCACCAACACGAAAATGAAGTCCTACCTCTCAGGAACACACCGGCGAAGAAATCGTCGAAAACAGACTCCTGTACTACGCAGGGGGCTTCTCGGACTGAGATGCGACGATAATGGGCCGAAAATGGGGAAAAACGAGGCGCACTGTAAAATCCGGATCGCCATTGTCGAGCTTCCGAAAAATCTAGAAATCCACCATGAGATGTAAAATTAAGAGAGGAACAACTTTGTTACAGTGCCCACCCTCTGGTTCTCTCTCTATCTCTTGAAAAACCAGAAAAAAGAGGGAGGGGATGGCATATATATAGGCCCAAAAAACAAATTGAATAATGACGGCTGTGTCCCCGGTTTCGGGCGCCCGAATCTTTCGGGCCCCGAAACCGGGCCCAAACAGTGGCCCGGCCCACAAAGGCCCACTCCGCACAGCAGATCCGGCCGGACCCGGGAGCCGTCCAACCAGCCCCGGTGTCCGACACGCGTCCCTCGCATAGGGAACAGCGCGCCCGACGAATCGGGCGCGGCCACGCATCCCCCTGCGGGGCGGCGGGGGTGGTGGCGCCAGCCATTGGCGTGGCGCCACGTGGCTGGCGTTGCCCCGCCGGCACGCCAGCCGGCCCCGCCTGCGCGCCTGCGCTGCGCTCGGGTGCGCGTACGGCCGCAGGCGCGCGCCTGCGGGTGCACCGCGCGCACCTGCGCCCACCAACCCGGGGCGGCCACGTGGCGCGCCCCGGTCCACCGTGCACCGCGCCACACCCCGCGCCTGGCCGGCTTGCCCGAGCTGCCCGCGCGCCGCGTGCACAACACCGGCCCAACCGTGGGCTGCCACGTGGCCCGCAGGTCCACGGTGCACCGGCGGCCCACTCCGTGGACTGGGAAGCGTGCGCCGGCCCAATGAAAGGCCGCCACGTGTCAAGGCCGGTCCACGGCTTCCCCCCGTGCACCATTTCGCACAGAAAACTTTCGGGTGTCCGTTTTTGGGCATCCGGACTCAGAAAAATATAAATAAATAGCCGTTTTCAAGCGTTTTTCCGCGCTGAATCCAAATACAGCCTCCGTTCAGCCTGAAACTATTTCTAAAATTCGGCAAAAGCAGCCGAAGGTCAGGCTTGATCCCAATTCCTCACGGAGTCCGAATCAACACATCCCTTTGATATGTTGGGGCCCAACACACCAACAATAGGTGTTCCACACCCCGAAACAGGGGGAAAACCACTGGGGATCCTGGGACACTACATCCTCCCCCACTAATAAAAGTTTTGTCCTCGAAACGAAAATCATACCTCAATCCTGAGCCTCGAATAGGTAGGGGTAGGCGTCCATCATCTCTGACTCGAGCTCCCACGTCGCCTCGCGCTCATCATGATTGCTCCAAAGGATATTCACATAGGGGATGGTCCGATTGCGCAATTCTTTCATCTCCCGATCTAGAATCCGCAGTGGGCGCTCCTCAAATCTCAAATCCTCGCTGATCTCGAGTGGTGCAAAGTCGATGACGTGCGACGGGTCGAAGACGTACCTCCTCAGAGTGGAAACATGAAAAACATCGTGGACACCAGCAAGTCTCGGGGGGAAGTGCAAGTCGGTAAGCAACAGGCCCGATACGCTCCAACACCTCAAAGGGCCCAATGTATCGGGGGTTGAGTTTCCCGCGAATGCCAAACCTCCTGATCCCTTTGGACGGCGAGACTTTTAGAAATACATGATCTCCAACCTGAAACTCTAAGTCTCGTCGCCGAACATCAGCATAGCTTCTCTGTCGACTCTGAGCGGTCTAAAGATGCTGTCGAATCACTCGGACCTTCTCCTCTGCCTCTAGCAGTATATCTGGCCCCAAGGTCCGTCTCTCGCCTACGTCACTCCAATAAAGTGGTGATCGACACTTGCGTCCATACAACGCTTCAAACGGAGCCATCTGTATGCTCGCTTGGAAGCTGTTGTTGTACGCAAACTCAACCAAAGATAAGTGTCGAATCCAGCCTCCGCCAAAATCCAAGACGCAAGCCCTCAGCATGTCCTCCAGGATCTGTATAGTCCGCTCTGACTGCCCATCAGTCTGTGGATGAAAAGCTGTACTGAATCTGAGCTGAGTCCCCAAGGCGGTCTGCAAACTCCTCCAGAAATGCGATGCAAACCTCGGATCTCTATCTGACACAATGGAGGCGGGTACTCCATGCAACCTCACTATCTCATCTAGGTATAACTGGGCTAGTCGCTCGAGTGGCCAAGTAGTCTGCATAGGCAAAAAGTGCGCTGACTTGGTAAGTCGATCCACAACTACCCAGATAGCATCTGCTTCACCCTGTGCCCTCGGCAATCCGACCACAAAATCCATCGTAATGTGGTCCTATTTTCACTCGGGGATTGGGAGACTTTGTAACTTGCCAGCTGGCACTCGATGCTCAGCTTTTACTTGCTGACAAGTCAAACACTGAGCCACAAATCTCCCAATGTCCCTCTTCATACCGTTCCACCAGAAGTGTGTCTTGAGGTCCTTATACATCTTAGTCCCTCCAGGATGAAGGGTATAAGGTGTATAATGGGCCTCTCGCAATATCTGCTCTCTGATCTCAGCATCCACCGGTACACATGCTCGGTCCCTGTACCTCAGTACTCCCACAGCATCCACTGTAAAATCCCTTGACTGATCACTCGGGATCTGATCTCGAATCCTGGTCAAGTGGGGGTCCTCACTCTGTTTCTCCCTGATCCTGTCCAGCAGAGTGGGCTGCACGACTAAGGACGTCAGTCTAGCAGAGACCCCAGGGGACACAACCTCTATCTCGAGCCGTCTCATCTCCTCTAATAGCGGCGCCTGGTCTGTGATCAACATAGACAAACTCTGTACTGCTCTCCTGCTCAATGCATCAGCGACCACATTAGCCTTGCCTGGGTGATAAAGGATGTCCACGTCATAATCCTTTAATAGCTCTAACCACCTGCGCTGCCTCAAGTTCAGCTCCCTCTGTGTGAACAGATACTTTAAGCTCTTGTGGTCGGTGTAGATCTCACAATGCTCTCCATACAGGTAATGGCGCCAAAGCTTCAGTGCAAACACCACGGCAGCAAGCTCCAAGTCATGGGTAGGGTAATTCTTCTCGTAATCCTTGAGCTGTCTCGATGCATAAGCAATTACCCTCCCTTCCTGCATCAACACGCAACCGAGTCCACTGTGCGATGCGTCACTGTAGATCACATATCCTTTCCCCATAACAGGGAGGGAAAGGATAGGAGCGGTCATCAGTCTATTCTTCAGCTCCTCGAAGCTCCTCTGGCAGTCCTCACTCCAGATAAACTTAACTCCTTTACGCGTCAACCGAGTGAGGGGTGTGGAAAGCTTCGCAAAGCCTTCCACAAACCGACGATAATAACCAGCTAATCCCATGAAGCTGCGCACCTCTGATACAGTCGTCGGTCGGGGCCAATCTCGAACTGCCTCAATCTTCGCCGGGTCTACTGCCACACCAGCGGCGGAAATCACATGGCCCAAGAAAGCTACATCCCGAAGCCAAAACTCGCACTTTGCCAGCTTAGCATACAACTTCTTCTCTCGTAGAAGTTGTAGCACAGTCCTCAAGTGCTCCTCATGCTCGGCCTCGCTCCGGGAGTAAACAAGGATATCATCAATGAACACCACCACAAAACGATCCAAAAATGACCGAAATATCCTGTTCATCAAATCCATAAAGGCGGCAGGGGCATTAGTCAATCCAAACGGCATAACTGTAAACTCATAATGCCCGTACCGTGATCTGAAAGCAGTCTTAGGAATATCCTCGGCCTTCACCTTCAGTTGGTGGTAACCAGACTGTAGATCGATCTTGGAGAAGACGCAAGACCCTTGCAGCTGATCAAAGAGATCGTCGATGCGCGGCAGAGGGTACTTGTTCTTAATGGTTACTTTATTCAGTTCCCTATAGTCCACACACAGTCGAAGTGACCCATCCTTCTTCTTCACGAATAGCACCGGCGCTCCCCAAGGCGACACACTTGGTCTAATAAAACCCTTATCCATCAAATCTTGCAGCTGTGCTTTAAGCTCTCGCAGCTCAGCCGGTGCCATCCGGTAAGGAGCCTTAGAGATTGGCGCAGTTCCTGGAACTACGTCAATCACAAACTCAATCTCTCTGTCTGGCGGCATACAAGTCAGCTCAGGTGGAAAAACATCCGGAAACTCGCGAACAATAGGAATATCCCCGAGTCCCGGTGCCGCCGTAGGCCCCTCAACAACACTAGCCAAAAAGGCTACACATCCTCGATGAATCATCCGCCTCGCACGGGAAGTCGAAACCATAGAGGCAAAGAAAGCGCTCTGACATCCCCGGTATACCAACACCTCCTGGCCTGGCTCTCTAAAAGTGACAGTCCTCGCGGCACAATCAATAGTCGCGAAATACCGAGCCAGCCAGTCCATCCCGAGAACCACATCAAAGTCCCTCAGCTGTCTCAAGACCAACAGGTCTGCTGGCATAATCCAGGACTCGATCTGCATCGGGCAGGACCAACAGCACTCCTCCACGTGCAAAGTGTGATCGGGAATCTGAACCTCTCGTGCACGTGGCAAAAGTCCTACCTCTAACCCATGTAATGATGCAAAAGATCTACTAATGAAAGAATGCGATGCTCCAGTATCAAATAAAGTACGAGTCCTAATGCCAGAGAGTAAGGTGATACCTGCCACCACATGGTCTGCTGCCGAAGAGTCCTCTACCTGCGCAGCATACACTCGCCCACTCTGAGCTGGAGGGCGATAATCTGTGGGATGGGAAGAAGATGGCTTGCTCGCTGGAGCATAAGGCTACTGAGCCGTCGACCGCTGTTGCGATGATGATGGGGAAGATGCTGAAGAAGGGGCGGCGGGGGTCGAAAAGGGGCACGAAGCTCGAATATGCCCGGGCTGTCCACATCCGTAGCAACGACCCCACCGCTGGTCGCAAGTGCCCGAAAAAAACTAACCTCCACAGAAAATACAACTGCCGGGGGCCCGTTGCTGTCGTGACTGCTGCTGCTGCTGAGACTGCCGCTGTCGTTGAGGCTGCCGCTGCGACCCACGCTGCGATGACTGTAATCTCTGCTGCTGCTGCTGCTGGGGCCTCTGGGATCCACCAGGCCCTCGCCGCTCAGACCGTCCTCAGCCGGGAAACTGTGGCTAAGACAGTCGTGGCGGCCTCCACGAACTAGCCTGTCCCCCAACCTCCGGTGGCGGTCGCTTCGCCCCCGGGATCACTACGGGAGCTGGAGCTACCTCCTCCATCATTGCCTCCTCGCACTCCACATAGAGCGCTTGCTCCATCGAGGCCTCCAAGGTCTGCAACCTGCGTGAGCGAACCAGTTGAAAAATGTCCCGGCGCAACCCTCGCTCGAACATGTAAATCCGGTAAGCCTCATCTCTAGCCACGTGCGGTACACATGCCAACAACTGATTGAAATCCATAATATACTCATGCATGGGACGATCTCCCTGTCGAAGGTTTCTCAACTGCTCCTCCAATCTCTGCCGGACGCTCTTCGGAAGAAGGCCCCAAGAAGAAGACTGCGGAACTCCGCCCAGGTCAAGAGCTGAGCCCCAGGCGGACCAGCTGGTCGCACCCGCCGCCACCAAGCCTCAGCGTTGCGCTCCAAAAAGTTCGTCGCCAATAACACCTGGTACTTCCTCGATGAACAGTGTCTCAAAGCGTCGCTCCATCGCCGTGATCCACGACTCTGCCTCCCACGGCTTGGCGCTCTGCCCCGAGAAACGGGGCGGGTCAAACTGGCGGAACCTCATCAATAAGTCAACCACCTCCCGCTGCTCTGCCGGGGTCAAGGTCCCGTCAATCCAGATGGCTGTCCACAAGTGCCCCGAGCAATAGGGGATGCCGGGGTCACCGGTACAGCTGGGGGAGCCACAGCAGGGGAAGATGGTACGGAGAACTCTCCGGGGTGCTACAACTGGCTGCACCCTCTGCTCTAACATCTGCGTCAGCCGACCCATGGCCTCCTCCTGACGCCTAACAGCCTCTGCCATCTGAGCCATCTGTGCCTGTAGCTCCTGCACCTCACTCTGCTGGCCCTGCCCGGACTCCTCCTGCTCGGGCTCAGAGGAAGAAGGCTGAAAACGCGTCAACATCCTGCGTCGCGGAGGCATCCTGCCACAAGAAACCACAATCAGTATCATAACCCCACACGACCCAATCTAGCGAAAGTCAAAGACATCCCCCTATTTCTGCGACTTTATGTTGTCTGCAGCCAACATAACTGTCCACCAGAAATTGGGTATGTCGATCCCTCCTCACTCACTGGAAGAGTCAAATAAATAAATCAACGACTTTCGCGAAATGTCACGTCTCTCGCGCCCTATCATCCTAGGGTCTGCCAAAAGCCTAGGGTTTCCTAAGTCCCAACTGACCTATCCCTAAGCTCTGATACCAACTTAATCTGTCACGCCCCGGGTGTAACCAGAACCCGGGCTCGCCAACAGATCCGCCGTGCACACAGAATTTTCCATGTACACGAAGCGCTGGTAACCTGCTCAGATATAAAATATACAATAAAAGAGCATAAACAGAGCTGAACTAAAAGAACTAAAAGTAATCTCAGACTGAAATAAAAATACAAGCTGAAATAAAAGTACAATAAACTCCCAGCTCACCACAAATATACAACCAGCTGGCCAAGGCCAGACCCAAAAGTAAACTACTGTAGTCTGAGATACAAAAGGGGATACAATAAAAGCCTAGCTAATCTCTCGGTCGGGGTAGATGATCTAGCTAGTCCGCGATCCTCTTACCTCGATCTGCCGCAGAAGGCCCAGCAGCTCCCACAGACGACTCTGCAGAACAAAGGGGAAAAAGACAGAAAACAACAATGGGGAGTGAGAACTGCTAGATAAACCAGTAGCCTCCCCTAGTGGGTAAAACCTCAAATGCTGACGCACCCACTAGGACTAAAGAGGCAAAAGGAGGGAACAGTGGTAAGCTATAAAGGCTGCTGAAAAGGAAACTGCTACTACAATGCCTCTAAATGCAGTGCCAAAATGATAACTGTATGCATGCAACTATAAGGCTAACCGCCCAAAGGAACCCAATCAAAGGGCCAGGAAGTACTGGCACTGCCTGCTCTGTCATCACTCACAACTGTCCAACTGATCGGCACCCGTCACGGTCAAAAGCCTACTCCGGAGTGGCACTCGAGGGGAGCGACCTACATGAGTAAAGTATCTCTGTATCAAGCATCTCTGTAACCAATGTCTCACAATAGCAGGACTGGATCATGACTATGATCAAAGTGGGAAGACTCCATCCACTAATGCAATCCCGATCCCCAATCTGATGTGATAATAACATCCGGTCAACCGCCCAAAATCCGCGGTCACCGCTGAACCCACAAATCCCGATCTGATAAAGTAAAAACATCTGGCTGACCGCCTAACGTCCGCGGTTGCCACTATGCCCCACAATCAAGACAAGTCTAAACTGCCCAAGACTCAAGGTCCAAACTACACTATCCCAAAATCCTGCTCAAACTCGAGCATCATGCATCGACATAAAAGAAGAACGATAAAACATGGTTTCTCCTAAGTCAAGTCCAATAATATAGTGCAGCAGTAAATAGTGGCCTAACTAGGTGTCCATATAAGCATGCAATTGTCCTTTTAAAAAGCATTAGAAAATGACTAACGTTTATTGCAAAGAATTATTTTAAAACATTAATATGATACTTATTTGCATGCGGGGTTAAGATATAGCAATTGTCCAATAATATTGTCCCAAGTTTAACACATAAAGGCTATCAATTAATTTAGGGGGCAATGCATTAGGTTCTCACACCAAAAGTTACTTGTCACATTAAATTGGGAGAACTCTAATACTCCTAGTGAGCATGTCAACAATGAGGGAAACACAACCACCCACCTCGAAAAGCGTGCACCACACTGAAGAAACACCCCGCTGCCCGCTGTCCTCTAAGAACGCCGTCTGCCGAATACAGTGTCCTACAACAACACACATTGCACACGGTGTAAATATACAAGTCCCAACACAGATTTTGCTATTTTTGTAACCAGCACGCAAAACGAGGCATTTCACCTCTGTCCCGAGCTCCAAAAATTCCAGAAAATTTACGGTTGCGTTCCTCGCAAAAAGTAGGCCCAAAACGACTATTTAAACGCCTTGATCCGATGCTCCTACGCCAAGATATAAATCGTTGAAGTCGCCGCTGTCCAAAATTCCACACAGCAAATGGGGGGTCAAAACACCTCGGGAACCGTGCCAAGAAATCGGAATCCAGAGAAATCACCAACACGAAAATGAAGTCCTACCTCTCAGGAACACACCGGCGAAGAAATCGTCGAAAACAGACTCCTGTACTGCGCAGGGGGCTTCTCGGACTGAGATGCGACGATAATGGGCCGAAAATGAGGGAAAAACGAGGCGCACTGTAAAATCCGGATCGCCATTGTCGAGCTTCCGAAAAATCTGGAAATCCACCACGAGATGTAAAATTAAGAGAGGAACAACTTTGCTACAGTGCCCACCCTCTCGTTCTCTCTCTATCTCTCGAAAAACCAAAAAAAAGAGGGAGGGGATGGCATATATATAGGCCCAGGAAACAAATTGAATAATGACGGCTGTGTCCCCGGTTTCGGGCACCAAATCTTTCGGGCCCCGAAACCGGGCCCAAACAGTGGCCCGGCCCAAAGGCCCACTCCGCACAGTAGATCCGGCCGGACCCGGGAGCCGTCCAACCCGCCCCGGGGTCCGACATGCGTCCCTCGCACAGGGGACAGCGCGCCCGACGAATCGGGGCGCGGCCACGCATCCCCCTGGGGGCGGGGGGTGGGTGGCGCCAGCCACTAGCGTGGCGCCACGTGGCTGGCGTTGCCCCGCCGGCACGCCAGCCGGCTCCGCCTGCGCGCCTGCGCCTACGCCCGCGTGCGCGTACGGCCGCAGCCGCGCGCCTATGGGTGCATCGCGCGCACCTGCGCCCACCAACCCGGGGCCGCCACGTGGCGCGCCCGGTCCACCGTGCACCGCGCCACACCCCGCGCCTGCCCGGCCTGCCCGAGCTGCCCGCGCATTCCCCCGCGCGCCGCGTGCACAACACCGGCCCAACCGTGGGCTGCCACGTGGCCCGCCGGTCCACGGTGCACTGGCGGCCCACTCCGTGGACCGGGAAGCGTGCGCCGGCCCAATGAAAGGCCGCCACGTGTCCAGGCCGGTCCACGGCTCCCCCCCGTGCATCATTTCACACAGAAAACTTTCAGGTGTCCGTTTTTGGGCATCCGGACTCAAAAAAATATAAATAAATAGCCGTTTTCAAGCGTTTTTTCGCGCTGAATCCAAATGCAGCCTCCGTTCAGCTTGAAACTACTTCTAAAATTCAGCAAAAGCAGCCAAAGGTCAGGCTTGATCCTAATTCCTCACTGAGTCCAAATCAACACATCCCTTTGACATGTTGGGGCCCAATACATCAACAATAGGTGTTCCACACCCCGAAACAGGGGGAAAACCACTGGGGATCCTGGGACACTACAGGCCGCGGGCAGGCGCGCGTCCCACGGGGCCGGCGTGCACCGTGGGTCTGGACACGTGGCAACACGTGAGTGGCGGGCTCTTGAGGCGCGATCCACGGATTGGCGCGGGTGTACGTTGGACCGAGGGGTGGCCAAGTGGCGGCTCGTGGTTGGGGGTCCTTGTGTGCGCGGTTCACGCAGCGGGGGGCAGGTGTCCGTACCGGCAGGGCGTCGGGGGGCGACATGGGGGTGCCATGTGGCGCCCCACGATTGGCCGGGTGCAGCTGCCCCACGCCTGCGTGTCGGGACACGCGGCGCCGCGCGGTTCGCGCGCGCGCGTGCGCCGCGCGCGAGGAAAGCGCAAGGACATGTGCGGCTCCGAAGCAATCCGGGCGCGCACAGTATTGGGCCGGGCCAACACTGTAGCAGCCCGGATGCCCCGTGCGCCCGGTTTTGGCCCAAAAGTCCAAATTCTGGATTTCTCGGGCTGGGCCTATTTATTCCCTCTTTCACCTCTTGTGTGAGGCTTTTCCCGAGCTTCCCTGCCCTTGGACCCTTCAGCAAGTTGGAGATCTTCCTATTGCGCATCTTTTGACGGAGGCCCGAAATTTTTGGAAGCCGCGGCATCGACGACTTCGGTATCGTAGCACAGAGCGACGATCTTTATCGGAGGACCGTTTATGGCAGTTCGGTCTGAGAGGTCCACAGAGCTACTCCATCAGTATTTTTGGACAATTTTTGCGGCGTTGGATTCACGAGGTACGCCTTCGATTTTTGTGTTGATCACCTTGCTGGATTCTGAGTTCGTGGCACGGTTATTGAGACATTTCTAAGCCACGGTTTGCTGGTGGAGTTTTTGGAGAGCAACCCCTTGCCGGAATTTTATCTCCGCGCTCGAGCGTCGGATCGAGACGAGCTTTTTACACTTTTTGCATCTACTCGTCGCAAGGATTATCTTCGTATTTTTCCAAGATTTTTCTGAGGCTTGCCCGAAGGTATACTGTTTCCCCTTTTACTGTGCATAGTTTTACAGTTGTGTGATTGTGAGTTTTGCGCGCCTGTACTGTGGAATTTGTAACTCGGCCTACGGGGCTCGGAATTGGACGTGCAGGTACCCGTTTCGAAGGTCTCGACGCGAGAATCACATCAGTATTTTTATTGGATTTTTTTGGAGCATGTGTTTACAAGTGAAAAATGCGCATATTTGGGACGTTCCAGCAGATTGGTTGTATTTGGGTTTTGGTGGAATAAAGTGTAATTTGGACTTTTTGTTGTACCCAGGGGTATTTGAGGGTGTTTGTGAACCCGTTGGTGTTGAGATTAGTGAACGTTGTTGCTCCTGGTGTTTTCAGCTGTGGAACCTTGGACAGTTAACGTTCTCAGGTGGGTGGCCCTGTCTCCAAGATTAATGGACTGTGCATTAAATCTGCTATTGTAGGACTATACATGATAGTGAAATTCTTGTGTAGCATGCTAGAATATAGGAATTGCTATTCCTTGTATTATCTGATGATCTTGTCATCTCTTTGCTGTCTATTATCTGTTAAATTATTAGTTATCTTGAAACTTGACCTACACCCCCCGTCATATGCTTCATGTGTAACCAGACCAGTAGAAAACCAACTTGGGCTAGGTTTATTCTGCTCTAGACATCCACACTTCTTATTTCTTTCCTGGACATAGTGTTATACTCGCCCGGGTAGTGGGGAGTGGTCGGGATTCTTTTTAGTGTGGGATGCATGTTACACTTGTGCTTGGGAGCAGAGTGGGTCTGATAGATGTAGTTGGTCGTTTATCTGTGGCGGGAGCCATTTGGGTAAACAACGGTCCCGAGATGTCTTGTTTTCTTGTTTTATTCGTGACCACTGTGTTAGCGGCAGTTGTATACCCATGTTAGTAGGACCTAGGACCCAGACTGCTTTTAGACACACATGATTTCCGTAAACTAATATTTTTCTTCCAAATCTCGAGGGGTCGCCGAAGCCTGTTCTTGTTTGATTTGGGTGATGGCAATAGCCCTTTGGGGTTTGAAAAATAAAACATATTTAAACGAATTTTCTTAAAAGAATTAAAATATATTAAATTGGGTTTCTCAAATTAAAATAATTTTTAGTAATAACTGTCATATTTTTATTACAACTTCCTCACCCGAGAGAGTTTGGGTGATCTGGGTTCTAGGGACCGTTCCTTTTTTGGGACGAAAGCTACGGGGGCCGTGCCTGGAATCTGTCTTGTTTGATAGGGTTGTAGGTGTTGGTCTCCCGAAACTTTCGGGCCCTGGTTGGTGTCTTCCGCATGTTGTACCGAGGTTGTCGTGTTCCCAAGCTGTAAGGGAGTCGGGAACCTCGATAGGCGGAGCCTGGAGTCTATTCTTGTTTTATTGGGGTTCTAGGGGCCGACCTATCAGGGTTTTCGAACCCTTATGGTGTCGGTCCTTTCTGTGTTATCTATGAATTTGGGTTCTGACGTGGGAGCCGTTGGGTTGACGGTGGTCCCGGCTGTGAGTATTTCCAGCCAGTGAGGTAGAGATGAGATGTCAGTTACTGTCGATCTTGTTGATCGTGGATTTGGACTATAGCCTGCATGAGCCATATTGAGCTCGACAGAGATGCGCGGATACTTTCCTCGGTGGGGTCGCGCCCTTCGAGTGCCACTCCGGATTTGGGCCTGTTTACTTCCTATCGCGACTTGTTGACGCAGTCCCTCTGGCTGGGCCAGTTTTGGCAGTCACGGACACCCTACGGTAGACCCGTCCTGTTGAGGATGTGCGGCAGTAGGTGGGCGCAGGTTTGACTGGACCCTATGTGGCAGTCAGTGTAGATTGGGTGACTATACTTGAGAGTTAGTAGATGCATCATATTTCCATCTGTTCTACTTTTTGAGCATCTAGATAGAGGCATAGTAGCTGTAGAGTTTATTTTTCCAGCTCTTTCCTTTCAGCACTGCATTTGTTACTTTATGCCTCTAGTAGACTTAGTGGGCAGACTGTCGGGCTGTGGTTGGCGGCACCCACTGAGAACTACTGTGGGATGTAGTTCTCACTCCCGTCGTGGTGTCTTTTTCCCTAGGGACTTCTACTCCTGTTCCTGCTGCTCCAGTTGTTGCATCTTCTGATTGAGGTAAGGGAGTTGCGAGCTAGATCCCTATCGTCGTCCAGAGAGTAGATGTACCCATTTTTTTATATTTTGAGAGTTACTTGTTGAGAGACCTTGTAGTGAGGTATAGAGTTGTACTTTCTTTTTTGCTGAGAGACTTATGTACTTGGTGAGGACTTGGGTTGTATTATTTTTATTTCTATTTCTTGCAGTTTACTTTCAGCTCTGTTATATGTTTTAGTATAGCATCTTTCTTTTGCAGGTTAGACGCTTCGTCTATACGAGGTTCCCCGTATGGGCGCGGATCTGTTAGCGAGCCGGGTCGCAGTTTCGACCCCGGGGCGTGAAGGGGGTGGCGTTTTTCCTATTGGAGTGTGTGGACACGTGGCATTGTCTGTTGGGTTTAGGTTAATAGGATCTAATAGGGGAAAAAACACCTAGAGGGGGTGAATAGGTGTAAACAATAAACACTCAAAAATCATTGTGCGATAAAACCCAATGCGGAAAAATAAAAGAACACACAAGATTTTTACGTGGAAAACTCCAAACCGGAGTAAAAAACCACGGGACCGATAACACGGCGAAATCCACTAGAGTTAACACACGTACAAGGTGATATAGCGTACTCACAGACGACTCAACCTTTTACCATACGCCCCTAGTTGATCTTCCCGCTCGCTCCACGCCGCTTCTCGAATCCACGATCCACGCCCAACGCTGAATCCACAGCGTCCAACGTCGAGTCCACGACGTCCGACCGAATCCACGGTCTTCACCCAATGGTACGCTTCGAATCCACGAACGCACCTCGCTCCGAATCCACGAAAGCGATAACACCTTGAATCCACAAGGCCACGCGAGTCCACGCGCCGATTTTGGGTAAATCGTTGTTTGTTTGGGTGGTGATGATCCGCCGAATACTTAGATCAAGAGTAGATCGGAAATACCATCTAAGTATTCATTAGTTTGATTCAACTCAAGATATGAGTATGAAAATCCTAGAATCAAACTAATCAATATAGATGAAGAACCATTAAATAGATCTAATGATTTCCGTTCTTCTCTATATGTGGATCTAAGGCCGTATAAAATGATATTTGAAAATGACGGCTCTATTTTCCGATGCCCTAGAAATGAAATGAAAGGGCTATATATAGGTTAGAAACCCTAGGAAGAATATTCGGATCAAAAACAAACTTTTCTGGAAAGTTTTACCGACGGCGATCCGGATTGCATAAGCCACGATCCGGATCGCAGACGCACAGAATGCATTTCCAGAAAATCGCCTGTTCGGGATCCGGATCATAATCCACGATCCGGATCGTTCATACATTTTCACAAAACACCCCATTCGGTCCGGACTGCCCAAGCTGTGATCCGGATTGCAGCAATGTATGAACGAACACCTTTCGGGATCCGGATTGAAAGTCCACATCCGGATCCTGAACATGTCCCATGTTCAGTTTTTGATGAATATGCAATTAAAACCTCTTCCAAGTGTTTCTACACTATAAGAAGTATTCGGATCATCAAAATTATTTAGTTAAACGTACCTGATCCTTTTGAATTCTTCTTTCTTGAGATTGAGGTATATGATCCACAGTTTCTTCATCTTCAATCCTCAAGACTTAACAATCACGAAATACGCCAACTCAAATTCCGTAACAATCTCCCCCTTTGGGGTTTCGTGACAAAACCAGATCCACAAAGAAAATTCAAAAAGATATTTTTGTTGCTATCACCATACAACAAAATTTACAAAAGAGTTCCAGAAATTAAAAACATGAGATAAACTCCTAAGACAGACTCTAGACTTAGACATCTGTAACCTCTGCACACAGAAAACATTCTTGACAAACAAATTCGTTAGATACCTCAAGAATTGGAACATAGAAAAAACCAAGTGCAGAGATAGAGTTTGATCTCACCATGACATTTAAAAGAATCAGATATGTGAAAGAAACATAGTTAAAACCAACATATCTTCTAAGCAGTTGAAAAACCAAATGTCAAAGTATGTTAGTCCAACACCAACTTGTTAGTCATATTACATGCCCAAATAGTTAGTCAAATAGTTAGTATAGAAGCATGTCACAACCACCCAAAAGAAAACCAAAGTTGAGTTGAGATTCACTTACCCTTACCTGGATATCACAATCATTGTTCATTCATTGTTCATTGTTTTCGCTAACTCTCTCCCCCCTTTTTGTCACAAAAAACAAGCCAAACCGAGCAAGAGCTACAACAATGTAAGGAGAGTTAACAACATAAACACACATCATAAACCTGCAAAACAGAACAAAAAGCAAAGTTAGAGGAAAATGATTATAACATAGATTTACTCCTGAGAGTCGGAGTCATCCGAGGTCGTGCAGCCCATTTTCGCAAACAACTTCTTCACAAGTTTCTTTACTGAAGAGACTGACTTGGTCAAAGTGACTTGAGAAGCTGTGATAATTTCCATCTCGTTTTTTCATAACATGAAGATCGCCTTTCATTTCAGAAAATTCAGCGGACATACGTTCTTGTTCATTTGAAAGCCGCTGTTGTTCTTTGTAGATGGATGTTACCGAGGCATCATCGTCCGAAGTAGATGCAGGTGCCTTCTGTTTCGGAGGAACGGGGGCAGTGGAAGAAGTTGCATGAGTTCGAACTCGTTGGCCAATTGGAGGAGAAGGGGGATCATCCTGCTTTGTTGTCAAAGACTTGACAATGGTTGTCTCATTTATTGTCCCCAAACTATACAAATACGAACTCGCGCTCCGTATCCACCTTAAATCTCCTAAGGATGCGCATATAATCATGGATATGGTAGTCGCTCAGAGGGATGTGAGTGTTCGACATACCGCGTCATCCTATTCCAAATGAGGTAGGGGATGTTCAGGTTTGCTCCCATTGTCGCAGATGGATTTCCAAGAAGATAAAGAAATAGCAACCTATCCCATCGGACGATTTTCGTGTTCATGTTGGGAAGAATGTTGTAGCAAATAATGAAGTTTAAGTACTTGTACTCCTTCTTGAGTTCCCTGGAGTAAACTGAATTTCCGGCAGACGTAGTATCGGAGAGCAGGTTCCATTTAACTATTCTCCAAGATTTGGCTGTGAAGACCTGAGTCTTCAAATAATGAACTCCGTCTGAGATGGCTGTCATCCCGAGCACCTCTCCAATCAGTTGGGGAGTGACTTTGATATTGATACCTTTTACAAAGGTATGAAATTCTCGGCGTCCAAGCTTCATCAATAAGACTCGCTGCATTCTGATAGAAGATCCGAACTGAGTGTGGACAGTACCCAGTTTTCTCAGAAACGTTGCAGATCGGACCAAGACCAACTTGATCAAACAGAGCTCCAAACTCTGCAGATCTATCCCTCATCTGTTGTACATTGACATGTCGCTTTCCTATGCATTCCCTCTTTTCCAAATCTTTGATTCGTGTGGAGCTGACGAATCCCTGAAATGGTGGTAGGTTGTCATAGGTCATTGAATTGAAATGCCTTGGGCACCACTTCTTTTCCTTGACGAGGTTTTCACTCTTTTTCCGGTAGGCTCCATTGGCGCCTTTCCTTTCTCAGCTGCAGTAGGAGGAGGTTTAGATTGGGAAGAGCTTCAGCAGGAGCCTTCCCCTTTGCTCAGCAGTTGGGAAGCCCCTTCAACTTCAAGTTGTGTCCAGTCAATCGATTCAGTTTCCGATTCAGTATCGGAGTCAGCTTTTGCTCTTTTTGTACGTCTTGGCTTCTCTTCGGCTTTGCAGAGTCCTTCACAGGGAACCATGGCAGTGAGCAGGAAAATGATCCAGGGATCACCATTTTGTCAGTGCTTTGAGTTTTAGAACATGTCCTGTGAAGTACCAACTCAAGAATATATGAAAAATCGTCAATTTTGAAAAAGGTTGCAAAAATTTGCACCTAGACAATCATAATCATATAGAGAAGCCAAGAATCAAATTAGTTTTCCAAAAAGAATTTTAAAATAGAGATCAAATTACATGCTTACACAAAAATTCCTCTTTTATGCCCTTATATCCCGAATTTTTAGAAATCGAAGCCTAAAAAAACATTCGTTAAACAAGTGAGAATCCCAGCATATAGCAAGGAAACTAATTTGATCCAGAGTTCTTATTTCAAAAGAAATTTGATCAAAAATCCATCACAAACGAAGAGAAAAGTAAGGAAAAAATTCCAAACTTTTCAACTCACGGTTGAGGAAAACAACAGCGGGAAAAAAACTGTGAACAAAACCGAGTTTTGATCATGAAAACTTACTTGAATCCAAAGATTGAGTTTTGAAGCACAAGGAAGCAAGAATCTAGAGACGAGAAAACTCTAGAAGCTTGAAAACCAGAAATTAGGGTAAAGAAAATCTACGAATCTGCAAAGTTACGTTTCTATAGAGAACCCTAGCGCGATTCGGATCGGCGCGAATGTGATCCGGATCGGCCACCATGCGGGAAAATATCCTGCGTTGGGATCCGGATGAACTTGCCACGATCCGGATCGGCTAACCTTTTTCTTCAGAAAAATTAAAGAAAAATACAAGTAAAATCCAGAAAAAGTATGTAAGCACATTATCATGTCAACTTTAAACAAATGAACATCGTTCAACACAACAAGAAATAGATTATGAAAAATCTATCAATAATATCCAAAAATGAAACGAAAGATTTACGAAAGTTAAAACACTTAAAGTTGAACAACTTCAATTACATCTATCGTGACCTTATGTGTATGTCTTTATCAAATCATCAATTCAGTAAAGAAAATGAAGTACCAAGATCAATAGATGTTTGAAATCCCAGATAAGTTAAATAATATATCTAGACAATCTGTTGAAGGAGTGGCTCTTTGAGCATCTTATAGCAAAAATCCCACCTTATACCAACCATGAAATACGACTGAGTCAAGTATTTCACTATGAGGTTTATCAACAAATTTTAAAAACAAAAGTTTGCTTTTCATTCATGGAGTTTCTTTTTCTTTCATTTTCTCCATGTGGTGGTAGTTTTCACACTCCTCACTGGGATGTATGTAACTCTTTCCACATCTTTTGAGCATTTCCTATTTCATTGACTCCCCTCAATTGGCTATCAATTATTCAATATATAAATATTCAACCAAACCATTGATCTCGAATTCATACTCGACTAAGCAATCAAATATGATAATGACTATACCAAGAGATCATTGAGAGCGAAATTGACTTTGATCACCGAAAGATGGTTTGATGTAACGTAAATGATCATTGCAACATTGAAACATTATGACATCAAAAACATAATAAATTCTAAATGCATAAGAAGGATGCAATTAAAGTCAATTATGAAATATGCTCAATTAGTGTGCTATGTACAGACATAAATAAAGAACAAAACAAAACACAGAACATACCACACACAAAACCTAATCTAAGCAAAAGTTTCAAAAAGAGTTTATTTCAAGGAACATGCACCAATTGCTGTTCGCAAGTGAATGAACGTTTTTGATCCAAGGTTTTGTAAGATGTCAGCTAATTGATTCTTCAGTTGAAATGATATGACAGTTGAAGAAGGTTTGATTCAACTAGCTCTCTAAGAAAATGATATCTAAGTTCAATATGTTTTGTTCTAGAGTGCAACACAGGGTTTTTAGAAATGTTAATGGCACTAGTGTTGTCACATAAAATGGTTACCGAAGATGTTGAAATTCGGAAATCACTCACACGCTTCTTCATCCAAATCATTGGGTTTGAGCAAACTTCCTGCAAAAATGTACTCCGCTCCGGCTAGTCGAGAGGTGCTATGAGTGTCTGTTCTTACTGTGCCATGCCCAACAAGGCCGTGGCGAAGCTAGAAGCATGCACCACTCGTGCTTTTTCGGTCATCCACCGATCCCCCATATCGGCATCTGAGTATCCAACAATATCCAAAGTCGTTCCCAGGATACCAAATTCCGAAACTGATTGTACCTTGTGATCTATCGGATGATCGTTTCCCGCTTTCAGGTGAACTCTGCGGGGGCTGATTGTATCCGCACAAATCACAACATGAAGGCTAATTCATACGGTGCGGACCTAGACGGGAGATATAGTAGACTTCCATCATA
>CM054930.1:18927821-19055818 GCA_029168755.2 Tillandsia fasciculata
AAATCGTCGAAAACAGACTCCTGTACTACGCAGGGGTCTTCTCGACTGAGATGCGACGATAATGGGCCGAAAATGGGGAAAAACGAGGCGCACTGTAAAATCCGATCGCCATTGTCGAGCTTCCGAAAAATCTGAAATCCACCATGAGATGTAAAATTAAGAGAGGAACAACTTTGTTACAGTGCCCACCCTCTGGTTCTCTCTCTATCTCTTGAAAAACCAGAAAAAAGAGGGAGGGGATGGCATATATTAGGCCCAAAAAACAAATTGAATAATGACGCTGTGTCCCCGGTTTCGGGCGCCCGAATCTTTCGGGCCCCGAAACCGGGCCCAAACAGTGGCCCGGCCCACAAAGCCCACTCCGCACAGCAGATCCGGCCGGACCCGGAGCCGTCCAACCAGGTCCCGGTGTCCGACACGTGTCCCCCGCACAGGGAACAGCGCGCCCGACGAATCGGGCGCGGCCACGCATCCCCTGCGGGGCGGCGGGGTGGGGGTGGCGCCAGCCATTGGCGTGGCGCCACGTGGCTGGCGTTGCCCCGCCGGCATGCCAGCCGCCCCCTGCGCGCCTGCGCTTGCGCTCGGGTGCGCGTACGGCCGCAGGCGCGCGCCTGCGGGTGCACCGCGCGCACCTGCGCCCACCAACCCGGGGCCACGTGGCGCGTGCGCGCCCCGGTCCACCGTGCACCGCGCCACACCCCGCGCCTGGCTGGCTTGCCCGAGCTGCCCGCGCGCCCGCGTGCACAACACCGGCCCAACCGTGGGCTGCCACGTGGCCCGCCGGTCCACGGTGCACCGGCGGCCCACTCCGTGGACCGGGAAGCGTGCGCCGGCCCAATGAAAGGCCGCCACGTGTCCAGGCCGGTCCACGGCTTCCCCCCGTGCACCATTTTGCACAGAAAACTTTCGGGTGTCCGTTTTTGGGCATCCGGACTCAGAAAAATATAAAAATAGCCGTTTTCAAGCGTTTTTCCGCGCTGAATCCAAATACGGCCTCCGTTCAGCCTGAAACTATTTCTAAAATTCGGCAAAAGCAGCCGAAGGTCAGGCTTGATCCCAATTCCTCACTGAGTCCAATCAACACATCCCTTTGATATGTTGGGGCCCAACACACCAACAATAGGTGTTCCACACCCCGAAACAGGGGAAAACCACTGGGGATCCTGGGACACTACATCCTCCCCCACTAACAAAAGTTTCGTCCTCGAAACGAAAATCATACCTCAATCCTGAGCCTCGAACAGGTAGGGGTAGGCGTCCATCATCTCTGACTCGCTCCCACGTCGCCTCGCGCTCATCATGATTGCTCCAAAGGATCTTCACATAGGGGATGGTCCGATTGCGCAATTCTTTCACCTCCCGATCTAGAATCCGCAGTGGGCGCTCCTCATATCTCAAATCCTCGCTGATCTCGAGTGGTGCAAAGTCGATGACGTGCGACGAGTCGAAGACGTACCTCCTCAGAGTGGAAACATGAAAAACATCGTGGACACCAGCAAGTCTCGGGGGGAAGTGCAAGTCGGTAAGCAACAGGCCCGATACGCTCCAACACCTCAAAGGGTCCAATGTATCGGGGGTTGAGTTTCCCGCGAATGCCAAACCTCCTGATCCCTTTGGACGGCGAGACTTTTAGAAATACATGATCTCCAACCTGAAACTCTAAGTCTCGTCGCCGAACATCAGCATAGCTTCTCTGTCGACTCTGAGCGGTCTAAAGATGCTGTCGAATCACTTGGACATTCTCCTCTGCCTCAAGCAGTATCTCTGGCCCCAAGGTCCGTCTCTCGCCTACGTCACTCCAATAAAGTGGTGATCGACACTTGCGTCCATACAACACTTCAAACGGAGCCATCTGTATGCTCGCTTGGAAGCTGTTGTTGTATGCAAACTCAACCAAAGATAAGTGTCGAATCCAGCCTCCGCCAAAATCCAAGACGCAAGCCCTCAGCATGTCCTCCAGGATCTGTATAGTCCGCTCTGACTGCCCATCAGTCTGTGGATGAAAAGTTGTACTGAATCTGAGCTGAGTCCCCAAGGCGGTCTGCAGACTCCTCCAGAAATGCGATGCAAACCTCGAATCTCTATCTGACACAATGGAGGCGGGTACTCCATGCAACCTCACTATCTCATCTAGGTATAACTGGGCTAGTCGCTCGAGTGGCCAAGTAGTCTGCATAGGCAAAAAGTGCGCTGACTTGGTAAGTCGATCCACAACTACCCAGATAGCATCTGCTCCACCCTGTGCCCTCGGCAATCCGACCACAAAATCCATCGTAATGTGGTCCCATTTCCACTCGGGATTGGGAGACTTTGTAACTTGCCAGCTGGCACTCGATGCTCAGCTTTTACTTGCTGACAAGTCAAACACTGAGCCACAAATCTCCCAATGTCCCTCTTCATGCCATTCCACCAAAAGTGTGCCTTGAGGTCCTTATACATCTTAGTCCCCCCAGGATGAAGGGTATAAGGTGTATAATGGGCCTCTCGCAATATCTGCTCTCTGATCTCAGCATCCACTGGCACACATGCTCGGTCCCTGTACCTCAGTACTCCCGCAGCATCCACTGTAAAATCCCCTGACTGATCACTCGGAATCTGATCTCGAATCCTGGTCAAGTGGGGGTCCTCACTCTGTTTCTCCCTGATCCTGTCCAGCAGAGTGGGCTGCACGACTAAGGACGCCAGTCTAGCAGAGACCCCAGAGGACACAACCTCTATCTCAAGCCGTCTCATCTCCTCTAATAGCGGCGCCTGGTCTGTGATCAACATAGACAAACTCTGTACTGCTCTCTCCTGCTCAATGCATCAGCGACCACATTAGCCTTGCCTGGGTGGTAAAGGATGTCCACATCATAATCCTTTAATAGCTCTAACCACCTGCGCTGCCTCAAGTTCAGCTCCCTCTGTGTGAACAGATACTTTAAGCTCTTGTGGTCGGTGTAGATATCACAATGCGCTCCATACAGGTAAAGGCGCCAAAGTTTCAGTGCAAACACCACGGCAGCAAGCTCCAAGTCATGGGTAGGGTAATTCTTCTCGTAATCCTTGAGCTGTCTCGATGCATAAGCAATTACCCTCCCTTCCTGCATCAACACGTAACCGAGTCCATTGTGCGATGTGTCACTGTAGATCACATATCCTTTCCCCATAACAGGGAGGGAAAGGATAGGAGCGGTCATCAGTCTATTCTTCAGCTCCTCGAAGCTCTTCTGGCAGTCCTCACACCAGATAAACTTAACTCCTTTACGCGTCAACCAAGTGAGGGGTGTGGAAAGCTTCGCAAAGCTTTCCACAAACCGATGATAATAACCAGCTAATCCCATGAAACTGCGTACCTCTGATACAGTCGTCGGTCGGGGCCAATCTCGAACTGCCTCAATCTTCGCCGGGTCTACTGCCACACCAGCGGCGGAAATCACATGGCCCAAGAAAGCTACATCCCGAAGCCAAAACTCGCACTTTGCCAGCTTAGCATACAACTTCTTCTCTCGTAGAAGTTGTAGCACAGTCCTCAAGTGCTCCTCATGCTCGGCCTCGCTCCGGGAGTATACAAGGATATCATCAATGAACACCACCACAAAACGATCCAAAAATGACCGAAATATCCTGTTCATCAAATCCATAAAGGCGGCAGGGGCATTAGTCAATCCAAACGGCATAACTGTAAACTCATAATGCCCGTACCGTGATCTGAAAGCAGTCTTGGGAATATCCTCGGCCTTCACCTTCAGTTGGTGGTAACAAGACTGTAGATCGATCTTGGAGAAGACGCAAGACCCTTGCAGCTGATCAAAGAGATCGTTGATGCGCGGCAAAGGGTACTTGTTTTTGATGGTCACTTTATTCAGTTCCCTATAGTCCACACACAGTCGAAGTGACCCATCCTTCTTCTTCACGAATAGCACCGGCGCCCCCCAAGGCGACACACTTGGTCTAATAAAACCTTTATCCATCAAATTTTGCAGCTGTACTTTAAGCTCTCGCAGTTCAGCCGGTGCCATCCGGTAAGGAGCCTTAGAGATTGGCGCAGTTCCTGGAACTACGTCAATCACAAACTCAATCTCTCTGTCTGGCGGCATACAAGTCAGCTCAGGTGGAAAAACATCCGGAAACTCGCGAACAATAGGAATATCCCCGAGTCCCGGTGCCGCCGTAGGCCCCTCAACAACACTAGCCAAAAAGGCTACACATCCTCGATGAATCATCCGCCTCGCACGGGAAGTCGAAACCATAGAGGCAAAGAAAGCGCTCTGACATCCCCGATATACCAACACGTCCTGGCCTGGCTCCCAAAAAGTGACAGTCCTCGCGGCGCAATCAATAGTCGCGAAATACCGAGCCAGCCAGTCCATCCCGAGAACCACATCAAAGTCCCTCAGCTGTCTCAAGACCAACAGGTCTGCTGGCATAATCCAGAACTCGATCTGCATCGGGCAGGACCAACAGCACTCCTCCACGTGCAAAGTGTGATCGGGAATCTGAACCTCTCGTGCACATGGCAAAAGTCCTACCTCTAACCCATGTAATGATGCAAAAGATCTACTAATGAAAGAATGCGATGCTCCAGTATCAAATAAAGTATGAGTCCTAATGCCAGAGAGTAAGGTGATACCTGCCACCACATGGTCTGCTGCCGAAGAGTCCTCTACCTGCGCAGCATACACTCACCCACTCTGAGCTGGAGGGCGATAATCTGTGGGATGGGAAGAAGATGGCTTGCTCGCTGGAGCATAAGGCTACTGAGCCGTCGACCGCTGTTGCGATGATGATGGGGAAGATGCTGAAGAAGGGGCGGCGGGGGTCGAAAAGGGGCACGCTGCTCGAATATGCCGCTGTCCACATCCGTAGCACGACCCCACCGCTGGTCGCAAGTGCCCGAAAAAAACTAACCTCCACAGAAAATACAACTGCCGGGGGCCCGTTGCTGTCGTGACTGCTGCGTCTGAGACTGCCGCTGTCGTTGAGGCTGCCGCTGCGACCCACGCTGCGATGACTGTAATCTCTGCTGCTGCTGCTGCTGGGGCCTCTGGGATCCACCAGGCCCTCGCCGCTCAGACCGTCCTCAGCCGGGAAACTGTGGCTGAGACAGTCGTGGCGGCCTCCACGAACTATGTAGTGATCCAGGTTTCCATGCACTGTTTTTCCCATGAATCCAATGTGTGTAGCACCTATTGATGGTGTCTGGCCCACAGTGTGTCAAAGGGACAGCACGGATGGGTCCGGGACTATATTTATTGTTAGTTTGGCCTTCGGCGAGGTTTGCCGAATTTTAGAAAAGTTTCTAGGCCAAACGGATGGCGTATTTGGATTCAGCGCGGAAAAACGCTTGAAAACGGCTATTTATTTGCCGAATTCGGAGTCCGGATGCCCAAAAACGGACTCCCGGAAGATTCTGGAGGTTACTGGTGCATGGGGAAGGTTCGTGGACCGCCGGGTGCCACGTGGCGGGTCCTCATTGGCCGGCCCGCAGCGCCCGGTGCACGGAGCAGCGCGGCGGGGTGCACGGACCCGGCGCACTGCCACGTGGCAGGCGCTCATTGGGCGGCCCACGGTGCGCGGTCCACGGAATTGAGGCGGCCGGTGCAAGGATTCGAGCGGCGGTGCACGAGTTCGGGCGGGAGCCACGTGTCGGCGCGGAATTGGCGCGGTCCAGGGTTCCGGTCCACGGAGTCCCCCGCGCGGGTGCATGGACCCGGCGCAGGGACACGTGGCGCTCGGTCAGTGGCTGGCTCACTGGACTCGGCGCAGGGGACCGCGCCTGCGGCCGGTCAGGCTGCGCCTGCCCGCGCGCCTGACCGCACAGTGTCAGGGACGCGCGTCGGCATTTGATTGGCGGTCGCAGCGGGGTTTGACCGCGCGGTCGGGGACGCGCGTCGGCTGCTGGCGCGCCCCGCACAGCTGTTCGCTGTGCGGGATGCGCGCCGATCCCCTGTGGGGACGCGCGGCGTATTTCGGTTGGTTCCGCTCGGTCGGACGGGGCGCGTCCGACCCGGCCGAGCGGATCCGGGCCCAAATGCGGCCCGAAACCCGTTAAGGGTGGTTTTTTCTTCTTTTAAACCCCTAAGGCATTGTTGTTGAAGGTTTTTCTCCCTCCCTGAGCAGAATTGGCCCGAGCTCCTCTCTGGGACTTTTGTTCCTCTTCAAATCCCCTATCTACTGTAGCATTCCCGAGAGTTTTGGAGGTTCGGATCCCGAGGTTGGCTATTTTTCCGGCGCGGCGCGACGATTGTTCTTCGATTTCCAGATTCGTCGCTTCTCGGTGTTCAGGCTCCCCTGGCTCACCCCGACATCGTATTTTCTTGATTTTTGCGCCGTTGGATTCTTAACAGGTAGGGCTTCAATTCCTCTTCTAATGAGTTTCCCTGGTTTTGAGGTTTTGATGGTGATTTTATGGCTTCTTGTTGACCCTTTTTCCGTCGCGGAGTTTTTGGACAGCACCCTCTTGTTTCGGCGATAACTTCGCGCTCGAGCATCGAAACGGGGCGATTCAAAAGAGGATTTGCATCTACGCGTCGCAAGGATTCTCCTGGAATTTCCTTGGATTTTTGTGAATTTTCCCTGAGGGTGAGGAATCCTTTTTACAGATGTCTTTTACTGCTGTTTTGGGATGAATGTGATGTTGAGATAGTCCTCTTGTCGATTTTCGTTCTCAGCACAGGAAAATCGTGGGAAAACGTGCAGGTACTCATTTCGACCGTATCGTCGCGTAGATCGTCACAGTATTTTTCTGGAGATTTATTGAGCACGTTTCGCAGGTAAAATTTATGGAACAGTGAATCTGATTTTAGGGGACAGAATTTTGGATTGAAACTTGAATAGTAAATTGTGGTATTCTTTGGGATCTTTGATACAGCATCGCGGAGATTCTTGGACAGCGAGCGCGGACTTTGCCGTCGGGACTTGGATTTAGCGCTCGAGGTGGGTACCGTTGTTTAACCTCCTACTGTGATGTCCCCACTAGGCCTATTTGAGTGCTTCTTTATCTATCATGCTAAATAGACCGGTAAAATGAACATGGCACCCTAATTGAGAATTGGACTCATAATTAGAGTTGTATGGATTGATAGTTAATCTTGGTAATTAATATGTCACCTAAGGTCGTGGAATTGCTTCTACATACACGTGGACTATTTTGGGGCAACTTAGTGACATGAATGTTTGTACAAATGGCATATCTCTAACTTGGTAGAATTTCGATGCTTGAAACATGTTTAACAATGATAAAGGACTTTGCATGCTTAAATGGACATCTAGTTAGGCCACCTTTTTCTGCTACACTATCATGCTGGAATTGACTTAGGAGAAACCATGCTTTTCTCTTCTTTTATTTATATTTGGGGGATAGTGCGCTCGGGTCGAGCAGGGGCTGGGATAGTGTAGTCAGACAGTTGTGGGCTTTGGGACAGGCAGGCTGTGAGGGCAGGGCATTGCGGCAACCGCGGATCTTTGGCGGTTGACCGGACAGTGGTCATTGCATCAGATTGGGATAGAGGCTTTGGGCTTCCTTTTAGTGGATGGGTTCTTCCACTTAGATCAGTGTCATGGTCTAGTCCTACCATGTCGGATTACTCTTGGCGACTTATTCCGCTCGTGTGGGTCGCTCCCCTCGAGTGTCACTCCGGAGGGCGTATACTGGGACCGTGCCGGTCAGGAGCCGGTCTGTCGCCTTGGGGATGGGCCGTGCCGGTCAGTAGCCGGTCCATTGCCCTTTGGATGGGACTGTGCCGGGCAGGAGCCGGTCTGCATCCCGTACCTGGGTTGTGAGTCAGTGGGCTTAGCGGGCAGTGCCGGTGGCTACCGGTGTTTAGATTGGGATTACCCAGGCAGGCATGTACATTCTGGTGCACACATATAGCTATACTTGCTGTTAGCTCATTAGAGGCATGTAGTGGTAGCTTTATATATCATCAGTAGTCTTACTTGCAGCTTACCACCCTTGTTCATCTTTTCGCCTCTTATAGTCCTAGTGGGCACATTTGAGTTGAGGTTTACCCACTAGGAGGAGGCTACTGTTTTATAGTAGTTCTCACTCCCCACTGCATTTCTTTTGTTCTTCCCCTTTGTTTTGCAGAGTCGTCTGCGGGAGTTGCAGGACCCTCCGCAGCGGACCGAGGTAAGAGGATCGCGGATTAGATAGCGGTCGACCTGGCACCAGTTCTATATTAGATGTACCCCTGATACTCTCAGATACTCTACTCTTCATTTCTTTTTGGGTCCGGCTGCGACCGGCTGTTTGTATTTGATCAGTGAGCTGAGAGAGATATTTGTATTATTGAGAGTTTACTTTCTGCACTTTACTTTTCTACTTCATCTGAGATGTACTAGTACTATTTAGCTCTGTTTATGCTCTTTTATTATATCATCTTTATCTGAGCAGGTTACCAGCGCTTCGTGTACACGGGAAATTCCGTGTACACGGCGGATCTGTGGACGCCCCCGGGTTCTGGTTTACCCCCGGGGCGTGACAGATTAAGTTGGTATCAGAGCTTAGGGATAGGTCAATTGGGACTTAGGAAACCCTAGGCTTTTGGCAGACCCTAGGAAGGCAGGACGTGAGTGACGTGACATTATGCGAAAGTCGGCAATTTGGTCATATATTGTTTTGACTCTTCCAGGGAGTGAAGAGGGATTGGCATGTCCTATTTCTGGCGGACTATTATGTTGGCTGCAGACAACATAAGGTTACAGAAATAGGAGGATGCCTTTGACTTTCGCTAGATTGGGTCGTGTGTGGTTTCGTTACTGATCTGTGGTTTCTTTTGTGGCAGGATGCCTCCCAGGCGGCGGATTCCTACCCGGGGTACCCCTACACCCCCGGAGGGGCAGGAGCAGTCCGGATCTTCCGAGATTGCTGAGCTGAGGGCCATGGTGGCCCAGCTGGCGGAGGGTCACCGCCGGCAGGAGGAGAGGATTGAGCAGCTGCTTGCTCAGGTTAGGGCCCCTCCCCCTACTGTTACTACTGAGGCCCCCGCACCACCTGTTGTACCACCGACTGTACCGCTTGTGCCTACGGCACCATCTTCGAGCAGCGGGGCCCCGGGAGCGATCCGACCTTTGACCCCCGCAGAGGAGCAGGAGTTTACTGATAAACTCACCCATTTCTGCAAGCGGGGACCGCCTAGATTTTCGGGACGGAGCACTCACCCTTGGGAGGTTGGGACTTGGCTTTCAGCCATGGAGAAGTTGTTCCGAGACTTCTTCGTCGATCAGAAGTACCAGGTTCACATGGCAGTGCATTGTTTGGATGGGGATGCGGATACGTGGTGGCGTCGGGTGGAGCCCCTGGAGTTTCAGATCACCCGGCAGCTACCATGGGCAGAGTTCAAGAGGATGGTTCTGGACACTTACTTCTCCACCAGCGTGAAGAAAAAGGTAGAGGATGACCTGAAGAATCTCCAGCAGGGCGAACGGTCGGCATGGGACTACTTCCAGGAGTTTTCGCGACTACTCAGCTGCGTTCCCTATGTCGCGAGGGATGGACCCCATCAGGTGGAGCTTTTCGAGTCGGGCCTGCGCCCGGAGCTCTATACCTTAGTGCATGCGCAGAGACTACAGACCCTGGAGGAGGCGGCCGAGCATGCACAGTGGATCGAGAGAGGAGACCACGTTGTCGCCAGACGTGGGGGCCTGGTCGCTCAGGGATCTGACAGGAAGCGGCCAGCGCAGGACGATGGGGGACAGACTAGCTCCTGGAGGCCGCCCCGACCCCCGCCGCCTCAGTTCTCTGGCCGCGGGCGTTCGGAGCGGCGTGGGCATGGTGGATCTCAGAGGCCCCCACAGGCAGCACCAGCAGCAGCATTCTCAGCAGCAGAGGTCGCAGTCGCGACAGCAGGGGTCACAGCGGCAGAGGCAGCAGCAGCAGCAGTCGAGGCAGCCCCGGTCTACAGTCGGGTGCGTGTTCTGCAAGGGCCAACACCCCTCGGACACTTGTGATTTGCGGCATGGCCGTTGTTTTCGGTGCGGACAGTCCGGTCATATGCGAGCGGCTTGCCCTTTTTCGACATCACCGGCTCCTTCCTCAGCATCAGCCCCACCGGCGCCCCAGCAGCGGTCCTATGCTCCAGCGAGCAGGGCCCCTTCTTCTCATCCGGCAGACCACCGACCACCGGCATCGAGCGGGCGGGTTTATGCCGCCCAGGTTGAGGACTCCCTGGCAGCCGACCACGTGGTGGCAGGTATCGTTTTACTTTCTGGCAGTAGAGCTCGCACTTTATTTGATACCGGTGCATCACATTCTTTCATCAGTAGAGCATTTGCATCATCTCATGGACTAGAGTTAGGTCGGTTGCCACGTGCATTAGAGGTACGGGTTCCGGAGCATACTTTACTTGTAGAGGAGTGTTGTTGGTCTTGCCCCGTACAGATCGAGTCGTGGATCTTGCCAGCGGACCTGATGGTCCTGAGTCAGCTGCGAGACTTTGATATGGTACTTGGGATGGACTGGCTGACTCGCTATTATGCCACTATTGATTGTGCCGCGAGGACGGTGACTTTTAGCGAGCCAGGCCAGGAGGTGATTGTGTACAGAGGATGCCAGAGTACTTTCTTCGCCGCGATAGTTTCGACTTCTCGTGCGAGGCAGATGATGCGCAGTGGATGCGTGGCCTTTTTGGCCAGTGTGGTTGAGGGGCCTACGGCGGCACCGGGACTCGCGGATATCCCTATAGTCCACGAGTTCCCGGATGTTTTCCCACCAGAGCTGACTAGTATGCCGCCGGATAGGGAGATCGAGTTTTTGATTGACGTAGTCCCAGGAACTGCGCCAATCTCCAAGGCCCCTTACCGAATGGCACCGGCGGAGCTGCGGGAGTTGAAGGCGCAACTCCAGGACTTATTGGATAAGGGTTTTGTGAGGCCGAGTGTATCACCTTGGGGAGCACCGGTGCTGTTCGTGAAGAAGAAGGATGGTTCACTTCGACTTTGTGTGGATTACCGGGAGCTGAATAAAGTGACCATCAAGAACAAGTACCCTTTGCCGCGCATCGATGACTTATTTGATCAGCTGCAAGGGTCTTGTGTCTTCTCCAAGATTGACTTACAGTCTGGTTACCACCAACTGAAGGTGAAGGCCGAGGATGTCTCGAAGACAGCATTCAGGACTCGGTACGGGCATTATGAGTTCACCGTCATGCCTTTTGGATTGACTAATGCCCCTGCCGCATTTATGGACTTGATGAACAGGATCTTCCGACCTTATCTTGACCGGTTTGTGGTAGTGTTCATCGATGACATCCTGATTTATTCTCGGAGCGATGTGGAGCACGAGGAGCATCTGAGGATAGTGCTGCAACTTCTGAGGGAGAAGAAGTTGTATGCCAAGTTGTCCAAGTGCGAGTTTTGGCTTCGAGAGGTTGCCTTTTTGGGCCATGTGATTTCAGCTACAGGAGTGGCGGTAGACCCGGCGAAGATTGAGGCAGTCCGAGATTGGCCCCGACCGACGACGGTGGCAGAGGTTCGCAGTTTTATGGGCTTGGCAGGGTATTACCGTCGGTTTGTGGAAGGTTTTGCGAAACTTTCCGCCCCACTCACTCGTCTGACGCGCAAAGGAATCAAGTTCATCTGGAGTGAGGATTGCCAGAGGAGCTTCGAGGAACTGAAGAGCAGATTGATGTCGGCCCCTATCCTTTCCCTCCCTGTTATGGGGAAGGGATACGTGATCTACAGTGATGCATCGCACAGTGGACTTGGTTGCGTGCTGATGCAGGAGGGTAAGGTAATCGCTTATGCTTCGCGGCAACTCAAGGATTATGAGAAGAATTACCCTACCCACGACTTGGAGCTAGCGGCTGTGATCTTTGCACTGAAGTTGTGGCGCCACTATCTGTATGGGGAGCACTGCGAGATTTACACCGACCACAAGAGCCTGAAATATCTGTTCACACAGAAGGAGCTCAATTTGAGGCAGCGCAGATGGTTGGAACTGTTAAAGGACTACGATGTGGACATACTCTACCATCCCGGCAAGGCAAACGTGGTCGCTGATGCCCTGAGCAGGAGAGCAGTGCAGAGCTTATCTATGATGATCACCGATCAGGCACCATTACTGGAGCAGATGAGGCGGTTAGAGCTTGAGGTGGTGTCCCCTGGGGTTTCTGCTAGACTGTTGTCCTTGGTCGTGCAGCCCACTCTGTTGGACAGGATTCGGGAGAAACAGAGTGAGGACCCCCATCTGATGAGGATTCGAGAGCAGATTCAGGCTGGCGAGACAGGGGACTTTCTCAGTTGATGCTTCGGGAGTACTACGGTACAGGGACCGAGCTTGCGTGCCTATGGACTCAGAGATTCGAGAGCAGATCTTGCGGGAGGCTCATTATACACCTTATACCATCCATCCTGGTGGGACTAAGATGTATAAGGACCTCAAGGGACAGTTCTGGTGGAGCGGCATGAAGAGAGACATTGGCAGATTTGTGGCGCACTGCTTAACTTGTCAGCAAGTGAAGGCCGAGCATCGTGTACCTGCTGGCAAGTTGCAGAGTCTTCCAATCCCTGAATGGAAGTGGGATCATATCACTATGGATTTTGTCACTGGATTGCCGAGAGCTCAGACCGGAGCGGATGCGATATGGGTGGTCGTGGATAGACTCACCAAATCCGCTCACTTCTTACCGGTTCAGATGACTTGGCCATTGGATCGACTGGCACAGATGTACTTGGCCGAGGTGGTCAGATTGCACGGGATACCCATTTCCATTGTATCGGACAGGGACTCGAGGTTTGTCTCTCACTTTTGGAGGAGTTTACAGACGGCCCTTGGGACACGGCTTCGCTTCAGCACAGCGTTTCACCCACAGACGGACGGCAGTCAGAGCGCACTATTCAGACTCTCGAGGATATGCTGCGAGCATGTGTCCTGGATTTTGGAGGCGGGTGGCACCGACACCTCGGATTGGTTGAGTTTGCGTACAACAACAGCTATCAAGCGAGCATCCAGATGGCTCCGTTTGAGGCGTTGTACGGGCGCAAGTGTCGGTCACCCCTATATTGGAGTGATGTGGGTGAGAAGAAGACTTTGGGTCCTGATCTACTGTTGGAGGCAGAGGAGAAGGTCAGACTGATTCGACGACATCTGGAGACAGCTCAGAGCCGGCAGAAGAGTTATGCTGACACCCGACGACGAGACTTGGAGTTTCAGGTGGGCGATCATGTCTTTTTGAAAGTCTCGCCGTCGAAAGGGATTCGGAGATTTGGGATTCGTGGAAAACTGAGCCCTCGTTATATCGGACCTTTTGAGGTATTGGAGCGCATTGGGCCAGTTGCCTACCGGCTTGCACTTCCTCCCAGATTGGCTAGTGTTCACGACGTGTTTCATGTATCCACCCTGAGGAGATATGTTCATGACCCGTCGCACATCATTGATTTCGCCCCACTGGAGGTTGCTGAGGACTTGAGCTATGTCGAGCGGCCACTGCGGATTTTGGACCGCGAGGTTAGAGAGCTGCGCAGCCGGGCCATCCCTTATGTGAAGGTTCAGTGGAGCAACCAGGACGAGCGCGAGGCTACTTGGGAGCTGGAGTCAGCGATGTTGGATGCCCACCCCCACCTGTTCGAGGCCCCAGCTTGAGGTATGATTTTAGTTTCGAGGACGAAACTTTCTTTTAGTGGGGGAGGATGTAGTGATCCAGGTTTCCATGCACTGTTTTTCCCATGAATCCAATGTGTGTAGCACCTATTGATGGTGTCTGGCCCACAGTGTGTCAAAGGGACAGCACAGATGGGTCCGGGACTGTGTTTATTGTTAGTTTGGCCTTCGGCGAGGTTTGCCGAATTTTGGAAAGGTTTCTAGGCCAAACGGATGGCGTATTTGGATTCAGCGCGGAAAAACGCTTGAAAACGGCTATTTATTTGCCGAATTCGGAGTCCGGATGCCCAAAAACGGACTCCCGGAAGTTTCTGGAGGTTACTGGTGCATGGGGAAGGTTCGTGGACCGCCGGGTGCCACGTGGCGGGTCCTCATTGGCCGGCCCGCAGCGCCCGGTGCACGGAGCAGCGCGGCGGGGTGCACGGACCCGGCGCACTGCCACGTGGCAGGCGCTCATTGGCGGCCACGGTGCGCGGTCCACGGACTTGAGGCGGCCGGTGCAAGGATTCGAGCGGCGGTGCACGAGTTCGGGCGGGAGCCACGTGTCGGCGCGGAATTGGCGCGGTCCAGGGTTCCGGTCCACGGAGTCCCCGCGCGGGTGCATGGACCCGGCGCAGGGACACGTGGCGCGGTCAGTGGCTGGCTCACGGGACTCGGCGCAGGGGACCGCGCCTGCGGCCGGTCAGGCTGCGCCTGCCCGCGCGCCTGACCGCACAGTGTCCAGGGACGCGCGTCGGCATTTGATTGGCGGTCGCAGCGGGGTTTGACCGCGCGGGGGGACGCGCGTCGGCTGCTGGCGCGCCCCGCACGGCTGTTCGCTGTGCGGGATGCGCGCCGATCCCCTGTGGGGACGCGCGGCGTATTTCGGTTGGTTCCGCTCGGTCGGACGGGGCGCGTCCGACCCGCCGAGCGGATCCGGGCCCAAATGCGGCCCGAATCCCGTTAAGGGTGTTTTTTTCTTCTTTTAAACCCCTAAGGCATTGTTGTTGAAGGTTTTTCTCTCTTCCCTGAGCAGAATTGGCCCGAGCTCCTCTCTGGGACTTTGTTCCTCTTCAAATCCCTATCTACTGTAGCATTCCCGAGAGTTTTGGAGGTTCGGATCCCGAGGTTGGCTATTTTTCCGGCGCGGCGCGACGATTGTTCTTCGATTTCCAGATTCGTCGCTTCTCGGTGTTCAAGCTCCCCTGGCTCACCCCGACATCGTATTTTCTTGATTCTTGCGCCGTTGGATTCTTAACAGGTAGGGCTTCAATTCCTCTTCTAATGAGTTTCCCTGGTTTTGAGGTTTTGATGGTGATTTTATGGCTTCTTGTTGACCCTTTTTCCGTCGCGGAGTTTTTGGACAGCACCCTCTTGTTTTGGCGATAACTTCGCGCTCGAGCATCGAAACGGGGCGATTCAAAAGGGGATTTGCATCTACGCGTCGCAAGGAGTCTCCTGGAATTTTCTTGGATTTTTGTGAATTTTCCCTGAGGGTGAGGAATCCTTTTTACAGATGTCTTTTACTGCTGTTTTGGGATGAATGTGATTGTTGAGATAGTCCTCTTGTCGATTTTCGTTCTCAGCACAGGAAAATCGTGGGAAAACGTGCAGGTACTCATTTCGACCGTATCGTCGCGTAGATCGTCACAGTATTTTTCTGGAGATTTATTGGGCACGTTTCGCAGGTAAAATTTATGGAACAGTGAATCTGATTTTAGGGGACAGAATTTTGGATTGAAACTTGAATAGTAAATTGTGGGTATTCTTTGGGATCTTTGATACAGTGTTGCGGAGATTCTTGGACAGCGAGCGCGGACTTCGCCGTCGGGACTTGGATTTAGCGCTCGAGGTGGGTACCGTTGTTTAACCTCCTACTGTGATGTCCCCACTAGGCCTATTTGAGTTGCTTCTTTATCTATCATGCTAAATAGACCGGTAAAATGAACATGGCACCCTAATTGAGAATTGGACTCATATTAGAGTTGTATGGATTGATAGTTAATCTTGGTAATTAATATGTCACCTAAGGTCGTGGAATTGCTTCTACATACACGTGGACTATTTTGGGGCAACTTAGTGACATGAATGTTTGTACAAATGGCATATCTCTAACTTGGTAGAATTTCGATGCTTGAAACATGTTTAACAATGATAAAGGACTTTGCATGCTTAAATGGACATCTAGTTAGGCCACCTTTTTCTGCTACACTATCATGCTGGAATTGACTTAGGAGAAACCATGCTTTTCTCTTCTTTTATTTATATTTGGGGGATAGTGCGCTCGGGTTCGAGCAGGGGCTGGGATAGTGTAGTCAGACAGTTGTGGGCTTTGGGACAGGCAGGCTGTGAGGGCAGGGCATTGCGGCAACCGCGGATCTTTGGCGGTTGACCGGACAGTGGTCATTGCATCAGATTGGGATAGAGGCTTTGGGCTTCCTTTTAGTGGATGGGTTCTTCCACTTAGATCAGTGTCATGGTCTAGTCCTACCATGTCGGATTACTCTTGGCGACTTATTCCGCTCGTGTGGGTCGCTCCCCTCGAGTGTCACTCCGGAGGGCGTATACTGGGACCGTGCCGGTCAGGAGCCGGTCTGTCGCCTTGGGGATGGGCCGTGCCGGTCAGTAGCCGGTCCATTGCCCTTTGGATGGGACTGTGCCGGGCAGGAGCCGGTCTGCATCCCGTACCTGGGTTGTGAGTCAGTGGGCTTAGCGGGCAGTGCCGGTGGCTACCGGTGTTTAGATTGGGTTACCCAGGCAGGCATGTACATTCTGATGCATACATATAGCTATACTTGCTGTTAGCTCATTAGAGGCATGTAGTGGTAGCTTTATATATCATCAGTAGTCTTACTTACAGCTTACCACCCTTGTTCATCTTTTCGCCTCTTATAGTCCTAGTGGGCACATTTGAGTTGAGGTTTACCCACTAGGAGGAGGCTACTGTTTTATAGTAGTTCTCACTCCCCACTGCATTTCTTTTTCTTCTTCCCCTTTGTTTTGCAGAGTCGTCTGCGGGAGTTGCAGGACCCTCCGCAGCGGACCGAGGTAAGAGGATCGCGGATTAGATAGCGGTCGACCCAGGCACCAGTTCTATTATTAGATGTACCCCGATACTCTCAGATACTCTACTTTTCATTTCTTTTTGGGTCCGGCTGCGACCGGCTGGTTGTATTTGATCAGTGAGCTGAGAGATATTTGTATTATTGAGAGTTTACTTTCTGCACTTTACTTTTCTACTTCATCTGAGATATACTAGTACTATTTAGCTCTGTTATGCTCTTTTATTATATCATCTTTATCTGAGCAGGTTACCAGCGCTTCGTGTACACGGGAAATTCCGTGTACACGGCGGATCTGTGGACGCCCCCGGGTTCTGGTTTACCCCCGGGGCGTGACAAACTAGCCTGTCCCCCAACCTCCGGTGGCGGTCGCTTCGCCCCCGGGATCACTACGGGAGCTGGAGCTACCTCCTCCATCATTGCCTCCTCGCACTCCACATAGAGCGCTTGCTCCATCGAGGCCTCCAAGGTCTGCAACCTGCGTGAGCGAACCAGTTGAAAAATGTCCCGGCGCAACCCTCGCTCGAACATGTAAATCCGGTAAGCCTCATCTCTAGCCACGTGCGGTACACATGCCAACAACTGATTGAAATCCATAATATACTCATGCATGGGACGATCTCCCTGTCGAAGGTTTCTCAACTGCTCCTCCAATCTCTGCCGGACGCTCTTCGGAAGAAGGCCCCAAGAAGAAGACTGCGGAACTCCGCCCAGGTCAAGAGCTGAGCCCCAGGTGGACCAGCTGGTCGCACACACCGCCACCAAGCCTCAGCGTTGCGCTCCAAAAAGTTCGTCGCCAATAACACCTGGTACAGCTCCTCGATGAACAGTGTCTCAAAGCGTCGCTCTATCGCCGTGATTCACGACTCTGCCTCCGACGGCTTGGCGCTCTGCCCCGAGAAACGGGGTGGGTCAAACTGGCGGAACCACATCAATAAGTCAACCACCTCCCGCTGGTCTGCCGGGGTCAGAGGTCCCGTCAATCCAGATGGCTGTCCACAAGTGCCCCGAGCAATAGGGGATGCCGGGGTCACCGGTACAGCTGGGGGAGCCACAGCAGGGGAAGATGGTACGGGAGAACTCTCCGGGGGTGCTACAACTGGCTGCACCCTCTGCTCTAACATCTGTGTCAGCCGACCCATGGCCTCCTCCTGACGCCTAACAGCCTCTGCCATCTGAGCCATCTGTGCCTGTAGCTCCTACACCTCACTCTGCTGGCCCTGCCCGGACTCCTCCTACTCGGGCTCAGAGGAAGAAGGCTAAAAACGTGTCAACATCCTGCGTCGCGGAGGCATCCTGCCATAAGAAACCACAATCCGTATCAGAACCCCACACGACCCAATCTAGCGAAAGTCAAAGACATCCCCCTATTTCTGCGACTTTATGTTGTCTGCAGCCAACATAACTGTCCACCAGAAATTGGGTATGTCGATCCCTTCTGACTCACTGGAAGAGTCAAACAAATAAATCAGCGACTTTCACGAAATGTCACGTCTCTCGCGCCCTATCATCCTAGGGTCTGCCAAAAGCCTAGGGTTTCCTAAGTCCCAACTGACCTATCCATAAGCTCTGATACCAACTTAATCTGTCACGCCCCGGGTGTAAACCAGAACCCGGGCTCGCCAACAGATCCGCCGTGTACACAGAATTTTCCATATACACGAAGCGCTGGTAACCTGCTCAGATATAAAATATACAATAAAAGAGTATAAACAGAGCTGAACTAAAAGAACTAAAAGTAATCTCAGACTGAAATAAAGTACAAGCTGATATAAAAGTACAATAAACTCCCAGCTCACCATAAATATACAACCAGCTGGCCAAAGCCAGACCCAAAAGTAAACTACTGTAGTCTGAGATACAAAAGGGGATACAATAAAAGCCTAGCTAATCTCTCGGTCGGGGTAGATGATCTAGCTAGTCGGCGATCCTCTTACCTCGATCTGCCGCTGAAGGCCCAGCAGCTCCCACAGATGACTCTACAAAACAAAGGAGAAAAAGACAGAAAACAACAATGGGGGTGAGAACTACTAGATAAACCAGTAGCCTCCCCTAGTGGGTAAAATCTCAAATGCTGATGCACCCACCAGGACTAAAGAGGCAAAAGAAGGGAACAGTAGTAAGCTATAAGGCTGCTGAAAAGGAAACTGCTACTACAATGCCTCTAAATGCAGTGCCAAAAAGATAACTGTATGCATGCAACTATAAAGCTAACCGCCCAAAGAAACCCAATCAAAGGGCCAGGAAGTACTGGCACTGCCAGCTCTGTCATCACTCACAACTGTCCAACTGACCGGCACCCGTCACGGTCAAAAAGCCTACTCCGGAGTGGCACTCGAGGGGAGCGACCCACACGAGTAAAGTATCTCTGTATCAAGCACCTCTGTAACCAATGTCTCACAATAGCGGGACTGGATCATGACTATGATCAAAGTGGGAAGACTCCATCCACTAATGCAATCCCGATCCCCAATCTGATGTGATAATAACATCCGGTCAACCGCCCAAAATCCGCGGTCACCGCTGAAGCCACAAATCCTGATCTGATAAAGTAAAAACATCAGACTGACCGCTTAACGTCCGCGGTCGCCACTATGCCCCACAATCCTCAAGACAAGTCTAAACTGCCCAAGACTCAAGGTCCAAACTACACTATCCCAGAATCCTGCTCAAACTCGAGCATCATGCATCGACATAAAAGAAGAACGATAAAACATGGTTTCTCCTAAGTCAAGTCCAATAATATAGTGCAGCAGTAAATAATGGCCTGACTAGGTGTCCATATAAGCATGCAATTGTCCATTTTAAAAAGCATTAGAAAAGTGACTAACGTGTATTGCAAAGAATTATTTTAAAACATTAATATGATACTTATTTGCATGCAGGGTTAAGGTATAGCAATTGTCCAATAATATTGTCCCAAGTTTAACACATAAAGGCTATCAATTAATTTAGGGGGCAATGCATTAGGTTCTCACACCAAAAGTTACTTGTCACATTAAAATTGGGAGAACTCTAATACTCCTAGTGAGCATGTCAACAATGAGGGAAGCACAACCACCCACTTCGAAAAGCGTGCACCACACCTGAAGAAACACCCCGCTGCCCGCTGTCCTCTAAGAACGCCGGCTGCCGAATACAGTGTCCTACAACAACACACATTGCACACGGTGTAAATATACAAGTCCCAAACGCAGATTTTGCTATTTTTGTAACCAGCACGCAAAACGAGGCATTTCACCTCTGTCCCGAGCTCCAAAAATTCCAGAAAATTCACGGTTGCGTTCCTCGCAAAAAGTAGGCCCAAAACGACTATTTAAACGCCTTGATCCGATGCTCCTACGCCAAGATATAAATCGTTGAAGTCGCCGCTGTCCAAAATTCTACACAGCAAATGGGGGGTCAAAAACACCTCGGGAACCGTGCCAAGAAATCAGAATCCAGAGAAATCACCAACACGAAAATGAAGTCCTACCTCTCAGGAACACACCGGCGAAGAAATCGTCGAAAACAGACTCCTGTACTACGCAGGGGGCTTCTAGGACTGAGATGCGACGATAATGGGCCGAAAATGAGGAAAAACGAGGAGCACTGTAAAATCCCGATCGCCATTGTCGAGCTTCCGAAAAATCTGGAAATCCACCACGAGATGTAAAATTAAGAGAGGAACAACTTTGCTACAGTGCCCACCCTCTCGTTCTCTCTCTATCTCTCGAAAAACCAAAAAAAAGAGGGAGGGGATGGCATATATATAGGCCCAGGAAACAAATTGAATAATGACGGCTGTGTCCCCGGTTTCGGGCACCAAATCTTTCGGGCCCCGAAACTGGGCCCAAACAGTGGCCCGGCCCACAAAGGCCCACTCCGCACAGTAGATCCGGCCGGACCCGGGAGCCGTCCAACCCGCCCCGGGGTCCGACATGCGTCCCTCGCACAGGGGACAGCGCGCCCGACGAATCGGGCGCGGCCACGCATCCCCCTGGGGTCGGCGGGGGTGGGTGGCGCCAGCCACTAGCGTGGCGCCACGTGGCTGGCGTTGCCCCGCCGGCACGCCAGCCGGCTCCGCCTGCGCGCCTGCGCCTACGCCCGCGTGCGCGTACGGCCGCAGCCGCGCGCCTATGGGTGCATCGCGCGCACCTGCGCCCACCAACCCGGGGCCGCCACGTGGCGCGCCCCGGTCTACCGTGCACCGCGCCACACCCCGCGCCTGCCCGGCCTGCCCGAGCTGCCCGCGCATTCCCCCGCGCGCCGCGTGCACAACACCGGCCCAACCGTGGGCTGCCACGTGGCCCGCCGGTCCACGGTGCACTGGCGGCCCACTCCGTGGACCGGGAAGCGTGCGCCGGCCCAATGAAAGGCCGCCACGTGTCCAGGCCGGTCCACGGCTCCCCCCCGTGCATCATTTCACACAGAAAACTTTCAGGTGTCCGTTTTTGGGCATCCGGACTCAAAAAAATATAAATAAATAGCCGTTTTCAAGCGTTTTTTCGCGCTGAATCCAAATGCAGCCTCCGTTCAGCTTGAAACTACTTCTAAAATTCAGCAAAAGCAGCCGAAGGTCAGGCTTGATCCTAATTCCTCACTGAGTCCAAATCAACACATCCCTTTGACATGTTGGGGCCCAATACATCAACAATAGGTGTTCCACACCCCGAAACAGGGGGAAAACCACTGGGGATCCTGGGACACTACAGGCCGCGGGCAGGCGCGCGTTCCACGGGGCCGGCGTGCACCGTGGGTCTGGACACGTGGCAACACGTGAGTGGCGGGCTCTTGAGGCGCGATCCACGGATTGGCGCGGGTGTACGTTGGACCGAGGGGTGGCCAAGTGGCGGCTCGTGGTTGGCGGGTCCTTGTGTGCGCGGTTCACGCAGCGGCGGGGGCAGGTGTCCGTACCGGCAGGGCGTCGTGGGGGCGACATGGGGGTGCCATGTGGCGCCCCACGATTGGCCGGGTGCAGCTGCCCCACGCCTGCGTGTCGGGACACGCGGCGCCGCGCGGTTCGCGGGCGCGCGTGCGCCGCGCGCGAGGAAAGCTGCAAGGACATGTGGCGGCTCCGAAGCAATCCGGGCGCGCACAGTATTGGGCCGGGCCCAACACTGTAGCAGCCCGGATGCCCCGTGCGCCCGGTTTTGGGCCCAAAAGTCCAAATTCTGGATTTTCTCGGGCTGGGCCTATTTATTCCCTCTTTCACCTCTTGTGTGAGGCTTTTCCCGAGCTTCCCTGCCCTTGGACCCTTCAGCAAAGTTGGAGATCTTCCTATTGCGCATCTTTTGACGGAGGCCCGAAATTTTTGGAAGCCGCGGCATCGACGACTTCGGTATCGTAGCACAGAGCGACGATCTTTTATCGGAGGACCGTTATCATGGCAGTTCGGTCTGAGAGGTCCACAGAGCTACTCCATCAGTATTTTTGGACAATTTTTGCGGCGTTGGATTCACGAGAGGTACGCCTTCGATTTTTGTGTTGATCACCTTGCTGGATTCTGAGTTCGTGGCACGGTTATTGAGACATTTCTAAGCCACTGTTTGCTGGTGGAGTTTTTGGAGAGCAACCCCTTGCCGGAATTTTATCTCCGCGCTCGAGCGTCGGATCGAGACGAGCTTGTACACTTTTTGCATCTACTCGTCGCAAGGATTATCTTCGTATTTTTCCAAGATTTTTCTGAGGCTTGCCCGAAGGTATACTGTTTCCCCTTTTACTGTGCATAGTTTTACAGTTGTGTGATTGTGAGTTTTTGCGCGCCTGTACTGTGGAATTTGTAACTCGGCCTACGGGGCTCGGAATTGGACGTGCAGGTACCCGTTTCGAAGGTCTCGACGCGAGAATCACATCAGTATTTTTATTGGATTTTTTTGGAGCATTGTTTACAAGTGAAAAATGCGCATATTTGGGACTGTTCCAGCAGATTGGTTGTATTTGGGTTTTTGGTGGAATAAAGTGTAATTATGGACTTTTTGTTGTACCCAGGGGTATTTGCGGGTGTTTGTGAACCCGTTGGTGTTGAGGATTAGTGAACGTTGTTGCTCCTGGTGTTTTCAGCTGTGGAACCTTGGACAGTTAACGTTCTCAGGTGGGTGGCCCTGTCTCCAAGATTAATGGACTGTGCATTAAATCTGCTATTGTAGGACTATACATGATAGTGAAATTCTTGTGTAGCATGCTAGAATATAGGAATTGCTATTCCTTGTATTATCTGATGATCTTGTCATCTCTTTGCTGTCTATTATCTGTTAAATTATTAGTTATCTTGAAACTTGACCTAGCACCCCCGTCATATGCTTCATGTGTAACCAGACCAGTAGAAAACTCCAACTTGGGCTAGGTTTATTCTGCTCTAGACATCCACACTTCTTATTTCTTTCCTGGATATAGTGTTATACTCGCCCGGGTAGTGGGCTGAGTGGTCGGGATTCTTTTTAGTGTGGGATGCATGTTACACTTGTGCTTGGGAGCAGAGTGGAGTCTGATAGATGTAGTTGGTCGTTTATCTGTGGCGGGAGCCATTTGGGTAAACAACGGTCCCGAGATGTCTTGTTTTCTTGTTTTATTCGTGGCCACTGTGTTAGCGGCAGTTGTATACCCATGTTAGTAGGACCTAGGACCCAGACTGCTTTTAGACACACATGATTTCCGTAAACTAATATTTTTCTTCCAAATCTCGAGGGGTCGCCGAAGCCTGTTCTTGTTTGATTTGGGTGATGGCAATAGCCCTTTGGGGTTTGAAAAATAAAACATATTTAAACGAATTTTCTTAAAAGAATTAAAATATATTAAATTGGGTTTCTCAAATTAAAATAATTTTTAGTAATAACTGTCATATTTTTATTACAACTTCCTCACCCGAGAGAGTTTGGGTGATCTGGGTTCTAGGGACCGTTCCTTTTTTGGGACGAAAGCTACGGGGGCCGTGCCTGGAACCTGTTCTTGTTTGATAGGGTTGTAGGTGTTGGTCTCCCGAAACTTTCGGGCCCTGGTTGGTGTCTTCCGCATGTTGTACCGAGGTTGTCGTGTTCCCAAGCTGTAAGGGAGTCGGGAACCTCGATAGGCGGAGCCTGGAGTCTATTCTTGTTTTATTGGGGTTCTAGGCGCCGACCTATCAGGGTTTTCGAACCCTTATGGTGTCGGTCCTTTCTGTGTTATCTATGAATTTGGGTTCTGACGTGGGAGCCGTTGGGTTGACGGTGGTCCCGGCTGTGAGTATTTCCAGCCAGTGAGGTAGAGATGAGATGTCAGTTACTGTCGATCTTGTTGATCGTGGATTTGGACTATAGCCTGCATGAGCCATATTGAGCTCGACAGAGATGCGCGGATACTTTCCTCGGTGGGGTCGCGCCCTTCGAGTGCCACTCCGGATTTGGGCCTGTTACTTCCTATCGCGACTTGTTGACGCAGTCCCTCTGGCTGGGCCAGTTTTGGCAGTCACGGACACCCTACGGTAGACCCGTCCTGTTGAGGATGTGCGGCAGTAGGTGGGCGCAGGTTTGACTGGACCCTATATGGCAGTCAGTGTAGATTGGGTGACTATACTTGAGAGTTAGTAGATGCATCATATTTCCATCTGTTCTACTTTTTGAGCATCTAGATAGAGGCATAGTAGCTGTAGAGTTTATTTTTCCAGCTCTTTCCTTTCAGCACTGCATTTGTTACTTTATGCCTCTAGTAGACTTAGTGGGCAGACTGTCGGGCTTGTTGGCGGCACCCACTGAGAACTACTGTGGGATGTAGTTCTCACTCCCGTCGTGGTGTCTTTTTCCCTAGGGACTTCTACTCCTGTTCCTGCTGCTCCAGTTGTTGCATCTTCTGATTGAGGTAAGGGAGTTGCGAGCTAGATCCCTATCGTCGTCCAGAGAGTAGATGTACCCATTTTTTTATATTTTGAGAGTTACTTGTTGAGAGACCTTGTAGTGAGGTATAGAGTTGTACTTTCTTTTTTGCTGAGAGACTTATGTACTTGGTGAGGACTTGGGTTGTATTATTCTTATTTCTATTTCTTGCAGTTTACTTTCAGCTCTGTTATATGTTTAGTATAGCATCTTTCTTTTGCAGGTTAGACGCTTCGTCTATACGAGGTTCCCCGTATGGGCGGCGGATCTGTTAGCGAGCCCGGGTCGCAGTTTCGACCCCGGGGCGTGACAACGTGGCGTTTTCCTATTGGAGTGTGCTGGACACGTGGCATTGTCTGATTAGCTGGTGCATGGGTGCGGTCCACGGAGCAGGGGAGCAGGTGTCTCGGGCTGCGTGCGCGGCGGTGTCGGCGGCAGCGCGGGTGCGCGCACGTGGGCGCACCGACCGAGGCGCCGACGCGGGCGGGAACTACGTGGGGTGTGGCCACGCGTTGGCAGCTGGTTGGGCGCGGTGGCTGTTGGTTGTTTGGGGGGCACGTGGCGCGCTGTGGATGATTCGGGCGCTATGGTTTGGGGTACATTTTGGGGTTCCTGTAGCGCCCGAAAGATTCGGGCGCCCAAATGTGGGGACATAGAGGGAATTTCTTGAATTGTTTGGTTGTGGCTATATAAACCCCCCTTTGGATGCCTTTTTGAGCCCTTTCCCGAGCTCTCCTTCGACAGAGCCTTGAAGCAACATTGTTCCTCTCCCTGTGCTCCATCTTGTGAAGAGTTTACAGAATTTTTGGAGGCCTCGACATCCGCGCTTTCTGCGACGTGGCGCACTGCGACGTTTCTTGGATTTTGGCTTCCACCGTCACTTTTCGGTCTGCGAGGCACTCTAGATTACTCCGATGGTATTTTGAGCCGATTTTTATGGTACCGCATTCATGAGAGGTACGCCTTCGATTTCCGTATTGATCTCTTCACAACATTTTGCATTCTTGGCATAGTTCCCGAGGTGTTTTGTGACCTCTTTTACTGTTGTGAGATTGTGGACAGCGGTGGAGTATTCTTGGAATTTCTCGATCTACGAGCATCAGAATGAGGTGTTTAAGGACTCGATTGATATCTACGCTTCGAGAGGAACGCACCCGTATTTTTATCAAAATTTTTGGAGGACTCTTCAAAGGTGATATTTATGCTTCTTTCACACTGGTTTCCTACAGATTTCTGTTTGTGATAATTCGGCATACCCGTGTTGTTGTATTTATATCTTGGCCTACAGGTGTCGGAATAGGACGTATAAATACTCGATTTGTATCAACTCGTCGCGAGAATCGCAACCGTGATTTTTTTGGGATATTTGGAGGACTGTAAACAGGTGAGAATCCCCCCTCTTCTCTGCTGGTTTGGAAAATAGCGTGTGCTATTTTGTGTGTTTGGGGTTGTGATTGTTGTGTTGTTTGTTGGAATAGTGGACTTGATTGTGTACTGAGAGTGCAGTTTCAGTGGGTTTTGGATAGCGTGTGACTGCGCACTTCACCGACTTCGGCTTTGCCTGCGGAAAGCGTTTCAGGTAGGTTGCCTTGTCCCCAGAACCGATGGACGGTTCTTTGATTCTATATGCTAGAATGCATGCATGTGAGTACCCATACATGGTTGGAGGGTAAGCTTAGGAATGATAATTGTATCAGGGAATTACAAAATATTTATTCATGTTATGACGTTGGGAACTAGCAAGTTTGGATATTCAAGTTGACGGTTGAGGAAAGCTTACCTTCTCGGATTATTACTCTTTTGATTGCTAGCATGCATGATTTAAGATACAACTAAACAAATTGAGATGTAAGCATGGAAATGGCCTTGATTATGTGATTGATGCTTACTTGACTAATGTACATGCTTCTAGTGGATTGAGATCTAGCATACTGTAGATGACTATGTTCATTTCATACTAGATGATATTGAGATCATGCTTAATTAATCATTGGCCTATTTATGTGGGATTGACATTTATAGTAGCGATTTATTAGCATGCCATGTTAGCACATAGTCTTTCATGAGGATTGATCATTCGAGGAGACAGGATGTTACAACTATGTGCGGGGATTACTCTGAGGAGCTTTTATGGATTATAGATCATGCATTATGAACAGGTGTAGTTCATTAGTGATTTTGGCATGTTGTTTATATCTTGTAGAGCTACCATTTGACATGTTCTTACTTCTATCTTTCCTGAGGATAATTTCATGCTGTATGGACTTCTAGATAGGCCATCTTTTACTGCTACACTATCATGTTGGAATCTGACTTAGGAGAAATCATGTTTGTTCTTTCTCCATTTCTTCTAGATTCATGTTGCTCGGGTGCGAGCAGGGGTTTGGGATAGTGTAGTCGGGACTGTGTGTCTGGGACAGGTTGGATTAGATTGTGGACTTGTGGGGTTTTGCGGCGACCGCGGATATTGGGCGGTTGACCGGATATGTACTTGTGCATCAGATTGGGTATCAGATTTCCTCTAGTGGATGGAGTTTCCCACTTATTGTTTACTGTTGTTTCAGTTTGGGGATCGGGTTTCCCTTTAGTGGGTGAGTTTTCCCACTTTGATCAGCGTCGTGATCCTGTCCTACTATATAGTGATACTTGTTACAGTGATACTCGTTACAGTGATGCTTGTTACAGTGATACTTTACTCGTGTGGGTCGCTCCCCACGAGTGCCACTCCGGAGTAGGCAATTTACACAGCGACCAGCGAGTACCGGACAGTGAGTGCCGGTCAGTGAGTGCCGATCTGTTAGCAGATACTTGAGATAGTTTGAGCAGGCAGTGCCAGTTTTTACTGGTCCATTGATTGGGTTTATTCAGGCAGATACTTTTATTGTTGCACTCGTGCCTGGGGGCCGAGTGGAGTCTAGTAGCTATGATTAGACCAGTGCTAGTGTTGTTGGGAGCCGTTTGGGTTGACGGCGATCCCGTGTCGTTGAGAGTACTTCGGCCATTGTGCGAGATGTTGAGGATCTTGAGTCTTTGCATTCTGAGAGAGAGCGTGGATTTCGACTATAGTCTGCATGTGCCACTATTCGATAGCGAGTTAGTTCGATAGGACATTCTACGTTGATACACTAGGGAGGCGCAGGCTTGACTGGATCCGATGTGGCAGTCAGCTCGATTGGGTCGATTGTGCACCTCATGTGCGAGTGGTTGCATACCTTTCATTGGTTTTTTCCTTTTGAGCATGTAGACAGAGGCTTGGTAGCTGTTGTGTACCTCCAGCTTTCTTGTTCAGCTTTACTGCATTATTATCTTATGCCTCTAGTAGACTTCGTGGGCAGATCGTCGGACTTGGCGATGGTACCCACTGAGAACTCCCTTTTGGTGTAGTTCTCACACCCATTGGGGATTCCCCCCCCCCCCCCCTCTTCTTTCTTTTCTCTTCTTTGTTTTGCAAAGTCTTAGCGAGTGTTGCTGATTCTGCGGTTGCTGTTCGAGGTGAGGGAGTCGCAAGCTAGATCCCTACCTATCTTTGGAGAGTACATGTACCCCATTTCAGTGGAGATCTATAGTACAGTCAGTAGATTAGTTATTTTATTTTTTCTTTTGAGAGACTGATGTATTGTGAGGATCTGACTTGTACTGAGAGCCTGTACACTGGTGTATTATTTATTTCAGGATTACCTCCCTGTTGAGTTCTGAGTTTTTGAATTGAGAATTTTGTATGATTATTATTTATGGGAGATGGATATTGTATCATTATTCCAGTTGTACAGATGGTTGGTTTTAGTTTTACAGCACTTTTATTTTATAGCTCTGATATCTGTTTAGCTATAGCCCCTTTCTTGCAGGTAGGACGCTTCGCCTATGCGGGGTTTTGCATAGGTGGCGGATCTGTTGGCGAGCCCAGGTCGCAGTTTCGACCCCGGAACGTGACAGATTAGAGTGGTATCTGTAGTGGCCTTGGTTCCCATGCAACGTTCTTCCGATGAATCCACTGTTAGAACACCTAGTGTTGGTGTATCTGGCCCATGGTGCATCAATGGGATGCCACAAATGGACCATGTGAGATATTATTATCTATGTTGGCCTTCGGCTAGGTTTGTCGAAATTTCTGAAAAGAATTAGGCCAAACAGAGGTCGGAAATGGATTCAGCACGGAAAAACGCTTGAAAACGGCTATTTGCTTGTTTGATTCTGAGTCTGGATGCCCAAAAAAGGACTCCCGGAAGTTTTTATTGGCTTTTGGTGCATGGGAGGGGCCGTAGACCACCGGCATGCCACGTGGCGGCCTGTCATTGGCCGGTTTTTGGCGCGCGGTCCACTGAGTAGCACGGCTGGGTGCACAGACCCGGTGCAGGGACACGTGGCACCGCTTGTTTGGCGGGCTCAGGGCGCGCGATCTATCGGGCGAGCGCGGCGGTGCATGGACCAAGGTGGGGGACACGTGGCAGCCTCCGGTTGGTCGGTGCACACGGCGCGGTCCACGGAATTCCAAAGCGGAATGCGTGAACCGGGTGTAGGGGACACGTGTCACCCTCTGATTTGCGTGCGCACCGTGCGCGGTGCACGGAAGCCTCGGCCGGCGCCTCGGGGCGCGTACGCACGAGGGGGCCACGCCGCGCGACCGGCGCGTGCGGCGACCGGTCGGCGGGTCAACCGGCTGGACACGTGGCGCCCGCTCATTGGCGGGCGCCAACCGCCTTACTATGCGGTGGGAGGCCACGTGGCAGCCGGTGAGTGGCCCGCACAGCTGTTTGCTGTTCGGCGGGCCACGTGGCATCACCGGGTGCTTTCGGGCATGAACAGTGTTGGGCCGGCCCAACACTGTAGCCGCCCGAAAGTCCAATACTTGCTTTTTTGGGCTTTTTCCGGGTGAGGCCTATAAATAGGCCCCTTGGGCCTCATTTTAGAGGCTTTTCCCAAGTGTTTCTGCCTAGGTGCCCTTCAATAAAGTTCTTCCTCTTCCTCTTGTGCATCTTTCGGTGGAAGCTCAGAATTTTTGGAGGCCTAGACGACGATGATTTCTGCATCGTGGTGCGGAGCGACGATTTCTTGTTGGAGGCCCATTTTCGTCGCACTTCAGTCTGGGAGGTCTACAGAGCTACCCCGATGATATTTTTGGACAATTTCTGTGACGCCCCACTTCCCAGGGGGTCACCCATCCTAGAACTACTCTAGCTCTAGCACGCTTAACTCTCATGTTCCCTTGGATCTTGCTACCATCCAAAATGCTATAGCCGGGTTAAGAGATTTAGTCCTATTATATCATTTATATATAGGACTAATCCAAATTCCGGGGGTGTCACATTCTTCCCCCCTTTAAGCCCTGACGTCCACGTCAGGCTCAAGCACACTCACAAGCACCAGGCGATGTGAGACTCGTCTCGCTAGCCTTAGCCGACCTTGTGAGGAGCTGCACTCCACTCACAACGGTCATTAGCCAGGGAGCCTCGCTCTACCCGCTATATAACCCTGGCTCAGCCGAGACTCATCTCACATTTCCGGCTGGTGAATGTCTCTGATACCAACTGTGACGCCCCACTTCCCAGGGGGTCACCCATCCTAGAACTACTCTAGCTCTAGCACGCTTAACTCTCATGTTCCCTTGGATCTTGCTACCATCCAAAATGCTATAGCCGGGTTAAGAGATTTAGTCCTATTATATCATTTATATATAGGACTAATCCAAATTCCGGGGGTGTCACAATTTCTACGGTGGCGGTTTCACAAGAGGTATATCTACAAATTTCGTATTGGCCACTTTTTCTGGATTTGAGCTTTTACTGGGGTTTTGGGTACGTTTTTAACCCCCTTTGCGGCTGATGGACTGTTTGGACTGCACCTACTTGTCGGATTTTTATCTCCGCATTCAGACATCGTAATTCGACGTTTCAGGGCTCTATCGACATCTACTCTTCGTGAGGATCGCTGTCATATTTTTACTGGAATTTTTGGAGTTCGTTTTATAGGTGAAATTTTTGCAGTAAGAGGACTGTTCACCGCAGATTTGTGAACTTGGAATTTTGTGGAATAATGTGTAACTTTGGATTATGTTTTTGTACCCAGGGAGTGTTGGGCAGTGATCCTGTACGGTTGGATTGTTGTGTGAGTAGTGATATCTATTTCTCAGTGTTCTCAGCTGTACCACTCCGGACAGTTAGCACCTTCAGGTGGGTGACTTTGCTTTCAAATTCTATGGACTGCGTACTAACTTTATGTATATAGAAGCATGCATGATAGTTATGGGACTCAGTAGCATGTTCGAATTTGAATGTTATGTCTATGTATATCACTTGATGAATCTTGTGATCTTATAGCTTCCTACAACATGTTAATTATTGAAATCTTGGAACTTGACCTAGCACCCCCGTCATATGTATCATGTTCAGCCAGACTGTAGAAAACTTCAACTTGGGCTAGGTTTCTTCTATTGCTCTTGACATTCCCACATCACTTTATTATACTTGTCATTCTGGACTTAGCTTTTCTCGCCCGGGTTGTGGGCTGGGAGGTCGGGTGGTTGTGGGATGCATTTACACTCGTGTCTGGGGACCGAGTGGAGTTGATGGCAGTCTGTAGATCAGGTTTTTTTGGGAGAGTGATAGTGATTGTAGATCTGGGTTCTTGGGAGCTGTCAGAGTGACAATGAGTCTCAGCTGTGTAGATTCCAGCCTGTGAGTGAGACAGTGATTTGTTGGTTATAGCCGATCTTGTTGATCGAGGATTTGGATCATAGCCTACATGAGCCACATTTGAGCTCGATAGAGATGCGCGGATACTTTGCTCGGTGGGGTCGCACCCCTCGAGTGCCACTCCGGAGTTCGGCCTGATACTTCTATCGCGGCTTGTCGATGCAGTTGTCCCTCTGGCTGAGCTAGTTTTGGCAGTCACGGACACTGTCCCTCTGGCTGAGCCAGTTTTGGCAGTCACGGACGTCCTACATAAGTCCGGTCATCCGGGATGTAACGGCAGTAGGTAGGCGCAGGCTTGACTAGACCCGATGTGGCAGTCAGTTTAGATTGGGTGATCTGAGTTGAGGGTTAGTTGTGGCATCATGCTCCTTCTGTTTCACCCATTGAGCATCTAGATAGAGGCATAGTAGCTGTAGACTTTACCTTTCCAGCTTTTCCTTACAGCACTGCATATGTTACTTTATGCCTCTAGTAGACTTAGTGGGCAGACCGTCGGGCTTGTTGGCGGCACCCACTGAGAACTACTGTGGGATGTAGTTCTCACACCCGTCGTGGTGTCTTTTTCCCCAAAGACTTCTGTTCCAGTTCCTGCTGCTCCAGTTGCTGATCCAGCTCCTTCAGACCGAGGTAAGGGAGTCGCGATATAGATCCCTTCCTGTCATCCTCAGAGTGAGAGTAGATGTACCCCTTTACTGCTTTTGAGTGTGTTGTGTCGAGTGACTTTTGTAGTGAGGTATCGAGTTGTACCTTTCTTTTTCGGCTATTCAGAGAGTCTTTGTATTTTGGTGAGGTTGGGCTGTATTATTCAGAGATGTAGTTGTATTTTATGTCTTTTATTTCAGCTTTTTTTATTTCAGCTCTGATATCTGCTAGTGTAGATGTTTCTTTGCAGGTTAGTCGCTACGTCTATACGGGGCTTCCCGTATGGGCGGCGGATCTGTTGGCAAGCCCGGGGTGTAGTTTTGACCCCGGGGCGTGACAGATTAGAGTGGTATCAGAGCCAAGGATATAGGTCTTGGAGGACTTAGGAACCCTAGGCTTGTGGTTGGACCCTAGGATGACCCACATGCGAGCCGTAATTTTTAGCGAGAGTCCTGATTGGGTTTCTAACTCTCCCGAACGGATCGGGATGAGTGATTGACATGTCTTCCTTCTGTGGCAACTATGTTGGCTGCAGACAACATATTACTTCGGGAAGAGGGACATGCCTTTTGACTTTCGCTAGATTGCGTCGAGTGTTGATTTGGATTCTGATTGTTTGCTTTGTCCCTCAGGTGGGGATGCCTCCTCGACGCACGATGGCGACGCGTTCGCAGCCTTCTTCCTCTGAGCCCGAGCAGGAGGACTCGTGGCAGGGACAGCAGAGGGAGGTTCAGGAGCTCCGTGCCCAGATGGCACAGTTGGCTGAGGTGTCTCGGTGCCAGGAGGAGGCAGTGGGTCGGTTGATGCTCATGATGGAGCAGAGGGCGCAGCCGACTGTAGCACCCCCTGAGAGTTCGCCGGTGACTTCTTCGCCTGTTGTGGCGCCCCCTGTTGTGCAGCCTGCACCGACAGTTTCGGTTGAGCCGGTTTCTAGTAGGCCACCGTCTGGGACGACGGGACCGTTGACTTCAGCAGAGTAGCGGGAGGTGGTGGATCTATTGATGAGGTTCCGCTAGTTTGATCCACCCCATTTTTCTGGTATGAGTGCAGAGCCGTGGGAGGCCGAGTCTTGGATCATGGCCATGGAGCGTCATTTCGAGAGCCTATTCATTGATGAGAGGTTTCGAGTTCTCTTGGCTACTCACTTTTTGGAGAGCAACGCCGAGGCATAGTGGCGGCGTGTTCGACCAGCTAGTCCGCCTGGGACGCAGCTTCTCTCATGGGCAGAGTTCCGTAGTATGCTTCTTGGGGCCTTCTTTCCAGAGAGTGTTCGGCAGAGACTAGAGGAGCAGCTGAAGATTCTCCGCCAGGGAGATAGGCCCGTGCACATGTACATAGCTGATTTCAATCAGCTGTTGGCTTGTTTGCCCCGTGTGGCCAGAGATGAGACCCACCGGATTTACATGTTTGAGAGAGGATTGCGCCGGGACATCAATCAGTTCGTCTGCTCCCGCAAATTATAGACATTGGAGGCCTCAATGGAGCAGGCATTATATGTTGAGTGTGGAGAGGCAGTGATGGCAGAGGTGGCTCCAGCCCCCGTAGTGACTCCTGGGGCGAAGCCAGACCCCAAAAAATAAAAGTACAACCTTCTGAGATAGGATACATAAGAGGTACAAATCTAGCTAACTCACTGTCAGGCCCACTGTCTAGCTACTCAGCCGTCCTCTCTCCTCGACCCGCCGCTGTATGTCCAGCAGCACCCGCAGAAGGCTCTGCAAAACAAAGGAGAAGAAAAGAAAAAGAAGAATGGGGTGAGAACTACTAGTGAACCAGTAGCCTCCCCTAGTGGGTAAAGCCTCACGCCCTGACGCACCCACTAGGTCTACCAGAGGCAAAAAGAGGAAGAAGAGTGGTAAGTAATAACACTACTATAAAGAAAAAACTACCACTACTATGCCTCTAACATGCAGTCCTAGACTGGAATATCTGTATGCAACAGTAACCAACAGTCCCAGATGAACCCAATCTGTACCGCCCTCATCATCGGGCAAGTAGGCCGCGCCGATGTGATAGCAAAACTCTTGCTGCCACCCTCATCATCGGGCCAATAAGCCGCGCCGATGTGATAGCAAAAACTCAATGCCTGTCCGGCACCTAGCTGGTGCCCCGCGCGCTCCGGAGTGGCACTCGAGGGGAGCTACTGTGAGGACCTGGATCCCCACGACGAGATTACTGGTTGACCAGCAGCACCTAGAGGCCTATGTGGTGTGTCGATGGTCTTTGCGCACCAATTGGACACTAGTGTTGGACCCGGTGTGCTAAATGGATCACGAGAGTAGTCAGATGACCCCGTCGAATGCTTAGAAGTGGTTTTGCGCGCAATGGATATTAAAATTAGGCTCAGCACGAAGTTTGGACAAAAGAACATCTTTCTGGATGCCTTCGGTAATTTTTAGAGTTGGAATTTGGCAAAACGGACATCGGATTTGGATTCAGCGCGCGAAAACGATGAAAATGGACTATTCACTTGCATTTTTCGGAGCTCGGATGACCCGGCACGGATTTCGAGGCATCTTGTACTGTTCCAGCGGCTGGGGCAGCGCCGGCGACGGCGGAGGGCGGCGGGCAGGCGCGGGCAGCGCACAGCGCGCGGGCGCGCGGGCAGGTGCGCGGTCCACCGCGGAGGCGTGCACCCGGGACGGGACACGTGGCGGCTCCCGGTTGGCCGGCTCAGCAGTCGTGGTCCATGGATTGTATCGCAGGTGTACGGTGGACCGGTAGGTGACACGTGGCAGCGTGTGGTTGGTGCGGTGTTGTGCGTCGGGTCCACGGAGCAGGTGCAGGTTGCCTCGGGGCGCGTGCGTACAGAGGTGGCAGGCGGCGACGCAAGCGCGCACATGGGCGCTGTCGGCTTCTCCCGCGCTCGGGCGCGCCACGCGTCGGCACCACGGCGGGCCACGTGGCGCGAGGCTAGCGGGCGGTTTCGGTGTTGTGTGTTCGGCGGGCCACGTGGCGCGAGGCTAGCGGGCGGTTTCGGTGTTGTGTGTTCGGCGGGCTACGTGGAGGCCCGTGGGGGATTCGGGCCTGCACAGTGTTGGGCCGGGCCCAACACTGTAGCAGCCCGAAAAAATTCGGGCGCCCGGTTTCGGGACATATTCAAAATTTTTCGAATTATTTCCTGGAGCCTATTTAAGCGATCCGAGCCGCCTTCCTCCCTTTTTTCTGCCATTTTCGAGCCTCCCCTCGCCAAGGCTTCTGCAGCAAAATTGTTCCCCTTCGTGTTCTGCATCCTTTGGTGGATTTTTAGGATTTTTCGTGGCACGCTTATCGAGGTTTCCATTTTTACGGCGCGGCGCGACGCTCATCCATTTGTGTTTCCCTTCGTCGCGTTTCGGTGCGCGAGCTCCCCCGGCCTACTCCGACCTCCGTTTCAGGCAATTCTTGCACCGTTGGATCCGCAACAGACAGAGCTACGATCTTGGTATTTCTTCTTTCCCTAGTTTTGTGCTTTTCAAGGAGTTTCTCCATTCTTACTGGGACCCCATTTTCTAATGGAATTTCTGGATAGTGACACTTTGCCGGATTTTTATCTTCGCAACTGGGCATCGGATAGAGACGTGCCTGTACACTTTTTTCATCTACTCGACGCGAGGATCATCGCCGTATTTTTATTGGATTTTTCTGAGGCTTGCCCGGAGGTAGATTTTTCTTCCTTTATCTGTGCATGGAAATACAGATGTATGGTTGTGTGTTTGTGAGCGCCCTGTGTTGTGGAATTTGTAACTCGGCCTACGGGGCTCGGAATTTGACATGCAGGTACTCGTTTCGAAGGTATCGACGCGAGGAACGCGACAGTATTTTTGTTGGATTTTTCCGAGTCCGTTCTGTAGTTGGAAATTTCACATCTTTGAGGCTGTTTTTGCAGATTGTGTATACTTGGAATATTTTGGATTAAGTGTAATGTTGGACCTTATTGTTGTACCGAGGGGTGTTTGCAAGTGTTGCTGGACCCGTTGGATCTGAAGACTCTGATTTTGGGGTACTTTTAGCTGTTTGGAGCCGAGGCTTTCGCGACATGTACCGAGGATGCAGTTTCGGCAGAATTTGGACTGTGAACGTCTGCGCTCTTCACCGACCCCAGGTTTGCCTTGGATTGAGCACTTCAGGTGGGTAAGCTTAATTTGGTAACTGTTTAAGGTTTTTATGTCATGGTGAATGTAAGTGCACATGTGGGGATATCACCCCTCTATTATTGATAACAGGCATATTTGTTGTACAACCGATATGAGCGAGAGGTAAGCAAGGAATGGCCTACTTGGGTGAGATTGGTATACCATAGTAGGAATATTTTAGCATGCTTTACTAATATATGTTTCACCCACTTTTATTGTTTCTGAGGACAAAGCATGTTTGCATGGACATGTAGTTAGGCCATCTTTTACTGCTGCACTACTTTTGGAACTTGACTTAGGAGAAACCATGCTATCCTTTTCTCCTTCTTTGGTAGTCAGGCGGTCTGTGTTGCTCGGGTGCGAGTAGGGGTCTGGGGTAGTGTAGCCGGGACATTGGTGTCAGGGACGGGTTGTGCTGGATTAAGGTTGGCAAGGTTTCGCGGTGACCGCAGACTTTGGGCGGTTGATCGGAGGTCGGTTATAGGACTTGAATATAGACGGCAGGGTATTGCGGCAACCGCGGATATTGGGCGGTTGACCGGATATTTATTTATGCACCAGATTGGGTATTTGATTTCTCTAGTGGACAGAGTTTTCCACTATTTGAGTATTTTTGCATCTGATTGAGGACCGAGGCTTTCTTTAGTGGTTGGGCTTTCCCACTTTGATCAGAGTCATGATCCAGTCCTGCAGATTTACGATACTTATGATACTTGTTACTGAGGCACTTTACTCGTGTGGGTCGCTCCCCTCGAGTGCCACTCCGGAGTGTGCGATTTACAGATTTCGAGTCTTTGAGACTCCCATCCCCTATCGGTGTTATGCGTAGGCTGGCATACCCGATTTGGCAGGCACAGCAGGCAGTACCAGTTTTATTGGTGGCATTAGATTGGGTTTATTACAGACATTTGTTTTATTGTTGCATTCGTGTCAAGGGGACCGAGTGGAGTCTAGTAGCTGTGTTTAGACCAGTGCTAGTGTTGTTGGGAACCGTTTGGGGATACGGTGGTCCCAAGGTCATTGTGAGTTGTTGACCGTTGTACGAGAGGCATAGCAGGCATGGCAGGCATAGCAGGCATGGCAGGCATGGCAGGCATAGCAGGCATAGCAGGCAGTGCCAGTGATTACTGGTCTATCGATTGTGTGAGGACCTGGTTTCCCCGCGGGGGAGTTTTCTGGTTGTTTGGCAGCTTTCGAAGGCTTGTGTGGTGTGTTGGTGGTGTTTGTGCGCGATTTGGACACAAGTGAAGGACTTCGGGCTTAATTATGGATCACGGGAGTTTTTGGTGGACCCGTCGAGTGTTTAGAAGTGATTTCGCGCGATGCGGATGTCGAACTTGGACTCAGGGCGAAGTTTGGATAAAAGATCACCTCTCCGGATGCCTTCGGGAATTTTTAGAGATGGAATTTGGCAAACCGGATTTTTGAAATGGACCCGGCGCGAAAATCTGGTCAAGTGGGCTTTCCGGGGGCCCTCGGCAAAATTTCGGTTGAGAATTTGGAGAAACGGACATCGGATTTGGATTCAGCGCGCGAAAACGGTGAAAATGGACTACCCACTTGTTATTTTTGAGCTCTGGTTACTGTTCATGCCGGAACAGTAACTCCGGCGGCGGCGGGCAGCGCCGGCGACGGCGGAGGGCGGCAGCGCGACGGCGGGCAGGCTCGGGAGTGGCGGCGGGCAGGCGCGGGCAGCGCACAGCGCGCGGGCAGGCGCGCGGGCAGGCGCGCGGTCCACCGCGGAGGCGTGCACCCGGGATGGGACACGTGGCGGTTCCCGATTGGCCGGCGCAGCGGGCGCGGTCCACGGGGAATGGCGGGTGTACGGTGGACCGGTAGGGGGACACGTGGCGCACACCGGTTGGCCGGTCCACGTGCACTCGGTCCACGGAGCAGGTACGGCCGCCTCGGGGCGCGTGCCTGGCAGGGTGGCGCCGGCGGCGCTGGTGCGCGCACGTGGGCACGCCAGGCACGCATTGACGGGTTGCCGGGCCACGTGTCGACGCTGGGGGCGGCCACGCGTCGTTTCATGTGTGGGTGCTCCCGCTGTAGCCTGTTCGGCGGGCTACGTGGAGGCCCGTGGGAGATTCGGGCCTGCACAGTGTTGGGCCGGGCCCAACACTGTAGCAGCCCGAATCTTCCGGGCGCCCGGAAACGGGAACATATTCGGTATTTTCCGAATTGTTTCCTGGAGCCTATAAAAGCGATCCGAGCCGCCTTGTTCCCCTCTTTTCTTCCTCTTCCGAGCTTCAAACCGTCGGGAGGTCTTCAGCAAAGTTGTTCCTCTCGCAGAGTAGCTTCCATCTGCAAAGTTTGGGGATTTTTGGGGGCACGCTTTTCGAGATTCTCATTTTCTTGGCGCGGCGCGACGCTCTTTCTTCGGTGTTTCTTCCGTCGCTCTTCGGTGCACGAGCTCCCCCGACCTACTCCGACCATCTTTTTGAGCGATTTCTTCGCCGTTGGATTCGCAACAGGTGAGGCTACGATTTTGGGTTTCACGCACATTTTCAGATTTCGCGTTTTTTGAGGTGTTTTCTCGTGCTCATTGGGACCCTTCTTGCTGTGAGATTTTGGAGAGGGCAGCAGCTTCTTTTGAGGAGATCTTCGCGCACAAATCTCGGATCAGGACGTGCTTATAGACTTTTTTCATCTACTCGACGCAAGGTTCATCGTGGTATTTTTCTTGGAATTTCCTGAGAGCTTCCCGGAGGTATACATCTTCCTCTCTATCTGTGCAAGATTTTACAGTTATGTGGTTGTATGTTTTCGTGCGCCCGTGTTGTGGAATTTATATCTTGGCCTACGGAACTCCGATTTGGGCGTGCAGGTACTCGTTTCGAAGCTATCGACGCGAAGAACGCCAAGATATTTTTATTGGAATTTATTGAGCACTTTCTGCAGGTGAAATATGGGTTTCTTTGCAGCTGAAAATTCAGCATGTGTTTTTGGGCAGATTTTTGGGATTTAAGTGTAACTGTAGCCTTTTGTTGTACCCAGGAGGGATTGAGGACTGTACTGGACCTGTTGGACATAAGAGTTGTTGTTATTCTGGTTTTCTCAACTGTGTGACCTCGGACGGTTAGCACCTTCAGGTGGGTGGCCTTATCTTCAAGTTTGATGGTCTGAACAGTAAATCTGCTATAGTAGGAACATGCATGATAGTGGATTCTTGTGTAGCATGCTAGAATGTAGGAATGGTTATTCCTTGTCATTATCTGTTGATCGTATGATCTCTACTGCTTCCTACTACCTGTTAAACATTTGTTCTCTTGGAACTTGACCTAGCACCCCCGTCATATGCTGCATGTGTAACCAGACCAGTAGAAAACCCTCACTTGGGCTAGGGTTATTTATGTTTAGACATCCACACTGTTCTTTCATTCCTGGACTTAGTGTTATCCTCGCCCGGGTAGTGGGCCGAGCGGTCGGGACTTCTTTTTAGTGTGGGTTGCATTTTTCACTCGTGCTTGGGAGCAGAGTGGAGTCTGGCAGTTGTAGTGGGTCGCTTATCTGTGCCGGGAGCCGTTTGGGTAAACGGTTGTAGAGTACCGAAAATTTTGGTTAGCGCACCGACCTCGCAAGATGGCGTGGTGCAGAGAAATCGCCTTGAGCGTGTTCCGTATTGGATTACAGTTGAGTTCGGGTTGGTTCGGATCTACACGGAAGCCCCAGCTTGATTCGGGGTTTTCCGGGTATTGTGCGCCGATAGAGGACTCGCTTCGGGAACCCTCGACTTCACCGTGGAGTGCAGAAAAAATTGGAAATACTGGGAACAGGTATACTTTGTGATTACAGCGGAGTTCGGGAGGTTCCGGGTTGACGCGGAGGACCCGAAGGCAAAAAGTGAGTCAGAACTGACGATTTTGGAGCCGGTTTTTGGATTGAGAACCCCGACTCAACGGATGAGCTTTTTGAGGAGAAAAAAAGCTGTGGACATGTGTATTTTCAGATTACAGCGGGGTTCGGGAGGTTCCGGACTGGTGCGGAGGCCCCGAAGGCAAAAAGTGACTTGGAGTTGGCCTAAGTTGGATTAATTAAATTATTTAATTAATTAAATTCAAGTGGGTTTTGTTGCCTGTGGTGAATTGGAAAATTAAAAGATTGATGATTTGCATAAGAGGAGTTGTTGGGATATTTATTGGTGCATTTAATGTGGCCAACCACCACCACTAAAGCATTCCTTAATTAATTAGGCCTCCAAGTCACCATCCCCTTCCTGCATAAAACAGAGGATTTGGGTGTTGAACAGAGGAAGAGAAGGAGTGGGGAAAAGGTGAAGGAAGAAGATGGATGAAGGGGGAAATGAGAGAAGGTTGTGTGCGGACCCTCTGCGGGTAGCCTTGGAAGTCGCGTGGAGCTAGCGGGGCGCGCGCGTCGAGCTCGGCGTGGATTCAGGCAGTTTTTCGGTAAGCTCGGTTTGGTTTTTCTCTTGAGCTTTCGGTTTGACTTTGGTTGTTTCGGTGGGGATGGGTCTGCTGCTCCTTTTTTTTTGTGGCATGTGGAGGTCGCCGCCGGCAGCCGCGGGGGCGCGCAGGAGCGCGCGCAGCTGGGCGCGCGCGCACCGCATAGCGGGCGTGCTGCGGGCCAGGTGCCGCGCGGGCGGGGCCTGGCACCGCGCGGGCGGGCCCAGGCCCGCGCGTGCCGCGCGCTGCGGGCCAGGCGCCGCGCGGGCGGGCCCAGGCCCCGCGCGTGCCGCGCGGGCGGGCCCTGGCACCGCGCGGGCGGGCCCTGGCACCGCGCGGGCGGGCCCTGGCGCCGCGCATGCCGCGCGCTGCGGGCCCTGGCGCCGCGCGTGCCGCACGATGCGGGCCAGGCACCGCGCGGCAGGTCCTGCGGCAGCGTCAGCGGCTGGCTGCCGCCGCGCTGGGCCGTTCGGGCACTGCTGGACTGCGCGCAGCAGGGTGCGTGCGCAGGAAATTTCTTGCTTGTGCGCGCGCGCGGCATTTTTAGCGCCGGGGCTAGTTTTGCCCTGTGCGTGTGTGCGATTTTGTACTTAGCCATTTCTGATGGTTTTTCTGGGTTCTTCCTAGCTTTTGTGCAGCAGCTCGGTGCGCGCGGCGTGTTTGGTGTGGCGCAAACAATTGAAGCCAGCGGTGATCGATGTGTAGGAAGACCTGTAGAGTGGAGCTACTGTTTTTCCAAGTTCAGATTTCGCGGATTTTCGGGGTTTTGAGTTGTGGTTGTGCTGGAAGTGTGCTGTGATTACCTAATGGTGATGAGCTTAATTTTGATAATTTGGGTGAACCTATAAGGTGCAAGTGGAAGTTTGGGACATCATGGTTATGTAATATTAATTACTATTGTGCCTGTAGAGCTGTTAATTATGCTGGATCTTGGGTGAATGTGGGCTGTGGTTTTGGAACGTATAAGAGCATGTTATTTGTGAAATGTGGTGGTGCTGTGAGTATGGGTTGTGTGTGTGTAAATGTTGTGGCAGCTATAGGGTGTAATTGGATTTATCTAATTTCCTTGTGAGCTGATGGAGATGTTGGACTTAAGGGAATTGTGTAAGTGATTTTTTTTATTGGTATACAAAGGCAACTTTTGTATGTATGCATGTGTTCTTTTTGATGGTGGACTTCATGTGGGTAGATGTTAATGTTGGAGCTTGCTGAGTATGTGTTGTGCTGGGGTGTTGTACTTAGGTGTGTGGGTGGTTTTGAATTATGGTGTTTATGTGAGCAGCTGGTGGGAGATGTGTATTGAGACTTGTTTTATGTGTGCAATGGAGCTTTTAGTTTGTATGCTGGGAGTTACCTATAAGAGGATGGACTTGGGTTTTTGTGATCAAGTATTTTTAGAGTGTGCTGTGGGAGGTTATATGTATAGAACTAAGTGGTGGTGGTGAGTTGATGGATTTATGTATTTATTTTGTGCTAGAACCTTGGCAGAGTGTATGTGTGCGGGAGTGCTGTGGGTGGTTGTGGAGCACTTGAGCCTCTGTTTGCACTATGATTTGGCCATGGAGCGACCCCGATGCGCGCAGGAATTTGTAGAGGACTCAAGGGTTTTAGTTGAGCTTCCGGGGATTCTTTTTTTTTCCAAGGTTCGCGGCAGTGCGCGCGCGGCGCGGTTTTGGGTGTTCCGGCAGATTTTGACTGTGATCGGTTCGGCGCTTCACCGACTTCAGCGATTGCCTGCGGAAAGCGTTCCAGGTGGGTTGGATTTTCTTCGAAATTTATGGAATGCCCTTTAATTCTTCTGTAAGCATATTGATCATGTTTAGCTTATCTATTATATTGATAAATCTGATAGTTGCTTAGAAATAGTAGAATGACATTCTTGAGCCCCAGACATGTTTAGTATGATCTAAAGGTTATTTGACACTAGACTGCATGTTCGTTTGAGATTCAGGCTGCATCTGGATCTTCATATATTTTTAGTACCCCGTTTTAAGTAAAACTCCATTTTAAAAAGGGTTTTTAATTGTTGGGAACATTATGAACGGTCCAGATTGTTCGAGTTGATTGTGTTCTCGTGCCAGAGGGCCGAGTGTATTTTTAGAGCATCGTCTGTCGAGTTCTAGTGTCATGAGAGTTCTTCTTCCTGGTTGGGATGATGGGTTTATTCTAGATCATGGATTGTGTTTATGATTTAGTGGTAGAGGTAGTTCTCCCACTTAGTTTTGAGGATATTTGGGGTTCCGGCAGATCGAGTCGTGGGGGTTTCCCGGCTCAGCCATGGTCATGCATTATCAGATTGAGTCGTTGAGGGTTCTCCGACATACCTGTGAGAGTATTTGGGCTATTCATGTTTGAGTCGAGGTTCTTTTCCGACTGAGTTGTGTTTTTGAGCTTTGAGATATCGATCTGTTTGATCGTGGACTATAGCCTGCATGTGCCGCTTTGAGACAGTGAGACAGATGTGATACTTGAGTTCGGTGGGGTCGCTCCCCTCGAGCTACGCCCCGGGTGCGATGATGTTACCGAGCCTGACGAGGCTGCGATGATGCGACTAGTTGATACACTAGAGTTCGCTTGAGATAGTCCGTGTGGGACGCCCTACGTAAGTCCCGTCCCAGTGTGGATGAGGTGGCAGTAGGTTTGGCGCAGGCTTGACTGGACCCTATGAGGCAGTCATTGAGATTGGGTGACATTGAGAGAGTGATGGCATAGCATGTTCATTGATGAGTTTCCCTTGAGCATAGTACTTGAGGCATATTATTAGCAGTGTTAGTGTATGCATAGCAGGGTCAGAGTAGAGTTCCTTCAGCATGATGTTGTTACTTATTAGCTGTAGTTCATTTCCTGCTTTCCTTTTATCTATCTATCTGCATACCTATTTGTTTTGCCTCCAGTAGACTTAGTGGGCATACCATGGATTTTGGGACGGTACCCACTGAGATCTGCCTTCTGCAGTAGATCTCACACCCGCTGCGGTGACAGGTTGAGGTTGCTGTTCCGGCTTGGTTCGCGCGGAGACAGCAGATCGAGGTGAGGACGTGGCCGATTAGTTCCTTACCAGCTTTGAGAGTCAGAGGTAGATGTACCCGTTTTTTTTGATGACTCCACTTTTGTACTGGACACTCTGAGAGACTTGTGAGGATTGTATTATTTTCATAGCTTATCAGACTTTGTATTGAGGATTTTCATTTATCCAGATGTTCAGTTGATTTCTTTAGCTATTAGTTCTTTTTCAGCTCTGATACATGTTAGCTATAGATCTTTTGCAGGTTAGACGCTTCGTCTGTGCGGCGGTTTTCGCACAGACGGCGGATCTGTTGGCGAGCCCGGGTCGCAGTTTCGACCCCGGGGCGTGACAGATTTAGGTGGTATCAGAGCCTAGGTGTATAGGTCATTGAGGACTTAGAGACCCTAGGCTATTGGTTGGACATTAGGATGACTGTCGTGAGAGACGAGACTTTAGCGAGAGTCCTGATTGTGTTTGTGCCTCCCCCAGAGGATTGGGGCGAGTAATCCTACATGTTATTTCTCTAAAGATGATTATGTTGGCTGCAGACAACATAATGCTCTAGTAGGGGTAACATGTTCTAGACTTTCGCTTGATTGGGTCGAGAGAGTTTTGGTCCTAATGTTTGTTTTGTTGCAGTGGTTTTCAATGCTTCCGAGACGCCGTGTAGCGGCAAACTAAATGGATAGAGCCGAGAGAGGCCTGAGATTCAGCCCCAAGCAGTCCTGATGTTGGAGGCGATGCGGCGCCAGGAAAAGAACATGGAGCGCGTGATGCGCATGTTTGAGCTGAGAACATCTCCCGGGGTATCGCTAGTAGTACTTCCGGCCGCGACATTGTCGGTTTCGACCCTGATCGCACCACTGATGGTGCAGAAGCAGCGAGAGGTTGCTGACCAGTTGTTTTGCTTCATCCAGTTCCATCCCTTGTAGATTTCGGGTTAGAGTTTGGAGCCTTGGGAGGCCGAAAACTGGATCGCTGCTATGGAAGAGTTGTTCGAGGATTTGTTTTTCCAGGAGAAGCATCAGGGCGCTTGGTTTAGCACTTTTGGATAGGGACGCCGAGAGAGTTGGTGGCGTCGAGTTCGTCCCGTTGAACCATCGGAGCGCAGTTGATGATCTGGAGCAAGGTTCTGCGATTGTTGGGCAGTGTGCCCCGTGTTGCCCAAGATGAGACCCAGGAGGTTGATCTGCTTGAGAGGGGACTACATCAGGATATCTATCACCTAGTGCATGCTCGATGAATTGACCGAGGATCTGTGATCACGTCCAGGAGGGACGAAGAGCGAGTGACCAGCACCAGTGAGAGACGTCTAGTACCGCTTAACCTTGGAATGGTCGATGGATCGAGGTTGCCATGATACCAGTCTCAGGATCACGAGTCTCAGAGGAGACAGAGACCAGGAGGGTCTCGACAGATGAGGCACCAACAGTAGTGTCAGGATGTCTGTGTCTTTTGCGGTGGGCAGCATTCATCGCCAGGATAGTGGATCGCGTCTCACCAGGTGTGGTCATCGGAGTTAGAGCATGGTTGATGCCGACACCGCTTGTGTGTACTTCAGTGAAGCAGGGGTAGCTTCGGGTGGGCCAGGGATCGGACTGTTGGTTTATGCGCGTGAGGATCAGGTTCTAGATCACGTTTAGCACATGGATGAGTGTTGCCAGTCCGGCCCAGTGCTGTTAGGACCTTGGATTTGATCATCGAGTTGTTATCCTACATCAGCTCCGAGATGTTGATATGAGAATGGATAAGGATTGGTTACCCCAACGACATGCTATCAGGAATTGTCGAGATTGGTCTTTGACCCTCTGTGGACCTGGTCAGGAGGAGTGTGTTTATGGAAGAGGCTGGACCACGACGGGGTTGAGTCGTGGTCGTATCGCCTTGCTAGCGACATTTAAAGGAGGTGCCTACGGCGGTACCGGGATTAAAGAATGTCCTTATCGCTGTGTGATCCGGTATGAGTCCACCCGATCTATTATTGAAGCCGCCGTTTAGTGGGACTGAGATCGAGATAGTGTTCGACGTGGATTTAGAAGCTGCGCCGACTTCGGTAGCACCCCTTGGAGTATCACCCGTGAGACAGAGAGCCGATAGAGCAGTTGCGGGATCTGATGGATCGAGAGGCCGTGTGACCCTGTGCCACGTTGTGGATACAACGGTGAGGAAAGAGAGAAGAAGTGGTTTGCCAAGTTGGGAGAGTGTGCTTTCGACTTCGATAGGTTCTGTGGTTAGGCCTCATGATTTTGGCTGTAAGAGCGACTGAGGATCCAACGAAGAGTGATGCCGTTGGGAATTAGCCTAAGCCTTTGATTGTGACTAAGGTCAAAAGTTTTGGACTAGGCAGGGCCAGTATAGCTTCGAGGAGTTAGAGCTACATCGATTTGCATGATTGCCAGTGATAGAGGGAACATTGAGTTATTCTTAGATCTTTAAACCTGAAATACTTAGATACTCAGGTAGAGCTGGGTAGAAGCCACGTCGTTGGACAGAGTTATTGGAATTGTATGTTTGGTTTTATAGCATATAATTATTCCAGCAAGGACTTTATGGTCAGTACGCCTTAGTTAGGCGAGCATGCAACCTTGGAATGAGGTCTTCGATTGTGGTTGCCACTTTTGGAACTTGGGATTGAGATTTGGAAATTGAGCATTGTTTTCCGTTGATGAACTACTTCCCCTATAAATTGTTACGAGTAATGCATCTGCGAAACTCGAGTGTTTGGGTTGCTAAGGGGCAACGAAGGAGTTATGCCTATTGGAGGCTTAGTGTTTTGAATTTGGAAACCTTAATTGTGGAAGCCACTACCCGCAAGAATACGATCAGACGAGATTTACGCGGGGAGTTTGATCCGCGAGTGTTTTTCTGGCTGGAAGAAGTGTATTTGACCCCCCTTGCATACTTTGGATTTCACTTCTTTGGAGATGGACGAGGAATTGAGCTATCTGAAGCAACCGATGCAGGTCTTTCTTTTGTGGTAAGAGAATTTTGCAGCCGAGATCTATCTTTGGTGAGGGTTCAGTATAGCCATCATGGTGAGTGAGAATGACCCCCTGAGAGCTGTCGATGAGTTGGGGGATCTGCTATCCCCGTTTGTTTGGGTCACCCTCCTGAGTTATGGATATATTCTGGTTTCGAGGACGAAACCTTTTTAAGGAGGGGAGAGTGTAGAGTACCGAAAATTTTGGTTAGCGCACCGACCTCGCAAGATGGCGTGGTGCGGAGAAATCGCCTTGAGCGTGTTCCATATTGGATTACAGTTGAGTTCGGGTTGGTTCGGATCTACACGGAAGCCCCAGCTTGATTCGGGGTTTTCCGGGTATTGTGCGCCGATAGAGGACTGGCTTCCGGAACCCTCGACTTCACCGTGGAGTGCAGAAAAATTTGGAAATACTGGGAACAGGTATACTTTGTGATTACAGCGGAGTTCGGGAGGTTCCGGGTTGACGCGGAGGACCCGAAGGCAAAAAGTGAGTCGGAACTGACGATTTTGGAGCCGGTTTTTGGATTGAGAACCCCGACTCAACGGATGAGCTTTTTGAGGAGAAAAAAAGCTGTGGACATGTGTATTTTCAGATTACAGCGGGGTTCGGGAGGTTCCGGACTGGTGCGGAGGCTCCGAAGGCAAAAAGTGACTTGGAGTTGGCCTAAGTTGGATTAATTAAATTATTTAATTAATTAAATTCAAGTGGGTTTTGTTGCCTGTGGTGAATTGGAAAATTAAAAGATTGATGATTTGCATAAGAGGAGTTGTTGGGATATTTATTGGTGCATTTAATGTGGCCAACCACCACCACTAAAGCATTCCTTAATTAATTAGGCCTCCAAGTCACCATCCCCTTCCTGCATAAAACAGAGGATTTGGGTGTTGAACAGAGGAAGAGAAGGAGTGGGGAAAAGGTGAAGGAAGAAGATGGATGAAGGGGGAAATGAGAGAAGGTTGTGTGCGGACCCTCTGCGGGTAGCCTTGGAAGTCGCGTGGAGCTAGCGGGGCGCGCGCGTCGAGCTCGGCGTGGATTCAGGCAGTTTTTCGGTAAGCTCGGTTTGGTTTTTCTCTTGAGCTTTCGGTTTGACTTTGGTTGTTTCGGTGGGGATGGGTCTGCTGCTCCTTTTTTTTTTGTGGCATGTGGAGGTCGCCGCCGGCAGCCGCGGGTGCGCGCAGGAGCGCGCGCAGCTGGGCGCGCGCGCACCGCATAGCGGGCGTGCTGCGGGCCAGGTGCCGCGCGGGCTGGGCCTAGCACCGCGCGGGCGGGGCCTGGCACCGCGCGGGCGGGCCCAGGCCCGCGCGTGCCGCGCGCTGCGGGCCAGGCGCCGCGCGGGCGGGCCCAGGCCCCGCGCGTGCCGCGCGGGCGGGCCCTGGCACCGCGCGGGCGGGCCCTGGCGCCGCGCATGCCGCGCGCTGCGGGCCCTGGCGCCGCGCGTGCCGCGCGATGCGGGCCAGGCACCGCGCGGCAGGTCCTGCGGCAGCGTCAGCGGCTGGCTGCCGCCGCGCTGGGCCGTTCGGGCACTGCTGGACTGCGCGCAGCAGGGCGCGTGCGCAGGAAATTTCTTGCTTGTGCGTGCGCGCGGCATTTTTAGCGCCGGGGCTAGTTTTGCCCTGTGCGTGTGTGCGATTTTGTACTTAGCCATTTCTGATGGTTTTTCTGGGTTCTTCCTAGCTTTTGTGCAGCAGCTCGGTGCGCGCGGCGTGTTTGGTGCGGCGCAAACAATTGAAGCCGGCGGTGATCGATGTGTAGGAAGACCTGTAGAGTGGAGCTACTATTTTTCCAAGTTCAGATTTCGCGGATTTTTGGGGTTTTGAGTTGTGGTTGTGCTGGATGTGTGCTGTGATTACCTAATGGTGATGAGCTTAATTTTGATAATTTGGGTGAACCTATAAGGTGCAAGTGGAAGTTTGGGACATCATGGTTATGTAATATTAATTACTATTGTGCCTGTAGAGCTGTTAATTATGCTGGATCTTGGGTGAATGTGGACTGTGGTTTTGGAACGTATAAGAGCATGTTATTTGTGAAATGTGGTGGTGCTGTGAGTATGGGTTGTGTGTGTGTAAATGTTGTGGCAGCTATAGGGTGTAATTGGATTTATCTAATTTCCTTGTGAGCTGATGGAGATGTTGGACTTAAGGGAATTGTGTAAGTGATTTTTTTTATTGGTATACAAAGGCAACTTTTGTATGTATGCATGTGTTCTTTTTGATGGTGGACTTCATGTGGGTAGATGTTAATGTTGGAGCTTGCTGAGTATGTGTTGTGCTGGGGTGTTGTACTTAGGTGTGTGGGTGGTTTTGAATTATGGTGTTTATGTGAGCAGCTGGTGGGAGATGTGTATTGAGACTTGTTTTATGTGTGCAATGGAGCTTTTAGTTTGTATGCTGGGAGTTACCTATAAGAGGATGGACTTGGGTTTTTGTGATCAAGTATTTTTAGAGTGTGCTGTGGGAGGTTATATGTATAGAACTAAGTGGTGGTGGTGAGTTGATGGATTTATGTATTTATTTTGTGCTAGAACCTTGGCAGAGTGTATGTGTGCGGGAGTGCTGTGGGTGGTTGTGGAGCACTTGAGCCTCTGTTTGCACTATGATTTGGCCATGGAGCGACCCCGATGCACGCAGGAATTTGTAGAGGACTCAAGGGTTTTAGTTGAGCTTCCGGGGATTCTTTTTTTTTCCAAGGTTCGCGGCAGTGCGCGCGCGGCGCGGTTTTGGGTGTTCCGGCAGATTTTGACTGTGATCGGTTCGGCGCTTCACCGACTTCAGCGATTGCCTGCGGAAAGCGTTCCAGGTGGGTTGGATTTTCTTCGAAATTTATGGAATGCCCTTTAATTCTTCTGTAAGCATATTGATCATGTTTAGCTTATCTATTATATTGATAAATCTGATAGTTGCTTAGAAATAGTAGAATGACATTCTTGAGCCCCAGACATGTTTAGTATGATCTAAAGGTTATTTGACACTAGACTGCATGTTCGTTTGAGATTCAGGCTGCATCTGGACCTTCATATATTTTTAGTACCCCGTTTTAAGTAAAACTCCATTTTAAAAAGGGTTTTTAATTGTTGGGAACATTATGAACAGTCCAGATTGTTCGAGTTGATTGTGTTCTCGTGCCAGAGGGCCGAGTGTATTTTTAGAGCATCGTCTGTCGAGTTCTAGTGTCATGAGAGTTCTTCTTCCTGGTTGGGATGATGGGTTTATTCTAGATCATGGATTGTGTTTATGATTTAGTGGTAGAGGTAGTTCTCCCACTTAGTTTTGAGGATATTTGGGGTTCCGGCAGATCGAGTCGTGGGGGTTTCCCGGCTCAGCCATGGTCATGCATTATCAGATTGAGTCGTTGAGGGTTCTCCGACATACCTGTGAGAGTATTTGGGCTATTCATGTTTGAGTCGAGGTTCTTTTCCGACTGAGTTGTGTTTTCGAGCTTTGAGATACCGATCTGTTTGATCGTGGACTATAGCCTGCATGTGCCGCTTTGAGGCAGTGAGACAGATGTGATACTTGAGTTCGGTGGGGTCGCTCCCCTCGAGCTACGCCCCGGGTGCGATGATGTTACCGAGCCTGACGAAGCTGCGATGATGCGACTAGTTGATACACTAGAGTTCGCTTGAGATAGTCCGTGTGGGACGCCCTACGTAAGTCCCGTCCCAGTGTGGATGAGGTGGCAGTAGGTTTGGCGCAGGCTTGACTGGACCCTATGAGGCAGTCATTGAGATTGGGTGACATTGAGAGAGTGATGGCATAGCATGTTCATTGATGAGTTTCCCTTGAGCATAGTACTTGAGGCATATTATTAGCAGTGTTAGTGTATGCATAGCAGGGTCAGAGTAGAGTTCCTTCAGCATGATGTTGTTACTTATTAGCTGTAGTTCATTTCCTGCTTTCCTTTTATCTATCTATCTGCATACCTATCTGTTTTGCCTCCAGTAGACTTAGTGGGCATACCGTGGATTTTGGGACGGTACCCACTGAGATCTGCCTTCTGCAGTAGATCTCACACCCGCTGCGGTGACAGGTTGAGGTTGCTGTTCCGGCTTGGTTCGCGCGGAGACAGCAGATCGAGGTGAGGACGTGGCCGATTAGTTCCTTACCAGCTTTGAGAGTCAGAGGTAGATGTACCCGTTTTTTTTTATGACTCCACTTTTGTACTGGACACTCTGAGAGACTTGTGAGGATTGTATTATTTTCATAGCTTATCAGACTTTGTATTGAGGATTTTCATTTATCCAGATGTTCAGTTGATTTCTTTAGCTATTAGTTCTTTTTCAGCTCTGATACATGTTAGCTATAGATCTTTTGCAGGTTAGACGCTTCGTCTGTGCGGCGGTTTTCGCACAGACGGCGGATCTGTTGGCGAGCCCGGGTCGCAGTTTCGACCCCGGGGCGTGACAACGGTAGTCCCGCGAGGTCTTGTATCCCTGTTGTGCTGTCGCCACTGTGTTAGTGGCAGTCGTGTGCTTGTATTAGCTGGACCTAGAACCCAGAACCTTTTTGACATACACATGATTTTTAGTTTAGCTATGTTTTTCTTCCAAGCTTTGAAGGGCCGCTGAAGTCTGTTCTTGTTTGATTCGACAAAGGCATCAGCCCTTCGGGGTTTGGGTAAAACACTCGTTTTTCTAACTGTTTTTCTAGAAGAACTAAAATCATTAAATATGGATTTCTTCCAGATCAAAATGGCTTTCAATAACAAATGTCACCTGTTTCCTGTAATCTCCCACTCAAAGGGATTCGAGTGGTCTGGGTTCTAGGGGCCGTTCCTTTGTCGGGACGGAAGCCGCGGGGGCCGAGCCTGAAACCTGTTCCTGTTTGACAGGGTTGTAGGTGTAGGTCTCCCGGGACTTCCGGGCCCTAGTTAGTGTTTTCTGCGTGTTGTACCGAGGTTGTCGTGTTCCCGAACTATAAGGGGGCGGGAACTTCTATAGGCGGAGCCTAGAGTCTGTTCTTGTTTGATAGGGTTCTAAGCACCGGCCTACCGGGTTTTCGAACCCTTATGGTGTCGGTCTTTCCGTGAGTTTTGTGTTCGGTTGTGGGTCGATCCTGGCTGTGGAGTATCTCCAGCCAGTGCGTCTTGTGCTGTGAGTTATTGGAGAGGCTTGTGTCTCGTGTTTCGCGTGGGCTGATCAGCTGAGTCGTCGAGAGTGCTCCGACTGTTGTGCGAGATGTCTGAGGATTGAGTCTTTCCGTTCAGTGCGTGAGCGTGGATTTTGACTATAGCCTGCAGTGCCACCTTGAGCTCGACAGAGTGCGCGGATACCTTTTTCCTCGGTGGGGTCGCTCCCCTCGAGAGCCACGCCCGGGGTGGATATGTTACTTCTGTATCGCGACTTGTCGACGCCGTCCCTCTGACTGGGCCAGTTAGTGGCAGTTACGGACACAGTCCCTCTGGCTGGGCCAGTTAGTGGCAGCCACGGACGCCCTACGTAAGTCCGGTCCTCCGGGATGTCACGGCAGTAGGTAGGCGCAGGTTTGACTGGACCCTATGCGGCAGTCAGTGTAGATTGGGTGACTGTACTGTTTGAGTTAGTAGATGCATCATGTTTCCATCTGTTTCATTTCCTTGAGCATCTAGATAGAGGCATAGTAGCTGTAGAGTTACTTTTCCAGCCCTTTATTTCAGTATTATTATTGTTACTTTATGCCTCTAGTAGACTTAGTGGGCAGACCGTCGGGCTTGTTGGCGGCACCCACTGAGAACTACTTGGGACGTAGTTCTCACACCCGTCGTGGTGTCTTTTCCCACAGGGACTTCTACTCCTGTTCCTGTTGCTCCTGGTGCTGCTTCTTCTGATCGAGGTAAGGAAGTCGCGAGCTAGATCCCTACCAGTCGTCGTCCCGAGAGTAGATGTACCCTTATTACTTTTGAGAGTTCATGTTGAGAGAACTTTGTAGTGAGGTATAGAGTTGTATTTATTTTACTGCTCGAGAGATTTCTGTATTTTTGGTGAGATTGGATTGTACTATTTGAGAGTTGTAGTTGTACACTTAGTTTTTATTTCTAGCAGTTTTACTTTCAGCTCTGATATCTGTATAGTATAGTCTGATCTTTTGCAGGTTAGTCGCTTCGTCTATACGGGGCTTCCCGTATGGGCGGCGGATCTGTTGGCGAGCCCGGGTCGCAGTTTCGACGCCGGGGCGTGACAGATTGGGTCGATTGTGCACTTCATGTGCTGGTGGTTGCATACCACTCTTTGGTTCTCCCCTTTTGGGCATTTAGATAGAGGCATGATAGCTGTTGAGAGTCTCCAGCTTCCTTATTTCTGTCTTTACGGCTTTTGTTAGTTTTTGTCTCTTGAGTACTTAGTGGGCAGACCGTCGGGTCTGGCGGTGGTACCCACTGAGAACTCTCTTTTTGGTGTAGTTCTCACACCCTCTGGGGGTTTTCCCCCTCCTTTTTTCTTCCTCTCCTTTGTTTTGTAGAGTTTTAGCGGGTGTTGCTGATTCTGCGGTTGTTGATCGAGGCGAGAGAGTCGCGAGCTAGATACCTACCCGTCGTTGGAGAGTAGCGGTACCCCCCTTCAGAGGAGATCTTCTTTAGATTAGTTATTTTATTTTCTTCTTTTGAGAGACTGTTGTAGTGAGGATGATATGTATTGAGAGCATGTACACTGATGTATTTATTGGAGATATCTTCTTGTTGAGTTTTGAGCTTAGTATATGAGGATATTGTATGATTATTATTTTTGGGAGAAGGACATTGTTGTATTATTTCCAGTTGTACAGTGGTTGATTCTAGTTATTTAGCATATTTTCATTTATGGCTCTGATATCTGTTAGTTGTAGTACTTTTCTTGCAGGTAGGACGCTTCGCCTATGCGGGGTTTGGCGTAGGTGGCGGATCTGTTGGCGAGCCCGGGTCGCAGTTTCGACCCCGGGGCGTGACAGCTACCCACACGAGGAAAATAGCCATGACATAAGTATCAAAAACAGGACTGGATCAATACAAAACCCCAGTGGAACACACCCCTCCACTAAAAGAAAACTGATCCCCAATCTGATGCACAAGTGAACATCCGGTCAATCGCCCAAAATTCGCGATCGCCGCAATACCTCACAATCCACAACCAGGCCTCACAACCGACCTCCGGTCAACCGCCCAATATCCGCGGTCGCCGCCAAAACCCATAATCCACAATCCAGGCCCCGGCTACACTATCCCAAATCCCTGCTCAAACCCGAGCAACATGAACCACCTGACTAACGAAAAGGAGAAAAGAAGCAAATAAGGTTTCTCCTAAGTCAAGTTCCAGCATGAAAGTGTAGCGATAAAAGATGGCCTATCTAGATGTCCATACAAGCATGTAATTGTCCTCATGCAAATTGAAAGAAGTATAACAACTAATAGTCCCACATGTGTATTAGGTAATAGTTCCGCATAGATATAACCATTATGCTAAAGTCATTAAACATTTACACATGTCTAAAATCTACTGACTACCCTCACATAAACCATCTGCCTATACATGTCCAAAAGGGCCCCAAGTACCTACCAACAAGATATTACACATTATCCAAACATGCCACTAACTACCACATGTAAGATTATGTACTACTATTAGGTCCATGCCAGCATGTTTAAATTCCAAATACAATCATAATTCCAGCTTAGCAGTTTCCTAAAAGCATTCCCGACATGATATGTCTCGCATGATAGGCTCACAAGAATAGCAATTAACGATCATAATGCTCCAAAAGATCTCTGTAATATTCCTAGTGGGTATGTCAGAAAAATGAGGGATATAGCAACCACCCACCTCGATCGCTAAATCCAAGTCCGAATAGTGCTCTCGCCCAAAAGATAAACCGCCGCGATCACTGTACAAAAATAACCCCAACATACACACAGATAAACACACAAGTAGCAAAATACATGCTGTCCCAGAATTCAGTCCCAAAGATGCTCTATTTTTAACTGCGAGATGGAGACCAAAAATTCTCAAAAAATTGCCGCTGCGATCCTCGCGTCGAGACGATCGAAACGGGTACTCGCACGCCCAAATCCAATACCTGTAGGCCGAGATATAAAATCGGCAAGGTGACCACCTCCAAACAACCCCAAGTACAAAATCTGTAACAATCATCCAGCAAGAGTGGGATTTTTCACCTTCGGGAAAAATTCAGAAAAATCCAAGAAAATTCGAGGATGCTCCCTGCGATGTGTAGATCCAAAACGACTATTGGCACGCCTCAATCCGATGCCTGAGCACAAAGTTATCGCCGAAACACTGTGGCGTTGTCCAAAACTCCGCCAAAGAAAAAGGGTCAAAAGAAAGCTCCGGAAACTCCAAGATAAACTCGAAAATAGGGGAAACTCAAATCACGAAGATCGTAGCCCTACCTATCGTGAAGCCAACGGCGCAAGAATCGATGAAAATGGTGGTCGGAGTAAGCCGGGGGAGTCCTCGCACCAAAACACGACGAAGAAGATCACAAATGAACGAGCGTCGCGCCGCGCCGTAAAAATGGAAACCTCGAGATACATGTCGCGAAAAAATCCGGGAATCTACAGATGGAACCAGCTCTGGGAGAGGAGGAATTGTCGTGAAGGTTACACTATGAGGAGATGAGCAGGAAAAGAGCTCTCTGCAGTTGTTCTCGGCCTTTATATAGGCAGGAAGAAACAAATCAGAAAATGACGCTTGAGTCCTCACTTCCGGGCGCCCGGACATTTCGGGCCGCTATAGTGTTGGGCCCGGCCCAACATTGTGCGGGCCCGAATCTCCCACGGGCCTCCACGTCGCCCCATGAACAGCAGACAGCCGCGTGGGCCATCCACCTCACAACACGTGGCCCAACGCGGAGCCGACGCGTGGCGCGCCCGATCGCGGGAAAACGTGTCAACACAGCCCACGTGCGCGCCTGCGCCCTCTGCACGCACGCGCCCTGAGGCCAACTACTCCCGTTCCGTGGACCCGGTCCACTGCACCGGCCTACCGCCAGCTGCCACGCGTCCTACCCTCCGGTGCACGCCGACCCCGTGGACCGCGCACCTGCCCGCGCGTCCGCGCGCCTGCCCGCGCACTGCACGCTGCCCGTGCCTGCTCGCCGCCGCGCCAGCGCCTGCCCGAGCCCGTGCCGCCGCCTTTCGCCATCGCCGGCGCTGCCCCAGCCGCCGGAACAGTGTCCCCTTGCCTCGAAATCCGTGCGCGATATCCGGGCTCCGAAAAATACCAATAAATAGTCCATTTTCATCGTTTTCGCGCGCTGAATCCAAATCCGCTGTCCGATTTACCAAATTCTAATTTCAAAAATTGCCGAAGGCATCCGGAAAGGTGTTCTGTTGTCCAAACTTCGCGCTGAGCCCAATTTTAAACTCAAAGTGTGGTTCCGGTATTCAATATAAAAACTGATTTTTCCAAGATAAGGTTTATCCAAAACAGACCAAGTACCGGAATCCAAACTTAAAATAAGTTGTGAGTTAAAAACCAAGTTCCTAAAACCTCGTCTAAATCGGGTTTCAATAATTTCCTGATTCCAATGATTATAAATGTACTTAAATCACCATGATTGAATTAATCATACCTGAGTGTCATCTTGAGCTCTTGTTGAATCTTCTTCGAGTCTTCTAATGCTGATTGACAATTTGATCACTTTAGACTCCGACTCAACTCATGAAATACGCCAACACAAAAAGCTGTAACAATCAAGAGCCGGCCAATCCAGCAGCGCCAAGTGTCCCGCGCCGGGTCTATACATCCAGCCGCGCCGCTCTATGGACCGAGCGCTGCAAGCCGGCCAATTGTAGAGTACTGGGACTTGGTGGAGTGTACCAACCTCGCAAGATGGCGTGGTACGGAGAAATCGCCTCGAACGTGTTCCATATTTATTTGCAGATGATTTCAGGTTGATTCGGATCGACGCGGAAGCCCCAGCTTGAATCGGAGTTTTTCCGGGCTTTGTGCGCCGTTAGAGGACTGGTTTGCTAGAGCCGCAACTCCACTGTGGTTTGCAGGAATTGGGAAAGGTTGGAACAGGTGTATTTTCTATTTACAGATGAGTTCGGGAGGTTTCGGACTGGTGCGGAGACTCCGAAGGCGAAAAGTGAGTTGGGATTGGCAGTTATGGGAGCCGATTTTTGGATTGAGCACCTTGATTTTACGATTGAGCTTTTTGAGTCGGAAAAACTCTGGACATGTGTATTTTTAGATTACAACGGAGTTCGAAAGTTCCGGATTGATGCGGAGGCCCCGAGGGCAAAAAGTGAGTTGGAGTGGGCTTAATTGGATTATTTAATTGACTAATTAATTAATTATTAGTGGCCTGTGAAGGAATTAGTGAAAGAATGTGTAAAGAAAGAAAGGAATTTAAAAGAGAATGTGTTTTGGTGTTTGAATGTAATTAATGTTGGTGTTGGAAAGGGTATGAAGTCCTTTACACCATACACCATGCACCATCCCTTAATTAATTAGCATTCCATGTCATCATCTTCTCTAAATATGAAACAGAGGATTTTTTGTGAAACAGAGGAAAGAGTAAATGAAGAAAAAGAAGAAGAAGAAGAAGAAGAATTAAAGGGAAGTAAAAAAGGGTTTTGGTCGTCTTGACGGCGCGAATCTATCGCTAGTAGCCGCGTGGTGCTGAGCGGAGCAAGCGTGCGTCGAATCACTTGGAAGATGCATTGCAATTTTTGTGAGAGAGAGAGAGAAAGCTTGAAATTGAGCTTGGTGTTGATGTTGGAGGTTTGTGTGTGTGTGAGGGAGGTTAGTTGTGGTCTTTGTGAGGAGGTGGGCCGGCTAAGGCCACCGCACGGGCACCGCTTGGACGCTGCGCAGGTGCGCGCGGGCGCTACGCGATAGTGCGCAGGGCGCCGCGCGGGCGCAGCCCGGGCGTCGCGCAGGGACGCGCGGGCGCGCAAGCGCGCCGCGCGGGCGCACAACAGGCGCGGGGTTGGCGGTTGGCTTGGAGTTCCGGAACCGAGAGGGAGGTTCCGGAACTAGCCTTTGGGTTCCGGTACTACTTGAAGAGTACCGGTACCCCTTTGTCCAAGATGCTATTTAGTGATATTTTTTTATGGGTAGTTTGGTCTTTTCACCTCCCCAAACCCCTAGTTGACTGGTTGACCCTTCCTTCTCTATATATGTGGACTCCCCCACCTCCTCTCCTCTCAGCTTGGATTAGAGGAAAGAAAAGGGAAGAAAGAAAGAAAGAAAGAGATGAAAGAAAATAATGATGCAGTTTTGTGTTCTTGAGGCTTGGAGTCGAGCGAAGCCGCGCGCGCGTCGGCCGCACCTACAAGGTAAGTTGGCAGATTCTTCAAGATGGATCCTTGGATTTATTTTATGGATTTAGAATGAGTTTTGAGTTGGATTTTGGTTGTGTTTCTTCTCTCTTTGGGCCGTTGGGCTGTGGCTTGTGATTTTTACTGCGCGGAGCCGGGGTGCCGCGCACGTGTTGTAAGCCGGCCGTGGAGAGGACCGTTGTGCGCGCCGGATATTTGTAGAGGACTCAAGAGGATTATTCGAGCTTCCGGGATATTTTCCGAGGATCGTGACAGTGCGCGCGCGTGCGGCGCGATTTTGAGGCGTTTCCGGCAGATTTTGACAGTGAGCGGTGCGGCGCTTCACCGACTTCAGCGATTGCCTGCGGAATGCATTTGAGGTGGGTTGGAAATTCTTCAAGATTTATGGGATGCCCCCTAAAGCTTCTGTATGCATGTTGAGCATGTATAGTTTACTGTTTTTATATCTGTTAAATCTGATAGTTGGCTATAAAATTATAGGAAGACATTTATGAGCCCCTAATATTTTTAGCATGATCTAGGCATGACTTGACACTAGATTGCATGGTTAGTTAGCATTAGATGGGCATCTGAACCATTTTAAAAATCGTCGGACCGATTTTAATGAAAAAATTGAGCTTTAAAAATGGTTTTAAAATATTGAGAGCACCCTGAGGGGTTGAGTTGGTTCAGATTGCTTGTACGCTCGTGCCAGAGGGCCGAGTGAATTTTTAGTGCATTGTATGTTGAGTTTCTAGTGTCTTGAGAATCGCACTTCCTTGGTGGGTTTATTCTAGATCATAGGTCGTGTCCTGTTTTAGTGGTGGAGGTGGTTCTCCCACTTAGCTTTGAGAGTTTTGGGGGTTCTGGCAGATCGAGTCGTGGGGGTTTCCCGACTCAGCCACGGGTCGTGCATTATCAGATTGAGTCGTTGAGGGTTCTCCGACATAGTTGAGAGAGTGTTTGAGCTTTGTGATACTGATATGATTGAGTCGTGAATCTTTTCCGACTGAGTTGTGCTTTTGAGCTTTGAGATACCGATCTGTTTGATCGTGGATTATAGCCTGCATGTGCCGCTATTGAGACAGTTGTGACAGATATGATACTTGAGTTCGGTGGGGTCGCTCCCCTCGAGCTACGCCCCGGGTGCGTGATGATTGATGTGACTAGTTGATACACTAGAGTTCGCTTGAGATTGAGATAGTCCGTGTGGGACGCCCTACGTAAGTCCCGTCCCTATGTGGATGAGGTGGCAGTAGGTTTGGCGCAGGCTTGACTGGACCCTATGAGGCAGTCATTGAGATTGGGTGATATGAGAGAGTGAGTGCATAGTATGTTCTTAGATGAGCTTTCCTTTGAGCATGATACTTGAGGCATGTTAGCAGTATTGAGTGTATGCATATTTCATCTTTAGTAGAGTTCCTGAGCATGACGTTGTGACATGGTAGCTATAGTTTCATTTTCAGCTTTTACCTATCTATCTATCTGCATACCTATCTTTTGTGCCTCCAGTAGACTTAGTGGGCATACCGTGGATATTGGTGATGGTACCCACTGAGATCTACCTTCTGCAGTAGATCTCACACCCGCTGCGGTGACAGGTTCTTGAGGCAGCTGTTCCGGCTTGGTTCGCGCGGAGACAGCAGTTCGAGGTGAGGACGCGGCCGGTTGGTTCCTTACCAGCATTGAGAGTCAGTGATAGATGTACTCGGTCTTTTTATGATTCCACTTTTGTACTTGTATTATTCTTGTGAGACCTTGTATTTGAGGATTCCTGTATCTTGAGGTGATTATTTATTCAGATGTTCAGTATTTATTCTATAGTATTTGGTTTTAGTTTCAGCTCTGATATATGTATTAGCTATAGATCTGACTTGCAGGGTAGACGCTTCGTCTGTGCGGCAGTTTCCGTACAGATGGCGGATCTGTTGGCGAGCCCGGGTCGCAGTTTCGACCTCGGGGCGTGACACCAATGATAGGCCGCCACGTGGCATTTTGGCAGTCTACGGTCCCCCCATGCACCAAAATCTACTGAAAACTTCCGGGAGTCCGTTTTTGGGCATCCGGACTCAGAAACATACAAGCAAATAGTCGTTTTCAAGCGTTTTTCCGCGCTGAATCCAAATCCAACATCTGTTTGGCCCAAAACCCTTTCTAAAATTTGGCAAAAGCAGTCGAAGGACAATCCAACTCTAGATACCTCACTGGGTCTATCTGTGGCATCCCTTGATGCACTATGGGCCAGACACACCAATAATAGGTGTTTCACACTGTGGATTCACCGGAAAAACTGAATGGGGACCTGGACCACTACATTTTTAGAGGAGTCGACTCAAAAGAAAGTAGTTGAGGAATTTGCGATGATTCCCCTTAGATTGCGCCGATTTCCAAAAAACGACGGTTACATATCTTGGTTCGTGAAGTGTATAAATACTCGAACCATCGAAGGAAAAGGGGTCCAGCAATCTCGTAAACCCGGTACCCCCCCAGCCCTTCCATTTATCTAGGAGTAGGTTTAACTTAACTATTTTTTCTTTTTTTTACTGCTTTCCTAGGAGTAGGTTTAATTATAATCCTTCTATTCCTTTTCCCTACTTGTATCCCCTTCTTCTTATCAGTATAAAGTGTAAATCGACCATTTGGTCGTGTGTTTATTCTTGCATTTAGAGTGTAAACCGACCCATTGGTCGTGTCTTTATTTGCTTTTCTTGCGCTTTAATGTTGCAATCGACTCATCAGTCGTACATTTATTTACAACCGGTTCAACTCATCTAAGTCAAAACCAGCGATCCCTCTCTATCTCCGCGAACCCGTTTCGGCAGTCACCTATCGTCGCGGTTGCGAGGAGTTACCAGAGGAGAACCCGGTCGAGCGGATCCCTCCTCGGCCCGATTGTTTGATTGTTGGCACGTGGTGCACTTCGACACCTCTCGAGGGTTACCGAGGGGCCGATCGCGCGCAAGCCATATTTTGACCCCAACAATAATAAATTAAGAAAAATTGTATTAATAAAAATAAAATTTATTCGTTTTTATATCAAAGTATAAAAAAGAGATAATTCATTTGCATATTGTATAGATTTGAGAAATATTTTTTAAAATATAACAAAAAATAAAATAATTAAATAAATATCATAATAATTGTAATCTTTTTCTTCATAACATAACAAATTTCATCACAAATTTTGTCTTTTTTTTATTGTCACATGACACTCTCTCATCACTCGAGTTTTTCATTGACTAAATTATAACGAGTTTTTGTCGTAAATACAAAAAAAAAAAAAAAATCAGTTAGAATCCAAATCACACACTATCCCTTTTTCGCACTGAGACCCTCTCCTCATCCTCGTCTTCGCGACTCCTGAGGCGACAGCGACGATCGTCTCCTTTTCCTCCACTTCCTTCGGCCCCATCTCCATGCCACTACCACTGCCACTGCCATTGCCACTCGTATCCCTCTCCTACTATTATTCCTCCTGCCGTCATGGTCGTTGGCAGGAGCAGCATTGTCATCATCGTTGGCATCGGCGGCATCGGTGTCATCGTCATTAGTAGTGTTAGCTGCGACGTCAGCAGCTGTGACATGTACATTGTCATCGACAGCATCGGCACTGCGGCATCGGCATCGGCATCGTCATAGGTAGCGACGTTGACCCCTTTGTTGCCATTGTGGTTGAAGAGAGTAGAGAAAGACGGAGAAGGGAGGACGGTAGAGAATGGTAAGAAAGGACGAAAGATAACGAAGAAGGAAGGACAGGGAAGCAATGCGACAAATAGAATATTTTTTTAAAGAGATTTAACTTTTTTTTAAAATTCTAAAATTAATCCGTGATCTAATTTATAGAATAATTTTTTTATTTTATTTAACCTTCAAAAGGGCTAACTATATATATATATATATATATATATATATATATATATATATATATATATATATATATATATATATATATATATATATATATTATAATAATAATAATAATAATAATAATTTGACCACTTACTCTGTATTCAAATTTGTCAAGCATATCCTTAAATGTCTTTAGAATACTAACTTAACAGGGCACATTAATTTTATTTTTCTTCACAATACAAGCTGATGTGGTGATTAATATTTGTAATAGTAAAATTTTGAAAAAATTATAATGCAGTTTTACTTATGAAATATTGATTCTAAAAGTACAGTACATGAGTTGTACTGATACACAAGTTGCAAGGTATAATTTTTTAAATTAATTATACTTTTAGTTTCTAAAATTTGGATCCTGTACAAACTTAATAAGTCTCTATTTAAAACTAAAATGTAAAGGTCAAATATTTAACAAATATAATAATCATGATATAGGTTTGGTGTCGTTCTCTTTTAATTTTATATACAAAAATGACAATAGAACTTAGTTACTTACTGGACAATAAATCCTTAATTATATGAATTTAAAATATGGCCACTAAATTGATATTTGATTAAAGTCTTAGGGACTAAAAATGTAATTGATACCAAGTTTTTAATAGAAGCAGCTTCCGATCTCTCCATTCAATAGGATCTATCATTACCCATACATCCAATCAGACGGTCCACAAAGCCCGCAGCACACCAGCTGATAAGGAACCGACGGTCACGATGGCCGGCCCCACCTTCTACCTGCTGACCAATGAGAATGGGCTGGTGGGCCACATGGATCTCTCGGGCCAAAGTGCCGTATATTCCCTTCCTTGCAAGATCGTGGTACACTTACCGCAAGGGGCGGTGAGGGGATTCAATTTTACATGCACACAAGCGAGCACCTGTAAATATTGAGCGATCGCCGTTCTCGCTGGATCCATTCGTCCTACCCTCTTACCCTTCCGCCACGTAATCTCTCTACATCACTCACCCCCGTTATATAAAGGCTCGCCAAGAGCCTCGTTCTCTTTTAAGTATCTACTATATACTATTTCTCCTCGCTTTTTCAGAAAATAGAAAAGCCCCTAAACACTACGCTTGGAGAGAACACGAAAAGCGGCGGAGAAGGAGAAAGCGATTCCTCGAAAGGTGATTTTCGGTGCGACCGATACAATACGATACCCTAATTTAGGGGTGGCGATGCCGACGGCGGTGGCAATGGCGGTGGCCGCCGCGTCGTCTCCGGCGGCGGCGGCGCTCCCGGAGGTGTTCGCGCGGGACGCGATGATCGCGTGGTTTCGCGGCGAGTTCGCGGCGGCAAACGCCATCATCGACGAGCTCTGCGCCCACCTCCTCCAGATCTCCTCCGCCGTGCGCGGCGCAGGCGGAGGATCGGAGTACAAGGCGGCGTTCGCGGCGATCCACCGCCGCCGCATGAACTGGATCCCCGTCCTCCACATGCAAAAGTTCGTCTCCATCGCCGAGGTCTCCGCTGAGCTCCGCCGCGCCGCAGTCTCCTTTTACGAGGCCGCGGAGATCAAGAAGGAGGCGGCCGCCGCGGCGACGATAACGGAGGTGGAGGAGGCTAACGGGGCTTCTCTGGTGGAAGAGCAGATCACCACCAACGGAGCCGTTGAAGCCGTTGATGGCTCCATTAAGTCCACGGACGGAGAGTTGACGGAGGAGCGAGATTCGTCGGGAAATTCGACGGCGTGGAAAGCGACGGAGGTGGAAGAAGAAGAAGGCGGAGCTGATCATGGTAAAGCTGTTACTAATTTCGAATATCCTTGAGAATTTTTACATTTCTGGCCAACTAATTTCTACAATTGGGAATTACTGTGGGTCGGACCGCTTCCTACAGTTTGGCTCGGTAGAAAAATAGACGTGCCTGACCGAAGCACCGGCTGGACCGGGTGCACCACGTCATCCGTGGACCGACTAATATATCTAATCCTGTTTTCTCTTCTTCTTTGAACGGGAATTAAAACTAAAAAATAAAAAATAAAAAAATAAAATAAAATAAAAATAATTCTGGACGGTCCGTGAATAACGTGGTGGACTCGGTGTAGAAAAGTTTCCGGCCAGGTGGTCCGATCCGGTCACCGTCGTTGCATTGCTCCCACAGTGGTCTGGGTTAATGTTAGTTGTTTTCCTTGTTTCTCGTTGATCGGACGGTGCTCAAATGTTAAGTGTTTTTTTGGGATGTTCGCCTCAGCCGTCCGATGTAGTATGGCCTCCCCTGATCGATACTGCCGAGTCCGTGAACTCTGTGTCACGGACAACTAACATCCACCTCGGCTTTTCCTTTTTATTTTCTACTTGCTCGATAAATGCACTCTGTTTATCAACACTTGCACTTTTAATTTTTTTTTTATTTGCCAAAAATAAAAACAAAAGAAATAGCGGCGTGTATTTAAAAAAAAATTAACACAAATTACGGAATGGCAAAAAGGCTAATTGCTCTAACTACTTTCCGATATATATATATATATATATATATATATATATATATATATATATATATATATATATAAAATACAATTTTTAATTATTTTAATGATTTTTAAATAAATTTGTCAATCATTTGTCTTTAAAAAAAAAATTAGTAAACATATTAATTAATCGGGTTGATGCAAAATGGCTGTGCTGGGGCTGGGGTTTTTCAGATTTGTTGTTCCCGCAAGGGATTCAGCACTCGTTGTTGAGGACATCGAGGCAGGAGAGGTTAGAAATATTTTGGAGTGCACCAACACGTGTCGGTTACTGTAGGGGGGCGGAGGGTCTTAGGAAGCATCGGAGCTCACTTAGCCCGGGACAGGAGTGGGGCGGTTGGTCAGAGGCGGCTGTTACATACCTGCCCTCTGATTGGGGTCGGACGGGTGTGATGCGGTCCCCGACCCAGTGATACGGTAGTGGTGGTGGGTTAGGTGACTCGTGTGGCGGTTCGGTTGCGACACGTGTCGGGATCGTTGGGGGTTCAAAAACCACCTCCAACGCAGCTCGAAAACGGAGGTTGGGCCCCGATCTCGCGGCGTGCGAATCGTCGGCCGTTTGGAACAGCCGACAATGGGGCCGCGTGGTTGACCGTTGATGGGGCCGCGGGCTGTTCCACGTGGTTGACCGTTGGAACAGCCCTTTGGCTCAGCTGGCCACGTGGTTGACCGTTGATGGGGCCGCGGGCCCCACCCTGTATCTGGCCCGAGGCCGGCCAATCTCACGTGTGTTAATTTTTCTTGAGCACATACACCCTGCATTCTGTTTATTATATTAATTTTTTTAAAAAATAATACAATAATTTTTTTAGGATTTTACTTGAATTATAAGGATGTAAGATGTACGGGTACATAGAATTTTTTTTTTTTTTTTTTTTTTTTTTTTTTTTTTTTTTTTTTTTGCGGAAATGTATATACAGAGGCGTCCTCACTATAGTGTATTTTGGAGTAGCCCCTCAACTTTACTATTTTTAATTAAAGATATTCTTATCTTTTAATTTTTTTGAAATTAAATTATTTTAATTATTTTCGTTAAAAATTTTCTTAAAATTAATAGTTTTTTGAACTTTCAATCATTAATTATTACATCTTCATTTGCTATTGAAATTACTAAATTGTCAGAGAATTTATGAAATTTATTAATGTTTTTTTTTTTTTTTTTTTTTTTTTTTTTTTTTTTTTTTTTGACTAAATAGGTTCTCAATCAAAAAGTTTGAAGCTGAGGGAGCCATTTGAAATGTCATATAGTGGTCTGCCTAGTTTGTAGGGAGGGGGTCGCTACATAAAACACAACCTCCCGAGCGTTGAATAGCTAACGGCTAGTGGCTAGCTTTATATAATAAAATGATTTAGTATGTCTAGGGAGGAATCTAGGGAGAACCTATGTCATAGAAATGCTAAAATTGCTGTTATTAATGCAACCAAAATGATTGCATTAATAACAATTAACCCAAGTTGGGATCAATTATATGGGCTTTTCTCTATTACGAGTTAAAATAATATGTGCTCTATTACGAGTTAAAATGATTGAAGGAAAGTGACCGTGTGTGTTTTGTTGGCTATTTATTTTTAGATTAAATATAGACCTAACGATAATAGACCTAACAATAATAGGCCCAACAATAGACCTAATATCCAAATAGATTGAATTCGGTCGAGATATGTGGATACTGTATCATGTACGCTTTTAAGTGAATGTAACGACCTGGCCCACTAGCAATAATAACTCGTTTGGTTCAAATCACAGCCCAAAATGCTTAAGTCCAGTTATTATTACTAGTGTACATGTCTAACGACCTGGCCCACTAGCAATAATAACTCGTTTGGTTCAAACCACAGCCCAAAATGCTTAAGTCCAGTTATTATTACTAGTGTAATAGTCTTTTATAAATCCAATCACAACCCCATTCTCATCCGATGTGAGACTCCATTCTCATCCGATGTGAGACTATTGAGGTGTCACAAACTCCTCCCGTTTAGTCCTGACGTCCTCGTCAGCCCAAACACACACACAATCCAAGATCACCAGGCGATATGAGACTTGTCTCGCTAGCCTCGTCATTCAGACCCTGATATAGTCCGTCACATTGTCTTTCAGACCCTGGCTCAGCCGAGACTCGCCACCTTATCTTTCAGACCCTAGCTCAGTCGAGACTCGCCACACACTTTCGGCTGGTGACTGGCTCTGATACCAAATATAACGACCTGACCCACTAGCAATAATAGCTCATTGGGCCCAAACCATAGCCCAAAATACTTAAGTCCATTTATTATTACTAGTGTCCATGTCTCTTATAAATCCAATCACAACCCTATTCCTATCCGATGTGGGACTATTGGGGTGTCACAAACTTCTTAATCTGTCACGCCCCGGGAGCTATTTAAAAGCGAAAACTACTAGATTTTTAGGAAACATTTTTTTTTTCTCCCGCTCTGGCACGTGTACAGACTCGCCACATATATAAGATCTCCCTACGCACACGGACAGAGTCTCCCCTATATATGCATGGCGTCGCAATCACAAAATACATCAACCACACACATTTTTTATACTCAGAGTAACAATGTTTAAAATAATGTTAACAGGGAAAACCACGCCCACCCGGCGTATGTAATTTGAAAGGATAAATCTATAAGGTTTAAAAACAGTGCCCATTCGACACTCAGCTTTCAAAAATAATTTTCGCAAATTCTTTTTATTGTTTAAAATGCCCGCATCCACCTGACGCATCCAAAAGAAACAGAAACCAAACATAGTCTCAAAAAGTATGTAACTAACTAACCAGTAAAAACACAAGTCCGACCAATCATCCACATCATCCAGAATATCTCAACCCATATGCAAATATATGAATTACGATGAAATATCCAAAATAGGAAAGCAAAAGAGTATCACCAGACTGTAGAAAAACTATCATTCCCTAGGCATGGTCTCACCTCTGTCCTGCTCCCCACCCCTGACTGAACCGGTCACACAGTGGGAGTCAGTGACATAAACCAGGATAACAGAATAACAGAGCTATATAATGTCGACTATAATATAAAGTGCAGTAAATAAAAAGAGAACACAAAATCGTAAACTGGATCACCCATATCTCCATATCGCTACCACTCGAACCCCAAATAAGGAATCCAAACGTACCCGCCATCTTGGTTCGACGACCTCAGGCATAAGAATAATCCCGCTCATAAAACCGGTGCAAAAACAACCCCTATTGCAATGACCGCGATATCGCAATGTCCGTAAGGGTCCCCTCACGCAAATCACCGCGTAGGGATCACGGGTTAAGCAGACCACCTCTCCGAAAAAGTACACCGATGCGGTGGCCAAACTACTGGTGTGCGTGAAAGCGCCAAGAGCATGACGATCACATAAACATGTACAAAGCTCTCCCGCAACAACCAGTCACCCAAGTGTAGCAAATAACAAATAACGATGAAAAGGGTTAATCAAACAAATCTTTGTCCTGTTTGGTGTATCATTCCGTCACACTATTCGTGACAAAGTCTGTATCCTACTATCAAAACAAATATCGTCAAACAAAAACAGAGAAGAAGAGAAGGGTTGAATCAAAAACCCATTCAGCGGAGTTCTCTTCTTCGGATCGGGGTACCCACCTCTAACGGAACGACCAACTACGCTTGTGGCTCTCCTATGCCTCCAGAAAAACTGTCACGCCTCGGGGTCGAAACTGCGACCCGGGCTCGCCAACAGATCCGCCACCTATGCCAAACCCGCATAGGCGAAGCGTCCTACCTGCAAGAAAAGTACTACAGCTAAACAGATATCAGAGCTATAAATAAAAATCTGCTGTAAACTAAAATCAATCACTGTACAACTGGAAGTAATACAACGATGTCCATCTCCCAAAAATGATAATCATACAGTATCCTCATATACAAAACTCAGAACTCAACAGGGAGGTATCTCCAATAAATACATCAGTGTACAGGCTCTCAATACATATCATATCCTCACTACATCAGTCTTTCAAAAGAGGAAAACAAAATAGTTAATCTACTGAAGATCTCCTCTGAAGGGGTACCGTTACTCTCTAGCACGCGACTCCCTCGCCTCGATCAACAACCGCAGAATCAGCTACACCCGCTAAGACTCTGCAAAACAAAGGAGAGAAAAGAAGGGGAGGGGGAAAACCCCCAACAGGTGTGAGAACTACACCTAAAAAGGGAGTCCTCAGTGGGTATCGCCACCAGGCCCGACGATCTGCCCACTAAGTCCACTAGAGGCATAAGATAACCAAAGCAGTAAAGATTGAAATAAGAAAGCTGGAGACTATCAACAGCTACTATGCCTCTATCTAAATGCCCAAAAGGGGAGAACCAAAAAAATGGTATGCAACCACTAGCACATGAAGTGCACAATCGACCCAATCGAGCTGACTGCCACATCTGGTCCAGTCAAACCTGCGCCCACCTACAACCACCTCCCGCTGACGGGTAGGAATTATGTAGGGCGTCCAAACGGACTAACTCGCTATCGAGTAGTGGCTCATGCAGGCTATAGTCAAAATCCACGCTCTCTCTCAGAACGGATACCCTCAAGATCTCCAAACCTCTCGCACAACGGTCGACTAACTCACAACGACCTCGGGACCACCGTCAATCCCCAAACGGTTCCCAACAACACTAGCACTGGTCTAAACACAGCTACTAGACTCCACTCGGTCCCCTTGACACGAGTGCAACAATAAGCAAATATCTGTAATAAACCCTATCTAATGCCACCAGTAAAACTGGTACTGCCTGCTGTGCCTGCCTGTATCGGGTATGCTGGCCGACGCATAACACCGATGAAAAGGAGTCTCAAGGACTCAAAGCCTGTAAGTAACACACTCCGGAGTGGAACTCGAGGGGAGCGACCCACACGAGTAAAGTATCTCAGTGATAAGTATAAATCAGCAGGACTGGATCATGACTCTGATCAAAGTGGGAAAGCCCAACCACTAAAGAAAGCTTCGGTCCTCAATCAGATGCAAAAGTACTCAAATAGTGGGAATCTCCGTCCACTAAAGAAAACTGATACCCAATCAGATGCAAAAGTAAACATCCGGTCAACCGCCCAAAGTCCGCGGTCACCGCAAAACCCTGCCAACTGCAATCCAGCACAACCCGTCCCTGACACCAATGTCCCGGCTACACTACCCCAGACCCCTGCTCGAACCCGAGCAACACCGACCGCCTGACTAACAATAAAGGAGAAAGGAAAAGCATGGTTTCTCCTAAGTCAAGTTCCAATAAGTAGTGTAGCAATAAAAGGGGGCCTAACTATATGTCCGTATAAGCATGCATTTGTTCTCAAGAAGAATATAAGAAAGTAAACCACATGCCAAAATCATCAATGCCTACACCTGTCCATAATCCTCGATCATAATAACTCCTCAGAGTAAAAATCCGCACATAGCTATATAATCCTGCCCCATCGCATAAACCAACCACATAAAAGGCTATGTGCTAATATGGCATGTTACATAATCACATAGGGTAACATTATCCTAGGTAAGCTTACACTAATCATCAACATAGATGTCTAGATCATGCAAGTCCTCAGTATACCTCATAAATACTATTCTTGCAATTAATCATACAATTATCATTATCAAGCTTACCTACCTTTCAAACATAAACCATGTACCCTAAACATGCATGCATCCTAACATACAGAATTAGAGAACCGTCCACTGGTTCTGGAAACAAAGCACCCACCTGAAACGCTTTCCGCAGGCAAAGCTGAAGTCGGTGAAGTGTGTAGACGCTCACTGTCACGCCCCGGGGTCAAGACTGTACCCCGGGCTCGCCAACAGATCCGCCGTCCCTACAGGAAACCCTGTAGAGGCGTAGCGTCTAACCTGCAAAAAGGAAGATACTACACTAAACAGATATCAGAGCAAAAATAAACTGCTAGAAATACAATAAGTACAACTCTCATAATACAATAAGTCCTCACCAACAAATACAAAAGTCTCTCAAAGGAAGAAGAAAAGTACAACTCGATACCTCACTACATAATCTCTCAACATGACACAATCAAAATATAAGGGTACCTCTATAACACACTGAAGCTGAAGGGGGAAGGGATCTATCTCGCGACTCCCTTACCTCGGTCTGGAAGAGCAGGATCAGCAACAGGCGCCGCAGGAACTGGAGCTGAAGTCCCTGGGGAAAAGACACCACGACGGGTGTGAGAACTACCTCCCACAGTAGTTCTCAGTGGGTGCCGCCAACAAGCCCGACGGTCTGCCCACTAAGTCTACTAGAGGCATAAAGTAACAAAAGAAATGCAGTATGGAGAAGCTGAAAAGTAAAACATCTACTGCTACCATGCCTCTATCTAAAAGAATGCTCAAAAAGCGGGACAGATGAAAATATGATGCATCTGCTAACATAACAGTAAGGTCACCCAATCTGAACTGACTGCCTCCTCGGGTCCAGTCAAGCCTGCGCCAACCTACTGCCGTTATATCCTGGAGGACCGGACTTACGTAGAACATCCGTAGCTGCCAAAACTGGCTCAGCCAGAGGGACGGTGTCTGTGACTGCCAAAACTGGCTCAGTCAGAGGGTCTGCGTCCGTAACTGCCAAAACTGGCTCAGTCAGAGGGAATGCATCCGTAACTGCCAAAACTGGCTCAGTCAGAGGGAATGCATCGACAAGTCGCGGTACAAGAGTAACATATCCACCCCGGGTGTGGCTCTCGAGGGGTGCGACCCCACCGAGGAAAAGTATCCGCGCACTCTGTCGCGCAGGTGGCATTGCAGGCTATGGTCAAAATCCACGCTCACGCTCTGCTCGGATGGACTCAATCCTGTAAAATCTCTCACAACAGTCGGAGCACTCTCGACGACTCAGCTGATCAGCTTTCACGAAACCTGAGAATCTCATCTCACCAAAAGCTCACAACATAAACACACTGGCTAAGAATCCACGCTGTCACTATGACTATGCCCCAAAGATCCCAGATCCACTATCACTATCACTATCACTATCACTGTCATAATGCAAACTGGTCCACAGACTGCTACAGACGCCACTCGGTCCCCAGACGCGAGTGCAAATGAAATCCCCAGCTAATAAACCTCCCAGCCCACGACTCGTGGAGAATTACTATGCTCAGAATGACGAGAGTACAAGTACTGTGGGGAAGCTAAGGTGACGAACAATTCTGCATACATGTTCACATTTACTGTAGTTTAACTGTGCATGAATAATTAATTAATTGATAATTAAGCTAAGTTGAGTTTTCATGTTGCAAAACTTACCAAGAAGTCATCAGATCTAGCAGCTAGCTACAGTGGTTTCAACATACAGTTGCACATATTATTTAGCTCATATTCTAACATGCATGCTACTACATTCATAGAATTAGAGTGCAGTCCATAGATTTTGAAAGCAGGATCACCCACCTGAACACGCTATCTGTCCGGGACGGTACAGATAAACAGTCCCGAAAACGACAATTTTCCAGATCCACGAAGCAAAGTGCACAGAAAAAGTGCTCTTACAGTCCTGGGTACAACAACAACTCTCAATTACATACAATTCACACACAACAATAAGTCCCAAAAAACTGCATGTAAGGTTACTGTTCACACGAAATTTTCACCTGAAAATAATTTTCTAGAAATTCCAATAAAAATATCACGGCGATCCTCGCGAAGTGTAGATGTTGATAGGCTCTTGAATCGTCGAATTCCGATGTCCGGATGAGGAGATAAAAATCCGCGAAGTGAGTGCTGTCCAGGAATCTCACAGCAAAACAGCGGCTCAGTAATGCCTCGAAAACCGTGCCAAAAACCCAAATCTAGGCAAAACACTCAACACGAAAGTCGAAGATTTACCTCTCGTGAATCCAACGCCGCAAAAATCGCTGAAAACGACTGTCGGGGCAGCTCTGTGGAAATTTTAGACCGAAAAGTGACGATAACGGGCCTCCAACAGAAATCCGTCGCTCCGCACAACGAGGCAGAAAACACAGTTGTCGCGGCTTCCAGAAAATCTGAAACTTTGCAGGAAGATTGGCAAGAGGGAGAGGAGAAAATTTCATGGGGGGCTCAAGAGCTAATTCTCACTAAAAGGGGGTGAAAAAGTCGGCCCAAAGCAGCCTATTTATAGGCTCCAAGAAAAATCAGCCCAAAACAGCCACTTTCGGATTTGGGCCCAGGGATTTCGGGCGCCCGAAAATTTTCGGGCGGCTACAGTAACGGACCGGCTCGTTACTGTGTGCGCCCGAAACGCCCTCAGGCCGCCACGTGTCCCTGGAAGCTTCCCCCGCACTCGGCGCACGCGCGCCGACCAATGCCGCGACGCCACGTGTCCCGACCGTGGGTCGTGCACGCCTGCACCCGACCAACCACGGGGCGCCACGTGGCGCCCCCACGCCGACCCGGTCAACGCGCACGTCGCGCGACGTGCACGGCCGCGCCGCCGCCGGATCCGGGTCGGGCACGCGCCCCGAGGCACCGCCTCAGCCGCCACTGTTGAGTGGACCGAGTGCACCAGAACCTGCCAACCACACAACGCCACGTGTCCACCGGTCTACCGTGCACCAGAGCCAAAAATTCGTGGACCGCGTGCACAACACCGCACCAACCACGAGATGCCACGTGGCATGCCCTCGGTCCACCGTGCACCCCGCCAAGGCCCGTGGACCGCGCCCGCTGCGCCGGCCAACCGCAGCCCGCCACGTGGCCCGCCCCGGTGCACGCGCCCCGCGGTGGACCGCGCGCCTGCGCCGCCCTCCGCCGCCGCGTTCCGCCGCGCTCCGCCGCCGCCAGCGCCTCTCCGGCCGCCGGAACAGTGACCCAAGCCTCGATTTCCGTGTTTTCGCGTCCGGGCTCCGAAAAATTCAAGTAAATAGTCCATTTCGCTCGTTTTCGCGCGCTGAATCCAAATCCGAGGTCCGTTCGGCCAAATTCCACTTCTAAAATTTCCCAAAAATTTCTGGAAGAGTAGACTTGATCCAATTTCCGTTCCGGGTCACATTCTTGGCCCCAATAAGCGCGCAAACACCTCACACACCCAAAATGGACTTCCAGAAAAGAAAACAAGCTCCAAATTTACCAGAAACTCAATTCTGGGGCCCGGCACGCACACACGCACTCCCTGAAGCCTCCAAACCAACAGTAAACCACAGTGTGGGGATTCGGGTCCTCACATCCTCCCCCACTAAAAGAAAGTTTCGTCCTCGAAACAACACGGCTAAAAAGGGAGTCTCCAAGCCCAAAAGTAAGCCTCCAACAACACAATCTCCAACTCCCTAGTCGCTACAAACTCTCCACAAAGCGAGTCCAACCGCTGGATAAAGCTCAGGAATTCCCAAACACAGGGGACGAGGTAGAACAGCCAACTCTACGCGTCCAAGCTATTCGAATCACGCCGCAAAACTTAACAGGAAAGGAAAGGGCCCCACCAGTAGGAAGGTCATCAACCTCCAACTCTCAAATTTAGAAAACAACTGAAATTAGCGAAAAGTTCGAAAGTTCCGAGAGACCAGTGCCCTTGCCCTAATCCAACAAGAACAGGTTCGGGCACCGTCCCCATTTCTGGAGTAGTCTTTCGTATCTTTCATCCTGTTCGCGAATTTCAGCACCAGAGTGAGAAAATAAGGGAGAGAAGGGTTGATGCCGTTCCTGCTGCGGCAACAAAACGGAAGCTACGGTCTATCCGTGCCCCTAAAAGAAACACCACTCTAACCCAGACCCCTAGAGACAAACCCTCTAGTCCTAGGCGTCACCTACGCTCGACAAGTCGCACCTAACCCAAAGCCGCTGAAGCCACTGCTGCAGGAAGGATGCCTCGGTAACCAGTAGAAATGACCTTCTGTCGTCCAACACGCGGAAATGCCACTGTTCTCCGTTCGCAATCAAATGTTGCACGATACCGCACCAACAGGTCCATCCCAAGTGCTCAATCTGAGTCGGGGAGCTGCAACTGAACCATCACAACTATCGGCGTACCTCTCAAAATTTCAGCTGTTCTGATCACGCCCCAAAATTCGCCTCTGCTGGAAGATACTGGAATGAAACCAAACACTAATGCAAGTTGCAAACTTCCTATCCCTTAATCATGCCGAGATGCAAATGCTCTACTAACATGTGCGGAAAGATGCAGCGGTGTGCAAAAACCCACTTAACTCTACTGAAAATAAAGCCGTACCTGCGGCGATAGGATCTGCTGCTGGGGTGCTCTCTACCATGGCTGCATAATCTCGTCCACTAGGCGCTGACGACCGTCGTCCCGTCTGTCCCGACATCGTACCCCACTCTGTCTGATGGTGCCCTGGAGGAGTGGCTTCTGCTTCCTGAACTGACAAAGGAGGTGCTGTAGCAAGGGGTTGCACTGACGGAACGGCTCGGCGACAAACTGATTGAAAATGTCCCAACTCTCCACATCGGAAACACCGTCCCCGCCTCTGGTCACACTGCGACGGTGGATGAGGGCCGCCACAGATGACGCACTCACGTCGCTGCTGCCGGAGCTGCTGTCTAGGCTGGTGCTGCTGATACCGCGGCTGCTGCCGGGGACCACCTGACCTCGAGCGCCTCCGAAACCCACGACCCTGAGGATGAGATCGTGGGGGTCTCGGAGGTCCCTGCCGACTCGTCTGTCCCTCAACATCCTGTGCCGGGCGCTTTGCCCCCACAATCCCTGCGGAAGCTGGAGCCACCTCGGCCAACACCACCTCTCTGTGCTCCGAACTCTGCCCCGAAAAACGATGTGGATCAGTCTGACGAAATCTCGGCAACAAATCAAACACCTCTCGCTGCTCTGCCGGGGTCAACTGTCCTACCGTCCCGGACGCCTGACCACTGGTAACCGGTGCAATAGGGGCTGCCTGTGCTGCTGGCACAACTGGGGGTGCCACCGCTGGCGAGGAAGGTACAGGGAAACTCTCTAGAGGTGCTACCACCGGCTGTACTCTTTGTTCCATCATGCGCGTCATCCGATCCATGATCTCCTCCTGGCGCCGTAAAATCTCCACCTGGCGTCGGAGAGTCTCAGACAAATGGGCCATCTGAGCCCGAAGCTCCTGCCCCTCACTCTGCTGACCCTGAGGTGACTCCTCCTGCTCAGGCTCATGGGAGGAGGAAGACTGAGAACGTGCCTGCATCCTGCGTCGAGGAGGCATCATGCCCACCTGAAATCCACAAGCAAATATCAAGACAACACCAAACAGCACTCGACCCAATCAAGCGGAAGTCTAACGGCATGTCCCCCTTCCTGAAGTACTATGTTGTCTGCAGCCAACATAGTTGCCACAGAAGGAAGACATGTCAAACACTCATCCCGATCCGCTCGGAAGAGTTAGAAACCCAATCAGGACTCCCGCTAAAATCGCGGCTCTCACGTGAGTCATCCTACGGTCCAACCACAAGCCTAGGGTTCTTAAGTCCTCAATGACCTAAAACCTAGGCTCTGATACCACTCTAATCTGTCACGCCCCGGGGTCAAGACTGTACCCCGGGCTCGCCAACAGATCCGCCGTCCCTACAGGAAGCCCTGTAGAGGCGTAGCGTCTAACCTGCAAAAAGGAAGATACTACACTAAACAGATATCAGAGCAAAAATAAACTGCTAGAAATACAATAAGTACAACTCTCATAATACAATAAGTCCTCACCAACAAATACAAAAGTCTCTCAAAGGAAGAAGAAAAGTACAACTCGATACCTCACTACATAATCTCTCAACATGACACAACCAAAATATAAGGGTACCTCTATAACACACTGAAGCTGAAGGGGGAAGGGATCTATCTCGCGACTCCCTTACCTCGGTCTGGAAGAGCAGGATCAGCAACAGGCGCCGCAGGAACTGGAGCTGAAGTCCCTGGGGAAAAGACACCACGACGGGTGTGAGAACTACCTCCCACAGTAGTTCTCAGTGGGTGCCGCCAACAAGCCCGACGGTCTGCCCACTAAGTCTACTAGAGGCATAAAGTAACAAAAGAAATGCAGTATGGAGAAGCTGAAAAGTAAAACATCTACTGCTACCATGCCTCTATCTAAAAGAATGCTCAAAAAGCGGGACAGATGAAAATATGATGCATCTGCTAACATAACAGTAAGGTCACCCAATCTGAACTGACTGCCTCCTCGGGTCCAGTCAAGCCTGCGCCAACCTACTGCCGTTATATCCTGGAGGACCGGACTTACGTAGAACATCCGTAGCTGCCAAAACTGGCTCAGCCAGAGGGACGGTGTCTGTGACTGCCAAAACTGGCTCAGTCAGAGGGTCTGCGTCCGTAACTGCCAAAACTGGCTCAGTCAGAGGGAATGCATCCGTAACTGCCAAAACTGGCTCAGTCAGAGGGAATGCATCGACAAGTCGCGGTACAAGAGTAACATATCCACCCCGGGTGTGGCTCTCGAGGGGTGCGACCCCACCGAGGAAAAGTATCCGCGCACTCTGTCGCGCAGGTGGCATTGCAGGCTATGGTCAAAATCCACGCTCACGCTCTGCTCGGATGGACTCAATCCTGTAAAATCTCTCACAACAGTCGGAGCACTCTCGACGACTCAGCTGATCAGCTTTCACGAAACCTGAGAATCTCATCTCACCAAAAGCTCACAACATAAACACACTGGCTAAGAATCCACGCTGTCACTATGACTATGCCCCAAAGATCCCAGATCCACTATCACTATCACTATCACTATCACTGTCATAATGCAAACTGGTCCACAGACTGCTACAGACGCCACTCGGTCCCCAGACGCGAGTGCAAATGAAATCCCCAGCTAATAAACCTCCCAGCCCACGACTCGTGGAGAATTACTATGCTCAGAATGACGAGAGTACAAGTACTGTGGGGAAGCTAAGGTGACGAACAATTCTGCATACATGTTCACATTTACTGTAGTTTAACTGTGCATGAATAATTAATTAATTGATAATTAAGCTAAGTTGAGTTTTCATGTTGCAAAACTTACCAAGAAGTCATCAGATCTAGCAGCTAGCTACAGTGGTTTCAACATACAGTTGCACATATTATTTAGCTCATATTCTAACATGCATGCTACTATATTCATAGAATTAGAGTGCAGTCCATAGATTTTGAAAGCAGGATCACCCACCTGAACACGCTATCTGTCCGGGACGGTACAGATAAACAGTCCCGAAAACGACAATTTTCCAGATCCACGAAGCAAAGTGCACAGAAAAAGTGCTCTTACAGTCCTGGGTACAACAACAACTCTCAATTACATACAATTCACACACAACAATAAGTCCCAAAAAACTGCATGTAAGGTTACTGTTCACACAAAATTTTCACCTGAAAATAATTTTCCAGAAATTCCAATAAAAATATCACGGCGATCCTCGCGAAGTGTAGATGTTGATAGGCTCTTGAATCGTCGAATTCCGATGTCCGGATGAGGAGATAAAAATCCGCGAAGTGAGTGCTGTCCAGGAATCTCACAGCAAAACAGCGGCTCAGTAATGCCTCGAAAACCGTGCCAAAAACCCAAATCTAGGCAAAACACTCAACACGAAAGTCGAAGATTTACCTCTCGTGAATCCAACGCCGCAAAAATCGCTGAAAACGACTGTCGGGGCAGCTCTGTGGAAATTTTAGACCGAAAAGTGACGATAACGGGCCTCCAACAGAAATCCGTCGCTCCGCACAACGAGGCAGAAAACACAGTTGTCGCGGCTTCCAGAAAATCTGAAACTTTGCAGGAAGATTGGCAAGAGGGAGAGGAGAAAATTTCATGGGGGGCTCAAGAGCTAATTCTCACTAAAACGGGGTGAAAAAGTCGGCCCAAAGCAGCCTATTTATAGGCTCCAAGAAAAATCAGCCCAAAACAGCCACTTTCGGATTTGGGCCCAGGGATTTCGGGCGCCCGAAAATTTTCGGGCGGCTACAGTAACGGGCCGGCCCGTTACTGTGCGCGCCCGAAACGCCCTCAGGCCGCCACGTGTCCCTGGAAGCTTCCCCCGCACTCGGCGCACGCGCGCCGACCAATGCCGCGACGCCACGTGTCCCGACCGTGGGTCGTGCACGCCTGCACCCGACCAACCACGGGGCGCCACGTGGCGCCCCCACGCCGACCCGGTCAACGCGCACGTCGCGCGACGTGCGCGGCCGCGCCGCCGCCGGATCCGGGTCGGGCACGCGCCCAGAGGCACCGCCTCAGCCGCCACTGTTGAGTGGACCGAGTGCACCAGAACCTGCCAACCACACAACGCCACGTGTCCACCGGTCTACCGTGCACCAGAGCCAAAAATTCGTGGACCGCGTGCACAACACCGCACCAACCACGAGATGCCACGTGGCATGCCCTCGGTCCACCGTGCACCCCGCCAAGGCCCGTGGACCGCGCCCGCTGCGCCGGCCAACCGCAGCCCGCCACGTGGCCCGCCCCGGTGCACGCGCCCCGCGGTGGACCGCGCGCCTGCGCCGCCCTCCGCCGCCGCGCTCCGCCGCCGCCGGCGCCTCTCCGGCCGCCAGAACAGTAACCCAAGCCTCGATTTCCGTGTTTTCGCGTCCGGGCTCCGAAAAATTCAAGTAAATAGTCCATTTCGCTCGTTTTCGCGCGCTGAATCCAAATCCGAGGTCCGTTCGGCCAAATTCCACTTCTAAAATTTCCCAAAAATTCCCGGAAGAGTAGACTTGATCCAATTTCCGTTCCGGGTCACATTCTTGGCCCCAATAAGCGCGCAAACACCTCACACACCCAAAATGGACTTCCAGAAAAGAAAACAAGCTCCAAATTTACCAGAAACTCAATTCTGGGGCCCGGCACGCACACACGCACTCCCTGAAGCCTCCAAACCAACAGTAAACCACAGTGTGGGGATTCGGGTCCTCACACTCACAATCCAAAATCTGCCAGAACTGCACCCTCGGTACATGTCGCGCAAGCCTCGGCTCCAAACAGCATCACCCCAACAAAGCAACACCACAACAATCAACATCACACACAATACCCCCTAACATACACTTGCTATTTTTCTAAAATAGCACAAAGAAGGCAATTCTCACCTGTAAGCAGTGCTCCAAAAATTCCAGAAAATGCACGGTTGCGATCCTCGCGACGAGTAGCCCCAAAACGAGTATTTACACGCCCCGTTCCGACACCTGTAGGCCAAGATACAAATTATACACTGCGGGGCGCCGACAATCCACTACACTGTAAAAACTGTGGGATACAACCCCGAAACAGCTTAAATATCACCTACGAGATGAACTCAGAAAAATCCAACAAAAATACTGTCGCGATCCTCGCGTCGAGCCCTTCGAAACGAGTACCTGCACGTCAAATTCCGACTTTTGTAGCTCAAGTTACAAATTCCACAAGGTGACCATCTCGAAATTCCCCGAGCACAAAAACAGCACAACTCTGTCCAGAAAAATGGAATTTTCTTACCTTCGGGAAAATTCAGTAAAATCCGAAAAAATTACGAGGACGTTCCTTGCGATGAGTAGATGCAAAACGACTATAGGCACGCCTCCATCCGATGCCTGAGCGCGAAGATAGAAAATCGACAAGCCTCCGCTGTCCAAAACCTCACAGCAGGAAAAAGAGTCACAGAAACACCTCAGGAACAGTGCCGAAAACTCGAAACGAGGAGAAGTGATCAACACGGAAAACGAAGCCTTACCTCTCGTGAACGCGCTACTATGAAAATCGGCTCAAAATTCCATCGGGGTGATCCGGTGTGCCTCGCGGACTGAAGAACGACAGTAATAGCCAAAAATCCAAGGTGCGTCGCTGTGAGGCGCATCGCAGATAATGCCGAAGCCGCAGTCTCCAAAAATGCCCAAGATCCAAGGGAGAGTAGAAGATACAGTGTAGAAGGGCTCAGTAGAAGAGGGAGCTCCAAGACTGCCAAAAATCCCGCACCAAAAGCTCCCAAAGCCTATTTATAGGCTGAAATCCAAGCCAAAATCACACTTTCTGGTACATTTTCCGGGCGCCCGAAACTTTCGGGCCCCCACAGTGTACCCAAAACTCCCCCCGCGGTGCGCCCGAAACGCTCCGGGTGCGCCACGTCAGCAACAAAACAGGAAACAGCGACCTAAGCCGCTAGCTTCGCGCCACATGGCATGGTCCACGCATGTGAGTGTTTTGCACCCGCCAACCACAGGACGACACGTGGACCGCACCCACAGACGGCCCACGTGCGGTTGCGTGCTCCCCGCGCAGCCGCCTGCCATCCTTGCACGCACGCGCCCCGAGGCCGACCGCAGTTGATCCGTGAACCGGGTCCACAGCACCGAGCAATCCCATCACGCCACGTGTCATGCCTTTCCGGTGCATGCCGGCCCGTGGACCGCGCACCCCTGAACGCTGCCCGCGCACTGCCCGCAGGCTGCCCGCGCCTGCCCGCCGCCGCGCCTGCGCTTGCCCGAGCGCGCGCCGCCGCCCTCCGCCGTCGCCGGCGCTGCCCCAGCTGCCGGAACAGTGCCCTTTTTGCCTCGAAAACCGTGCGCGTCAACCGGGCTCCGAAAAATACAAGTGAATAGTCCATTTTCATCATTTTCGCGTGCTGAATCCAAATCCGATGTCCGTTTTGCCAAATTCCAACTCTAAAAATTGTCAAAGGCATCCGGGAAGGTGTTCTTTTGTCCAAACTTCGCGCTGAGTCCAATTTTAATATCCACTTCGCGCGAAACTACTTCTGAACATCCGACGGGGTCCTCCGATCACCCACGTGATCCATTTTAAGCCCGAAGTCCATCACTTGTGTCCAAATTGTGCACAAACACCACCGACACACCACGTAAGCCTCCAGAAGCTGCTGGTCATACTGTAGAAGCCCTGCAGGGATCCAGGTCACCACAAAAACACCCGAACCTATCCAAAGTCCAAAAATAAAATAAATCAACACTTTTACCCCGACCGGCAATTTCAGTGGTCCCGACCACTGTGCCAAAAATCCCTTCCGTTCCGAACTACCGGAACCACCTCCGGAGTCCGATTTGTCGCACCGATCGTCAAACCGATCAAAACTATGCCGCGAACAACTTTACCGTTGTTAGTCCACCGAATCTGTCACTGTGACGAACAATAACCCAGAGGGTAAAAATACCATAAAAATTACTCCTAACACAAACCTATAGGAAAAACCGTGTAAAAACACCAAAATATAGAAAAAAGGGGATTTTATAAGTGTACCGTGAGCAACAGACGACACCCTGGTGGCGAAGGAAAAGACTGGGCCCAAAAACGATACCCTGTTGTCCCAAAATAGCGAATTGATAGAACCCCGTGTCGCGAAAACTGTTACCCCGACACGACTACTGTCGACGAGACACTGAACGAAGAACCGGGCCTCTACCGTTGCGCTGACGAAGTTCGCAACGAAAAATGATCAAGTGGAAAGTCACCTGACGGAAAAATAAGACAACTCCGTCAATCCTCAAAAACCTCGTCGGCGGTGCGCGTCGCAGCAGTCAATCCAAGCGGCATGCACGCGGGCGGATGCAGTGCCGAGCGGCAGCGCGCTTTGCAGAGCGCACGACGGCGCCCTCAGAGGCGCGCGGCCGGTCAGTCGGCGCGCGCTGGCGCGCGGCGGCCAAGAAGGCAGTGCGCGCGGGTGCGGGCGCGGGCCTGGCATCGCTGGTGTGAGTGCGGGCTTGACAGCGCGGACACGGGCAGCACCCCACTTGGCAGCGTGGGTGCGGGCGGCGCCCACCCCTTGATAGCGCGTGGCCTAGCGGCTCCCCTCTTGGCGGCGTGCGGGCGGTCAGTTGGCACGCCGCCAAGAAGGCAGTGCGCCCGGGTGCGGGCGCGGGCCTGGCATCGCTGGTGCGAGTGCAGGCTTGACAGCGCGGGCACGGGCAACGCCCCACTCAGCAGCGCGGGTGCGGGCGGCGCCCGCCCCTTGATAGCGCGTGGCCTAGCGGCTCCCCTCCTGGCGGCGCACGGCGCGGCCTGGCGGCGCGTGCGCGGGCAGCGCCTGGCAGGGCGTGGCCCGCCAGTGCCTTGCAGCGCAGGCAGGCGGAGGCCTAGCAGGGTGCGGCTCGGGCAGCCCCTGGGCAGCGCGGTGGCGGCGACGCGGCTAGGAAACAAGCAGCGGCTAGGGCATCCGGCAACGCGGCCGAATCCTCCGTCAACGACTGCCAAGAAACTCCGCCGACCACTTCTCCGCTCCGATGGTAAGCACGAAGGGAACGAAAACCGACCTTGCTCTGACGGAGAAGACGAAACGATCCCGATCTCCGATGATGGTGGTGCTTCTGGATCCGGTCTCCAGCGATGGCGACGTCTCCGACTTCGATTCCTAGCGCACACAACGAGGAAGGAGAAAGAACTCGATCTTTAATTATTTTTGGGAAAACAAAACTAGGGTTTTCTCTTGTACGTATGAAAATCCCAAATCCCAAATATTTATAAAGGATTTTCACCCGTTTTCCTCGATATGCGTGCCAAACCTTCGAAACGTCCCATAGCCGTTAGCATGGATTCCGATGCACCGATAAGCCTTAGTGGGTGTAGAAAATTTCAAAACTTACCTTTCTGGACCCGTTAACTTAAAAACGTCATTCCGGAAGATCCTTAAGTCGGATTTTCAATCCGATCGCATCGCCGTTCTCCGTTCAACGAGCTCTACATCGTTACGGTACTAACAACACAAAGACCAACCAAGAATAAACCTAAAAACTAACTTTATTCCAAAATCAAAGCTAAAAAGTCTGTGCTGTTACAGTGAATTAGTTACATATTTTTAACAGTTTGAGCTTTTGGGATTAATGGTTAGCGCCAACGATCCGACAAGTAGTATCAGAGCCAGTGGCACGTGTTCTTGATTCCCACACGGTGCAGGTGTTGGGGGGGATTGTGGACTTTTTTTTATTTGATTGTTGGCGTTCAGGTGGATTGTGTTTGGTCGAGGTTCGTGGGCACTGTATCTTAACGCTTTAAGGCCCCGTTTGGTTCGAGAATAAGCTATTTTTGTTTATTCCTGGAATAGATATAACTTTTGGGATAGGAAGGGATTAAATCAATTTTATGTTTGGACGAAAATCGAGATATTCTAAGAATAAGAAAAATTGTGTTTGGATGATTCGGTTGGAATAGTAGGAATAAAAGTAATTATGATTGAGAACAAAAATAATTTATCTAAACAATAAGTATTTAAATATTAGTAAAATAATATTTTAATAAGTTAATAAATTAATTAATTAGAAATACTATATGAGATGATGAAGAACCTCATTAATTAATAAATAACAATAAAAAAATAAAACAATATGTTAATATTAATTAATTATTTAATTATTTATATTTTTAATTAATATATTAATGAGATAAATTAAATTACTAAATATTTAAACAATATAAATATTAGTTAATTATTAAATAAGCATATGAAATAATAAATTATTTAATTAAATAATAATTATAAATAATAAATTAATTATTATTTAAATATTTATTAATTTAATAAATCAAATGAATAGTTAGTTAATTATTAAAAAATTTAATTACATTAATTAATTATATTTTATAATTATTTATAACTCAATTAGTAGAGTAATAAAATAGAGAATAGAAATGGGTGGAACCACTATTCTCCCCTCTTAACAAAATATTCTAAAATAACCCGTTAAGCTAGAATAACTCGTTAAGAAGTGAATAGTAATTCCTAATAATTTCTAACGCCGTTTGGAAGAATAAGGAGAATAAATCTCTTATTCTTTTTTTATCCCTTCAACCAAACGGTTTCTAAGTGAATTGGTTGAGTATTTCTAACAGCTTGAGCTTTTGGGATTAAAGGTTAACGCCAACGATCTGATATGTTTGAAATTCGCCAAAATTTGTTTCTGTAGTAAAAACAAGGGTTGTTTAAAGTCATTTTTCCCCATCCAACGCTTGCCACAGCAAAAACATACAGAGTGATGCTTTGTTATAACCCCTGCTTACGGATGCAGTGCACTGCAACATCAAACTAGGCCTGACTTATTAAAAGGTGCAGACTAGATTCATCCTCTGATTTGTCTGATATTTATATAAGATTTTAGTTTATCTTATATTAACACCATTAACCACTTCTGAGTACTCTCGGATTATAGTTTGAAAATTTTAGACTAGAGGATCTTCTCATATGCTGATTTTCAGTTTATCTGCATTGTCTAGGCTCAGTTTAACACATTGGAAGTCTATTATTGCAAGTTCTTAGATAATATCTGGCTCGTGTATCCTATTATTAGAAGCCTATTCTTGAGAAATTATGCATGTGAATGAAGTTGAAATTCGAATTTCTCTGTTTTTTTGTTAAAATGATTCATGATTTAAACTACTTTTGTTGGGGTCTCTCCAGGTGTGGTTTTGACTAAGCTGTACTCGGCTTCCTATCTGTTGGTATGTAGGATCTCATGGAGAAGAGAGCGTGCTGGAAAACGTTCAAATATGCTCCGACCATGAAGATTGCATGGCACGTCCCGAAAGGATCAAGATCCTGAAAGGTTTCATAGCCAAGGAGTCGGTGAAAGGGCATATGGTGAGTTCCCTCTTTATATCGTTCGGCACACTTTCTGTTTTGAGATGCAGTAGACATTGCCATAGGAAGTAGTAGTTATTCTACTGTTTTGTTTCTCACGTTTTGTGGTCAACGCTTTCTCATTGTTTCTATCTTTTGCTTTCTCATTGTTTCTATCTTATGATCTTTGGTCAGGTCAATGTCGTAAAGGGCCTCAAGGTCTATGAGGATATCTTCATGGATTCAGAGCTTCTAAGGCTCTCCGAGTTCATAAATGAGCTGCGGCAGGCAGGGCGGAATGGAGAACTTTCAGGTCAGCTAAATTCCCTTGCAGTTGTTTCTGATTTCATGTTAGTTCACATGGTTTAATTTCAGATAAGTTCCATGATTTTCTCAGGGATAGCAAGTATTTACATTTTGAGATTGAGTGCCTCTTTGATAGAAAGCCTCTGTCTCTATTAAGTTGTTAGAGCATTACTTGGTGAGAAACTATAGTGTTTCTAATTCTGCAAAAAGCTGCAACTGGGTTCTAGAAAAGCCTTTCCTAGGAAGTAGTCAACGTGAATAGTTCTGCCAATTGCTAGTGGTAAATGGTGATGAATGATGCAACTTGAAACTAGGCCTTAAAAGTTCAGGAGGATAAATCATATATGAGAGTTAATGAGTCACATTTCATGACAGAGTTCCTTGACCAATCATGTGTCAGCAATTATGAATACATAGCCACAAATGGGCTAATCCATTCTTTGCTTATATTACTTCTATTGTTGGAAAAAATTTAACTTTTCAAATTAATTCTTTTAAATAATTTAAACTTAATTTAAATTTGAAATACTATATAGCAAAATTTTAGATGAAGCCTGTGAATGTCGAGGCGTGCGCGAGCACTGTTCTAAAAGCGAGATTGCCCCTCCACGTGCGAGGCTCCGGCAATCACCCCTAGCGATACAACGACCACTGTCCACCCCGTCAGCAACGACTCCGGGATGGTGCGTAGCGAACCCAACGACTTTCAGAAATCCAGCAAGTGAAATACTCGAAATCAAAAGAGTAGCAAAATAAAATCTCAGTGTAGTAGTTGAACTTTGTAATATAGAGGAGTAGAATGCAGTAGCTCAAGGTGATTCTCTAACCAAGCTCTCACTTGCTCTCCATTTAAAGAGCCCAAGAACCTACCAGGAGACAAGCTCCAACGGGTGCTCTCTCAGGCAGCCCACAAGGCCCTTCCCAAGGAAGGCTCTTGGGTAGCCCGAGAAGAAGCTTCCCAAGATAGGCCCTAATGCAAAAAGAAAAGTCAAAATAAAAATGAACCAAATCAAGATCGCGCGCTCCGCCGCCCGCCTGACCTGACTCGGCTCGTGCTCGTGCTCGTGCCGAGCGTGTGTTTAGGAGAAGCCTTGCTCTCACTTTCTCCTAACCAATACATGAACAAGTGAGGGAGTAAATAAACCCACTCTACATGTGATGAGTTTCCGATGTGGGACTAAACATCACATGTAGAGGGGAAATTGGTTTGGGCTCCCAGACAAAAGCCATTGATATTAGGCCGCCCAGAAAAGCCCAACGGTTAAAAACCACAAGTTTAAAATCACAAAAACCATATAAAATCCAACATCTATATGGTCGATGGCGAAAAAACATCATTTCTAAGCTTACGCTGTTAGATTGAAATAAAGACGGAACAGGACATATGACCGAATTATCAATGCATTACCGAAAATTTGATCACAGTAAAGACATCATAACTACCATGTGCTACCATACATTTATCTGTCAGATGCTGTAATCAAATGCTGCAGTTTTTTCTTTTTCCCCTGCAATTAGGTGAGACCTTCATCTTCTTCAACAAGCAGATGAAAGGAAACAAGAGAGAGATTATTCAGCTTGGGGTTCCATTGTTTCAACCGACCAACGAGGACACAACCTGTAAGTTTGCCTTTTGACTGTCACAACGTAGATGGAAACATCAAACATCTATTATGTGATTAATTTTCTAAATAAGACTCTACTCTCTTATGACTCGTGCATTTTCCTTTCATCTACTTATTGCTTAAAAATTTTCCAAATGAAAAAAGAAAAAGAAATTATCCTTAGTTTAGCATAATTTATGAATTTTTCGCACTCAATATTATGGTACGGCCGTATAAATATGTGCAACATGTTTCTTTATGCACTATTTCTCTCTACTGAGCAAAGATTTTGATCTTGTTTCTGTAGGTAATATAGAGCCAATTCCCCAGGTTCTGCAGGGAGTGATCGATCACCTTGTCCAATGGCGTCTGATACCGGAAAGCAGAAAGCCAAACAGTTGCATCATCAACTTCTTCGACGAGGTCTGTATTATCTTTACATTAGTAATAATAATAATTAAAAAAATTCGAAGAGAGGTCACTTTTGCATTCCCGAGTTTTACCAAGTTAATGGAGGAGCAAACTTGGTACTGCAGGATGAATACTCGCAGCCATATTACAAACCGCCGCATCTGGACAATCCCATCGCCACCCTTCTCCTTTCTGAGACTACTATGGCTTTCGGAAGGGCTCTCGTTAGCGATCACAATGGAAATTATAAGGGTCCTCTCACACTAACACTCAACCAAGGGTACGTATAACCAATCTAATATATCAGAGATATCATTTGCTATATTCCTTTCTTCATGTAATATATATATATATATATTTTTAAAGGCCTTTTTTCAATCCCTTATTATTAGAGAACGGAAAACCTTTGCTGAAGATTAGTTTATAATGGGATTATTAGTAGTCACGCTTGTGGCTTTTTTGGCGGTGATGTAAGATGAAATGGCCTAATAATAGTATTATTAGGAGAAGCATTATTTTCATGTATTTTCAATAACTTATTTATTCTTTGTCAAACACTATTAAATTATGTTCGTACTGAAAGCAGAAGAAGAGGCGGGCCAAAATAGTCTCTACAATGAAAATAACAAGAATATACTAAATATGACCACTTGTATTCAGATCGCTGTTAGTGATGCGTGGGCATAGCGCCGACATGGCGAGGCACGTGGTGTGCCCGTCCTCCAATCTGAGGGTGAGCATTACGTTCGTGAAGGTCAAGCCTGCTCCTACCAACGCAACTGATCCGTCATCCACAATTCCATCTCCAACAAAAGTCATCTCGCTCTGGCAACCCGGCACGCCAACTCCACTCTCGCCCCAAAAGACGGCAAGTGGTGGCGGTGCCGTTGGCTATGGCACTTCCCATGCAATGATTCCAGCTGCAGCGTGGGGCATGGCTCTCCGGGCTCCTGTCGTCATGTTGGCGCCTATGCGGCCAGTGATGATGTGCCCCGGTAAACGGATGGCACGTGGCGGTACCGGAGTCTTCTTGCCGTGGACGGTGGGGCCCAAGAAGTACACCAAACACCTTCCCCCGCGTATCCAGAAGCGGAGATTCCCATCCTTGCCGGCACCATTGGAAGCACAGGGCTAAGAAGTTTGATGGTTTGCCTCTCTTCTAGAAAATACCAAAAGAAAAAAATGTTCACGGCTTAGTGTTTTGCTTTGAGTTGTTCCAGCAAAGAAAGAGAGTGGTGTTTAGGTCGTCTTCTTGCGAATGTTACAAAATCTACAGGGGTGTTCCGCGTAGAAAATCAAGTAGAGGTGAGGCGTACGCTGGTGTAGTGGTCCTTTGGTCTTTCTTTTTTTTTTTTAGCTTGGTTCTGTTCATGTCCTTCAATGGTGTTTTTTATCTGTGAAGAGGCTTTGTTGTTGCAGCTCTTTTCATTCCTTTTTTCTTTAAAAAAAATTCCCTTGTGTAGTTTTCTTTCAGGTTAACGTTGTAGGCGGGAAAGGCTGAGACGACAAGCGAAGTTGGAGATAAACTTTTTGTAATATGATTCTGAGTTCTTGTATCCCTCATGGGTGTAAATTAATCTGTGTCATATCTCTCTGCATTGACTCATTTCTCAACCTACCTCTTTGTTGGGTTTTAATTAGTTTTTGTGATTTAAAACTTGTGTTTTAGCCTTTGGGTTTTTCTGGACAGCCCAATATCAATGGACTTTGCCTGGGAGCCCAAACCCATTTTCCCTTTACATGTAATGTTTAGTCCCACATCGGAAATTCATCACATGTAGAGTGGGTTTATTTACTCCCTCTCTTGTGTATGTATTAGTTAGGAATTGAGAGCAAGGCTTTTCCAATACACACATGGGCTGGGCCGGGCTTGTGCGTTTTTGATTGGTCCATTTGACTTTTGCCTTTAAAGCCTACATTGGGAATTTGTTTTTCGGCCTACCCAAAAGCCTTCCTTGGGAAGGGCCTGGGCTCTTTAAAAAGAGAGTATGAGAAGGCTTGTCGGCTAAGAAAATACAGATAGCATCTTCTCTTAATTTAATTTTTTCTCCTCTCTAATTTACACTGAGATTTACACAGCGATTTTTTCTCTTTGAGTTTCTATTTTGCTGGATCTCTGAAATACGTTGGGTCCGCTACGCATCATCCCGGAGTCGTTGCCGACGGGGTGGACAGTGGTCATTGTATCGCTAGGGGTGATTGCCGGAGCCTTGCACGTGGAGGGGCAATCTCGCTTCTGGGACAGTGCTCACGCACGCCTCGACATTCACAGGCTTCATCTAAACTTTGATTTATAGTATTTTGAGTTTAAATTAAATTTAAATTATTTAAAAGAATTAATTTGAAAAAATAAAAGTTTTTTCTATCAATCTTGAGATTTAATTTATATTATCTTTTTAAATTATTAGTGAAATACTATTGCACTGTTAATTAGAATAATATTGTGTACACTGTTGTGATATAAAATTGTAGTTTTATTTTTATACTTCGTAACAATTAATTATTCTAATACTGTTTGCACAGTGAATAAGATAAATTTTTAATTAGTATAATAGTTGATCTACTGTTAGTATAGTTGTATCTTTTCTTAAGTGTCCGTACTGTGAACTAGTTATTTAATTATTTTTAATACTGTGTTAATATAGTGGATTAGATAAATATTGATATATATTACTGTAGTGCAACATAGTACAACTTGTGTACACTGTTTCTTTTATACTTCTGCTTTTACATAGTTGCGAGTTTACTTCCTTAATTATTTATTTATTTTTTAATACTGTTTGTATTAATTAGAATAATAGTGTGTCAACATATTTAATTAATCTACTCTTTTATACATCCAACTCTGTTAGTATAATTAATTAATTAATCTACACTGTTGATCTATACAACTCTGTTAGTATAGATAATTTATAATATTAATTGTTAGTTTACTTGATAATACAATATAGTGATAAACTGTTACACTGTTAATTAAATTAGTATAATCATTGTTGATTAAAATTTTTTTATCTACCAATCTAGATTAACTGTTAACTATTTTACACTTAGAATAATTTTGTGACATTATTTTAGATTATTGATTAAACAGATTCTGATTAATGGAGGATTCGTATTCGGCGAAGCCGTTTACTTTTGATGGTCGTAATTTTAGAAGGTGGCAGAATCAAATGCGATTCTGGCTCACCACACTGGGACTTATTTCTGCCATCTCAGATCCTGTTGAGAATGGCAATGAAACTGCACCTGATGGTACTATTCAGTCTGTGGCAAATCGCCCCCAGACTCGCAGCCAGTCTCAGAGTGCTCCTACTCCTCCTGGTGTTGCACCTGCACCTATACCTGTGCCTCCTACTGATCCTACTATGATTAATTATCATTGTCTGAACCGGATCCTTAGCATCCTATCTGATAAGCTTTATGATATTTACTGTAGTAGTCAGACTGCTAGGGAACTCTGGATTTCCTTAGAACAAAAGTATGGCCAGATTGATCCTACTAAGAAGAGATACCAAGCTTCAGATTTTGCTCAAGTTTAAATTGGTAGATAGTAAACCAATGTCTAACCAACTACAAGATTTTGAGTACATTATTGAGCAGCTTAGATCTAGTGGTATAGATCTAGATGAGAGTTTTCTAGTTGCCACTTTAATAGATAAGTTGCCTCCTTCCTGGTCTAGCCATGCCAATGATCTGAACCACAATCAAAGAGAACTTTTCCTGAATTTTGTCCTAAGATCTCTTAGGATAGAAGAAACCAACCGAGCTAGAGATAAGAAGCCTAGCGAGCCTTCTACCCAAGCCAACCTAGTAGAGAACCCGAAACCTAAGGGTAGAAATTTCCAACCCTTTATAAACTTTAAGAAAAAGCCTTTCCAACATAGAAAGTTCAACCCAAACTTTAAGAAGCCTGCACCTAAGGGGAGTGGAGTGAATTCTGGATGCTTTGTGTACTGGAAGATGAACCACTTTGCGAAGGACTACTATTATCGCAAGACTCGACCTTCCGCGCCAAAGAAGAAGGGAGCTCCTCCTAAGCGTCAGCTGAACATGTTGACTGATGTACCCAGCCTTTCTGACTCCACTATCAGGTTAGGAATTAGCTTACCCGAGGTTAACCTTGCTCTTAGTTCTTCTGATTGGTGGATTGACACTGGAGCAAATGTACATGCTTGCTCTGACCGTTCTTGGTTTTCCACTTATCAGGACTCAAGTGGAGGATCGGTGAACATGGAAAATGCAGCATCTTCGCGCGTGCTTGGGACTGGTCGAGTGGACCTAAAGTTGACCTCTGGGAAGACTCTTTCCTTGCACGGCGTGCATCATGTTCCTGATCTTAGGAAGAACTTGCTTAGTGCTTCTCTTTTAGTTCAGCAAGGTTTTAAGTTTGTTTTTGAATGTAATAGGGTAGTAATTACTAAAGGTGTGAACTTTATTGGGAAAGGATTTTTGAGTGATGGTTTATTTAAGCTTTCTGTGATGACTTCTACTATTAATGAAAGTTTGATTTTGAATGTTGTTTCATCTGATGTTTGGCATGGAAGATTGGGACATGTGAATTTTAATACTATTAAGAGATTGATGAATTTTGATTTAATTCCTAAGTCTGTTTCAAATGATCATAGATGTGAAATATGTGTGCAAGCTAAGGAACCTAGAAGACCATTTAGATCTGTAGATAGAGACTCTAATCTGCTAGAACTTATACACAGTGATGTTTGTGATGGATGTAGACCCAGTAGGGGTGGAAGCAAATATTTTGTAACATTCATTGATGATCATTCAAAGTATTGTTATATTTTTCTGATTAAGAATAAAGATGAAGTTTTGAATAAATTTAAAATTTATAAAGCTGAGGTTGAAAATCAATTGGATAAGAAAATTAAGATTTTACTCAAAATCTGAGTTTGAAATCCTAGAATCAAATTAATTAATATAGATGAAGAAACATAGAATTAATCTAGTTATTTCCTTTCTTCTCTATATGTGGATTTTTCTCTTTTTCGGATTATCCTAAAAAATGAATCGTAGGGTTTATTTATAGATTAGAAACCATTGGAAGAGGATAAGAATAAAAAACTAACCTTATCTGGAAGTTTTCAGGTCGACGGTCCGGACTGGAATAATGTGATCCGGACTGTCGTCGTTAAACAGAATTTTTCCAGAAAAACACACGTTCGGGGTCCGGACTGAAATTCCACGGTCCGGACTGTTCATGCAGTTTCTGCAAAAATCCACGTTCGGGTTCCGGACTGAAATACCACGGTCCGGATTGTTCATGCAGTTTCTGCAAAATCCACGTTCGCGGTCCGGACTGAACAAATGTGTTCCGGACTGGATTTGCGCATGAACTACCCTATGTTCAGGGTCTGGACTGTAGTGCCCTGATCCGGATCATGAACATATAACATGTCCAGTTTTTGATTTTTATGCAATTAAAAATCCATCCAAGTGTTTCTACACTATAAGTGTCACGCCCCGAGTTTAAAAATCAGGTCTGAATTTTTTTTTTTTTTTTTTTTTTGATTAAATCAGAGTTTGCAGAACAGGCGTAACAGACCGCCACACATATAGGAAACTCTCTATTCCGCGAACAGAGACTCCCCTATATATGCACGGCTAAGCTAGTAATCAGCAACAGATATCTCGGCACAACTAATACTCTACTCAGCAGGAAATACTTTAAAATCAATTATTACATCAATGTTTTAATATCTAATCAAATAGAACTGGAATAAAATGCGGGAATAAAAATCTAAGTCAATCATCACGGATATCTATCATCTCTGTCTAGAATCATGGGGACAGCTCTACCGTGACAGGCTCACTGGATCGTCCCGACATCTCCCCACCCAATGGACCTGAAAAACAGTCACCCGAGGGTGTGAGACACACCGGAGTGTATCCCAGTGGGCACGACGAGCCGAGGATCAGCTAATCGTACCTACTGGGTACTAAAATCTGCGGATAGTAAGAATCATAGGGTAAAGCTAAACAATAAAGCAGATCTACTGATAATCAACAGAATCCACAGATAGGCTAACTAGGCAGGTAATCAATCATCAAACTACAGATAAGAAATACTGTAAATCAGGATATGTCAGTGATAATCAGTCATAAGAGCGGTAGATCATGTATGCTGGAAATCAAAGGTATCCACAATAATCATGCATAAGGAACTGCAAATGATAAAAGCATGTCTACCGATACTAATACTGGAAATAAACTGAGCAACAGTATAAGGTAAAAGTAATGCGTCAATAAGAAAACTATCAACATCCAATCAAAAGCCACCATATTGGTCCCACAAGACCTCAGGCAAAACTGCCCACCTGGCACCTCCTGGTTGACATTTCCCCCCACGAGGGGTCACGGGTTGCAACTGCTAACCACTTTACCGGTAAAGAACATCGCTGCGGGTAGCAATTCCGCTGATGTTCGTGAAGTACAACGGTGCGGGCGATCACAATGCAAATGCTCGAGCTCACGGTCTAGTGACCGGGTAGTCGGCAACATGCCGAGATCCCAACAGGGAATCATCAGTCAACATCTATCGATCAGAATCAATCAATCATGCATATCGGGATGTAAAGCAGTATCTCAAGTGACAAGTATCAACAAGTATCATCTAATCATGCAGATCTATATACTGAAAAAGCTGATGCACAGATATATATGATGTCTCAAGTAGATCAGAATCTGTCAGGAATAATCACAGGGCATGTCAATGCAGTCATCAGGGCTAATCAAGATAAAATCAGCAGGTATGTATACGACGAGTCTAAAAGAATCAATGTCTATCAATCAGATCAGGTGATATATGCAATCATCATAGGTCGTATAGATCAAATCAATAAGTTAATAAACAGGTATGTGAATCGATCAAGATCTATCAGGAGTAGTCATCGAGCATGTAGATGTAAGCATCAGGGGTATAGGACAGGTCTAAAGAAATCCATATCAATCAGAAGGATCATGTAGATAAAATCGACAGGCTAGTCAATAACAGGTGTCCGACTGGACTAAAGCAACCAGAGGGCCAAAAAGCTGAGGCCCGGTTCGAAAGTAACCCACCTGGATGTAGGCAGATCCTCGAACTCCCGCACAGCTACTAGGAGGCCGGTGCTGGACAACTGGGCCCTGAATAAAAGATCTGGTCAGTAGTAGACTCACACAACCCCTCCCGACGACACTGTAGCAACGTGACACTATTACGGAGCAATATCGTCGATTTACCGAACATTATCCACTTCCTGTTCAACGAGGGTCTACGACACTCTAATAAATTGTTTAGAGACATGTTTACACCGTTTAAATACTGTTCGTATTGTTACATTAGCAAGTTAAAGAATTAAACTTCACTAAAATGCATAATAACCCTAAGTTAATGGCTTGTTTTATTTCGTTCTCGCAATCCGGGAATCCAAAAGCTGCGCCGTAAGTTTCAGCGCGTCTGTTACGACAAGACGAAGCTCGTGCTCACCATTTCGGAGCAGCACGAGACCCGAGGAAAACTTCGGGCCATGATTTTCCTCTCTAACATAGCCGAATAGCATTTTTGTTTCTCCGGCTCTTCAAAACCAAAATCTAACGTGAGCATCGCGTCCAGTGACCCCAAAATAGCCAGGAATACACTGTCGCGGCTTCGCCAACAGCCTTGAACTAAGTTTTATTCGAACATTATTGTTTTATGTTGATTATACTACAACTTTTAATTTAAACTTCAAACCAAACTATTTTGTATATCAAAGTTGGTCTGGGAACTGCCAGGACCTCAGTGCTCACCCTGGTTGAGGCCCAGGGGTGCTGGTTCAAGCAGAACCAAGGTTAGGCTTACACCCTAATTCACAATGCACCAAAACTTCATCCACACAGAATCACTTTGATCTGAAGTGAGCACAGAGCTCAGGGGACTATTTGGAGCAAGTTTCATATACAAAGTTTTGTCAGATTCTATTTTAAAGTTCACTGGGGCATTTCATCATACACCTTGCATGCATCTTTCACACACACGCACATAGCACCATCCCAATCTTGATTCTCTGCAATTACTGGACCAAATCCAGATTTTCTTGGATCAATTTGATCCTTCCAGGATCTGGAGCCTTTTCCCTTCGTCTGGATCAACCCAGAAGCTCTCGGGTGAGCTTGGCTCGAGGAAGAAGATGGGCTAGGTGCATGGAAAATCGTGATGCTCCATTTGAAAGGTCTGGGGCTCAACTAAATGCACCAGTAGGTGCCATTCATCTCCCTGAAACTCTCCATGCACATGCCTGGCCTCGGGGTGCGGCGGCGGCGCGGCGGAGCAAAGCTCCGGTTTGGAGTTTGAGGGCTCTAATGGCGGATTTGCACAGGGATCACCTGGGGCTTTGTGACTTGGAGGGAATGCTCCTCGGGTACATAGGAAGCTTCCCGACCAGTCCCGCCCCGGCCGGAGTTGGCCGGAGCGCCGGCGACCAATTTTGGTCACTCTCGGGTTCAACCATGGCCGAGCCACCTCTGGCGTGCATGGGAGCCATGCACCGGCATGGTTGCATTCCCCTCGGTCCCAGAAAGTGTTCTGGTCAGGTGGCCGGCGACGGGGAAGCCTGCCGGCGCCGGAGCAAGAAGCTCGGTTGAGGCTCAAAAACCCGAAAACTAGGGCATCATGGTTCTCTCAACTTGCTCAACCGTACACCCTCAAACTTTGCAGAATACAACTACATATCCTACAGTCTCTACCCACCAATTTTGGTGCGGTTGTGCCCCAGGGTTGCCGAGTTCTCTCGAGGCGGAGGGAAACTAGGTTTCCGGCGACCCAATGTGGGCGCCGGCAAACCGGGCTGCATGGGGGCTCGGGGCTAGGGCTGCAGCATCCTAAGGACCTAATAGGTCCACTGCTAAAGGTCTTGGAGGCTAACATTCAATGGATTGCAACCCTTACCTTGGCTGAGCTCGGGGATGATAGGAAGTAGCCGGAACCCGTACTTCCCACCTTGCGCGGCCACGGCAAGCTCCAGCAAGATTCTGCAGGCACCAAGAAATCCCCAGAACTCACTAGACCCAATCTTGAAGCAACTTGGTCCCACCTTCTCCAACTTCTCCTTCTTTCTCTCACTCTCTCGGATTATTTCTCAAAGTGGTTGTGTTCCTCGGCCTCCAATTCCCTCGGGCTTGGATGCGGCCACCCAGAGGAGTCCACAGGCTGGGTCTTGATCGCCTAGGACCTCTCGATCACCTCCCACTTCAAGCACCCGAGATCAAGACAAATTCTTGATTAATCTTTTCCGGCGATGGCGAGGCGGCGGCAGGTGCGGGGTGGTCCGGGGAGAGCGGCTGTGAGGAGGGTTCTGTTGGAGGTGGCGGCTAGGGCTGGGGTATAGAGGAGATAGGGTTTAGGGCTTTGTGACCTAGCTACACATATATTTACATATATATAAGGTTCGATACAATCGCAATATAGTCCTTCTACATTTGATATTCCACCCTAGGTCCATCATAATACCAATGATCTCACACTTAGGTCCCTCCCTATACAATGGCACGCTTTCCGAGACACGTTTCAAAGGGTTTATGTGTAAAAGTTGCACTTTTCGCCACATTTTTCGCTTTTCGAGAAAATCCGAGCGTCAGATCGAAAAACGGACTTCGCCAGGACGTCCGGCTCGACGGAACCTATCAGGTAGCGATCTCTGTTTTTCAAAACTGTGTCCGGATAAATTTTCGGTCCATAAAAACTGTGTCAAAATACAGTTTTCATGCTTTTCGAGACTCCAGGGTCGTCAAACGGAATTTTCGACTGCGCCATTGCGTCCAGAACGTCGAAAATAGCTAGAATTGACTACTCGAATCACTATCTTAGGAATCCAGATAGTAAATTGGCCAACGTTGGCGCGAAGGGGCTCGGGAATTCAGGGTTTACTGTTCATTGCACCCGCGACTTAAGTCGCGGGTCCCGCCGGCTTCGAAGCTGATTTCTGGAAGATCCGACCGTCAGATCTGAACAAGTTGAATATGGTTTTCACTCGGTTCGACGAGACGGTCGCACTCGTGGTCTCCGATCTTCGAGATCAGACTCGGATCGAAAAGTGATATTTCTGGCCCACTGACTGTGCCATTTATACTGCAGAAAAGGGGCACTATTGCTATTTGAGCCATTTACGATCCAAATTCAATCTTGATTCAATCACTTTCGTTCATTTAATTATTTAAAAATTCAAGTTCTTACATCTCTCCCACCAAAAAGGAAGTTTCGTCCCTGAAACTTAACAAAATATTACTCTAGTTTTACAAATCATCCAAAGACACTTATTATTACAGTCCTCAGCAAAAACCTATGCATCCGACGGGCCTTTTCCCAACGGATCCTCCTGTTGGGTTAAGGCAAAGACCCGTCCTCCCGAGACTTGGCGCGATCCTTCAATTTGTCGCGGAGGTGGAGGACGGCTAGATGCTGCCATACTTTGCATAGAATGTGATGGCCTAGCAGCAATTGGCGGCACAGACAACGCCGGCTGGATCGGTGCAGATTTTTGAGGGCAGTTAGCTGAAACATGTCCAGGCTGGCCGCAGTAGTAGCATCGGCCATGACGTTGGTTGCAGGAGTGCGCTCGGTGAGTACCCCCGCAAAAGACACACGGTCGGGATGGCTTCGCCTTCTTGTTTTGATTTGCATGCCCACCGCCGTTTCCTGGATGTGCCCTCTTCTTGCCCTTATCCTTGTCCTTGTCCTTGTCCTTGTCCGCTGCATTCCGCTCGGCGCGGGACATCTTGATCTCCGCCTCGATCGCCAGACACCGCTCCACACAGTTATCGAAGTCTGTGGAGAGGTGTGACGCGAGGTGTCGACGGATCTCTGTCCTCAAACCCTGTGAAAATAAGCGTACCTTCCGACGTTCCTCGCGCACCGCCTGGGGCACCAGGTCGGCGATGCGCAGGAACTCCTGCTCGTAGTCTCGGACGCTCAGGTCGCCCTGTTTGATCGTCTCCAGATCGCGTTCGAGACCCTCCTTCGTGGTCTCATTTAGGTAATGATGGTACAGGGCGGCTTTAAGGTCTTCCCAGGTGAGATTGGCTGGGCCCGGGAAGTAGCGAGCTCGATGTTGTCTCCACCATTTAGATGCCCGGCCATCCAAGCAATGAGCAGCAATGTGGACCTTGTCGCGGTCCTCGGTGTAGGCATCTTGAAAAAGTTTCTCCATATGGTCGATCCAGAGCTCGACCGCCCAGTGGTCCACATCCTTGCCGTCGAAGGTCTGCGGCTTGAACTTTTTAAACTCTAGCAAAGCCGCCTTCGCTCGGGCCCTCTCTGCCCGATCGGCCTCAGTATCCGCCGCAGGACCAACAGCGGGAGCGACGGAACGAGAGGAAACGAACGTGGTGGAAGCAGAGGCATCTGGAGCTGCAGCAACTCCCGGTACCGCTCCAGAGGCTGCGGCAGAGACCGGAGCTGGAACGGGCCCCGCTGGTGGTGGTACGGGGTCAATCTCTGGCTCAGCGACGACCGGTGCAGCAGGAGGTGCAACCGGTGGTGTGACCTCAGGTACAGGTGGAGGAGCAGGCGGGGCAGAAGTAGAGGGGCCAGCAGCGTGCTGCTGCATAAATTGCTGGAATATTCCAGCCAGAGTCGCCACCTGAGCCTCGAGCCGGTCCATGCGACCCTGATCAACGGGCTCGCTCGGCGTGCTAGGTGATCGGCCCACTCCACGGCCTGTGCCCCGTCCACGACCTGGAGGACGAGCCATAGCTGCAATACATAACTGGGTCAGAAACAGACTCTGATAGTGTCTCGAGTTTCCAACCCTTATATTCGACCTACCCATCGCTCTCGCGTGACAAGTCATCCTAGGGTTCATCCTAACCAGTTCCTAATCATCTTTCCTAGGTACCGTGTACCTATGGCTCTGATACCATCTAATCTGTCACGCCCCGAGTTTAAAAATCAGGTCTGAAATTTTTTTTTTTTTTTTTGATTAAATCAGAGTTTGCAGAACAGGCGTAACAGACCGCCACACATATAGGAAACTCTCTATTCCGCGAACAGAGACTCCCCTATATATGCACGGCTAAGCTAGTAATCAGCAACAGATATCTCGGCACAACTAATACTCTACTCAGCAGGAAATACTTTAAAATCAATTATTACATCAATGTTTTAATATCTAATCAAATAGAACTGGAATAAAATGCGGGAATAAAAATCTAAGTCAATCATCACGGATATCTATCATCTCTGTCTAGAATCATGGGGACAGCTCTACCGTGACAGGCTCACTGGATCGTCCCGACATCTCCCCACCCAATGGACCTGAAAAACAGTCACCCGAGGGTGTGAGACACACCGGAGTGTATCCCAGTGGGCACGACGAGCCGAGGATCAGCTAATCGTACCTACTGGGTACTAAAATCTGCGGATAGTAAGAATCATAGGGTAAAGCTAAACAATAAAGCAGATCTACTGATAATCAACAGAATCCACAGATAGGCTAACTAGGCAGGTAATCAATCATCAAACTACAGATAAGAAATACTGTAAATCAGGATATGTCAGTGATAATCAGTCATAAGAGCGGTAGATCATGTATGCTGGAAATCAAAGGTATCCACAATAATCATGCATAAGGAACTGCAAATGATAAAAGCATGTCTACCGATACTAATACTGGAAATAAACTGAGCAACAGTATAAGGTAAAAGTAATGCGTCAATAAGAAAACTATCAACATCCAATCAAAAGCCACCATATTGGTCCCACAAGACCTCAGGCAAAACTGCCCACCTGGCACCTCCTGGTTGACATTTCCCCCCCACGAGGGGTCACGGGTTGCAACTGCTAACCACTTTACCGGTAAAGAACATCGCTGCGGGTAGCAATTCCGCTGATGTTCGTGAAGTACAACGGTGCGGGCGATCACAATGCAAATGCTCGAGCTCACGGTCTAGTGACCGGGTAGTCGGCAACATGCCGAGATCCCAACAGGAAATCATCAGTCAACATCTATCGATCAGAATCAATCAATCATGCATATCGGGATGTAAAGCAGTATCTCAAGTGACAAGTATCAACAAGTATCATCTAATCATGCAGATCTATATACTGAAAAAGCTGATGCACAGATATATATGATGTCTCAAGTAGATCAGAATCTGTCAGGAATAATCACAGGGCATGTCAATGCAGTCATCAGGGCTAATCAAGATAAAATCAGCAGGTATGTATACGACGAGTCTAAAAGAATCAATGTCTATCAATCAGATCAGGTGATATATGCAATCATCATAGGTCGTATAGATCAAATCAATAAGATAATAAACAGGTATGTGAATCGATCAAGATCTATCAGGAGTAGTCATCGAGCATGTAGATGTAAGCATCAGGGGTATAGGACAGGTCTAAAGAAATCCATATCAATCAGAAGGATCATGTAGATAAAATCGACAGGCTAGTCAATAACAGGTGTCCGACTGGACTAAAGCAACCAGAGGGCCAAAAAGCTGAGGCCCGGTTCGAAAGTAACCCACCTGGATGTAGGCAGATCCTCGAACTCCCGCACAGCTACTGGGAGGCCGGTGCTGGACAACTGGGCCCTGAATAAAAGATCTGGTCAGTAGTAGACTCACACAACCCCTCCCGACGACACTGTAGCAACGTGACACTATTACGGAGCAATATCGTCGATTTACCGAACATTATCCACTTCCTGTTCAACGAGGGTCTACGACACTCTAATAAATTGTTTAGAGACATGTTTACACCGTTTAAATACTGTTCGTATTGTTACATTAGCAAGTTAAAGAATTAAACTTCACTAAAATGCATAATAACCCTAAGTTAATGGCTTGTTTTATTTCGTTCTCGCAATCCGGGAATCCAAAAGCTGCGCCGTAAGTTTCAGCGCGTCTGTTACGACAAGACGAAGCTCGTGCTCACCATTTGGGAGCAGCACGAGACCCGAGGAAAACTTCGGGCCATGATTTTCCTCTCTAACATAGCCGAATAGCATTTTTGTTTCTCCGGCTCTTCAAAACCAAAATCTAACGTGAGCATCGCGTCCAGTGACCCCAAAATAGCCAGGAATACACTGTCGCGGCTTCGCCAACAGCCTTGAACTAAGTTTTATTCGAACATTATTGTTTTATGTTGATTATACTACAACTTTTAATTTAAACTTCAAACCAAACTATTTTGTATATCAAAGTTGGTCTGGGAACTGCCAGGACCTCAGTGCTCACCCTGGTTGAGGCCCAGGGGTGCTGGTTCAAGCAGAACCAAGGTTAGGCTTACACCCTAATTCACAATGCACCAAAACTTCATCCACACAGAATCACTTTGATCTGAAGTGAGCACAGAGCTCAGGGGACTATTTGGAGCAAGTTTCATATACAAAGTTTTGTCAGATTCTATTTTAAAGTTCACTGGGGCATTTCATCATACACCTTGCATGCATCTTTCACACACACGCACATAGCACCATCCCAATCTTGATTCTCTGCAATTACTGGACCAAATCCAGATTTTCTTGGATCAATTTGATCCTTCCAGGATCTGGAGCCTTTTCCCTTCGTCTGGATCAACCCAGAAGCTCTCGGGTGAGCTTGGCTCGAGGAAGAAGATGGGCTAGGTGCATGGAAAATCGTGATGCTCCATTTGAAAGGTCTGGGGCTCAACTAAATGCACCAGTAGGTGCCATTCATCTCCCTGAAACTCTCCATGCACATGCCTGGCCTCGGGGTGCGGCGGCGGCGCGGCGGAGCAAAGCTCCGGTTTGGAGTTTGAGGGCTCTAATGGCGGATTTGCACAGGGATCACCTGGGGCTTTGTGACTTGGAGGGAATGCTCCTCGGGTACATAGGAAGCTTCCCGACCAGTCCCGCCCCGGCCGGAGTTGGCCGGAGCGCCGGCGACCAATTTTGGTCACTCTCGGGTTCAACCATGGCCGAGCCACCTCTGGCGTGCATGGGAGCCATGCACCGGCATGGTTGCATTCCCCTCGGTCCCAGAAAGTGTTCTGGTCAGGTGGCCGGCGACGGGGAAGCCTGCCGGCGCCGGAGCAAGAAGCTCGGTTGAGGCTCAAAAACCCGAAAACTAGGGCATCATGGTTCTCTCAACTTGCTCAACCGTACACCCTCAAACTTTGCAGAATACAACTACATATCCTACAGTCTCTACCCACCAATTTTGGTGCGGTTGTGCCCCAGGGTTGCCGAGTTCTCTCGAGGCGGAGGGAAACTAGGTTTCCGGCGACCCAATGTGGGCGCCGGCAAACCGGGCTGCATGGGGGCTCGGGGCTAGGGCTGCAGCATCCTAAGGACCTAATAGGTCCACTGCTAAAGGTCTTGGAGGCTAACATTCAATGGATTGCAACCCTTACCTTGGCTGAGCTCGGGGATGATAGGAAGTAGCCGGAACCCGTACTTCCCACCTTGCGCGGCCACGGCAAGCTCCAGCAAGATTCTGCAGGCACCAAGAAATCCCCAGAACTCACTAGACCCAATCTTGAAGCAACTTGGTCCCACCTTCTCCAACTTCTCCTTCTTTCTCTCACTCTCTCGGATTATTTCTCAAAGTGGTTGTGTTCCTCGGCCTCCAATTCCCTCGGGCTTGGATGCGGCCACCCAGAGGAGTCCACAGGCTGGGTCTTGATCGCCTAGGACCTCTCGATCACCTCCCACTTCAAGCACCCGAGATCAAGACAAATTCTTGATTAATCTTTTCCGGCGATGGCGAGGCGGCGGCAGGTGCGGGGTGGTCCGGGGAGAGCGGCTGTGAGGAGGGTTCTGTTGGAGGTGGCGGCTAGGGCTGGGGTATAGAGGAGATAGGGTTTAGGGCTTTGTGACCTAGCTACACATATATTTACATATATATAAGGTTCGATACAATCGCAATATAGTCCTTCTACATTTGATATTCCACCCTAGGTCCATCATAATACCAATGATCTCACACTTAGGTCCCTCCCTATACAATGGCACGCTTTCCGAGACACGTTTCAAAGGGTTTATGTGTAAAAGTTGCACTTTTCGCCACATTTTTCGCTTTTCGAGAAAATCCGAGCGTCAGATCGAAAAACGGACTTCGCCAGGACGTCCGGCTCGACGGAACCTATCAGGTAGCGATCTCTGTTTTTCAAAACTGTGTCCGGATAAATTTTCGATCCATAAAAACTATGTCAAAATACAGTTTTCATGCTTTTCGAGACTCCAGGGTCGTCAAACGAAATTTTCGACTACGCCATTGCGTCTAGAACGTCGAAAATAGCTAGAATTGACTACTCGAATCACTATCTTAGGAATCCAGATAGTAAATTGGCCAACGTTGGCGCGAAGGGGCTCGGGAATTCAGGGTTTACTGTTCATTGCACCTGCGACTTAAGTCGCGGGTCCCGCCGGCTTCGAAGCTGATTTCTGGAAGATCCGACCGTCAGATCTGAACAAGTTGAATATGGTTTTCACTCGGTTCGACGAGACGGTCGCACTCGTGGTCTCCGATCTTCGAGATCAGACTCGGATCGAAAAGTGATATTTCTGGCCCACTGACTGTGCCATTTATACTGCAGAAAAGGGGCACTATTGCTATTTGAGCCATTTACGATCCAAATTCAATCTTGATTCAATCACTTTCGTTCATTTAATTATTTAAAAATTCAAGTTCTTACAATAAGAAGTATTCGGATCACCAAAATTATTTAGTTAAACGTACCTGATCCTTTTGAATTTTTCTTACTTGAGATTGAGGTATATAATCGAAGCTTCTTATCTTCAATCTTCAAAACTTAACCATTTTCACGAAATACGCCAAATCAAATTCCTTAACAATCTTCCCCCTTTGGCGGTTTCGTGACAAAACATAAATCCACTTAAGAAAATTCAAAAAGGTATTTTTGTTGCTATCACCATACAACAAAAATTTACATTTGAGATCCAAATAAGAATGAATACACGAGATAAACTCCTAAAACAGACTCTAGACTTAGAAATCTGTACTCTCTTCAAAAACAATAATTCTTGACAAAACAAAATCGTTAGATACCTCAAGAATATTTAGCATTCAAACACCAAACAGAGAGATAGAGTTTATACTCACCATGACATTCAGATATGTATTAAGATACCAATCAGAAATAGACATATCTTCTAAGCATTAACATTCAAATGTAATAAGTTTGTTAGTCAACAACAACTTGTTTGTTATATTACATGCCCAAATAGTTAGTCGAGGCATGCATTCAAACACAATACAAAACCAAAAGTTGAGTTGTACTTACCTCCAAAGTTCAAAGTTCAAAGTTCTCACAAACCATTGTAACCATTGTTCCATTGTTCATTGTTCAGTGTTCTCTCTCCCCCTTTTTGTCACTAAATTAAGCCAAAATTACAAAACGAAGGGAGTGTTAAAAGTTCAAAAAAAATATATAAGAACTAAAACTAAAAATATGCAAAACAAAATATTAGAAAGAATCAAAGAAAATATAAGAACTAAAACAAAAATATGCAAACAGTATCCAAGCATTTCTGGGAATCTGCACACTTGAAGAAGATTGGCTTGTTCGATCAAATTACCAAACTCCGGGGAGTGGTCTCGAAGAGCACCAATGTTAACATGTCTTTCGCCAATGCATTCTCAATTTTCAAAAGCCCTTAGACGATCTGTATTAATAGACACTTGTTCCTCACGGGGCAGTGAATCAGAAGCTATTGGTTCGTCAATTTCAACCCCTCGTGCTCGTCCTAACCGTCGAGCTAGTCTCTTTCTTTTCATCGAGATAGATGATGATGGCATTGGTGCTTTGCCTTTTTCCACAGCAGTAGGTGCTGCCTTTTCCTTAGGTGAATCAGGGGACTTCCCTTTTGACTTAACAGGCGTTGTGTCGTCGTCTAGTATTTCATCCCAATTCACATCTTCCTTTTCCGATTCCGTCTCGGAGTCGTTAACGAGGACAAACTCACCTCTTCGTTGAGTTTTCTTTGCTCTCTTCAATTTGTTCGTTGCTCTAGTGTGACCCATAGCAACCAGAAGAACAATTATCCAAGTGAACACCATTGTTGCTAATTCTTGTGAACGAGAGAAACCTGTGAGCAAAGACTCAAGAACACGAAAAAAATTGTTTATTTTAAAAAATTTGCAAAATTGTACCTAAACAATCATTATCATGTAGAGAGACTAAGAATCAAATTAGTTTTGCAAAAAGAATTTTAAAAATAGATCAATTCCATGATTTTCAAAAATTCTCATTATATGCCCTAAAACCGAATTTCAGAAATCGAAGCCCAAAAATCTGTTAATCAAGAGAATACCTAGCATATAATCAAAACTAATCTACTCAGAGTTCTTATTTCAAAAGAAATTTGACCAAAAACCAATCTCAAACGAAAGAGATACAAATTTTTCTTCACGTTTTTGAGAAAATAGAGAAAGTCTGTGAAAAAAAACTGAAGTTTTGATCATAAAAACTTACTTTGATCTGAAGAACTCGAGTTGGAAAGGCTCCAAATTGGTTGATTTCTAGAGAGAGAAGCTCTGTAGACTTGGAAACAAAAGATTGTAGAAAAAAGAAATCAAAACCCTTTTGTTTCTTATAAAACCCTAGCCGCGGTCCGGACTGCCTTATGAATCCAGTCCGGATCGGCTACCCGCAGAGAATACCCGCATTTGGGATCCGGAACAGAAAATCCAGTCCGGATCGGCTCCAAACTTTTTTTTCAGAAAAATTTAGAAAAATTCCAGAAAATCCAGAAAAAAATTGTAAGCACTTTTGTGTATCAACTTTAAACAAAAATCATCGTTTCATGTCAAAAGAAATAGATTATGCTAAATCTATCAATAATATCCAAATAATGAAACAGAAATTTATAAAAATTAAATCCCTTAAAGTTGAACAAGTTCAATGACATCTATCATGATCTTATGAGTAATGCGTTTATCAAATCATCAATAGGGTAAAGAAAATGAAGTACCAAAATCGATAGATGTTTGAAATCCCAAATATGTTAGATAATATATCTAGTCAATTTTAGAAGGGAGTGGCTCTATGAGCATCTTTCAATAAAATCCCCACCTTATACCAACCTTGGAATTTGACAGGGTCAAGTATTCCAAACAGCATTTTATCTAATCAACTTGAAAAACCATGCTTGGTATACATGTGGTAGCTGCACACAGTACTCGGACGACCGAGGTGGTAGCTCTTTCCTCCATGTGGTGGTAGTTTTCACACTCCTCATTGGAATGTAACTCTTTCCACATCTTTTGAGCATAACAATTTTAAATGAACTCCCCCTCAAATGGCTATCAATTATTTAAGATATAAGGTATTCAACCAAAAATTGATCTCGATTTCATACTCGACTCAATTGTCAAATAAGATAAAAACTATACCAAGAGATCATTTGAGAGAGAAATTGACTTTGATCAAAATAAAGATGACTTAATTGACATAAATGATCATTGCATCAAATGATTTATTATGATATCCAAAGCATAATAAATTTCTAAATAAATGAAAGGATGCAGTTAAAGTCAATTAAACTAATGCTCAATTAATGTTCTATGCACAAACATAGATAATGAACAAAAACACAAAACAAAACCTAACCTAAGCAATGGTTTCAAAAAGAAGTTATTTCAAGGAAAGCATTCCTATTGCCTTACGCAAATGAATAAACCGTTTTTGATCCAAAGGTTTTGTTAAAAAGTCAGCTAATTGATCTTCAGTTGAAATATAGAAAATTTAAAGAATATTTGATTCAACTAGCTCTCTTAGAAAATGATATCTAAGTTCAATGTCTTTTGTTCTTGAGTGCAACACAGAATTTTTAGAAATATTTATAGCACTAGTGTTGTCACAAAGAATTGTTACTGTCACGCCCCGGGTCGAAACTGCGACCCGGGCTCGCCAACAGATCCGCCGCCCATACGGGAAGCCCCGTATCGACGTAGCGACTAACCTGCAAAAGAAATCTACACTATACAGATATCAGAGCTGAAAAGTAAAAGCTGGAGAAAATAAATGCAACTCTAATAAAATATACAACCAGAATCCTCACCAAAATACAAATATCTCTCAAAATAAGAAGAGTACAACTCAATCCTCACTACAAGGTCACTCAACATGAACTCTCAAAATGTAGGGAGGTACATCTACTCTCAGGGCGACAACTGGTAGGGATCTATCTCGCGACTCCCTTACCTCGATCAGTCGGGTCAGCAACAGGTGCGGCAGGAACAGGAGCAGAAGAAGAAGTCCCTGGGGAAAAGACACCACGACGGGTGTGAGAACTACGTCCCAAGTAGTTCTCAGTGGGTGCTGCCAACAAGCCCGACGGTCTGCCCACTAAGTCTACTAGAGGCAAAAAGTAACAATGCAGTGCGGAAAGGGAAAAGCTGGTAAAGTAAACTCTACAGCTACTATGCCTCTATCTAGATGCTCAAAAGTGGAACAGAAAGAACATGATGCTACAACTGGCTCTCGACTCAAATCACCCAATCTAAACTGACTGCCGCATAGGGTCCAGTCAAACCTGCGCCTACCTACTGCCGTCACGTCCCGGGGGACCGGACTTACGTAGGGCGTCCGTGACTGCCACTAACTGGCCCAGCCAGAGGGACTGTGTCCGTGACTGCCACTAACTGGCCCAGCCAGAGGGAACACTGCGTCGACAAGTCGCGATAGAAGAACAGGCCCAACTCCGGAGTGGCTCTCGAGGGGAGCGACCCCACCGAGGAAAGTATTCGCGTATCTCTGTCGAGCTCAAATGTGGCTCATGCAGGCTATAATCCAAATCCTCGATCAACAAGATCGACTGTCACCAAAGGAACACTGTCTCACTCACAGGCTGGAAAACTGCACAGCCGAGACTCACTGTCACTCAAAATAGCTCTCAAGATCCCAAATCTACAACCAAAGTCACTCTCCCAAAGAAACCTGGTCTACAGACTGCTAACAACTCCACTCGGTCCCCAGACACGAGTGTAAATGCATCCCACGATAATCCGACCTCTCGGCCCACTACTTGGGCGAGGAAAACTCTAAGTCCAGAGTGATATAAAGAATAGTGATGTGGGAATGTCTAGAGCAATAAAAACCTAGCCCAAGTTGAGATTTTCTACAGTCTGGCTGAACATGGAACATGCATCATATGGCAGTGGTGCTAGGTCAAGTTCCAAGATAAATAATAAACAACAGCTTGTAGGGAGCAAGATAATAATAACCAACAGCTTAGGGGAGAAAATAATCACAGGATCATCTAACTACAACAGGAACATCAATTCACACATTCTAGCATGCTGTACATCAAACAATAAAATATGCAAGTCCCTAAAGCTAGAATTAGTACACAGTCCGCTGATCTTGAAAAAGAGGTCACCCACCTGATGCGCTGATTTGTCCAAGTCCTTCAGCTGATAATACCAGAAAAAAAAACAGCAACTCACTGTCCAGTACAGTCCAAAATTCCACCTGGGTACAACATAGGGCTACAGTTATACACAATTCCCAAAAATCTGCCCAAATTCACTTGCTGAATTTTCAGCTGTAAAGAAGCAAATATTTCACCTGCTGAAAGTGCCCAATAAATTCCAATAAAAATATCCCGGCGTTCCTCGCGTCGATAGCTTCGAAACAAGTACCTGCACGCCGAAATCAGAGTTCCGTAGGCCAAGATATAAATTCCACAACACGGGCACGCGAAAACATACAACCACATAACTGTAAAATCTTGCACAGATAAAAAGGAAGATGTATACCTCCAGGAAGCTCCCAAGAAATTCCAAAAAAAAATACCACGATGATCCTTGCGTCGAGTAGATGAAAAAAGTCTATAAGCACGTCCTGATCCGAGATTTGTGCGCGAAGATCTCCTCAAAAGAAGCTGCTGCCCTCACCAAAAACTCACAGCAAGAAGGGTCCCAATGAGCACGAGAAAACACCTCGAAAAACGCGAAATCTGAAAATGTTCGAGAAACTCAAAATCGTAGCCTCACCTGTCGCGGATCCAGCAGCGAAGAAATCGCTCGAAAAGATGTCGGAGTAGGTCGGGGGAGCTCGTACACCGAAGAGCGACGGAAGAAACACGGAAGAAAGAGCGTCGCGCCGCGCCAAGAAAATGAGAATCTCGAAAAGCGTGCCCCCAAAAATCCCCAAACTCTGTAGATGGAAGCTTCACAGTGTGAGGAACAACTTTGGTAAAGGACTCTTGGCGGTTTGAAGCTCGGAAGTGCCAAAAAGTTGAAGAAGAAGGGAGCTCGGGCCTTATATAGGCCGCAGAAAAACAAATGAAGGAATCCCCAACATATCCCAACTTTCGGGCGCACCCGAACTTTCGGGCGCCCGAATCCGGGCCCAAGGCCCAGTTACTGTAGTCGCCCGGAACTTCCTGGTGCGGCCACGTCACCCGCACAGCAAACAGTTGTGCGGGGCGCGCCGGGAGTGGCCACGTGGCACTCCCGGTGACCGACACGTGTCCTGCACAGCAAACAGCTGTGCGGGGCGCGTGCGGTGCCGCCGCATGGCACCTACCCGGTCAAACGGGTAGGTGGCGCCCGCCAGTGGCAGGGCGACACGTGGCCCTGCCACTGTAGCGGTCACACGTGCGGGCAGGCGCCGCACTGGCCGCCTGCCACGCACGCGCCTCGAGGCGCCCGACCGTGACCCGGTGCACCGCGCCTCGTGAGCCCGCGAATGGCGTGATGACACGTGTCCTGTGCTCCTGGTCCACGCACCCACTTCAGGTTCCGTGGACCGCGCCGCGTGCACCAACCAATCGAGGGATGCCACGCGTCCCCCCGCCCCGGTCCATGCACCGCCGCGCAAAATCAGTAGACCGCGCCTCACGGGCCCGCCAATCAGGCGGCGCCATGTGTCATGCGCTGGGTCCGTGCACCCAGCCGCGGCGCTCTGTGAACCGCGCGCTGCAAACCGGCCAATCATGGGCTGCCACGTGGCAGCCGGCGGTCCACGGCCCCTCCCATGCACCGAAATTCGACGAAAACTTCCGGGAGTCCGTTTTTGGGCATCCGGACTCAGAATTTAACAAGCAAATAGCCGTTTTCAAGCGTTTTTCCGCGCTGAATCCATTTCCAACCTCTGTTTGGCCAAAAACCTTTTCAAAATTTCGGCAAATACAGCCGAAGGCCAACACAGCTGTAGATATCTCACAGGGTCCATCTGTAGCATCCCCTTGATGCACTATGGGCCAGACACACCAACAATAGGTGTTCTAAACAATGGATTCACCAAAAAAAGCTGCATGGGAATCTGGGCCACCACAGTTACCGAAGTTGCTAAAATTCGGATGTCGCTCAACACGCTTTTCATCCAAATGAGTTGGGTTGAACAATTACCCGCTGAAATATATTCCGCTTCGGCAGTCGAGAGTGCAATGCAGTTTTGCTTTTTACTATGCCACGCAACAAGGCAATGGCCAAGATAAAAACATGCACCACTCGTGTCACGCCCCGGGTGTAAACCAGAACCCGGGCTCGCCAACAGATCCGCCGTGCACACGGAATTTTCTGCGTACACGAAGCGCTGGTAACCTACTCAGATATACGATGTACAATAAAAGAGCATAATACAGAGTTGAAATAGAAAAACCACATAGTATCTCAGACTGGAACTAAAAATACAGCTGTAATAAATATAATAATCTCCCAGCTCACCAAGATAGTACAACCAGCTGGCTAAAGCCAGACCCAAAATAAAAGAAAAATACAACAGTCTGAGTGAAGGGTACAACATCTGTCTAAAAGCAGCTCTCAGTCTCACAGGAGATCTATCTACTCAGCGATCCCCTTACCTCGATCAGCTGCCGATGGCCTAGCAGCTCCCGCAGACGACTCTGCAAAACATAGGAGAAGAAAGAGAGAAACAACGATGGGGGTGAGAACCACTAGTAAACCAGTAGCCTCCCCCTGTGGGTAAAGCCTCAACCACTGACGTACCCACTAGGACTACTAGAGGCAAAAGGAAAAAGTGAAGTGGTAAGGTACATAAGATGCTGAAACATGAAAACTACCACTACTATGCCTCTAAATGCCATGCCAAACAAAGTGGCTGAATGTATGCATCAATATCTAACATCTAACATGCCTGCTTGAAATAACCCAATCTAGTGCCACCAGTAAAACTGGTACTGCCTGCTGTGCCTTGCCGTATCGGGTATGCTGGCCGACGCATAACACCGATGAAAAGGAGTCTCACGGACTCAAAGCCTGCCTGTCGCATACTCCGGAGTGGCACTCGAGGGGAGCGACCCACACGAGTGAAGTATCTCAGTAACCAGTATCATAAGTGCCATAAAAACAGCAGGACTGGATCACGACTATGATCAAAGTGGGAAAAACCATCCACTAAAGAAACCTGATACCCAATCAGATGCAATGGTACTCAATAAGTGGGAAACTCCATCCACTAGCAAAAGCCCGATCCCCAATCTGATGCAAAGATCGACAAGACTCAACCCCAATCTGATGCAAAGATAAACATCCGATCAACCGCCTAATGTCCGCGGTTACCGCAATACCCCATAAGTCCAAAGCCTGATAAAGTAATCAACAACTAGCCAACCGCCTGATGTCCGCGGTTACCACAATGCCCCAAAGCCCACAATCTAGTACAGTCTCGACTACACTATCCCAAACCCTTGCTCGAACCCGAGCAGCATGAATCCACAGTCGAAATGAAAAGGAGAAAGAAGCAATCATGGTTTCTCCTAAGTCAAGTCCCAGTATGATAGTGTAGTAATAAATAATGGCCTAACTAGATGTTCATACAAGCATGCAATTGCCCTCTTTAAAAGAAACTGAAGAAAGTGTTTGATATTTATTTGGGAAAAAGGTGGTTTAAATGTTCCAACAGATAAGTCATTTTGCATGCGAGATTATGATTTAGCCTTTTGTCTCAACAACAGTGTTCCGATTTAACATAAATAAGCCATCATATAATCTGTGGGGTCAACATGTATTATTCTCAAATAGGATATCAATTGTCAAGTTTAATTTAGGGGAATTCTAATAATCCTAGTGAGCAAGTCAAAAGTGAGGTAAGCAACAACCACCCACATCAAAAAGCGCAATCCACACCCAAAAAGCCTCCTTGCTATCCACAGTCCTTTACCCCAACAACTCGTCGAAAACAGTGCACAATTGTACAGAATAACACATCCAGAGTAAACACAAACCCCAAAAATACAGCCTTTGCTATTTTTCCAAACAGCACGAAAAAGAAGGGATTTTTCTGTTACGGAATTTGAGTTGGCGTATTTCGTGATTATATTAAGTCTTGAAGATTGAAGATGAAGAAACTTCGGATCGTATACCTCAATCTCAAGAAAGAAGAATTCAAAAGGATCAGGTACGTTTAACTAAATAATTTTGATGATCCGAATACTTCTTATAGTGTAGAAACACCTGGAAGAGGTTTTAATTGCTTATTCATCAAAAACTGGACATGGGACATGTTCAGGATCCGGATCGTGGCTTTCAATCCGGATCCCGAAGGGTGTTCGTTCATACATTGCTGCAATCCGGATCACAGCTTGTACAATCCGGATCCCGAATGGGATGTTTTTGTGAAAATGTATGAACGATCCGGATCGTGGATTATGATCCGGATCCCGAACAGGTGATTTTCTGGAAACTGCATTCTGTGCTTCTGCGATCCGGATCGTGGCTTATCCAATCCGGATCGCCGTCGGTAAAACTTTCCAGAAAAGTTGTTTTTGATCCGAATATTCTTCCTAGGGTTTCTAACCTATAAATAGACCCTATGGTCATTTCTCTAGGGCAATCCAAATAGAGCCGTCATTTTCAAATATCATTTTATACGGCCTTAGATCCACATATAGAGAAGAAAGGAAATCAATAGATCTATTCTATGTTTCTTCATCTATATTGATTAGTTTGATTCTAGGTTTTCATACTCACATCTTGAGTAGAATCAAACTAATGAATACTTAGATGGTATTTCCGATCTACTCTTGATCTAAGTATTCGGCGGATCATCACCACCCAAACAAACAACGATTTACCCCAAAATCGGCGCGTGGACTCGCGTGGCCTTGTGGATTCAAGGTGTTACCGCTCTCGTGGATTCGGAGCGAGGTGCGTTCGTGGATTCGAAGCGTACCATTGGGTGAAGACCGTGGATTCGGTTGGACGTCGTGGACTCGACGTTGGACGCTGTGGATTCAGCGTTGGGCGCGGATCGTGGATTCGAGAAGCGTCGTGGAGCGAGCGGGAAGATCTACTAGGAGCGTATGGTAAAAGGTTGAGTCGTCTGTGAGTACGTTATATCACCTTGTACGTGTGTTAATTCTAGTGGATTTCGCCGTGTTATCGGTCCCGTGGTTTTTTACTCCGGTTTGGAGTTTTTCCACGTAAAAATCTTGTGTGTTCTTTTATTTTTCCGCATTGGGTTTTATCGCGCAATGATTTTTTGAGTGTTTATTGTTTACACCTATTCACCCCCCTCTAGGTGTTTTTTCCCCTATTAGATCCTTATTAACCTAAACCCAACAAGTGGTATCAGAGCGGGAATAGGGTTGTAAACAATGGTTGAAGGTGGAAACATCAATCGACCCCCTTTCTTTGATGGAACAAATTATGCGTACTGGAAAGTACGGATGAAAGCTTTCTTAATTTCCATCGACGAAAGGGTGTGGCAATCAATTGAATTAGGATGGTCTAATCCAACTGAAATTTTAGATGATGTTCGCACCTTAAAACCTAGGTCGAAATGGACCAAGGAAGAGATAGACTTATCTTCTTACAATGGCAAAGGGATTAATGCTCTATTTAATGCTTTGTCACAAACTGAGTTCTCTCGCGTCTCGGCATGTGAGACTGCGAAAGAAATCTGGGATGTTCTTCAAGTTACGCATGAGGGAACTAACTTAGTGAAGATTCAGAAACTGCAAATGCTCACGAGCAAGTTTGACTCTATCTCTATGGCAGAGAATGAATCCTTCACTGACTATTACACACGATTGCAAGACATCGTGAACTCATGTGCTAACTTGGGAGAGAAGATTCCAGAATTTAAAGTTGTAAGAAAAATTCTAAGAACTCTTCCTGAACGATTTCGCCCGAAGGTTGCAGCCATTGAAACAATTAAACACCCGGACGAAATGCGTGTAGAAGAATTAGTAGGTGCTTTACAAACTTATGAAATGACTTTTCCTACTAACTATTCTTCTGGAAAGGCATCCTCTTCTAAGTCTTCAGGTTACGCATTGAAATCAACTAAAGAAGAAGACGCGGATTCATCCTCCTCGGACGACGACGAGAACATTTCTATGGAGGACTTTGAGAAGCAGCTCGCTCTCTTGACAAGGAAGTTTCGCCGCAACTTTCGAAGGGGAAATTCAAGCAAAACTCAATCCTTCGGAAAGTCGAAGAAAGGCAAGGGTCCTTCAAGTTACAAGTCAAGAAGCCAGGAGAACTTCTCAAAGGATAAGAAAAGTTCTGAGGGACAAGTTCAGTGTTTCAAATGTCGAGGCTACGGCCACATAGCAACGGAATGTCCCAACAAGAATCCGGCAAAGAAGAAGGCGATGCAAGTAGTTACTTGGGATGACAACTCCACGTCAAATGAGTCATCGTCAAGTGATGAAGAAGACAACGCGACAGCTTTCCACGCGTCCACTACATCTTCTCCCTTCATGTGCTTAATGGCAAGTACATCCGACTCATTGTCCAACTCCACTGTGGAAAAGATTGCAACGGACGATGAATCAGATAATTCGGAAGGTGAAGATTTTGTTTTAGCCTACCATAAGCTTTTGAGGGATTCAAAGAAACTGGCTAAACAAAACAAGGGGTTGAAAGAGAGATTACTGGATCTTGAAGATGAAGTAAAAAGAGTAACCTCTTTCTCAACCGATCTTGAAGTGGAAAGGGACAATCTGATTAAGACAAATGTTTCCCTTCAAGAGTCCAATGAGCATTTCGAGAAGAGTTATGTGGATATGGTGAACAAAGCGAATTACTTCTTGAAGCTCAACGGCGAGGCCCGACAGGAAAAATTGGAAATGACGGAGACCATACGCCAACTAAAGGATGACTTACAGAGATTTTCTTCTGGAAGGAGTAAGTTGGACAGACTTCTTGGTCTCGGTCAAAGAAACAAGTGTAGAGTTATTTAGGATCCACAAGGATCTAAATAGGTACTATCAAACACCTAGAGGGGGGTGAATAGGTGTAATATTATAAAAACCAATCTCAGTGCAAAATAAAAAATAATGCGGAAAATAAAAATCAACACACCGAGATTTACGTGGAAACTCCAATCCAGGAGAAAAAACCACGGGACCAACACGCAATAACAATCCACTAAGAATGAAGAATAACAAGGTGATTACCGACTCCACGGACTCGACCCCTCCTTCAAGTTCTTCGGACCTTGCGCTGACCGGTTGGATGTCCACGCAATAACAATCCAAAGAAAAGAAGAATAACAAGGTGATTACCGTCTCCACGGATTTAACCCCTCCTTCAATTTCTTCGGACCTTGCGCTCCACCGTTTGCACGTCCACTGCACACGTTCGAATCCACGAACGCCACTCGAATCCACGAGCACACGTTTCGAATCCACGAAACGCCTTCAACACACCGAATCCACGGTGCCACGTCGAATCCACGACGCAAACTCAGCCGGTAAGAATATTGGCTTCGATGGTGATCCTTTGCTTAGATTATCAATGAAGATCCATGGGAAAATCTCTAAGCAAAGATTAGATCAATTCGACAAAAGATATGTTCTTGAAAGAACCATCGAATTGACCTAAAAGAGGCTATAAAGAAGAACGATAAAAACCTAGCCTCTAGGGTTGCTCTCAAGTGTTTTATAAATTGATCGGCCGTGCTCCCCACGTTTTTGAGAAACCCTAAATGTCTATTTATAGTTTAGAAACCTTTGGAAAGAGATAAGAATCAAAAACTTACCTTATCTGGAAATTTTCAGGACGGCGATCCGGATCGGGATTACTGCGATCCGGATCGTCGTAACGAGATTGACGATTCCAGAAATCCAAGGGTTCGGGATCCGGATCGCAAGGCCCGATCCGGATCGTTCATGAATTTCAGCAACATCCAATGTTCGGGATCCGGATCGGAATAGGCTTGGATCCGGATTGGATTTGCACATGAACTAATACCCTTCGGGATCCGGATTGGATCATCTGATCCGGATCCTGAACATGTCCCATGTCCAGTTTTTGATTTTTATGCAATTAAAAATTCATCCAAGTGTTTCTACACTATAAGAAAGTATTCGGATCACCAAAATTATTTAGTTAAACATACCTGATCCTTTTGAATACTTTCTTCTTGAGATTGATGTAACTGATCCACAATTCTTCATCTTCAATCTTCAAGACTCAAGACACTGAGTGTCAACTTGAGCTCTTGTTGAATCTTCTCTAAGTCTTTGATTGCTGATTGACAATTTGATCCCTTTAAGACTCCGACTCAACTCACTGACTTGACTCACGAAATATGCCAACACCAAAAAGCCGTAACAATCTCCCCCTTTGGCAATTTCGTGACAAAACCCAAAAATACATAAAACGCTCAAGTCACTCATCTTAAACCAAAAAATCGAAATTCAATGTCATCACCAAAACATTGATTTTCTTTGCGTGAAAGATCCAATAAATACAAAATTACAATTGAACCAAACAGTCCTAGAACATACTCTATGACTTAGGACTTGGAGTCTTAAAGTGATGTAATTCCTGCAAAACAAAACTCCAACCAAAATCAAACGTTAGTCGTTAGAAATTAAAATCCTACATTTGATTTGTCCTTTTGGTTCTTTTGTTTTTCGGCTCTTTCAATTTTTTCTTTGTCTCCCCCTATCTTGAGCATCTCTAACATGTTCTCCATGTTCTCCCCCTTTGTGATACGATCATCATTTTCCGTTCTCCCCCTTTTTTGTTTGTTCCTATCTCGATGATCGATGCTCTCATCTCCGTCATTTCTCTTCTCCCCCTTTTTGTCACAAATTGTCAAACAGTGAACATACTAGACAAAAGAAATCTAACAACATTAGTTCATAGAGAAAGAGAGATAAAAGCTCAGTTCCGGTATATAACAAAAATGCAGATTGCGTACCGGTACCAGAAAGCAAAAATCAAATAATTTCTTGAAACAAATCCAGATTTTGGAAACTTTTCAAATACCGATTTGTATTCCATCAAGAAATCCATTTAAGTGCTTTAAACAATGAATTCACACAGATGCCATTCAATCCAAATTTCTTTCATTAGAATAATTTAGAAAAATAAAAACCAGAAAGAGTATGTAAGCACTTTAGCGTATCAACTTTAAACAAAAGTCATCGTTTCATGCAACAAGAAATAGATTATACCAAATCTATCAAAAATACTCAAAAATGAAACGAAAATTTATGAAAATTAAAACTCTTAAAGTTGAACACTTTCAATTACATCTAACCTGATCTTATGCGTAATGCCTTTATCAAATCATCAATTTTGGTAAAGAAAATGAAGTACCAAGATCAATAGATGTTTGAAATCCCAGATAAGTTAAATAATATATCTAGACAATCTGTTGAAGGAGTGGCTCTTTGAGCATCTTTTACTAAAAAATCCCACCTTATACCAACCATGAAATATGACTGAGTCAAGTATTTCAATATGCATTTCATCAACATTTTTAAAACAAAAATTTGCTTTGCATTCATGGAGTATCTTTTTTTTTTTATTTTCTCCATGTGGTGGTAGTTTTCACACTCCTCATTGGGATGTAACTCTTTCCACATCTTTTGAGCATTTTACATTTCATTGACTCCCCCTCAATTGGCTATCAATTATTTAATATATAAGGTATTCAACCAAAGATTGATCTCGCATTCATACTCGACTAAGCAATCAAATATGATAATGACTATACCAAGAGATCACTGAGAGAGAAATTGACTTTGATCACTTAAAAGATGAATTAATTAACATAAATGATCATTGCAACATTGAAATATTATGATATCAAAAGCATAATAATTTCTAAATGCGTGAAAGGATGCAATTAAAGTCAATTTAACCAATGCTCAATTAAACAACTCCTCTAATGAAGTGTCTTCAAGATTATGATTAAGGAGTCAAGTTGATAATCCAAGTAAAATTAATTTGGAGTGAATGAACGTGAAGCCCTTTTTATTCAATGCACTTGTTCGTTAGAAAACCTTTTTGTTCAAAAACAAAGTATAAAAACAAAGAGCATTGAAAAACATGTAATGCAGAGATTAAGAAAAATATGAAGGGAAAACCAATCAAAGCATTACACACAGTCATAAGCTATTTAGAACTTAAGACAAGGAAAGATATCACCTTTCCGAATCCAAAATCGTCGGATCTTGGGTTGTCTTGATTCATTGTGCCCGGGGGTTGGTAGCTTTGACTGTTGATCCACCTTAGGTCTTTGCCTCGCAATAATCCACTTGAATGATTGATGTTGTGGCTCGGACCTTTGGTGGGTTGAGTGAACTCCTTTGACTTGATGTGTCTTTTGATTCCGTTGAGTCCGCTCCGTAGATGAAGTTGCCGAAGTATTTTTCTTTCTCTTTTTCGGGCAATTCTTCACCAAATGTCCTTCAAGTCCACAAAGGTGACATGTTCTTCCTTTCAATTTTATTGTGGAACTTGAAGCATGCGCAGTTTGGTCCTTTTTAAATCCCAAACCAACCTTGCTTGCTTGACCTAATCCGGACATACAATTAAGTTTCTTGGAACCGGTTGAAAGCCTTTGTATGTCGGATTTAAGTTGATGAACTTGCTTGGTCAAAGCTTGGTTGGTGACATGAATCTCTTCAAACTGCTTTTCAAGAAAACCAATCTTGTCCATATATGATTTAGCGTTTGTCTCCGATTGGTTTAGCTTTTCTTGGAGGATTTTATTGTTATCTAAAACCGTCCTTGTTCCTCCTCGAGATCATGAAGTTTGATCTTTAAAGCTTGATTCTCGTCTTGAACTTCAAGTCGTTGCTTCCTCAACTTCTTGTTAAGTTTGGCCATCTTCTTTGATTCCGCAAGAAGTTGTTGGTATGCCTCAACGAGTTCTTCTTCGTCCGACTCCCCCTCACTTGATGACTCTCCTCGGATGTTGATGTTTCATGCAAAATCAAAGGAATAGAGTCAGTGACTAAAGATGATAAGCACAAATTAGAAGAGGGAGTTTGAGAGGCATGAAAAGCAACAAATTTTCTTTTTCCTCTTCACTTGAGGTCGATTCATCGAAACTAGAATCGTCCCAAGTTTTCGCTTGCAAAGCCTTCTTTTTATATAATTTCGGAGAAGGACAATCCGTTGAAATATGGCCGTAGCCTTTGCATCGATAACATCGGATTTCCCCTTCGAAATCATCTTTTTCTTTTTCTTTAGAAGGTTTTGCAACGCCTTTGAGTTTAGAGGATTTAGAACCCGATGATCCTTTAGATGGTTTCGTGGATGAAGATCCATCGGTTCGATTCTTCCAAAATTTCCGACGAAATTTCTTTGTGATCCGCGCCAGTTGTTCTTCAAAATCGGCAAAAGAGATTTCATCGTCGGAACTCGATTCGTCATCTTCTTCCTTTGTTGATTTGAATGCAATACCTGTAAGCTTAGAAGAAGACTTGGAAGAATTTTGATTAGTAGGAAAAGTCATCTCATAAGTTTGCAAAGCACCTACTAATTCCTCTACACTCATCTCATCCGGATGACTAACGGTTTCAATGGCGGTAACCTTTGCCCTAAACCGTTCCGGAAGAGTCCGAAGTATCTTTCTTACAATTTTCGACTCCGGGATCTTTTCTCCTAAATTAGCACATGTATTAATTACATCTTGAAGTCTAGTGTAATAATCTGTAAACAATTCATGCTCTTCCATATGAATAGAGTCAAATTGACTTGTAAGCATCTGGAGCTTTTGAATTTTTACAAGATTAGTACCCTCATGTGTAATTTTGAGAATATCCCAAATTTCCTTCGCGGTTTCACACGCGGAAATTCTTGTAAACTCAGTCGAGGAAAGAGAATTATATAAAGCGTTCATACCTTTCCCATTGTAAGAAGATCTTTCGATTTCCTCTTTAGACCATCTAGAGCGAGGTTTTGGGGTAGTAGAATTTCCTACTTCCTCAACCGGATGCACCCAACCGTATTCAACGGTTTGCCATACCCGCTCATCAATAGAGATGAGAAAAGCTCTCATCCGCATTTTCCAATATGCATAATTGGTCCCATCAAAAAGAGGAGGTCTAAAAATATTACCACTTTCACCCATCATGATAGATAAACCTAAAACCCGCTCTGATACCAATTGTAGAGTTATTTAGGATCCACCAGGATCTAAATAGGTACTATCAAACACCTAGAGGGGGGTGAATAGGTGTAATATTATAAAAACCAATCTCAGTGCAAAAATAAAAAACAATGCGGAAAATAAAAATCAACACACCGAGATTTACGTGGAAACTCCAATCCAGGAGAAAAACCACGGGACCAACACGCAATAACAATCCACTAAGAATGAAGAATAACAAGGTGATTACCGACTCCACGGACTCGACCCCTCCTTCAAGTTCTTCGGACCTTGCGCTGACCGGTTGGATGTCCACGCAATAACAATCCACTAAGAAAGAAGAATAACAAGGTGATTACCGTCTCCACGGATTTAACCCCTCCTTCCTTTCTTCGGACCTTGCGCTCCAACGTTTGCACGTCCACTGCACACGTTCGAATCCACGAACGCCACTCGAATCCACGAGCACACGTTTCGAATCCACGAAACGCCTTCAACACCGAATCCACGGTGCCACGTCGAATCCACGACGCAAACTCAGCCGGTAAGAATATTGGCTTCGATGGTGATCCTTTGCTTAGATTATCAATGAAGATCCATGGAAAAATCTCTAAGCAAAGATTAGATCAATTCGACAAAAGATATGTTCTTGAAAGAACCATCGAATTGACCTAAAAGAGGCTATAAAGAAGAACGATAAAAACCTAGCCTCTAGGGTTGCTCTCAAGTGTTTTATAAATTGATCGGCCGTGCTCCCACGTTTTTGAGAAACCCTAAATGTCTATTTATAGTTTAGAAACCTTTGGAAAGAGATAAGAATCAAAAACTTACCTTATCTGGAAATTTTCAGGACGGCGATCCGGATCGGGATTACTGCGATCCGGATCGTCGTAACGAGATTGACGATTCCAGAAATCCAAGGGTTCGGGATCCGGATCGCAAGGCCCGATCCGGATCGTTCATGAATTTCAGCAACATCCAATGTTCGGGATCCGGATCGGAATAGGCTTGGATCCGGATTGGATTTGCACATGAACTAATACCCTTCGGGATCCGGATTGGATCATCTGATCCGGATCCTGAACATGTCCCATGTCCAGTTTTTGATTTTTATGCAATTAAAAATTCATCCAAGTGTTTCTACACTATAAGAAAGTATTCGGATCACCAAAATTATTTAGTTAAACATACCTGATCCTTTTGAATACTTTCTTCTTGAGATTGATGTAACTGATCCACAATTCTTCATCTTCAATCTTCAAGACTCAAGACACTGAGTGTCAACTTGAGCTCTTGTTGAATCTTCTCTAAGTCTTTGATTGCTGATTGACAATTTGATCCTTTAAGACTCCGACTCAACTCACTGACTTGACTCACGAAATATGCCAACACCAAAAAGCCGTAACAACAAGTTCGGCCTCGGATACACTCAAACTGGAGACATTCCAAGTTCGAGTGGTACGGTATTTGTGCCTCCGTCGGTATCTCCTCCTCCGACACCGGTGTTCACGCCAAGCAACGACAACGAACCTACTACATCTTCTTCGGAATCGACAAGATCCAAGGTATGTTTTCGTTGTGGCATTTCAGGGCACATAAGAAGAAACTGCAAGACTGGAGCCAAACGCACACCTCAAGAACATCTTGCAATGACTACCAAAAGGGCTATTCCTCGGGAAACAACTCCAATCAAATTGACGGAAAAGAGCCTTGGTAGTACACCTCTCAAGACGACATCATCAAGGAGCAGCAATTCTTCAAGCAAGACGCTCTCACCTAGGAAATCAACTTCACGACCATTACCGACGCACTCCAAAAAGGTTTGGGTGCGCAAAGGTGAAATCTTTCCCTGTCTTGCTACCAATGTTTCTTTGCATGCATATGATAGTTCGTCTTGGTACCTGGATAGCGGGTGTTCCCGTCATATGACCGGCGATAAAAACTGTTTTCAAACATTTGAGAAAAACTCCGGAGGACTTGTTGTTTTCGGAGATGGTCGGTCTTCCAAAATTGTTGGAAAGGGAACGGTAGCTATTCCAGATGGCCCGGTTCTAGATAATGTATTATTTGTTCATGGCCTTAAGACTAACCTCATAAGCATAAGTCAACTGTGTGATAGTGGTTATTCAGTTAATTTTTCATCTGATAAATGCACTGTAACTGACATGAACCATGCTTTCTTTTTAAAGGGGGTTAGATCAGAAAACAACTGTTATGTAGTTCCTTCTAAGATTTCTGAAAAATGTAACCTAGCATCTTTGAAAAATGAAACACTTTGGCATGAAAGGCTAGGTCACATAAACTTTAAGGAACTTGCTAGAATTTCAAATAAAGATGTGGTCAAGGGGTTCCAAAACTTTCTTTTGAACAAAACCTTGTGTGTGGCGGTTGCCAAAAGGGAAAACAGTCTAGGACTGCACACAAGAATTTGAACCACATAGGTACAAAACGGCCTTTGGAACTTTTGCATATGGACTTAATGGGGCCAACTCGTCAACCATCTCTGGGAGGTAAATGGTATATTTTCTTGTTGGTTGATGATTTTTCTAGATATACTTGGGTAGCATTTCTAAAGAAAAAGCTGATACTTTTGATTCTTTTCTCGAAATTTGCAATCGTATTATGATTGAAAAGAATGAAAGGATTACTCGAGTTAGGAGTGATAGAGGTGGGGAATTCATAAATTCCAAATTCATTGATTTTTGCTCTTCTAACGGCATTAAACATGAATTCTCTGCACCTTACACACCTCAACAAAATGGTGTAGTCGAGCGCAAAAACAGGGTCGTACAGGAGATGGCACGTGTTATGCTTCATAGCCGGAACTTCCTTTATATTTTTGGGCTGAAGCGGTGAACACGCTGTCTATGTTATCAATCGAGTGTATTTGCGCCCGGGGACTTTGAATACACCATATGAACTATTTTTTGTAGAAAACCTAACATCAAATATTTTCGTATTTTGGGAGTCGGTGTTTTATTTTACGTGATCGCGAAAATCTTGGAAAATTTGACTCTCGAAGTGACGAAGGGATTTTCTTAGGTTATTCTACAAACAGCAGAGCATATCGAGTTTTTAACTTAGAATCTAAGACGATCGTAGAATCGATAAATGTTAAGGTAGATGAAGCTTTTCATTTTGAATCTGAAAAATCTACCCTCGATATCTCTCTTGATGATGATACACCTGCTAATGCATCTTCTTCTAACAATTCTTTCGATAATAATGTTGATGCATCTAACGGTTCTTCAAGCTTATCTGATGTGCAGGAATCATCTCGTGTACCTCCGCCTACTCCTCTACCTCAAACGTTACGCATCTCCAAGGATCACCCTGAATCGAACATAATTGGAGATCCACAAGAAGGAGTTAGAACACGGAGACAATTGGTTTGCGGATTTGCATGCTATGTATCTCAAATCGAACCAAGGAATGTTGATGAAGCTCTCCAAGATGATTATTGGATTAAAGCAATGCAGGAAGAGCTCCATCAATTCGAGCGAAACAAAGTCTGGGAACTGACGAAGCCTCCGAAGCAACACAATGTGATAGGTACCAAATGGATCTTCAAGAACAAGAAAAACGAAGAAGGTACTATCATCAGAACAAAGCAAGGTTAGTTGCTCAAGGCTATTCTCAAGTAGAAGGTATAGACTTTGATGAAACCTTCGCCCCTGTAGCTAGACTCGAGTCCATTCGTATATTGTTTGCGATCGCTTGTCATTTTAAAATCAATTATTTCAAATGGACGTTAAGAGCGCCTTTTTAAATGGATTTTTAAATGAGGAAGTTTATGTAGCTCAACCGAAAGGTTTTGTGGATCATAAACTACCTAACCATGTTTTTCGACTGAAAAAGGCTCTTTACGGTCTGAAACAAGCACCGCGAGCATGGTACGAAAGGTTGACAAAGCACCTTTTGGAAAAGGGCTACACTCGAGGGGGAGCTGACAGGACTCTCTTTGTGAAGCATTATCAAAACAATTTCATAGTTGCTCAAATCTATGTTGATGACATTGTTTTTGGAGCAACGAGAGATAATGATGCTTCTAAATTCGCGGAGACCATGGAAAGCGAATTTGAGATGTCCATGATGGGCGAATTGAATTATTTTCTTGGATTACAAGTTAAGCAAAACGATGAAGGAATTCACTTGTGTCAATCCAAGTATGCACTGGAGTTGGTCAAAAAGTTTGATCTTGAAAATTCTAAAGATTTTCCAACTCCAATGGGAACTAGCCATAAGGGACTTGGAAGTGAATCACAAAGTGAGAATGTAGACGAGAAACTGTACCGCAGTATGATTGGAAGTCTACTATATCTCACGGCTAGTCGCCCGGATATATCCTTCAGTGTTGGGATTTGTGCGAGATATCAATCAGCACCGAAGGAGGTTCACCTGAAAGCGGTGAAACGGATCATCCGGTATATCAAAGGTACAATCAATTTCGGAATTTGGTATCCTATGGGAACGACTTTGGATATTGTTGGATACTCAGATGCCGATTGGGCTGGATCGGTGGATGACCGGAAAAGCACGAGTGGTGCATGCTTCTATCTCGGCCACTGCCTTGTTGCATGGCACAGTAAAAAACAGAACTGCATAGCACTCTCGACTGCCGAAGCGGAGTACATTTCTGCAGGAAGTTGTTCAACCCAATTGATTTGGATGAAAAGCGTGTTGAGCGATTTCCGAATTTCAACATCTTCGGTAACCATTTTATGTGACAACACTAGTGCTATTAACATTTCTAAAAACCCTGTGTTGCACTCTAGAACAAAACATATTGAACTTAGATATCATTTTCTTAGAGAGCTAGTTGAATCAAACATTCTTCAACTGTCATATATTTCAACTGAGGATCAATTAGCCGACATCTTAACAAAACCTTTGGATCAAAAACGTTTTATTCACTTGCGTAAAGCAATTGGCATGCTTTCCTTGAAATAAACTCTTTTGAAACCTTTGCTTAGATTAGGTTTGTTTTTTGTTCTTGTTTTTGTTTTGTTCTTTATCTATGTTCTGTACATAGCACACTAATTGAGCATATATCATAATTGACTTTAATTGCATCCTTTTATGCATTTAGAAATTTATTATGCTTTTGATGTCATAATATTTCAATGTTGCAATGATCATTTACGTTAATTAAACCATCTTTTAAGTGATCAAAGTCAATTTCTCTCTCAATGATCTCTTGGTATAGTCATTATCATATTTGATTGCTTAGTCGAGTATGAATTCGAGATCAATGGTTTGGTTGAATACTTTATATATTAAATAATTGATAGCCAATTGAGGGGGAGTCAATGAAATGTGAAATGCTCAAAAGATGTGGAAAGAGTTACATCCCAATGAGGAGTGTGAAAACTACCACCACATGGAGAAAATGAAAGAAAAAGATACTCCATGAATGAAAAGCAAACTTTTTGTTTGAAAAATTGTTGATAAAATCATATTGAAATACTTGACTCAGTCGTATTTCATGGTTGGTATAAGGTGGGATTTTTGATTTAAGATGCTCAAAGAGCCACTCCTTCAACAGATTGTCTAGATATATTATCTAACTTATCTGGGATTTCAAACATCTATTGATCTTGGTACTTCATTTTCTTTACTGAAATTGATGATTTGATAAAGGCATTACACATAGATCAGATAGATGTAATTGAAGTTGTTCAACTTTAAGTGTTTTAACTTTCGTAAATTTTCGTTTCATTTTTGGATATTTTTGATAGATTTTCATAATCTATTTCTTGTTGTATGAAACGATGTCATTTGTTTAAAGTTGACATGATAAAGTGCTTACATACTTTTTCTGGATTTTATTGAATTTTTCTTAATTTTTCTGAAGAAAAAGGTGTAGCCGATCCGGATCGTGGCAAGTGATCCGGATCCCGAACGCAGGATTTTTCCTGCGGGTAGCCGATCCGGATCACATTCTCCGGCCGATCCGGATCACGGCTAGGGTTCTATATAGAAACATTCAGATTTCGAGATTTCTTTACCCTAATTTCTGGTTTTCAAGCTTCTAGAGTTTCTCTCTCTAGATTTCTTGCTTCTTGGAGCTTCAAAACTCAAAGTTCTTCGGATTCAAGTAAGTTTTCATGATCAAAACTCGGTTTTTCACAGTTTTTCTGTTTTTTCACAAACGTGAGTTGAAATTTGGATTTTTTTCGTTTGTGAATGGTTTTTGATCAAATTTCTTTTGAAATAAGAACTCTGGGTCAATTAGTTTTGCTTTTATGCTGGGTTTTCACTTGATTAACGATTTTTTAGGCTTCGATTTCTAAAAATTCGGTTTTAGGGCATAAAAGAGGAATTTTTGTAAATCATGGATTTGATCTATTTTTAAAATTCTTTTGGAAAACTAATTTGATTCTTGGCTTCTCTACATGATTATGATTGTCTAGGTACAATGTTTTCAAATTTTTCAAAATTGACAATTTTTCATATGTTCTTGAGTTGGTTTTCACAGGACACTTTCTTAAACAAACTCAAAGCACTAGAATCAATGGCATTCTCCTGGTTGATCATCTTGCTGGTCACAATGGTGCCACGGGGTTCATCGGTTAAAGAAGAACCAGCGTCTCAAACTGGAGACAAACCGGAAGGAGCCAATGAGAAGACAGCGGATTACAATAGTGAAGAATGGGACGAATTCTTTAAGGATGTTCAAAGAAAAATTGATGAAGAGGAAAGGAAGTTCACCAAAGGGAAGAGACTTATGAAATCTGCCTCCACGACCATAAACAATATACAAGAAGGAAAAGTGTTCAAAGAAGTACAAGTCAGCAAGTGGGCCTCTAACCAGAGCACGCTCACTTTCTGGAATTTTGCAAACTGAATCTCCATGGACTGCAGGACCTGATGCACCATCTGCATCCACACAGCGTCCATCTTATTCAAAGACACGGGACAACTGAGACAGAGATATTGGAATCGATTCGTCAGGAACAACAAAGACTCTCTGCTACACAAGAAAGATATCGAGAGAACTTCAGCAAATTCCTCTGAACACAAGAAGATCAAGAAAAAATATTCAAATATTAAGAACTTGCTTAAAGGGTTTTTAAGCAAGCTGAGCTGTACTAGTTCAGACTCTTCAGACTGAGCAACAGAATTGGTCACCTTACTTTGGGTTCTTAGTTCTCAGAACATTGTTTTTCTTTACTCCTTTAGTTTAGTCTTCAGTTTGTGCATATTTCTAGAACTTTTTTTTTGTTACTCTCCTTACATATTGTAGCTCATGCTACGTTTTGGCTTGTTTTTGTGACAAAAAGGGGAGAGAGTTAGAGAGAACAATGAACAATGAGATGAATGAACTTTGAAACATGATTGTGAATATCGATTAAATCAAGGTAAGTATGAATCTCAACTCAACTTTGGTTTTTCTTTGTGATTTGTGACATGCTTCTATACTAACTATTCGACTAACTATTTGGGCATGTAATATGACTAACAAGTTGATGTTGGACTAACATACTTTGACATTTGGTTTTTGAACTGCTTAGAAGATATGTTGGTTTTAACTATGATTCTTTACATATCTGATTCTTTTCAAATGTCATGATGAGAATAAACTCTATCTCTGTACTTGGTTTTGTATGTTTCAATTCTTGAGGTATCTAACGATTTTGTTTGTCAAGAATGTTTTCTGTGTGCAGAGATTACAGATGTCTAAGTCTAGAGTCTGTCTTAGGAGTTTATCTCATGTTTTTAATTTCTGGAACTCTTTTGTAAATTTTTGTTGTATGGTGATAGCAACAAAAATATCTTTTTGAATTTTCTTTGTGGATTTGTGTTTTGTCACGAAACCGCCAAAGGGGGAGATTGTTACGGAATTTGAGTTGGCGTATTTCGTGAATGTATGTAAGTCTTGAAGATTGAAGATGAAAGAACGTTGGATCGTTACCTCTCTGACTCAAGAAAGAAGAATTCAAAAGGATCAGGTACGTTTAACTAAAGATTTTTGATGATCCGAATAACTTCTTTATGTAGAAACACCTGAAGAGGTTTTAACTGTTACATCATCAAAACTGGACATGGGACAGTGT
>CM054930.1:19055918-19100791 GCA_029168755.2 Tillandsia fasciculata
CCAACGGTTAAAAACCACAAGTTTAAAATCACAAAAACCATATAAAATCCAACATCTATATGGTCGATGGCGAAAAAACATCATTTCTAAGCTTACGCTGTTAGATTGAAATAAAGACGGAACAGGACATATGACCGAATTATCAATGCATTACCGAAAATTTGATCACAGTAAAGACATCATAACTACCATGTGCTACCATACATTTATCTGTCAGATGCTGTAATCAAATGCTGCAGTTTTTTCTTTTTCCCCTGCAATTAGGTGAGACCTTCATCTTCTTCAACAAGCAGATGAAAGGAAACAAGAGAGAGATTATTCAGCTTGGGGTTCCATTGTTTCAACCGACCAACGAGGACACAACCTGTAAGTTTGCCTTTTGACTGTCACAACGTAGATGGAAACATCAAACATCTATTATGTGATTAATTTTCTAAATAAGACTCTACTCTCTTATGACTCGTGCATTTTCCTTTCATCTACTTATTGCTTAAAAATTTTCCAAAATGAAAAAAGAAAAAGAAATTATCCTTAGTTTAGCATAATTTATGAATTTTTCGCACTCAATATTATGGTACGGCCGTATAAATATGTGCAACATGTTTCTTTATGCACTATTTCTCTCTACTGAGCAAAGATTTTGATCTTGTTTCTGTAGGTAATATAGAGCCAATTCCCCAGGTTCTGCAGGGAGTGATCGATCACCTTGTCCAATGGCGTCTGATACCGGAAAGCAGAAAGCCAAACAGTTGCATCATCAACTTCTTCGACGAGGTCTGTATTATCTTTACATTAGTAATAATAATAATTAAAAAAATTCGAAGAGAGGTCACTTTTGCATTCCCGAGTTTTACCAAGTTAATGGAGGAGCAAACTTGGTACTGCAGGATGAATACTCGCAGCCATATTACAAACCGCCGCATCTGGACAATCCCATCGCCACCCTTCTCCTTTCTGAGACTACTATGGCTTTCGGAAGGGCTCTCGTTAGCGATCACAATGGAAATTATAAGGGTCCTCTCACACTAACACTCAACCAAGGGTACGTATAACCAATCTAATATATCAGAGATATCATTTGCTATATTCCTTTCTTCATGTAATATATATATATATATATTTTTAAAGGCCTTTTTTCAATCCCTTATTATTAGAGAACGGAAAACCTTTGCTGAAGATTAGTTTATAATGGGATTATTAGTAGTCACGCTTGTGGCTTTTTTGGCGGTGATGTAAGATGAAATGGCCTAATAATAGTATTATTAGGAGAAGCATTATTTTCATGTATTTTCAATAACTTATTTATTCTTTGTCAAACACTATTAAATTATGTTCGTACTGAAAGCAGAAGAAGAGGCGGGCCAAAATAGTCTCTACAATGAAAATAACAAGAATATACTAAATATGACCACTTGTATTCAGATCGCTGTTAGTGATGCGTGGGCATAGCGCCGACATGGCGAGGCACGTGGTGTGCCCGTCCTCCAATCTGAGGGTGAGCATTACGTTCGTGAAGGTCAAGCCTGCTCCTACCAACGCAACTGATCCGTCATCCACAATTCCATCTCCAACAAAAGTCATCTCGCTCTGGCAACCCGGCACGCCAACTCCACTCTCGCCCCAAAAGACGGCAAGTGGTGGCGGTGCCGTTGGCTATGGCACTTCCCATGCAATGATTCCAGCTGCAGCGTGGGGCATGGCTCTCCGGGCTCCTGTCGTCATGTTGGCGCCTATGCGGCCAGTGATGATGTGCCCCGGTAAACGGATGGCACGTGGCGGTACCGGAGTCTTCTTGCCGTGGACGGTGGGGCCCAAGAAGTACACCAAACACCTTCCCCCGCGTATCCAGAAGCGGAGATTCCCATCCTTGCCGGCACCATTGGAAGCACAGGGCTAAGAAGTTTGATGGTTTGCCTCTCTTCTAGAAAATACCAAAAGAAAAAAATGTTCACGGCTTAGTGTTTTGCTTTGAGTTGTTCCAGCAAAGAAAGAGAGTGGTGTTTAGGTCGTCTTCTTGCGAATGTTACAAAATCTACAGGGGTGTTCCGCGTAGAAAATCAAGTAGAGGTGAGGCGTACGCTGGTGTAGTGGTCCTTTGGTCTTTCTTTTTTTTTTTTAGCTTGGTTCTGTTCATGTCCTTCAATGGTGTTTTTTATCTGTGAAGAGGCTTTGTTGTTGCAGCTCTTTTCATTCCTTTTTTCTTTAAAAAAAATTCCCTTGTGTAGTTTTCTTTCAGGTTAACGTTGTAGGCGGGAAAGGCTGAGACGACAAGCGAAGTTGGAGATAAACTTTTTGTAATATGATTCTGAGTTCTTGTATCCCTCATGGGTGTAAATTAATCTGTGTCATATCTCTCTGCATTGACTCATTTCTCAACCTACCTCTTTGTTGGGTTTTAATTAGTTTTTGTGATTTAAAACTTGTGTTTTAGCCTTTGGGTTTTTCTGGACAGCCCAATATCAATGGACTTTGCCTGGGAGCCCAAACCCATTTTCCCTTTACATGTAATGTTTAGTCCCACATCGAAAATTCATCACATGTAGAGTGGGTTTATTTACTCCCTCTCTTGTGTATGTATTAGTTAGGAATTGAGAGCAAGGCTTTTCCAATACACACATGGGCTGGGCCGGGCTTGTGCGTTTTTGATTGGTCCATTTGACTTTTGCCTTTAAAGCCTACATTGGGAATTTGTTTTTCGGCCTACCCAAAAGCCTTCGGCCTACCCAAAAGCCTTCCTTGGGAAGTGCCTTTGTGGGCTACCCGAGAAAGGACCCGTTGGAGCTTGTCTCCTAGAGGTTTTGGGCTCTTTAAAAAGAGAGTATGAGAAGGCTTGTCGGCTAAGAAAATACAGATAGCATCTTCTCTTAATTTAATTTTTTCTCCTCTCTAATTTACACTGAGATTTACACAGCGATTTTTTCTCTTTGAGTTTCTATTTTGCTGGATCTCTGAAATACGTTGGGTCCGCTACGCATCATCCCGGAGTCGTTGCCGACGGGGTGGACAGTGGTCATTGTATCGCTAGGGGTGATTGCCGGAGCCTTGCACGTGGAGGGGCAATCTCGCTTCTGGGACAGTGCTCACGCACGCCTCGACATTCACAGGCTTCATCTAAACTTTGATTTATAGTATTTTGAGTTTAAATTAAATTTAAATTATTTAAAAGAATTAATTTGAAAAAATAAAAGTTTTTTCTATCAATCTTGAGATTTAATTTATATTATCTTTTTAAATTATTAGTGAAATACTATTGCACTGTTAATTAGAATAATATTGTGTACACTGTTGTGATATAAAATTGTAGTTTTATTTTTATACTTCGTAACAATTAATTATTCTAATACTGTTTGCACAGTGAATAAGATAAATTTTTAATTAGTATAATAGTTGATCTACTGTTAGTATAGTTGTATCTTTTCTTAAGTGTCCGTACTGTGAACTAGTTATTTAATTATTTTTAATACTGTGTTAATATAGTGGATTAGATAAATATTGATATATATTACTGTAGTGCAACATAGTACAACTTGTGTACACTGTTTCTTTTATACTTCTGCTTTTACATAGTTGCGAGTTTACTTCCTTAATTATTTATTTATTTTTTAATACTGTTTGTATTAATTAGAATAATAGTGTGTCAACATATTTAATTAATCTACTCTTTTATACATCCAACTCTGTTAGTATAATTAATTAATTAATCTACACTGTTGATCTATACAACTCTGTTAGTATAGATAATTTATAATATTAATTGTTAGTTTACTTGATAATACAATATAGTGATAAACTGTTACACTGTTAATTAAATTAGTATAATCATTGTTGATTAAAATTTTTTTATCTACCAATCTAGATTAACTGTTAACTATTTTACACTTAGAATAATTTTGTGACATTATTTTAGATTATTGATTAAACAGATTCTGATTAATGGAGGATTCGTATTCGGCGAAGCCGTTTACTTTTGATGGTCGTAATTTTAGAAGGTGGCAGAATCAAATGCGATTCTGGCTCACCACACTGGGACTTATTTCTGCCATCTCAGATCCTGTTGAGAATGGCAATGAAACTGCACCTGATGGTACTATTCAGTCTGTGGCAAATCGCCCCCAGACTCGCAGCCAGTCTCAGAGTGCTCCTACTCCTCCTGGTGTTGCACCTGCACCTATACCTGTGCCTCCTACTGATCCTACTATGATTAATTATCATTGTCTGAACCGGATCCTTAGCATCCTATCTGATAAGCTTTATGATATTTACTGTAGTAGTCAGACTGCTAGGGAACTCTGGATTTCCTTAGAACAAAAGTATGGCCAGATTGATCCTACTAAGAAGAGATACCAAGCTTCAGATTTTGCTCAAGTTTAAATTGGTAGATAGTAAACCAATGTCTAACCAACTACAAGATTTTGAGTACATTATTGAGCAGCTTAGATCTAGTGGTATAGATCTAGATGAGAGTTTTCTAGTTGCCACTTTAATAGATAAGTTGCCTCCTTCCTGGTCTAGCCATGCCAATGATCTGAACCACAATCAAAGAGAACTTTTCCTGAATTTTGTCCTAAGATCTCTTAGGATAGAAGAAACCAACCGAGCTAGAGATAAGAAGCCTAGCGAGCCTTCTACCCAAGCCAACCTAGTAGAGAACCCGAAACCTAAGGGTAGAAATTTCCAACCCTTTATAAACTTTAAGAAAAAGCCTTTCCAACATAGAAAGTTCAACCCAAACTTTAAGAAGCCTGCACCTAAGGGGAGTGGAGTGAATTCTGGATGCTTTGTGTACTGGAAGATGAACCACTTTGCGAAGGACTACTATTATCGCAAGACTCGACCTTCCGCGCCAAAGAAGAAGGGAGCTCCTCCTAAGCGTCAGCTGAACATGTTGACTGATGTACCCAGCCTTTCTGACTCCACTATCAGGTTAGGAATTAGCTTACCCGAGGTTAACCTTGCTCTTAGTTCTTCTGATTGGTGGATTGACACTGGAGCAAATGTACATGCTTGCTCTGACCGTTCTTGGTTTTCCACTTATCAGGACTCAAGTGGAGGATCGGTGAACATGGAAAATGCAGCATCTTCGCGCGTGCTTGGGACTGGTCGAGTGGACCTAAAGTTGACCTCTGGGAAGACTCTTTCCTTGCACGGCGTGCATCATGTTCCTGATCTTAGGAAGAACTTGCTTAGTGCTTCTCTTTTAGTTCAGCAAGGTTTTAAGTTTGTTTTTGAATGTAATAGGGTAGTAATTACTAAAGGTGTGAACTTTATTGGGAAAGGATTTTTGAGTGATGGTTTATTTAAGCTTTCTGTGATGACTTCTACTATTAATGAAAGTTTGATTTTGAATGTTGTTTCATCTGATGTTTGGCATGGAAGATTGGGACATGTGAATTTTAATACTATTAAGAGATTGATGAATTTTGATTTAATTCCTAAGTCTGTTTCAAATGATCATAGATGTGAAATATGTGTGCAAGCTAAGGAACCTAGAAGACCATTTAGATCTGTAGATAGAGACTCTAATCTGCTAGAACTTATACACAGTGATGTTTGTGATGGATGTAGACCCAGTAGGGGTGGAAGCAAATATTTTGTAACATTCATTGATGATCATTCAAAGTATTGTTATATTTTTCTGATTAAGAATAAAGATGAAGTTTTGAATAAATTTAAGATTTATAAAGCTGAGGTTGAAAATCAATTGGATAAGAAAATTAAGATTTTACTCAAAATCTGAGTTTGAAATCCTAGAATCAAATTAATTAATATAGATGAAGAAACATAGAATTAATCTAGTTATTTCCTTTCTTCTCTATATGTGGATTTTTCTCTTTTTCGGATTACCCTAAAAAATGAATCGTAGGGTTTATTTATAGATTAGAAACCATTGGAAGAGGATAAGAATAAAAAACTAACCTTATCTGGAAGTTTTCAGGTCGACGGTCCGGACTGGAATAATGTGATCCGGACTGTCGTCGTTAAACAGAATTTTTCCAGAAAAACACACGTTCGGGGTCCGGACTGAAATTCCACGGTCCGGACTGTTCATGCAGTTTCTGCAAAAATCCACGTTCGGGTTCCGGACTGAAATACCACGGTCCGGATTGTTCATGCAGTTTCTGCAAAATCCACGTTCGCGGTCCGGACTGAACAAATGTGTTCCGGACTGGATTTGCGCATGAACTACCCTATGTTCGGGGTCTGGACTGTAGTGCCCTGATCCGGATCCTGAACATATAACATGTCCAGTTTTTGATTTTTATGCAATTAAAAATCCATCCAAGTGTTTCTACACTATAAGTGTCACGCCCCGAGTTTAAAAATCAGGTCTGAATTTTTTTTTTTTTTTTTTTTTTGATTAAATCAGAGTTTGCAGAACAGGCGTAACAGACCGCCACACATATAGGAAACTCTCTATTCCGCGAACAGAGACTCCCCTATATATGCACGGCTAAGCTAGTAATCAGCAACAGATATCTCGGCACAACTAATACTCTACTCAGCAGGAAATACTTTAAAATCAATTATTACATCAATGTTTTAATATCTAATCAAATAGAACTGGAATAAAATGCGGGAATAAAAATCTAAGTCAATCATCACGGATATCTATCATCTCTGTCTAGAATCATGGGGACAGCTCTACCGTGACAGGCTCACTGGATCGTCCCGACATCTCCCCACCCAATGGACCTGAAAAACAGTCACCCGAGGGTGTGAGACACACCGGAGTGTATCCCAGTGGGCACGACGAGCCGAGGATCAGCTAATCGTACCTACTGGGTACTAAAATCTGCGGATAGTAAGAATCATAGGGTAAAGCTAAACAATAAAGCAGATCTACTGATAATCAACAGAATCCACAGATAGGCTAACTAGGCAGGTAATCAATCATCAAACTACAGATAAGAAATACTGTAAATCAGGATATGTCAGTGATAATCAGTCATAAGAGCGGTAGATCATGTATGCTGGAAATCAAAGGTATCCACAATAATCATGCATAAGGAACTGCAAATGATAAAAGCATGTCTACCGATACTAATACTGGAAATAAACTGAGCAACAGTATAAGGTAAAAGTAATGCGTCAATAAGAAAACTATCAACATCCAATCAAAAGCCACCATATTGGTCCCACAAGACCTCAGGCAAAACTGCCCACCTGGCACCTCCTGGTTGACATTTCCCCCCACGAGGGGTCACGGGTTGCAACTGCTAACCACTTTACCGGTAAAGAACATCGCTGCGGGTAGCAATTCCGCTGATGTTCGTGAAGTACAACGGTGCGGGCGATCACAATGCAAATGCTCAAGCTCACGGTCTAGTGACCGGGTAGTCGGCAACATGCCGAGATCCCAACAGGGAATCATCAGTCAACATCTATCGATCAGAATCAATCAATCATGCATATCGGGATGTAAAGCAGTATCTCAAGTGACAAGTATCAACAAGTATCATCTAATCATGCAGATCTATATACTGAAAAAGCTGATGCACAGATATATATGATGTCTCAAGTAGATCAGAATCTGTCAGGAATAATCACAGGGCATGTCAATGCAGTCATCAGGGCTAATCAAGATAAAATCAGCAGGTATGTATACGACGAGTCTAAAAGAATCAATGTCTATCAATCAGATCAGGTGATATATGCAATCATCATAGGTCGTATAGATCAAATCAATAAGCTAATAAACAGGTATGTGAATCGATCAAGATCTATCAGGAGTAGTCATCGAGCATGTAGATGTAAGCATCAGGGGTATAGGACAGGTCTAAAGAAATCCATATCAATCAGAAGGATCATGTAGATAAAATCGACAGGCTAGTCAATAACAGGTGTCCGACTGGACTAAAGCAACCAGAGGGCCAAAAAGCTGAGGCCCGGTTCGAAAGTAACCCACCTGGATGTAGGCAGATCCTCGAACTCCCGCACAGCTACTGGGAGGCCGGTGCTGGACAACTGGGCCCTGAATAAAAGATCTGGTCAGTAGTAGACTCACACAACCCCTCCCGACGACACTGTAGCAACGTGACACTATTACGGAGCAATATCGTCGATTTACCGAACATTATCCACTTCCTGTTCAACGAGGGTCTACGACACTCTAATAAATTGTTTAGAGACATGTTTACACCGTTTAAATACTGTTCGTATTGTTACATTAGCAAGTTAAAGAATTAAACTTCACTAAAATGCATAATAACCCTAAGTTAATGGCTTGTTTTATTTCGTTCTCGCAATCCGGGAATCCAAAAGCTGCGCCGTAAGTTTCAGCGCGTCTGTTACGACAAGACGAAGCTCGTGCTCACCATTTGGGAGCAGCACGAGACCCGAGGAAAACTTCGGGCCATGATTTTCCTCTCTAACATAGCCGAATAGCATTTTTGTTTCTCCGGCTCTTCAAAACCAAAATCTAACGTGAGCATCGCGTCCAGTGACCCCAAAATAGCCAGGAATACACTGTCGCGGCTTCGCCAACAGCCTTGAACTAAGTTTTATTCGAACATTATTGTTTTATGTTGATTATACTACAACTTTTAATTTAAACTTCAAACCAAACTATTTTGTATATCAAAGTTGGTCTGGGAACTGCCAGGACCTCAGTGCTCACCCTGGTTGAGGCCCAGGGGTGCTGGTTCAAGCAGAACCAAGGTTAGGCTTACACCCTAATTCACAATGCACCAAAACTTCATCCACACAGAATCACTTTGATCTGAAGTGAGCACAGAGCTCAGGGGACTATTTGGAGCAAGTTTCATATACAAAGTTTTGTCAGATTCTATTTTAAAGTTCACTGGGGCATTTCATCATACACCTTGCATGCATCTTTCACACACACACACATAGCACCATCCCAATCTTGATTCTCTGCAATTACTGGACCAAATCCAGATTTTCTTGGATCAATTTGATCCTTCCAGGATCTGGAGCCTTTTCCCTTTGTCTGGATCAACCCAGAAGCTCTCGGATGAGCTTGGCTCGAGGAAGAAGATGGGCTAGGTGCATGGAAAATCGTGATGCTCCATTTCAAAGGTCTGGGGCTCAACTAAATGCACCAGTAGGTGCCATTCACCTCCCTGAAACTCTCCATGCACATGCCTGGCCTCGGGGTGCGGCGGCGGCGCGGCGGAGCAAAGCTCCGGTTTGGAGCTTGAGGGCTCTAATGGCGGATTTGCACAGGGATCACCTGGGGCTTTGTAACTTGGAGGGAATGCTCCTCGGGTCCATAGGAAGCTTCCCGACCAGTCCCGCCCCGGCCGGAGTTGGCCGGAGCGCCGGCGACCAATTTTGGTCACTCTCGGGTTCAACCATGGCCGAGCCACCTCTGGCGTGCATGGGAGCCATGCACCGGCATGGTTGCATTCCCCTCGGTCCCAGAAAGTGTTCTGGTCAGGTGGCCGGCGACGGGGAAGCCTGCCGGTGCCGGAGCAAGAAGCTCGGTTGAGGCTCAAAACCCGAAAACTAGGGCATCATGGTTCTCTCAACTTGCTCAACCGTACACCCTCAAACTTTGCAGAATACAACTACATATCCTACAGTCTCTACCCACCAATTTTGGTGCGGTTTTGCCCCAGGGTTGCCGAGTTCTCTCGAGGCGGAGGGAAACTAGGTTTCCGGCGACCCAATGTGGGCGCCGGCAAACCGGGCTGCATGGGGGCTCGGGGCTAGGGCTGCAGCATCCTAAGGACCTAATAGGTCCACTGCTAAAGGTCTTGGAGGCTAACATTCAATGGATTGCAACCCTTACCTTGGCTGAGCTCGGGGATGATAGGAAGTAGCCGGAACCCGTACTTCCCACCTTGCGCGGCCACGGCAAGCTCCAGCAAGATTCTGCAGGCACCAAGAAATCCCCAGAACTCACTAGACCCAATCTTGAAGCAACTTGGTCCACCTTCTCCAACTTCTCCTTCTTTCTCTCACTCTCTCGGATTATTTCTCAAAGTGGTTGTGTTCCTCGGCCTCCAATTCCCTCGGGCTTGGATGCGGCCACCCAGAGGAGTCCACAGGCTGGGTCTTGATCGCCTAGGACCTCTCGATCACCTCCCACTTCAAGCACCCGAGATCAAGACAAATTCTTGATTAATCTTTTCCGGCGATGGCGAGGCGGCGGCAGGTGCGGGGTGGTCCGGGGAGAGCGGCTGTGAGGAGGGTTCTGTTGGAGGTGGCGGCTAGGGCTGGGGTATAGAGGAGATAGGGTTTAGGGCTTTGTGACCTAGCTACACATATATTTACATATATATAAGGTTCGATACAATCGCAATATAGTCCTTCTACATTTGATATTCCACCCTAGGTCCATCATAATACCAATGATCTCACACTTAGGTCCCTCCCTATACAATGGCACGCTTTCCGAGACACGTTTCAAAGGGTTTATGTGTAAAAGTTGCACTTTTCGCCACATTTTTCGCTTTTCGAGAAAATCCGAGCGTCAGATCGAAAAACGGACTTCGCCAGGACGTCCGGCTCGACGGAACCTATCAGGTAGCGATCTCTGTTTTCAAAACTGTGTCTGGATAAATTTTCGGTCCATAAAAACTATGTCAAAATACAATTTTCACGCTTTTCGAGACTCCAGGGTCGTCAAACGGAATTTTCGACTGCGCCATTGCGTCCAGAACGTCGAAAATAGCTAGAATTGACTACTCGAATCACTATCTTAGGAATCCAGATAGTAAATTGGCCAACGTTGGCGCGAAGGGGCTCGGGAATTCAGGGTTTACTGTTCATTGTACCCGCGACTTAAGTCGCGGGTCCCGCCGGCTTCGAAGCTGATTTCTGGAAGATCCGACCGTCAGATCTGAACAAGTTGAATATGGTTTTCACTCGGTTCGACGAGACGGTCGCACTCGTGGTCTCCGATCTTCGAGATCAGACTCGGATCGAAAAGTGATATTTCTGGCCCACTGACTGTGCCATTTATACTGCAGAAAAGGAGCACTATTGCTATTTGAGCCATTGATGATCCAAATTCAATCTTGATTCAATCACTCTCGTTCATTTAATTATTTAAAAGTTCAAGTTCTTACATCTCTCCCACCAAAAAGGAAGTTTCGTCCCTGAAACTTAACAAAATATTACTCTAGTTTTACAAATCATCCAAAGACACTTATTATTACAGTCCTCAGCAAAAACCTATGCATCCGACGGGCCTTTTCCCAACGGATCCTCCTGTTGGGTTAAGGCAAAGACCCGTCCTCCCGAGACTTGGCGCGATCCTTCAATTTGTCGCGGAGGTGGAGGACGGCTAGATGCTGCCATACTTTGCATAGAATGTGATGGCCTAGCAGCAATTGGCGGCACAGACAACGCCGGCTGGATCGGTGCAGATTTTTGAGGGCAGTTAGCTGAAACATGTCCAGGCTGGCCGCAGTAGTAGCATCGGCCATGACGTTGGTTGCAGGAGTGCGCTCGGTGAGTACCCCCGCAAAAGACACACGGTCGGGATGGCTTCGCCTTCTTGTTTTGATTTGCATGCCCACCGCCGTTTCCTGGATGTGCCCTCTTCTTGCCCTTATCCTTGTCCTTGTCCTTGTCCTTGTCCGCTGCATTCCGCTCGGCGCGGGACATCTTGATCTCCGCCTCGATCGCCAGACACCGCTCCACACAGTTATCGAAGTCTGTGGAGAGGTGTGACGCGAGGTGTCGACGGATCTCTGTCCTCAAACCCTGTGAAAATAAGCGTACCTTCCGACGTTCCTCGCGCACCGCCTGGGGCACCAGGTCGGCGATGCGCAGGAACTCCTGCTCGTAGTCTCGGACGCTCAGGTCGCCCTGTTTGATCGTCTCCAGATCGCGTTCGAGACCCTCCTTCGTGGTCTCATTTAGGTAATGATGGTACAGGGCGGCTTTAAGGTCTTCCCAGGTGAGATTGGCTGGGCCCGGGAAGTAGCGAGCTCGATGTTGTCTCCACCATTTAGATGCCCGGCCATCCAAGCAATGAGCAGCAATGTGGACCTTGTCGCGGTCCTCGGTGTAGGCATCTTGAAAAAGTTTCTCCATATGGTCGATCCAGAGCTCGACCGCCCAGTGGTCCACATCCTTGCCGTCGAAGGTCTGCGGCTTGAACTTTTTAAACTCTAGCAAAGCCGCCTTCGCTCGGGCCCTCTCTGCCCGATCGGCCTCAGTATCCGCCGCAGGACCAACAGCGGGAGCGACGGAACGAGAGGAAACGAACGTGGTGGAAGCAGAGGCATCTGGAGCTGCAGCAACTCCCGGTACCGCTCCAGAGGCTGCGGCAGAGACCGGAGCTGGAACGGGCCCCGCTGGTGGTGGTACGGGGTCTATCTCTGGCTCAGCGACGACCGGTGCAGCAGGAGGTGCAACCGGTGGTGTGACCTCAGGTACAGGTGGAGGAGCAGGCGGGGCAGAAGTAGAGGGGCCAGCAGCGTGCTGCTGCATAAATTGCTGGAACATTCCAGCCAGAGTCGCCACCTGAGCCTCGAGCCGGTCCATGCGACCCTGATCAACGGGCTCGCTCGGCGTGCTAGGTGATCGGCCCACTCCACGGCCTGTGCCCCGTCCACGACCTGGAGGACGAGCCATAGCTGCAATACATAACTGGGTCAGAAACAGACTCTGATAGTGTCTCGAGTTTCCAACCCTTATATTCGACCTACCCATCGCTCTCGCGTGACAAGTCATCCTAGGGTTCATCCTAACCAGTTCCTAATCATCTTTCCTAGGTACCGTGTACCTATGGCTCTGATACCATCTAATCTGTCACGCCCCGAGTTTAAAAATCAGGTCTGAAATTTTTTTTTTTTTTTTTGATTAAATCAGAGTTTGCAAAACAGGCGTAACAGACCGCCACACATATAGGAAACTCTCTATTCCGCGAACAGAGACTCCCCTATATATGCACGGCTAAGCTAGTAATCAGCAACAGATATCTCGGCACAACTAATACTCTACTCAGCAGGAAATACTTTAAAATCAATTATTACATCAATGTTTTAATATCTAATCAAATAGAACTGGAATAAAATGCGGGAATAAAAATCTAAGTCAATCATCACGGATATCTATCATCTCTGTCTAGAATCATGGGGACAGCTCTACCGTGACAGGCTCACTGGATCGTCCCGACATCTCCCCACCCAATGGACCTGAAAAACAGTCACCCGAGGGTGTGAGACACACCGGAGTGTATCCCAGTGGGCACGACGAGCCGAGGATCAGCTAATCGTACCTACTGGGTACTAAAATCTGCGGATAGTAAGAATCATAGGGTAAAGCTAAACAATAAAGCAGATCTACTGATAATCAACAGAATCCACAGATAGGCTAACTAGGCAGGTAATCAATCATCAAACTACAGATAAGAAATACTGTAAATCAGGATATGTCAGTGATAATCAGTCATAAGAGCGGTAGATCATGTATGCTGGAAATCAAAGGTATCCACAATAATCATGCATAAGGAACTGCAAATGATAAAAGCATGTCTACCGATACTAATACTGGAAATAAACTGAGCAACAGTATAAGGTAAAAGTAATGCGTCAATAAGGAAACTATCAACATCCAATCAAAAGCCACCATATTGGTCCCACAAGACCTCAGGCAAAACTGCCCACCTGGCACCTCCTGGTTGACATTCCCCCCCACGAGGGGTCACGGGTTGCAACTGCTAACCACTTTACCGGTAAAGAACATCGCTGCGGGTAGCAATTCCGCTGATGTTCGTGAAGTACAACGGTGCGGGCGATCACAATGCAAATGCTCAAGCTCACGGTCTAGTGACCGGGTAGTCGGCAACATGCCGAGATCCCAACAGGGAATCATCAGTCAACATCTATCGATCAGAATCAATCAATCATGCATATCGGGATGTAAAGCAGTATCTCAAGTGACAAGTATCAACAAGTATCATCTAATCATGCAGATCTATATACTGAAAAAGCTGATGCACAGATATATATGATGTCTCAAGTAGATCAGAATCTGTCAGGAATAATCACAGGGCATGTCAATGCAGTCATCAGGGCTAATCAAGATAAAATCAGCAGGTATGTATACGACGAGTCTAAAAGAATCAATGTCTATCAATCAGATCAGGTGATATATGCAATCATCATAGGTCGTATAGATCAAATCAATAAGCTAATAAACAGGTATGTGAATCGATCAAGATCTATCAGGAGTAGTCATCGAGCATGTAGATGTAAGCATCAGGGGTATAGGACAGGTCTAAAGAAATCCATATCAATCAGAAGGATCATGTAGATAAAATCGACAGGCTAGTCAATAACAGGTGTCCGACTGGACTAAAGCAACCAGAGGGCCAAAAAGCTGAGGCCCGGTTCGAAAGTAACCCACCTGGATGTAGGCAGATCCTCGAACTCCCGCACAGCTACTGGGAGGCCGGTGCTGGACAACTGGGCCCTGAATAAAAGATCTGGTCAGTAGTAGACTCACACAACCCCTCCCGACGACACTGTAGCAACGTGACACTATTACGGAGCAATATCGTCGATTTACCGAACATTATCCACTTCCTGTTCAACGAGGGTCTACGACACTCTAATAAATTGTTTAGAGACATGTTTACACCGTTTAAATACTGTTCGTATTGTTACATTAGCAAGTTAAAGAATTAAACTTCACTAAAATGCATAATAACCCTAAGTTAATGGCTTGTTTTATTTCGTTCTCGCAATCCGGGAATCCAAAAGCTGCGCCGTAAGTTTCAGCGCGTCTGTTACGACAAGACGAAGCTCGTGCTCACCATTTGGGAGCAGCACGAGACCCGAGGAAAACTTCGGGCCATGATTTTCCTCTCTAACATAGCCGAATAGCATTTTTGTTTCTCCGGCTCTTCAAAACCAAAATCTAACGTGAGCATCGCGTCCAGTGACCCCAAAATAGCCAGGAATACACTGTCGCGGCTTCGCCAACAGCCTTGAACTAAGTTTTATTCGAACATTATTGTTTTATGTTGATTATACTACAACTTTTAATTTAAACTTCAAACCAAACTATTTTGTATATCAAAGTTGGTCTGGGAACTGCCAGGACCTCAGTGCTCACCCTGGTTGAGGCCCAGGGGTGCTGGTTCAAGCAGAACCAAGGTTAGGCTTACACCCTAATTCACAATGCACCAAAACTTCATCCACACAGAATCACTTTGATCTGAAGTGAGCACAGAGCTCAGGGGACTATTTGGAGCAAGTTTCATATACAAAGTTTTGTCAGATTCTATTTTAAAGTTCACTGGGGCATTTCATCATACACCTTGCATGCATCTTTCACACACACGCACATAGCACCATCCCAATCTTGATTCTCTGCAATTACTGGACCAAATCCAGATTTTCTTGGATCAATTTGATCCTTCCAGGATCTGGAGCCTTTTCCCTTCGTCTGGATCAACCCAGAAGCTCTCGGGTGAGCTTGGCTCGAGGAAGAAGATGGGCTAGGTGCATGGAAAATCGTGATGCTCCATTTGAAAGGTCTGGGGCTCAACTAAATGCACCAGTAGGTGCCATTCATCTCCCTGAAACTCTCCATGCACATGCCTGGCCTCGGGGTGCGGCGGCGGCGCGGCGGAGCAAAGCTCCGGTTTGGAGTTTGAGGGCTCTAATGGCGGATTTGCACAGGGATCACCTGGGGCTTTGTGACTTGGAGGGAATGCTCCTCGGGTACATAGGAAGCTTCCCGACCAGTCCCGCCCCGGCCGGAGTTGGCCGGAGCGCCGGCGACCAATTTTGGTCACTCTCGGGTTCAACCATGGCCGAGCCACCTCTGGCGTGCATGGGAGCCATGCACCGGCATGGTTGCATTCCCCTCGGTCCCAGAAAGTGTTCTGGTCAGGTGGCCGGCGACGGGGAAGCCTGCCGGCGCCGGAGCAAGAAGCTCGGTTGAGGCTCAAAAACCCGAAAACTAGGGCATCATGGTTCTCTCAACTTGCTCAACCGTACACCCTCAAACTTTGCAGAATACAACTACATATCCTACAGTCTCTACCCACCAATTTTGGTGCGGTTGTGCCCCAGGGTTGCCGAGTTCTCTCGAGGCGGAGGGAAACTAGGTTTCCGGCGACCCAATGTGGGCGCCGGCAAACCGGGCTGCATGGGGGCTCGGGGCTAGGGCTGCAGCATCCTAAGGACCTAATAGGTCCACTGCTAAAGGTCTTGGAGGCTAACATTCAATGGATTGCAACCCTTACCTTGGCTGAGCTCGGGGATGATAGGAAGTAGCCGGAACCCGTACTTCCCACCTTGCGCGGCCACGGCAAGCTCCAGCAAGATTCTGCAGGCACCAAGAAATCCCCAGAACTCACTAGACCCAATCTTGAAGCAACTTGGTCCCACCTTCTCCAACTTCTCCTTCTTTCTCTCACTCTCTCGGATTATTTCTCAAAGTGGTTGTGTTCCTCGGCCTCCAATTCCCTCGGGCTTGGATGCGGCCACCCAGAGGAGTCCACAGGCTGGGTCTTGATCGCCTAGGACCTCTCGATCACCTCCCACTTCAAGCACCCGAGATCAAGACAAATTCTTGATTAATCTTTTCCGGCGATGGCGAGGCGGCGGCAGGTGCGGGGTGGTCCGGGGAGAGCGGCTGTGAGGAGGGTTCTGTTGGAGGTGGCGGCTAGGGCTGGGGTATAGAGGAGATAGGGTTTAGGGCTTTGTGACCTAGCTACACATATATTTACATATATATAAGGTTCGATACAATCGCAATATAGTCCTTCTACATTTGATATTCCACCCTAGGTCCATCATAATACCAATGATCTCACACTTAGGTCCCTCCCTATACAATGGCACGCTTTCTGAGACACGTTTCAAAGGGTTTATGTGTAAAAGTTGCACTTTTCGCCACATTTTTCGCTTTTCGAGAAAATCCGAGCGTCAGATCGAAAAACGGACTTCGCCAGGACGTCCGGCTCGACGGAACCTATCAGGTAGCGATCTCTGTTTTTCAAAACTGTGTCCGGATAAATTTTCGGTCCATAAAAACTGTGTCAAAATACAGTTTTCATGCTTTTCGAGACTCCAGGGTCGTCAAACGAAATTTTCGACTACGCCATTGCGTCCAGAACGTCGAAAATAGCTAGAATTGACTACTCGAATCACTATCTTAGGAATCCAGATAGTAAATTGGCCAACGTTGGCGCGAAGGGGCTCGGGAATTCAGGGTTTACTGTTCATTGCACCTGCGACTTAAGTCGCGGGTCCCGCCGGCTTCGAAGCTGATTTCTGGAAGATCCGACCGTCAGATCTGAACAAGTTGAATATGGTTTTCACTCGGTTCGACGAGACGGTCGCACTCGTGGTCTCCGATCTTCGAGATCAGACTCGGATCGAAAAGTGATATTTCTGGCCCACTGACTGTGCCATTTATACTGCAGAAAAGGGGCACTATTGCTATTTGAGCCATTTACGATCCAAATTCAATCTTGATTAAATCACTTTCGTTCATTTAATTATTTAAAAATTCAAGTTCTTACAATAAGAAGTATTCGGATCACCAAAATTATTTAGTTAAACGTACCTGATCCTTTTGAATTTTTCTTACTTGAGATTGAGGTATATAATCGAAGCTTCTTATCTTCAATCTTCAAAACTTAACCATTTTCACGAAATACGCCAAATCAAATTCCTTAACAATCTTCCCCCTTTGGCGGTTTCGTGACAAAACATAAATCCACTTAAGAAAATTAAAAAAGGTATTTTTGTTGCTATTACCATACAACAAAAATTTACATTTGAGATCCAAATAAGAATGAATACACGAGATAAACTCCTAAAACAGACTCTAGACTTAGACATCTGTACTCTCTTCAAAAACAATAATTCTTGACAAAACAAAATCGTTAGATACCTCAAGAATATTTAGCATTCAAACACCAAACAGAGAGATAGAGTTTATACTCACCATGACATTCAGATATGTATTAAGATACCAATCAGAAATAGACATATCTTCTAAGCATTAACATTCAAATGTAATAAGTTTGTTAGTCAACAACAACTTGTTTGTTATATTACATGCCCAAATAGTTAGTCGAGGCATGCATTCAAACACAATACAAAACCAAAAGTTGAGTTGTACTTACCTCCAAAGTTCAAAGTTCAAAGTTCTCACAAACCATTGTAACCATTGTTCCATTGTTCATTGTTCAGTGTTCTCTCTCCCCCTTTTTGTCACTAAATTAAGCCAAAATTACAAAACGAAGGGAGTGTTAAAAGTTCAAAAAAATATATAAGAACTAAAACTAAAAATATGCAAAACAAAATATTAGAAAGAATCAAAGAAAATATAAGAACTAAAACAAAAATATGCAAACAGTATCCAAGCATTTCTGGGAATCTGCACACTTGAAGAAGATTGGCTTGTTCGATCAAATTACCAAACTCCGGGGAGTGGTCTCGAAGAGCACCAATGTTAACATGTCTTTCGCCAATGCATTCTCAATTTTCAAAAGCCCTTAGACGATCTGTATTAATAGACACTTGTTCCTCACGGGGCAGTGAATCAGAAGCTATTGGTTCGTCAATTTCAACCCCTCGTGCTCGTCCTAACCGTCGAGCTAGTCTCTTTCTTTTCATCGAGATAGATGATGATGGCATTGGTGCTTTGCCTTTTTCCACAGCAGTAGGTGCTGCCTTTTCCTTAGGTGAATCAGGGGACTTCCCTTTTGACTTAACAGGCGTTGTGTCGTCGTCTAGTATTTCATCCCAATTCACATCTTCCTTTTCCGATTCCGTCTCGGAGTCGTTAACGAGGACAAACTCACCTCTTCGTTGAGTTTTCTTTGCTCTCTTCAATTTGTTCGTTGCTCTAGTGTGACCCATAGCAACCAGAAGAACAATTATCCAAGTGAACACCATTGTTGCTAATTCTTGTGAACGAGAGAAACCTGTGAGCAAAGACTCAAGAACACGAAAAAATTGTTTATTTTAAAAAATATGCAAAATTGTACCTAAACAATCATTATCATGTAGAGAGACTAAGAATCAAATTAGTTTTGCAAAAAGAATTTTAAAAATAGATCAATTCCATGATTTTCAAAAATTCTCATTATATGCCCTAAAACCGAATTTCAGAAATCGAAGCCCAAAAATCTGTTAATCAAGAGAATACCTAGCATATAATCAAAACTAATCTACTCAGAGTTCTTATTTCAAAAGAAATTTGACCAAAAACCAATCTCAAACGAAAGAGATACAAATTTTTCTTCACGTTTTTGAGAAAATAGAGAAAGTCTGTGAAAAAAAACTGAAGTTTTGATCATAAAAACTTACTTTGATCTGAAGAACTCGAGTTGGAAAGGCTCCAAATTGGTTGATTTCTAGAGAGAGAAGCTCTGTAGACTTGGAAACAAAAGATTGTAGAAAAAAGAAATCAAAACCCTTTTGTTTCTTATAAAACCCTAGCCGCGGTCCGGACTGCCTTATGAATCCAGTCCGGATCGGCTACCCGTAGAGAATTCCTGCGTTCGGGATCCGGAACAGAAAATTCAGTCCGGATCGGCTCCAAACTTTTTTTTTCAGAAAAATTCAGAAAAATTCCAGAAAATCCAGAAAAAGACTGTAAGCACTTTTGTGTATCAACTTTAAACAAAAATCATCGTTTCATGTCAAGAGAAATAGATTATGCTAAATCTATCAATAATATCCAAATAATGAACCAGAAATTTATAAAAATTAAATCTCTTAAAGTTGAACAAGTTCAATGACATCTATCACGATCTTATGAGTAATGCGTTTATCAAATCATCAATAGGGTAAAGAAAATGAAGTACCAAAATCGATAGATGTTTGAAATCCCAAATATGTTAGATAATATATCTAGTCAAATTTTAGAAGGGAGTGGCTCTTTGAGCATCTTTCAATAAAATCCCCACCTTATACCAACCTTGGAATTTGACAGGGTCAAGTATTGCAAATAGCATTTTATCTAATCAACTTGAAAAAACCATACTTGGTATACATGTGGTAGCTACACACAGTACTCGGACAACCGAAGTGGTAGCTCTTTCCTCTATGTGGTGGTAGTTTTCACACTCCTCATTGGGATGTAACTCTTTCCACATCTTTTGAGCATAACAATTTAAATGAACTCCCCCTCAATTGTCTATCAATTATTTAAGATATAAGGTATTCAACCAAAAATTGATCTCGATTTCATACTCGACTCAATTGTCAAATAAGATAAAAACTATACCAAGAGATCATTTGAAAGAGAAATTGACTTTGATCAAAATAAAGATGACTTAATTGACATAAATGATCATTGCATCAAATGATTTATTATGATATCCAAAGCATAATAAATTTCTAAATAAATGAAAGGATGCAGTTAAAGTCAATTAAACTAATGCTCAATTAATGTTCTATGCACAAACATAGATAATGAACAAAAACACAAAACAAACCTGCAGAAAGAACGTGTGAGTACAGACGAAGCGCCTAACCTGCAGAAAGAACATCTACTTCCCACAGTAGTTCTCAGTGGGTGCCGTCAACAAGTCCAACGGTCTGCCCACCAAGTCTACCAGAGGTAAAAGATAACAGGCAAAGAAACAGAATAAGAAAAGCTGGATCTACTCTACAGCTATCATGCCTCTATCTAGACACTCAAAAGTGGAACAGAAGAAAGTAAATGAGACCACTCGCACCCAAGGTGCTCAATCGTCCCAATCGAACCGACTACCTCAAAGGTCCAGCCAAGCCCGCGCCTGTCGACTAGGAACGCTCCTGCCCACTACCACACGTCCACAAGAGGACGGGATTTACGTGGGGCGTCCTGTCCGACTAACTCATCCCTCGCACAAAACTGCCTCAACAGGCCAACCATCGCATCCACAGCGGCATCTCAAGGGGCGCGGCCCCAACTGAGGAAAACGGCGCGGCATAGAGTAATCACGCAGTGGCATATGCAGGCTAGTCCAAATCCACGCTCACTCACGGAACGGTAGGACTCAAGATCCCCAAAAATCTCGCGTAACAGTCGGAGCACTCTCGACGACTCAGCTGATCGGCTAACTCGAAACACGAGACACTAGCCTCTCCTACAGCTCACAGCACAAAGCTTACTGGCTGGAGATACTCCACAGCCAGGAACGACCCACAACTCAGGGTAACAAAACAGGTCGGACAACACTCAACGACCTGGGACCACCGTCAACCCCAACGGTTCCCAACAAGACGGACCGGAAGACACTCGACGGCCCGGGACTGCCGTCTACTCAACGGCTCCCTCCTACGACAACGTAAAAGGAAACAAGACCTCTCGGGACTACCGTTTACCCAAACGGCTCCCCGCACAGATAAGCAACCCGCTACGACAACCAGACTCCACTCTGCTCCCAAGCAAGAGTGCAAAAGCATCCCACACTAAAATTAAGTCCCGACCTCTCTGCCCACTACCCGGGCGAGAAACACTATGTCAAGGGATGAAAGAACAGTGTGGATGTCTAGCATAAACAACCCTAGCCCAAGTGAGGGTTTTCTACTGGTCTAGTTACACATGCAACATATGACGGGGGTGCTAGGTCAAGTTCCAAGATAAATATATTAACTGATAAGAAAAGGAATAACAATTCCTACAATCTAGCATGCGACAGAATGAAATAAGCTATCATGCATAGTCCTACAACAGTAGAAATACTGTACATTCCATAAAACTTGGAGATAAGGCCACCCACCTCGATTTGCCACCAATTGCTCGTAGACACTTGCAATTGGCCTCCACGCGATCCGCACGCAAACGGGGCACGCCGTCGGAGTCCGCACGCAAAACGGAGCACGCCGCCGGAGTCCGCACGCAAAACGGAGCACGCCGCCGGAGTCCGCACCAGAAACGGAGTCTGCACATAAAACGGTGCACGGTGTCAGGATCCGCACGCAAAATGGGATCCGCACGCAAAACGGTGCACAGTGCCGGAGTCCGCACGCAAAACGGTGCACGGTGCCAGGATCCGCCCGCAAAACGGGATCCGCACGCAAAACGGTGCACAGTGCCGGAGTCCGCACGCAAAACGGTGCACGGTGCCAGAATCCGCCCGCAAAACGGGGTCCGCACGCAAAACGGTGCACAGTGCCGGAGTCCGCACGCAAAACGGTGCACGGTGCCAGGATCCGCCTGCAAAACGGGGTCCGCACGCAAAACGGTGCACAGTGCCGGAGTCCGCACGCAAAACGGTGCACGGTGCCAGGATCCACACGCAAAACGGGGTCCGCACGCAAAACGGTGCACAGTGCCAGGATCCGCCCGCAAAACGGGATCCGCACGCAAAACGGTGCACAGTGCCGGAGTCCGCACGCAAAACGGTGCACGGTGCCAGGATCCACACGCAAAACGGGGTCCGCACGCAAAACGGTGCACGGTGCCAGGATCCGCCCGCAAAATGGGATCCGCACGCAAAACGGTGCACAGTGCCGGAGTCCGCACGCAAAACGGTGCACGGTGCCAGGATCCACACGCAAAATGGGGTCCGCACGCAAAACGGTGCACAGTGCCGTAGTCCGCACGCAAAACGGTGCACGGTGCCAGGATCCGCCCGTAAAACGGGGTCCGCACGCGAAACGGTGCACAGTTGGTCTAAAATAGTCTAAAAGAATGCTCCATAAACTGTACAAAAATACAGTAAAACCAACACACGGGACTTACACGTTTGCGCCGCCGTCGCCGAAACGCTCCGCCGGGCGTCCTCGCACGCAAAACGGAGTTCACGACGCGCCGCCGCACCTCACGCCACCTCCCTCCTCACTCCCTCTCGCTCTCGGTGAAGAAGAAAAGGAAAGAAGGGAGAAAATGGCGCTCGGGAGAGAAAGAAGAAGAAGAAGAAAAGGGGGAGAAGGAGGATGGTCCACGGCGCCGGTCCACGGAGCCGGTGCACCGCGTGGACCAATGGGAGCTCCTCAACCGGCCGGGTCCACAGCCGGGCGCGTGCGCCGGGCTCACGCACGCGCCCGGGCGCCACGTGGCGCGCGGTAACGCGCCCGCCACACGGGCGCGCGCACCCGCGCCTGCACGGCCGCCAACGGGGGCCCCCCACGTGGCGGCCCCCGCGTGACCTGCGCCGAGGGCGCGCCTGCCCTGTCGCGTCCGTACGCCCGCCTCGATCCGCGCGCCGCCAAAGCCTCGGGATCCGCACGCCGCCTCGAAAAACGTGCCGCGATGCCTCGAAAAACGCGCACGTCATCTGGGCTCCAAATCAAACAAGTAAATAGTCCATTCTTAGCGATTTCGCGCGCTGAATCCAAAAACGATGTCCGTTTCTCCAAATTCTCTCCCGAAAATTTGTCGATAGCCCACTCGATCCGGTTTTCCGCGCCGGGTCCATTTTTAAAGTCCGATTTGCCAAATTCCAACTCTAAAAATTCCCGAAGGCGACCGGAGAGGTTAACCTTTATCCGGACTTCACCCGGAGTCCAATTCTGACATCTGAATCGCGCGAAATCACTTCTAAACACCCGACGGGTCTTCCAATTTCCCACGGGGTCTCAAATTAAGTCCGAAGTCCACCACGTAAGTCCCAATTGCGCGCAAACACCAACGACACATCCCGCAGGCCTCCAGCGATGCAACTAAATCCCAAATTGCATCACCAATCCAAAACTTGGGCCCGACACGCGCACAAACACTCCCAACGGCCACTAAAAGCTGCCCAACAACCAGCAACTCCTACGCCGGGGATTCCGGGACCTCACATCCTCCCCCACTAAAAGAAAGTTTCGTCCTCGAAACTAGATCAACCCATCAGGAGTCAAGAATACCACGGTTAGGTATCAAACAATACGCCTCCAGCTCCCCAAACTCCACTCGCTCCACGTGATTACTCCGCAACAACAACAAGTACGGTATGACCCGTTGTGCAATTCTCTCATCTCTCGAGCCAGAATTTGCAACGGGCGTCCCTCGTACTCTACTAATCACGGATCTCAAAGGGCAAGTAAATCACGGGCGAGGAAAAACACATCACTACTGAGCTGAGACGTGGAAAACCAAAGGGCTCCCCAAAAAGGCTGGGGGAAACGGGAAAAACCCACTAAATCAACACGCACCAAACTACATCATGGTGCCAACCTCAACAAGGCGACCCGAAGCATACCCGCACATCCATCCAATAAGGAAGGGAAACCAAAAAAAATTGGGGTCTTCACTCGGTTACTTCCGATCCGAAATCACCCGAGTGGACTACAAAACTGCAGGCTACCCTCAAAAGGGATCCTCAAAAGGCACAATCTCGTGCCACAGTTGGTCGCTCAACAAGCTACCATAACCCCAACGGACCCTCGGGTCGAAGTCGATCCCTCAACTAAAAAGAACACCCTGACGGGAACAAACCGTCGGTGAACGGGACTGAAAACTGGCTCACAAGGCGATCATAAAGCTGATGCCCAACTCGCGGTCATAGTCCGAAACATCCACAAAACTCTCACCGTTGTGCACCTACAACGTGGCGTCACTGCCGTGCACCCACGGCGTGGCATCACTGCCGTACACCAACGGCGTGGCATCACCGCCGTGCACCAACGGCGTGGCCTCACTGCCGTGCACCAACGGCGTGGCATCACTGCCGTACACCAACGGCGTGGCATCACCGCCGTGCGCCAACGGCGTGGCATCATCACCGTGTATCAACGGTGTGGTATCACCACCGTGTATCAACGGTGTGGCATCACCACCGTGTCTCAACGGTGTGGCATCACTGCCGTACACCAACGGCGTGGCATCATCACCGTGTATCAACGGTGTGGCATCACCACCGTGTATCAACGGTGTGGCCTCACTGGCGTGCGCCAACGGCGTGGCATCACTACCGTACACCAACGGCGTGGCATCACCGCCGTGGACCAACGGCGTGGCATCATCACCGTGTATCAACGGTGTGGCATCACCACCGTGTATCAACGGTGTGGCATCCCTCAAGCATCAAGGCCTTAGATCCTCACAGTCCTATACCCTCGAAAGCTCCGGAGCTGTGGAAAGGCCAAAAGATCAATAGGCAAAAACCAGGGCCCCAACTGCACAGGGCAGGACCAACAACACTCATCTATGTGCAACACGTGATCAGGTATCTAACCTCACGAGCACAAGCTAAGGGTCCTATCTCCAGCCCATACAACAAAGCAAATGCCCTAGCACTCTCACAGCCATGTCGGAGAACCCTCAACGACTCAACTCACAACAACACCTCACTCATAGGCGAGAAGAACCGACTGACGCGGCAAAGATCCAAAAATCCCGAAAGACCGGTGCCTATAACCCCAATCAAACAAGAACAGACTCTAGGCTCAGTCTATCGAAGTTTTCTCTCCTTTACCGTTCAGGGATTCGGTCCCTCTTGTTTAAAGCGGGAAACTATGTCAACACGCCACTCACGGCTGGAGACGCTCCCGGTAGTCCATCAGGACGAACTCGACGCCATCAAATCTCGGCGTCCAGTCAGATCATCTCAATCTCACTAAAATAACCACCTGGTAACTCGGCCTGAGGTGAAAATCGCCTCAACAGGCCAAACCTTCGCCACTCACTAGGCGGCATCGCCACTCATTGGGCGGCATCGCCCCTCACTGGGCGGCATCGCCTCTCACTGGGCGGCATCGCCCCTCATTGGGCGGCATCGCCTCTCATTGGGCGGCATCGCTTATCACTAAGCGGCATCGCCTCTCACTGGGTGGCATCGCCACTCATTGGGCGGCATCGCCCCTCACTGGGCGGCATCGCCAATCACTAGGCGGCATCGCCTCTCACTGGGCGGCATCGCCACTCACTAAGCGGCATCGCCTCTCACTGGGCGGCATCGCCTCTCACTGGGCGGCATCGCCCCTCACTGGGTGGCATCGCCACTCATTGGGCGGCATCGCCCCTCACTGGGCGGCATCGCCAATCACTAGGCGGCATCGCCTCTGGTAGCTCGGCCAGTGGAAAGTATCCTCCTGGTAATTCGGCCAGAAAAATTATCCATCTGGTAACTCGGCCAGTGATAATTATCCATCTGGTAACTCGGCCAGTGATAATTATCCATCTGGTAACTCGGCCAGTGATAATTATCCATCTGGTAACTCGGCCAGTGATAATTATCCATCTGGTAACTCGGCCAGTGATAATTATCCATCTGGTAACTCCGCCAGGGAAAATGCCCTCCCGGTAACTCAGCCAGGGAAAATATCCTCCTGGTAACTCAGCCAGGGAAAATGCCCTCCTGGTAACTCAGCCAGGGAAAATATCCTCCTGGTAACTCAGCCAGGGAAAATATCCTCCTGGTAACTCAGCCAGGGAAAATATCCTCCTGGTAACTCAGCCAGGGAAAATGTCCTCACAGCTGGGATCGCCGTCACTTCAAACGGCTCCCACAACAACGCCCCACTCAATAGGCGAGAAGAACCGACTGACACGGCAAAGATCCGAAAATTCCGATAGACCGGTGCCTAGAATCCCAATCAAACAAGAACAAACTCTAGGCTCAGCCTATCGAAGTTCTCGATCCTTTACCGTTCAGGGATTCGGCCCTTCTCGGTTAAAGTGGGGAACTAACACATCACACAAACTCCTGGGTCTCGCACTGCTCTGATAGCTCCGTCTCCCGCTGCGGGTACTCATCAGGTGCGGGGTGTGTCCTATCAAACATGACGTCTCAGGGGTATCGCAATCCGCTGCACAATAACAAACGTCAGGACACAACAACCATACGACCCAATCCAGCGAAAGTCTAAGGCATGTCATCCATTCCATAGCATCATGTTGTTCGGCAGCGAACATAATCGCTTAGGAAAATAAACATGCCAATCTCTCATCCCGTCTCTTGGGAGAGGTAAAAACTCAATCAGGACTCTCGCTAAAAGTCACGACTCTCACGTAGTCGTCCTAATATCCAACCACAAGCCTAGGGTTTCTAAGTCCACCACGACCTACAACCTAGGCTCTGATACCACTCTAATCTGTCACGCCCCGGGGTCGAAACTGCGACCCGGGCTTGCTAACAGATCCGCCATCTGTACGGAAGCTGCCGTACAGACGAAGCGCCTAACCTGCAGAAAGAACATCTACAGTACACAGATATCAGAGAGCTGAAAGAAAACTACTAAAAGCTGAAGATCAAACACTGTACAACTGAAAAATAATACAATATCCATCTCCCAAATACGATCGTATACAAAGTCCTCTGATACAAAACTCAAAAGGGAGGTATCTCCAATGAATATATCAGTGTACAAACTCTCGATACAAGAATATCCTCACTACAACAGTCTCTCAAACTGTAAAGGTAAAATACAACTCTATACCTCCCTACAAAGGTCTCTCAACAGAGTAAGAAGAAGTGACCATCAACCGAAGCTCTCCTCTGAAGGGGGTACCGCTACACTCCAATGACGGGTAGGGAACTAGCTCGCGACTCCCTCGCCTCGGTCAGAAAGATCAGCAACAGGAACACAGGAACAGAAGAAGAAGTCCCTGGGAAAAAGACACCACGACGGGTGTGAGAACTACTTCCCACAGTAGTTCTCAGTGGGTGCCGTCAACAAGTCCAACGGTCTGCCCACCAAGTCTACCAGAGGTAAAAGATAACAGGCAAAGAAACAGAATAAGAAAAGCTGGATCTACTCTACAGCTATCATGCCTCTATCTAGACACTCAAAAGTGGAACAGAAGAAAGTAAATGAGACCACTCGCACCCAAGGTGCTCAATCGTCCCAATCGAACCGACTACCTCAAAGGTCCAGCCAAGCCCGCGCCTGTCGACTAGGAACGCTCCTGCCCACTACCACACGTCCACATGAGGACGGGATTTACGTGGGGCGTCCTGTCCGACTAACTCATCCCTCGCGCAAAACTGCCTCAACAGGCCAACCATCGCATCCACAGCGGCATCTCAAGGGGCGCGGCCCCAACTGAGGAAAACGGCGCGGCATAGAGTAATCACGCAGTGGCATATGCAGGCTAGTCCAAATCCACGCTCACTCACAGAACGGTAGGACTCAAGATCCCCAAAAATCTCGCGTAACAGTCGGAGCACTCTCGACGACTCAGCTGATCGGCTAACTCGAAACACGAGACACTAGCCTCTCCTACAGCTCACAGCACAAAGCTTACTGGCTGGAGATACTCCACAGCCAGGAACGACCCACAACTCAGGGTAACAAAACAGGTCGGACAACACTCAACGACCTGGGACCACCGTCAACCCCAACGGTTCCCAACAAGACGGACCGGAAGACACTCGACGGCCCGGGACTGCCGTCTACTCAACGGCTCCCTCCTACGACAACGTAAAAGGAAACAAGACCTCTCGGGACTACCGTTTACCCAAACGGCTCCCCGCACAGATAAGCAACCCGCTACGACAACCAGACTCCACTCTGCTCCCAAGCAAGAGTGCAAAAGCATCCCACACTAAAAGTAAGTCCCGACCTCTCGGCCCACTACCCGGGCGAGAAACACTATGTCAAGGGATGAAAGAACAGTGTGGATGTCTAGCATAAACAACCCTAGCCCAAGTGAGGGTTTTCTACTGGTCTGGTTACACATGCAACATATGACGGGGGTGCTAGGTCAAGTTCCAAGATAAATATATTAACTGATAAGAAAAGGAATAACAATTCCTACAATCTAGCATGCGACAGAATGAAATAAGCTATCATGCATAGTCCTACAACAGTAGAAATACTGTACATTCCATAAAACTTGGAGATAAGGCCACCCACCTCGATTTGCCACCAATTGCTCGTAGACACTTGCAATTGGCCTCCACGCGATCCGCACGCAAACGGGGCACGCCGTCGGAGTCCGCACGCAAAACGGAGCACGCCGCCGGAGTCCGCACGCAAAACGGAGCACGCCGCCGGAGTCCGCACCAGAAACGGAGTCTGCACATAAAACGGTGCACGGTGTCAGGATCCGCACGCAAAACGGGATCCGCACGCAAAACGGTGCACAGTGCCGGAGTCCGCACGCAAAACGGTGCACGGTGCCAGGATCCGCCCGCAAAACGGGATCCGCACGCAAAACGGTGCACAGTGCCGGAGTCCGCACGCAAAACGGTGCACGGTGCCAGGATTCACACGCAAAACGGGGTCCGCACGCAAAACGGTGCACGGTGCCAGGATCCGCCCGCAAAACGGGATCCGCACGCAAAACGGTGCACAGTGCCGGAGTCCGCACGCAAAACGGTGCACGGTGCCAGGATCCGCACGCAAAACGGGGTCCGCACGCAAAACGGTGCACAGTGCCGGAGTCCGCACGCAAAACGGTGCACGGTGCCAGGATCCGCCCGTAAAACGGGGTCCGCACGCGAAACGGTGCACAGTTGGTCTAAAACAGTCTAAAAGAATGCTCCAAAAACTGTACAAAAATACAGTAAAACCAACACACGGGACTTACACGTTTGCGCCGCCGTCGCCGAAACGCTCCGCCGGGCGTCCTCGCACGCAAAACGGAGTTCACGACGCGCCGCCGCACCTCACGCCACCTCCCTCCTCACTCCCTCTCGCTCTCGGTGAAGAAGAAAAGGAAAGAAGGGAGAAAATGGCGCTCGGGAGAGAAAGAAGAAGAAGAAGAAAAGGGGGAGAAGGAGGATGGTCCACGGCGCCGGTCCACGGAGCCGGTGCACCGCGTGGACCAATGGGAGCTCCTCAACCGGCCGGTCCACAGCCGGGCGCGTGCGCCGGGCTCACGCACGCGCCCGGGCGCCACGTGGCGCCCGGTAACGCGCCCGCCACACGGGCGCGTTACACCGCGCCCGCGGCAGGCGCGGGACACGCGCGCGCCACACGGGCGCGCGCACCCGCGCCTGCACGGCCGCCAACGGGGGCCCGCCACGTGGCGGCCCCCGCGTGACTTGCGCCGAGCGCGCGCCTGCCCTGTCGCGTCCGTACGCCCGCCTCGATCCGCGCGCCGCCAAAGCCTCGGGATCCGCACGCCGCCTCGAAAAACGTGCCGCGATGCCTCGAAAAACGTGCACGTCATCTGGGCTCCAAATCAAACAAGTAAATAGTCCATTCTTAGCGATTTCGCGCGCTGAATCCAAAAACGATGTCCGTTTCTCCAAATTCTCTCCCGAAAATTTGTCGATAGCCCACTCGATCCGGTTTTCCGCGCCGGGTCCATTTTTAAAGTCCGATTTGCCAAATTCCAACTCTAAAAATTCCCGAAGGCGACCGGAGAGGTTAACCTTTATCCGGACTTCACCCGGAGTCCAATTCTGACATCTGAATCGCGCGAAATCACTTCTAAACACCCGACGGGTCTTCCAATTTCCCATGGGGTCTCAAATTAAGTCCGAAGTCCACCACGTAAGTCCCAATTGCGCGCAAACACCAACGACACATCCCGCAGGCCTCCAGCGATGCAACTAAATCCCAAATTGCATCACCAATCCAAAACTTGGGCCCGACACGCGCACAAACACTCCCAACGGCCACTAAAAGCTGCCCAACAACCAGCAACTCCTACGCCGGGGATTCCGGGACCTCACAAAAACCACATAGTATCTCAGACTGGAACTAAAAATACAGCTGTAATAAATATAATAATCTCCCAGCTCACCAAGATAGTACAACCAGCTGGCTAAAGCCAGACCCAAAATAAAAGAAAAATACAACAGTCTGAGTGAAGGGTACAACATCTGTCTAAAAGCAGCTCTCAGTCTCACAGGAGATCTATCTACTCAGCGATCCCCTTACCTCGATCAGCTGCCGATGGCCTAGCAGCTCCCGCAGACGACTCTGCAAAACATAGGAGAAGAAAGAGAGAAACAACGATGGGGGTGAGAACCACTACTAAACCAGTAGCCACCCCCTGTGGGTAAAGCCTCAACCACTGACGTACCCACTAGGACTACTAGAGGCAAAAGGAAAAAGTGAAGTGGTAAGGTACATAAGATGCTGAAACAGGAAAACTGCCACTACTATGCCTCTAAATGCCATGCCAAACAAAGTGGCTGAATGTATGCATCAATATCTAACATCTAACATGCCTGCCTGAAATAACCCAATCTAGTGCCACCAGTAAAACTGGTACTGCCTGCTGTGCCTTGCCGTATCGGGTATGCTGGCCGACGCATAACACCGACGAAAAGGAGTCTCACGGACTCAAAGCCTGCCTGTCGCATACTCCGGAGTGGCACTCGAGGGGAGCGACCCACACGAGTGAAGTATCTCAGTAACCAGTATCATAAGTGCCATAAAAACAGCAGGACTGGATCACGACTATGATCAAAGTGGGAAAAACCATCCACTAAAGAAACCTGATACCCAATCAGATGCAATGGTACTCGATAAGTGGGAAACTCCATCCACTAGCAAAAGCCCGATCCCCAATCTGATGCAAAGATCGACAAGACTCAACCCCAATCTGATGCAAAGATAAACATCCGATCAACCGCCTAATGTCCGCGGTTACCGCAATACCCCATAAGTCCAAAGCCTGATAAAGTAATCAACAACTAGCCAACCGCCTGATGTCCGCGGTTACCACAATGCCCCACAAGCCCACAATCTAGTACAGTCTCGACTACACTATCCCAAACCCTTGCTCGAACCCGAGCAGCATGAATCCACAGTCGAAATGAAAAGGAGAAAGAAGCAATCATGGTTTCTCCTAAGTCAAGTCCCAGTATGATAGTGTAGTAATAAATAATGGCCTAACTAGATGTTCATACAAGCATGCAATTGCCCTCTTTAAAAGAAACTGAAGAAAAGTGTTTGATATTTATTTGGGAAAAAGGTGGTTTAAATGTTCCAACATGATAAGTCATTTTGCATGCGAGATTATGATTTAGCCTTTTGTCTCAACAACAGTGTTCCGATTTAACATAAATAAGCCATCATATAATCTGTGGGGTCAACATGTATTATTCTCAAATAGGATATCAATTGTCAAGTTTAATTTAGGGGAATTCTAATAATCCTAGTGAGCAAGTCAAAAGTGAGGTAAGCAACAACCACCCACATCAAAAAGCGCAATCCACACCCAAAAAGCCTCCTTGCTATCCACAGTCCTTTACCCCAACAACTCGTCGAAAATAGTGCACAATTGTACAGAATAACACATCCAGAGTAAACACAAACCCCAAAAATACAGCCTTTGCTGTTTTTCCAAACAGCACGAAAAAGAAGGGATTTTTCACCTCTGTACAGTGCTCCGAAAATCCAGAAAAATTACGGTTGCGTTCCTTGCGACGAGTATATCAAAATCGACTACTTATTTGCCTTGATCCGATGCTCCTAGCTCAAGATATAAATCGGAGAAGTCGATGCTGTCCAGAAAATATGACAGCAAAAAGAGGGTCAAAGGTGCCTCGGGAACCGTGCCAAAAGTGCGAAACAGAGCAAAGTGATCAACACGAAAAATGAAGCCTTACCTCTTAGGAACGCGCTGTCGCAGAAATCATTCAAAAATTCCTCCTGGTTAGCACACAGCGATTTTCCGACTGAACTGCGACGGAAGATGGGCCGAAACTGAAAATCGTCGCAGTACGCCGCGTCGCAGATAACTCGCTGTCGGAAACTCCAAAAATTCTGAAACTTCTAGGGGAGATAGAGGACAGAGAGAGGAACAACTTTTATATAGGGCAAAATCTCATTTTCTCTCTCTAGAAATCGAAAATGGCAGAGAGAGAGGGAGGGTCTATTTATAATGGGCCAAAATCCTATTCGGGCTCCACACCAGATCCTGGACAAAACAGGAAACACCAAAATCTGGCTAATCAGATCGCGCCACGCCTCCCAGAACACGAAACAGCCGTACAGGCCAATAGGAATGTGCCATGTGTCACCGCCGCCCACGTTTTCCACGCGCCCGGCGCACGTGGGCGGCTCGAGCCCGCCAATCACGTCGTGCCACGTGTCCCCACGCGGTTCACGTGGTCCACGCCCCCGGTCTATGCGCCGGGTCTTCCGAAAAATGTCGGCCAATGAGGTGTTGCCACGTGTCACAGACAAGCCAGTTTCCTTGACGCCGCCGGACCAATCAGGGGATGACACTTGGCGATTTCCATCTTCGGTGCACCCGGTGCACGCCCATCCTGTGGACCCCGCGCCTGCGTGCCTGGTCGCGCTTGCCCGCGCCTGCCCACGCCGCCTGCGGCCCTGCTCCGCCCCCTGCGCCGCCTTGCTCCGCCGTGCGCCGCCCCCTGCCGCCTGCCGCCGGCTGCCGGAACAGTAATTCCGGCAGCCGGAGTTACTGTTCCGGTGAACAGTACCCAGGTGTCGAAAAAATAAAGTAAATATGCTATTTTAATCGTTTTCACGCCCTGAGTCCAAATCCGCCGTCCGTTTCTTCAAATTCTCATCCAAAATTTTGCCGAAAGCCCTCGAAAAAGCCCACTTGATCCGATTTTCGCGCCGGGTTCATTTCTGAGGTCCATTTTCGCCTCTACAAGCTCCGTTAGACCATATAAGCCCCCTATTGTCACTGTTAAGGCTACAACAGTCACTGAGGAAATCCGGATCATCACAACTCGTGCTTTTCCGATCATCCACAGATCCTGCCCACATCGGCATCTGAATATCCTACAATGTCAAGAGTTGTTCCCATAGGATACCAAATTCCGAAATTCACGGTTCCTTTGACGTACTGGATGATCCTTTTCACCGCTTTCAGGTGAACCTCCTTTGGTGCTGATTGATATCTCGCGCAGATCCCAACACTAAAGGATATGTCCGGGCGACTAGCCGTGAGGTAGAGTAGACTTCCAATCATGCTGCGATAAAGCTTCTCGTCTACACTTTCACTAAGAGATTCACTTCCTAATCCCTTGTTGCTAGTTCCCATTGGAGTCGGAAAATCTTTAGAATTTTCTAATCCAAACTTCTTGACCAACTCCTTTGCATACTTGGATTGACACAGATGGATGCCTTCTTCATTTTGTTTCACTTGCAATCCAAGAAAATAAGTTAGTTCGCCCATCATGGACATCTCAAATTCGCTTTCCATGGTTTCAGCGAATTTAGAAGCATCATTATCTCTTGTTGCACCAAATACAATGTCATCGACATAGATTTGTGCTACAATGAAGTTATCCTGATAATGCTTCACAAAGAGAGTCCGATCTGCTCCCCCTCGAGTATAGCCCTTCTCCAAAAGGTGCTTTGTCAACCTTTCGTACCATGCTCGCGGTGCTTGTTTTAGACCGTAAAGAGCCTTTTTCAAACGAAAAACATGGTTAGGTTGTTTATGGTCTACAAAACCTTTCGGTTGAGCCACATAAACTTCCTCATTTAAAAATCCATTTAAAAACGCGCTCTTAACGTCCATTTGAAAGAGTTTTATTTTAAAATGACAAGCAATTGCGAATAAAATACGAATGGACTCGAGTCTAGCTACAGGGGCGAAAGTTTCATCAAAGTCTATACCTTCTATTTGTGAGTAGCCTTGAGCAACTAAGCGTGCTTTGTTCCTGATGATGGTACCATTCTCGTTTTTCTTATTCTTGAAAATCCATTTAGTACCAATTACATTGTGTTGCTTCGGAGGCTTCGTTAATTCCCAGACTTTGTTTCTTTCGAACTGATGGAGCTCTTCCTGCATTGCTTCAATCCAGTAGTCATCCTGAAGAGCTTCATCAACATTCTTTGGTTCTATCATGGATACGTAACATGCGACTCCACAAACCAACTGTCTCCGAGTCCTGACTCCTTCTTGTGGGTCTCCAATAATGTTCGATTCTGGATGATCCTTGGAGATGCGTAACGTTTGAGGTAACGGAGTACTCGGTGGTACGTGTGATGATTCCTGCACATCAGATAAACTCGAAGAACCATTAGATGCATCAACATTATCAAAAGAATTATTATGAGAAGATACATTTACAGGAGTATCATCATCAAGAGACATATAGATTTATCAGATGCAAAATGAAAAGCTTCATCTACTTTAACATTTATAGATTCTACCATCGTTTTAGATTCCAGGTTAAATACCCGATATGCTCTACTGTTTGTAGAATAACCCATGAACCCTTCGTCACTTCGAGAGTCAAATTTACCAAGATTTTCGCGATCACGTAAAATGTAACAGCGACTCCCAAAGATACGAAAATATTTGATATTCGGTTTTCTACAAAACCATAGTTCATATGGTGTATTTAAAGTTTCCGGGCGCAAATACACTCGATTAATTACATAGACGGCGGTGTTCACAGCTTTAGCCCAAAAATATAACGGAAAAATTTCGGCTGTGAAGCATAACACGTGCCATCTCTTGAACAACCCTGTTTTTACGCTCGACTACACCATTCTGTTGAGGTGTATAGGGTGCTGAGAATTCATGTTTTATGCCGTTGGAAGTGCAAAAATCAATGAATTTAGAATTTATGAATTCTCCACCTCTATCACTTCTAACATGAACAATCTTTTCATTCTTTCAATCATAATACGATGACAAATCTCATGAAAAGAATCGAAAGTATCTACTTTCTCTTTTAAAAATGCTACCCATGAATATCTAGAGAAATCATCAACCAAAAAAAAAAATACCATTTACCTCCCAAAGATGGTTGACGAGTCGGCCCCATTAAGTCCATGTGCAATAATTCTAAAGGCCGTTTGGTACCAACGTGGTTTAAGTTCTTGTGTGCAGTCCTTGATTGTTTTCCCTTTTGACAACCTCCACACACAATGTTTTCTTTAAAAGAAAGTTTAGGAACCCCCTTAACCACGTCTTTATTTGAAATCCTTGCTAGTTCCTTAAAATTTATGTGACCTAGTCTTTCATGCCAAAGAGTTTCATTATCTAAAGAAACTAGGTTACAATGTTCAGAAATTTTATTTAGAACAACATAGCAATTGTTTTCAGATCTAACCCTTTTTAAAAAGAATACATGGTCCTTATCAGTTGCAATACATTCAGCAGAGGAAAAATTAACTGAGAAACCATTATCACGAAGTTGACTTATGCTAATGAGGTTAGTCTTAAGGCCTTCAACAAATAAAACTTGGATAGAAGGTTCCTCTGGTCCATACAAAGCTTCCCGACCAACCCTCCCCGGCCGGAGTTGGCCGGAACGCCGGCAGCCGAGATTTGATCCCATTTCGAACCCATCTTAGCCGCGCTTCAACCGCGCTGCATGGTTGCCATGCAAGGGCATGGATGCAACCCCCTCACTCCCAGGAAGCTTCCCGACCACTTGGCCGGAGGCGGGGAGACTCGCCGGCGCCGGAGCAACAAGCTCAGCCGAAAGCATAAAACCGCAAAAACTAGGGCATCAATTTTCTCCAAATTTACTCTACCAAAATTGCTCGAACTTTGCAGAATTTATCTATGGTTCCTACAGTCCTTGCATACCAATTTTGACCCGTTTTGGTCCATTGGTTGAAGAGAATGACCGCGGCGAAGCTTACTTACATTTCCGGCAAAAGCTTGCTCCCGCCGGCCATGCAACGTGCATGGGGCCTTGGGGCTTGGTAGGGAGAATGCTAGGGACCTATATTAACTACTGCTAGAGGTCTCGGGCTCAAACAAACAGAGGTTAAGATGATCTTACCTTGGCCGGAGTCGATGAAGAGAGGATGAAGCCGGTTTCTCTCCTCCTCCTTTGCGCGGCCACGGCCACCACCAAGGTGCTCTTCCAGTCACGAGGGAACACCCCAGGCACTCAGAAACTCCTTTGGTTAAAGTTGGTTCCAACCTCTTCACTCTCTCCCTCTCTCTCGGATTGCACTCAATGTGGTTTGTGTTCACAACAACCCAGCACTCGGGACTTGTTCAGAGGAGTTCAAAGATTCTTGTGATGCTTCGAAATCCAACCTAGACCCCTCGTACTCATCCCCAAGGATACCAAAGGCCATCTACATTTAATACTAGATTCCTTGGGCAATTAGCCTAAACCCGATTCACACTTGATCCCCATTGCTCCGAGCACTTCTTAGTGGGTGCAAATTGCACCCAAGCACCTCATGTTAAAGTCCCTAACACTTTGGTTCAAGAAAACACAAGTTTAGTATAAAAATATAGCTTTTTCGACGCTTTTCACGCATTTCGAGAAAATCCGTTCGCCGAAATGCGAAACCGACTTTACCACGACGTCCGGCTCGTCGAGACCTTCGAAATAGGCTACCCATTTGTCTAATTTGGTGATCATATGAAATCTCGGGCCATAAAGTTCGACGTTTTGCGGTGTGCTGCACGCATCCCGATGCACTCGGAGCGTCAAACGCAAAATCCGACAGTGCCAACGCGCTCAGAGCGTCGAAATTAGCTAGAACTCATTACTCATACTCCTATATTAAAATCTTAAATAGTAGTTTGGCCGTTAGTGATCTAAAGGGATTCAAAAATATGGGTTACTATTCACAACTTAAGTTGTGGGGCCCACTTTCTCATCGCTGATTTCTGGAAGATCCGACCGTCAGATCGTCGACAAGTGAATATGAAATTTTCATGTTTCGACGAGACGATCGCAATGGCGATCTCGGATTTTTGAGATCAGGCCCCGATCAAAAGTCGATATTTCTGGGCCATTATTGCACCACTAATTCCCCATTTTGCCATTTAAATAATTCAGAAAAATTATTTAAACTCAGATTTTTTTGGATTTAAAAATCATGGTTACTACACAACCGTATTCAACGGTTTGCCAAACACGCTCATCAATAGAGATGAGAAAAGCTCTCATCCGCACTTTCCAATATGCATAATTGGTCCCATAAAAAAGAGGAGGTCTAAAAATATTACCACTTTCACCCGACATGATAGATAAACCTAAAACCGGCTCTGATACCAATTGTTGGTTTTTAAGGATCCACAAGGATCTAAATAGGTACTATCAAACACCTAGAGGGGGGTGAATAGGTGTAATATTTAAAAAACAAATCTCAGTGCAAAATAAAAACCAATGCGGAAAATAAAAATCAACACACCGAGATTTACGTGGAAACTCCAATCCAGGAGAAAAACCACGGGACCAACACGCAATAACAATCCACTAAGAATTGAAGAATAACAAGGTGATTACCGACTCCACGGACTCGACCCCTCCTTCAAGTTCTTCGGACCTTGCGCTCACCGATTGCACGTCCACTGCACACGTTCGAATCCACGAACGCCACTCGAATCCACGAGCACACGTTTCGAATCCACGAAACGCCTTTAGCACACCGAATCCACGATGCCACGTCGAATCCACGACGCAAACTCAGCCGATAGAAATATTGGCTTCGATGGTGATCCTTTGCTTAGATTATCATTGAAGAACCGTAGAAGAAATCTCTAAGCAAAGATTAGATCAATTCGACAAAAGATAGATCTTGGAAGAACCGTCGAATTGACCTAAAAGAGGCTATAAAGAAGAACGATAAAAACCTAGCCTCTAGGGTTGCTCTCAAGTGTTTTATAAATTGATCGGTATTTGTCCCACGTTCTTGAGAAACCCTAAGTGTCTATTTATAGTTTAGAAACCTTTGGAAAGAGATAAGAATCAAAAACTTACCTTATCTGGAAATTTTCAGGACGGCGATCCGGATCGGATTTACTGCGATCCGGATCGTCGTAACGTGATAGACAATTCCAGAAAAACAAGGGTTCGGGATCCGGATTGCAAAGCCCGATCCGGATCGTTCATACAATTCAGCAAAATCCCATGTTCGGGATCCGGATCGGAATTGGCCTTTGATCCGGATTGAATTTGCCAATGAACAACCACCCTTCGGGATCCGGATTGGATTGTCTGATCCGGATCCTGAACATGTCCCATGTCCAGTTTTTGATTTTTATGCAATTAAAAATTCATCCAAGTGTTTCTACACTATAAGAAAGTATTCGGATCACCAAAATTATTTAGTTAAACATACCTGATCCTTTTGAATACTTTCTTCTTGAGATTGATGTAACTGATCCACAATTCTTCATCTTCAATCTTCAAGACTCAAGACACTGAGTGTCAACTTGAGCTCTTGTTGAATCTTCTCTAAGTCTTTGATTGCTGATTGACAATTTGATCCCTTTAAGACTCCGACTCAACTCACTGACTTGACTCACGAAATATGCCAACACCAAAATGCCGTAACAATCTCCCCCTTTGGCAATTTCGTGACAAAACCCAAAAATACATAAAACGCTCAAGTCACTCATCTTAAACCAAAAAATCGAAATTCAATGTTATCACCAAAACATTGATTTTCTTTGCGTGAAAGATCCAATAAATACAAAATTACATTTGAACCAAACAGTCCTAGAACATACTCTATGACTTAGGACTTGGAGTCTTAAAGTGATGTAATTCCTGCAAAACAAAACTCCAAACAAAATCAAACGTTAGTCGTTAGAAATTAAAATCCTACATTTGATTCGTCCTTTTGGTTCTTTTGTTTTTCGGCTCTTTCAATCTTTTCTTTATCTCCCCCTATCTTGAGCATCTCTAACATGTTCTCCATGTTCTCCATGTTCTCCCCCTGTCTTGAGCATTTATGTTCTCCCCCTTTGTGATACGATCATTATTTTCTGTTCTCCCCCTTTTTGTCACAAATTGTCAAACAGTGAACATACTAGACAAAAGGAAATCACTAACAACATTAGTTCATAGAGAAAGAGAGATAAAAGCTCAGTTCCGGTATATAACAAAAATGCAGATTGCGTACCGGTACCAGAAAGCAAAAATCAAATAATTTCTTGAAACAAATCCAGATTTTGGAATCTTTTCAAATACCGATTTGTATTCCATCAAGAAATCAATTTAAGTGCTTTAAACAATGAATTCACACAGATGCCATTCAATCCAATTAATTTCACAAAATTAAAAAGATTTACTCCTAAATCATGAAAAACAAAGATAAAACATTATAAACAGTTTTTCATGTTATATTCATCAAACACAAGTCATCAAAAATAATCTTGAGATCCAAACTCTATCAAGATGTAACGGATTTACAAAGATGACTTACGGAGATTTCCAAATGACATCAATTTGAATTCTACCCTTTCTTGAAATTGAGGTGTATGATCCAAATTTCTTTCATCAGAATAATTTAGAAAAATTCCATAAAAACCAGAAAAAGTATGTAAGCACTTTAGCGCATCAACTTTAAACAAAAGTCATCATTTCATGCAACAAGAAATAGATTATACCAAATCTATCAAAAATACTCAAAAATGAAACGAAAATTTATGAAAATTAAAACCTTTAAAGTTGAACAACTTCAATCACATCTAACATGATCTTATGCGTAATGCCTTTATCAAATCATCAATTTGGTAAAGAAAATGAAATACCAAGATCAATAGATGTTTGAAATCCCAGATAAGTTAGATAATATATCTAGACAATCTGTTGAAGAGAGTGGCTCTTTGAGCATCTTTCGTTAAAAATCCCACCTTATACCAACCTTGAAATTTGACAGAGTCAAGTATTTCAACATGCATTTCATCATCATTTTTTAAAAAAAAAATTTGCTTGGCATACATGGGGTATCTTTTTCCTCCATGTGGTGGTAGTTTTCACACTCCTCATTGGGATGTAACTCTTTCCACATCTTTTGAGCATTTTACTTTTCTTTGACTCCCCCTCAATTGGCTATCAATTATTTAATATATAAGGTATTCAACCAAAAATTGATCTCGCATTCATACTCGACTAAATAGTCAAATAAGATAATGACTATACCAAGAGATCATTGAGAGAGAAATTGACTTTGATCACTTAAAAGATGAATTAATTAACATAAATGATCATTGCAACATCGAAATATTATGATGTCAAAAGCATAATAGATTTCTAAATGCGTGAAAAGATGCAATTAAAGTCAATATGACCAATGCTCAATTAAAAAACTCCTATAATGAAGTATCTTCAAGATTATGATTATGGAGTAAAGTTGATAATCCATATAAAATTAATTTGGAGTGAATGAACGTGAAACCCTTTTTATTCAATGCACTTGTTCAATAAAAACCCTTTTGTTCAAAAACAAAGTATAAAAACAAAGAGCATTGAAAAACATGTAATGCAAAGATTAAGAAAAATATGAAGGGAAAACCAATCAAAGCATTACATACAGTCATAAGCTATTTAGAACTTAAGACAAGGAAAGATATCACCTTTCCGAATCCAAAATCGCTGGATTTTGGGTTGTCTTGATTCGTTGTGCCCGGGGGTTGTCCGCTTTGACTGTTGGTCCACCTTAGGTCTTTGCCTCGCAATGATCCACTTGAATGATTGATGTTGTGGCTCGGACCTTTGGTGGGTTGAGTGAACTCCTTTGACTTGATGTGTCTTTTGATTCCGTTGAGTCCGCTCCGTAGATGAAGTTGCCGAAGAATTTTTCTTTTTCTTTTTCGGGCAATTCTTCACCAAGTGTCCTTCAAGTCCACATAGGTGACAAGTTCTTTCTTTCAATTTTTGTGGAACTTGAAGCCTTCACAGTTTGGTTCTTTTTAAATCCCAAACCAACCTTGCTTGTTTGACCTAATCCGGACATACAATCAAGTTTCTTGGAACCAGTTGAAAGCCTTTGTATGTCGGATTTGAGTTGATGAACTTGCTTGGTCAAAGCTTGGTTGGTGACATGAATTTCTTCAAACTGTTTTTCTAGAAAACCAATCTTGTCCATATATGATTTAGCGTTTGTCTCCGATTGGTTTAATTTTTCTTGGAGGATTTTATTGTTATCCAATAACGTCCTTGTTCCTCCTCGAGATCATGAAGTTTGATCTTTAAAGCTTGATTCTCGTCTTGAACCTCAAGTCGTTGCTTCCTCAACTTCTTGATATGCTTGGCCATCTTCTTTGATTCCGCAAGAAGTTGTTGGTATGCCTCAACGAGTTCTTCTTCGTCCGACTCCCCCTCACTTGATGACTCTCCTCCGGATGTTGATGTTTCATGCAAAATCAAAGGAATAGAGTCAGTGACTAAAGATGATAAGCACAAATTAGAAGAGGGAATTTGAGAGGCATGAAAAGCAACAATTTTTTCTTTTTCCTCTTCACTTGAGGTCGATTCATCGAAACTAGAATCGTCCCAAGTTTTTGCTTGCAAAGCCTTCTTTTGTATGATTTCTTAGAAGGACAATCCGTTGAAATATGGCCGTAGCCTTTGCATCGATAGCATCGGATTTCCCCTTCGAAATCATCTTTTTCTTTTTCTTTAGAAGGTTTTGCAACGCCTTTGAGTTTAGAGGATTTAGAACCCGATGATCCTTTAGATGGTTTCGTGGATGAAGATCCATCGGTTCGATTCTTCCAAAATTTCCGACGAAATTTCTTTGTGATCCGCGCCAATTGTTCTTCAAAATCGGCAAAAGAGATTTCATCGTCGGAACTTGATTCGTCATCTTCTTCCTTTGTTGATTTGAATGCAATACCTGTAAGCTTAGAAGAAGACTTGGAAGAAATTTGATTAGTAGGAAAAGTCATCTCATAAGTTTGTAAAGCACCTACTAATTCCTCTACACTCATCTCATCCGGATGACTAACGGTTTCAATGGCGGTAACCTTTGCCCTAAACCGTTCCGGAAGAGTCCGAAGTATCTTTCTTACAATTTTCGACTCCGGGATCTTTTCTCCTAAATTAGCACATGTATTAATTACATCTTGAAGTCTAGTGTAATAATCTGTAAACAATTCATGCTCTTCCATATGAATAGAGTCAAATTGACTTGTAAGCATCTGGAGCTTTTGAATTTTTACAAGATTAGTACCCTCATGTGTAATTTTGAGAATATCCCAAATTTCCTTCGCGGTTTCACACGCGGAAATTCTTGTAAACTCAGTCGAGGAAAGAGAATTAAATAAAGCGTTCATACCTTTCCCATTGTAAGAAGATCTTTCGATTTCCTCTTTGGACCATCTAGAGCGAGGTTTTGGGGTAGTAGAATTTCCTACTTCCTCAACAGGATGCACCCAACCGTCACGCCCCGAGTTTAAAAAATCCAGTGTAATTTTTTTTTTTTCTAAATCAGAGTTGCAAAACAGCCAGGGCAATGACAGACCGCCACATATATAGAAGAGTCTCAATCCCTCTTTGGGATTGAGCCTTTCCATATATGCACGGCTAGCTTGGCAATAACATCAGAGTACTAACTACGTACTAACAATAATACAAAATAACTTTTACAATAACTTTACAAATTACAACTCATTTTCCCAAATTGCAAAATCTTTCAACTTTAAACTCTTTAACTAAGTACACGGCTGTCCAGGGTCGAACTCTATCTCGATGCCTCGCCAATTCGTCCCGACATCTCAACATCCGCTCGACCTGAAAAACAGTCACCCGAGGGTGTGAGACACACGGAGTGTATCCCCGTGGGCACGACGAGCCGAGAAATAGCAGATCGTACCTACTGGTATACAATGCTAGAGGATAGTAATAGATCATGGTTAGGATAAAATAGATATATAACTGGTGCTGTAAAGAAAGTAAAACTCATAATCTGGGTACAAGCATAGGAGATAACTTTAGCAGAAATTTAAAACAGGACAATCAGGTGTCAAGATGAAAGCAGGTTACAACTAGAGCAGGATAAACAAGCAGAATTATGACCAAGGAATTTATAATCAAAAGCATCACTGAGTTAGGACAATCAGAAATAATATAACTAAGGAACTATAATCAAGGCATCAAGGAGTTAGGACAATGAGCAATATAACAATGAAACTATAATCAAAAGCATCACATGAATCATATATAGGTAGATAACTAGAAGCCAGGTCAAAGAATCAAGGAAGTATGTTAAAAACTTAACAACAACCCATGCATCAAATAAATGAAAACACAAAGACCCAATCACAAGCTACCATATTGGCCTTCACAAGACCTCAGGCTAATGCCACAGCTGGTCACATCGAACCTCAGGCTAATGCCACTATTGGTCTCATCGAACCGCACTATAACTGGCTGACATAACCTGCACGCGCAGAGGCTCTGCCTCCCGATGCAAAGGCTCACGGGTCCATCCTCTAGACCTTTATTACCGGTAAAGAACAATCTCACGGGGAGCGACCCCGGCAATGTTCGTGAAGAACAGCAGTGCGTGGCAAATCATAATGCTATGCTCAAGCTCACGGTCCACTGACCGGGGAATCGGCTACAAGCCGGGAAATCCCCACTGGGATGCAATGACAAGATCAACTGAATCTCAACTCTCATGCAGGAATAATCAGCAACTAAACAATAAATCTCAACTCATATGCAAATCAAGGCAAATCTCAGCTAATCATAAGCTCACAGATAAACTCAACTCAATCACACAAACCAACCAAATGATACAAACTTAAACACATATTTTTAAGAAAACTGTTTTAAAAAGTCCAAACCCTGAAAAGCATTGCCCTCGTCCTATCAAACAAGAACAGACTCAGGCGACACTACGAAGCTTGGGTTTCCAAACCTCGCAGAGCAATTGCCTTTGTCCTATCAAACAAGAATAGACTCCGGCGACCCTACGAAGCTCGGTAAAAACATCAGTTAAACAAATCTATGTGCTCAGCATGTATCATTTGATCGCAAGACAAACAGGCTCACTCATCAACCATGGAATGTCCAAGTAAAAGTATAAATGCTAGAGGTGCTATGAACAATCATGTAAGGCAGAATAGAACAGATAACAGGCATAGATCAGGCAGATAGCAGGTATAATGAAATCAAAGAAAAGCAGGCTCAAAGAGATTAGGTTAAGCTACCAAAAACAGGGGTCCAACCAGTATCGCACCCCAGAGGGCCGAACTGATAAAAACCCGGACCGAAGATAACCCACCTGTCAAACGCAGGCGAACAGACCGGATCTGCAACTAACTCGAAGATCAGAGCTACTGGAACACCTGAATCAAATATATTGTTCAGAAAATCTTATTTAAACCCTTTTAGTTTAACTTTTGCAAATTCCAATTTAAAAACCTTGTTATCTTTGACTTAACCCCTTTTAAATTTCCTATTTTCCAAATTTGACAATTTATTGGTCCACTTCAACTTATATTTT
>CM054930.1:19100891-19177354 GCA_029168755.2 Tillandsia fasciculata
TCAAAGAAACAAGTGTAGAGTTATTTAGGATCACAAGGATCTAAATAGGTACTATCAAACACTATTAGAGGGGGGTGAATATATTGGTGTAATATTATAAAACCAATCTCAGTGCTGCAAAATAAAAAATAATGCGGAAAATAAAAATCAACACACCGAGATTTACGTGGAAACTCCAATCCAGGAGAAAAACCACGGGACCAACACGCAATAACAATCCACTAAGAAATGAAGAATAACAAGGTGATTACCGACTCCACGGACTCGACCCCTCCTTCAAGTTCTTCGGACCTTGCGCTGACCGGTTGGATGTTCCACGCAATAACAATCCACAAGAAAAGAAGAATAACAAGGTGATTACCGTCTCCACGGATTTAACCCCTCCTTCCTTTCTTCGGACCTTGCGCTCCAACGTTTGCACGTCCACTGCACACGTTCGAATCCACGAACGCCACTCGAATCCACGAGCACACGTTTCGAATCCACGAAACGCCTTCAACACACCGAATCCAGCGTGCCACGTCGAATCCACGACGCAAACTCAGCCAAGTAAGAATATTGGCTTCGATGGTGATCCTTTGCTTAGATTATCAATGAAGATCCATGGAAAAAATCTCTAAGCAAAGATTAGATCAATTCGACAAAAGATATGTTCTTGAAAGAACCATCGAATTGACCTAAAAGAGGCTATAAAGAAGAACGGTAAAAACCTAGCCTCTAGGGTTGCTCTCAAGTGTTTTATAAATTGATCGGCCGTGCTCCCCACCTTTTGAGAAACCCTAAATGTCTATTTATAGTTTAGAAACCTTTGGAAAGAGATAAGAATCAAAAACCTACCTTATCTGGAAATTTTCAGGACGGCGATCCGGATCGGGATTACTGCGATCCGGATCGTCGTAACGAGATTGACGATTCCAGAAAATCCAAGGGTTCGGGATCCGGATCGCAAGGCCCGATCCGGATCGTTCATGAATTTCAGCAACATCCAATGTTCGGGATCCGGATCGGAATAGGCTTGGATCCGGATTGGATTTGCCACATGAACTAATACCCTTCGGGATCCGGATTGGATCATCTGATCCGGATCCTGAACATGTCCCATGTCCAGTTTTTGATTTTTATGCAATTAAAAATTCTTCCAAGTGTTTCTACACTATAAGAAAGTATTCGGATCACCAAAATTATTTAGTTAAACAAACCTGATCCTTTTGAATACTTTCTTCTTGAGATTGATGTAACTGATCCACAATTCTTCATCTTCAATCTTCAAGACTCAAGACACTGAGTGTCAACTTGAGCTCTTGTTGAATCTTCTCTAAGTCTTTGATTGCTGATTGACAATTTGATCCCTTTAAGACTCCGACTCAACTCACTGACTTGACTCACGAAATATGCCAACACCAAAAAGCCGTAACAATCTCCCCCTTTGGCAATTTCGTGACAAAACCAAAAATACATAAAAACGCTCAAGTCACTCATCTTAAACCAAAAAATCGAAATTCAATGTCATCACCAAAACATTGATTTTCTTTGCGTGAAAGATCCAATAAATACAAAATTACATTTGAACCAAACAGTCCTAGAACATACTCTATGACTTAGGACTTGGAGTCTTAAAGTGATGTAATTCCTGCAAAACAAAACTCCAAACAAAATCAAACGTTAGTCGTTAGAAATTAAAATCCTACATTTGATTCGTCCTTTTGGTTCTTTTGTTTTTCGGCTCTTTCAATTTTTTCTTTGTCTCCCCCTATCTTGAGCATCTCTAACATGTTCTCCATGTTCTCCCCTTTGTGATACGATCATCATTTTCTGTTCTCCCCCTTTTTTGTTTGTCCTTTCTCGATTGATGATCTCATCTCCGTCATTTCTCTTCTCCCCCTTTTTGTCACAAATTGTCAAACAGTGAACATACTAGACAAAAGGAAATCTAACAACATTAGTTCATAGAGAAAGAGAGATAAAAGCTCAGTTCCGGTATATAACAAAAATGCAGATTGCGTACCGGTACCAGAAAGCAAAAATCAAATAATTTCTTGAAACAAATCCAGATTTTGGAAACTTTTCAAATACCGATTTGTATTCCATCAAGAAATCAATTTAAGTGCTTTAAACAATGAATTCACATAGATGTCATTCAATCCAAATTTCTTTCATTAGAATAATTTAGAAAAATAAAAACCAGAAAGAGTATGTAAGCACTTTAGCGCATCAACTTTAAACAAAAGTCATCGTTTCATGCAACAAGAAATAGATTATACCAAATCTATCAAAAATACTCAAAAATGAAACGAAAATTTATGAAAATTAAAACTCTTAAAGTTGACCACTTTCAATTACATCTAACCTGATCTTATGCGTAATGCCTTTATCAAATCATCAATTTTGGTAAAGAAAATGAAATACCAAGATCAATAGATGTTTGAAATCCCAGATAAGTTAGATAATATATCTAGACAATCTGTTGAAGGAGTGGCTCTTTGAGCATCTTTTATCAAAAATCCCACCTTATACCAACCATGAAATATGACTGAGTCAAGTATTTCAATATGCATTTCATCAACATTTTTAAAACAAAATTTGCTTTGCATTCATGGAGTATCTTTTTTTTTTTTTTTTCTCCATGTGGTGGTAGTTTTCACACTCCTCATTGGGATGTAACTCTTTCCACATCTTTTGAGCATTTTACATTTCTTTGACTCCCCCTCAATTGGCTATCAATTATTTAATATATAAGGTATTCAACCAAAATTGATCTCGCATTCATACTCGACTAAGCAATCAAATATGATAATGACTATACCAAGAGATCATTGAGAGAGAAATTGACTTTGATCACTTAAAAGATGAATTAATTAACATAAATGATCATTGCAACATTGAAATATTATGATATCAAAAGCATAATAAATTTCTAAATGCGTGAAAGGATGCAATTAAAGTCAATTTAACCAATGCTCAATTAAACAACTCTTCTAATGAAGTGTCTTCAAGATTATGATTATGGAGTCAAGTTGATAATCCAAGTAAAATTAATTTGGAGTGAATGAACGTGAAGCCCTTTTTATTCAATGCACTTGTTCGTTAAAAACCCTTTTGTTCAAAAACAAAGTATAAAAACAAAGAGCATTGAAAAACATGTAATGCAGAGATTAAGAAAAATATGAAGGGAAAACCAATCAAAGCATTACACACAGTCATAAGCTATTTAGAACTTAAGACAAGGAAAGATATCACCTTTCCGAATCCAAAATCGCTGGATTTTGGGTTGTCTTGATTCGTTGTGCCGGGGGTTGTAGCTTTGACTGTTGATCCACCTTAGGTCTTTGCCTCGCAATGATCCACTTGTATGATTGATGTTGTGGCTCGGACCTTTGGTGGGTTGAGTGAACTCCTTTGACTTGATGTGTCTTTTGATTCCGTTGAGTCCGCTCCGTAGATGAAGTTGCCGAAGTATTTTTCTTTCTCTTTTTCGGGCAATTCTTCACCAAGTGTCCTTCAAGTCCACAAAGGTGACAAGTTCTTCCTTTCAATTTTATTGTGGAACTTGAAGCATGCACAGTTTGGTCCTTTTTAAATCCCAAACCAACCTTGCTTGCTTGACCTAATCCGGACATACAATTAAGTTTCTTGGAACCGGTTGAAAGCCTTTGTATGTCGGATTTAAGTTGATGAACTTGCTTGGTCAAAGCTTGGTTGGTGACATGAATCTCTTCAAACTGCTTTTCAAGAAAACCAATCTTGTCCATATATGATTTAGCGTTTGTCTCCGATTGGTTTAGCTTTTCTTGGAGGATTTTATTGTTATCCAAAACCGTCCATGTTCCTCCTCGAGATCATGAAGTTTGATCTTTAAAGCTTGATTCTCGTCTTGAACTTCAAGTCGTTGCTTCCTCAACTTCTTGTTAAGTTTGGCCATCTTCTTTGATTCCGCAAGAAGTTGTTGGTATGCCTCAACGAGTTCTTCTTCGTCCGACTCCCCCTCACTTGATGACTCTCCTCGGATGTTGATGTTTCATGCAAAATCAAAGGAATAGAGTCAGTGACTAAAGATGATAAGCACAAATTAGAAGAGGGAATTTGAGAGGCATGAAAAGCAACAATTTTTCTTTTTCCTCTTCACTTGAGGTCGATTCATCGAAACTAGAATCGTCCCAAGTTTTTGCTTGCAAAGCCTTCTTTTTGTATGATTTCTTAGAAGGACAATCCGTTGAAATATGGCCGTAGCCTTTGCATCGATAACATCGGATTTCCCCTTCGAAATCATCTTTTTCTTTTTCTTTAGAAGGTTTTGCAACGCCTTTGAGTTTAGAGGATTTAGAACCCGATGATCCTTTAGATGGTTTCGTGGATGAAGATCCATCGGTTCGATTCTTCCAAAATTTCCGACGAAATTTCTTTGTGATCCGCGCCAGTTGTTCTTCAAAATCGGCAAAAGAGATTTCATCGTCGGAACTCGATTCGTCATCTTCTTCCTTTGTTGATTTGAATGCAATACCTGTAAGCTTAGAAGAAGACTTGGAAGAAAATTTGATTAGTAGGAAAAGTCATCTCATAAGTTTGCAAAGCACCTACTAATTCCTCTACACTCATCTCATCCGGATGACTAACGGTTTCAATGGCGGTAACCTTTGCCCTAAACCGTTCCGGAAGAGTCCGAAGTATCTTTCTTACAATTTTCGACTCCGGGATCTTTTCTCCTAAATTAGCACATGTATTAATTACATCTTGAAGTCTAGTGTAATAATCTGTAAACAATTCATGCTCTTCCATATGAATAGAGTCAAATTGACTTGTAAGCATCTGGAGCTTTTGAATTTTTACAAGATTAGTACCCTCATGTGTAATTTTGAGAATATCCCAAATTTCCTTCGCGGTTTCACACGCGGAAATTCTTGTAAACTCAGTCGAGGAAAGAGAATTATATAAAGCGTTCATACCTTTCCCATTGTAAGAAGATCTTTCGATTTCCTCTTTAGACCATCTAGAGCGAGGTTTTGGGGTAGTAGAATTTCCTACTTCCTCAACCGGATGCACCCAACCGTATTCAACGGTTTGCCATACCCGCTCATCAATAGAGATGAGAAAAGCTCTCATCCGCATTTTCCAATATGCATAATTGGTCCCATCAAAAAGAGGAGGTCTAAAAATATTACCACTTTCACCCATCATGATAGATAAACCTAAAACCCGCTCTGATACCAATTGTAGAGTTATTTAGGATCCACAAGGATCTAAATAGGTACTATCAAACACCTAGAGGGGGGTGAATAGGTGTAATATTATAAAAACCAATCTCAGTGCAAAAATAAAAAACAATGCGGAAAATAAAAATCAACACACCGAGATTTACGTGGAAACTCCAATCCAGGAGAAAAACCACGGGACCAACACGCAATAACAATCCACTAAGAATAGAAGAATAACAAGGTGATTACCGACTCCACGGACTCGACCCCTCCTTCAATTCTTCGGACCTTGCGCTGACCGGTTGGATGTCCACGCAATAACAATCCACTAAGAAAAGAAGAATAACAAGGTGATTACCGTCTCCACGGATTTAACCCCTCCTTCAATTTCTTCGGACCTTGCGCTCCAACGTTTGCACGTCCACTGCACACGTTCGAATCCACGAACGCCACTCGAATCCACGAGCACACGTTTCGAATCCACGAAACGCCTTCAACACACCGAATCCACGGTGCCACGTCGAATCCACGACGCAAACTCAGCCGGTAAGAATATTGGCTTCGATGGTGATCCTTTGCTTAGATTATCAATGAAGATCCATGGGAAAAATCTCTAAGCAAAGATTAGATCAATTCGACAAAAGATATGTTCTTGAAAGAACCATCGAATTGACCTAAAAGAGGCTATAAAGAAGAACGATAAAAACCTAGCCTCTAGGGTTGCTCTCAAGTGTTTTATAAATTGATCGGCCGTGCTCCCACGTTTTTGAGAAACCCTAAATGTCTATTTATAGTTTAGAAACCTTTGGAAAGAGATAAGAATCAAAAACATACCTTATCTGGAAATTTTCAGGACGGCGATCCGGATCGGGATTACTGCGATCCGGATCGTCGTAACGAGATTGACGATTCCAGAAATCCAAGGGTTCGGGATCCGGATCGCAAGGCCCGATCCGGATCGTTCATGAATTTCAGCAACATCCAATGTTCGGGATCCGGATCGGAATAGGCTTGGATCCGGATTGGATTTGCACATGAACTAATACCCTTCGGGATCCGGATTGGATCATCTGATCCGGATCCTGAACATGTCCCATGTCCAGTTTTTGATTTTTATGCAATTAAAAATTCATCCAAGTGTTTCTACACTATAAGAAAGTATTCGGATCACCAAAATTATTTAGTTAAACATACCTGATCCTTTTGAATACTTTCTTCTTGAGATTGATGTAACTGATCCACAATTCTTCATCTTCAATCTTCAAGACTCAAGACACTGAGTGTCAACTTGAGCTCTTGTTGAATCTTCTCTAAGTCTTTGATTGCTGATTGACAATTTGATCCTTTAAGACTCCGACTCAACTCACTGACTTGACTCACGAAATATGCCAACACCAAAAAGCCGTAACAACAAGTTCGGCCTCGGATACACTCAAACTGGAGACATTCCAAGTTCGAGTGGTACGGTATTTGTGCCTCCGTCGGTATCTCCTCCTCCGACACCGGTGTTCACGCCAAGCAACGACAACGAACCTACTACATCTTCTTCGGAATCGACAAGATCCAAGGTATGTTTTCGTTGTGGCATTTCAGGGCACATCAGAAGAAACTGCAAGACTGGAGCCAAACGCACACCTCACGAACATCTTGCAACAACTACCAAAAGGGCTATTCCTCGGGAAACAACTCCAATCAAATTGACGGAAAAGAGCCTTGGTAGTACACCGCTCAAGACGACATCATCAAGGAGCAGCAATTCTTCAAGCAAGACGCTCTCACCTAGGAAATCAACTTCACGACCATTACCGACGCACTCCAAAAAGGTTTGGGTGCGCAAAGGTGAAATCTTTCCCTGTCTTGCTACCAATGTTTCTTTGCATGCATATGATAGTTCGTCTTGGTACCTGGATAGCGGGTGTTCCCGTCATATGACCGGCGATAAAAACTGTTTTCAAACATTTGAGAAAAACTCCGGAGGACTTGTTGTTTTCGGAGATGGTCGGTCTTCCAAAATTGTTGGAAAGGGAACGGTAGCTATTCCAGATGGCCCGGTTCTAGATAATGTATTATTTGTTCATGGCCTTAAGACTAACCTCATAAGCATAAGTCAACTGTGTGATAGTGGTTATTCAGTTAATTTTTCATCTGATAAATGCACTGTAACTGACATGAACCATGCTTTCTTTTTAAAGGGGGTTAGATCAGAAAACAATTGTTATGTAGTTCCTTCTAAGATTTCTGAAAAATGTAACCTAGCATCTTTGAAAAATGAAACACTTTGGCATGAAAGGCTAGGTCACATAAACTTTAAGGAACTTGCTAGAATTTCAAATAAAGATGTGGTCAAGGGGGTTCCGAAACTTTCTTTTGAACAAAACCTTGTGTGTGGCGGTTGCCAAAAGGGAAAACAGTCTAGGACTGCACACAAGAATTTGAACCACATAGGTACAAAACGGCCTTTGGAACTTTTGCATATGGACTTAATGGGGCCAACTCGTCAACCATCTCTGGGAGGTAAATGGTATATTTTCTTGTTGGTTGATGATTTTTCTAGATATACTTGGGTAGCCTTTCTAAAAGAAAAAGCTGATACTTTTGATTCTTTTCTCGAAATCTGCAATCGTATTATGATTGAAAAGAATGAAAGGATTACTCGAGTTAGGAGTGATAGAGGTGGGGAATTCATAAATTCCAAATTCATTGATTTTTGCACTTCTAATGGCATTAAACATGAATTCTCTGCACCTTACACACCTCAACAAAATGGTGTAGTCGAGCGCAAAAACAGGGTCGTACAGGAAATGGCACGTGTTATGCTTCACAGCCGGAACTTACCTTTATATTTTTGGGCTGAAGCGGTGAACACTGCTGTCTATGTTATCAATCGAGTGTATTTGCGCCCGGGGACTTTGAATACACCATATGAACTTTGGTTTTGTAGAAAACCTAACATCAAATATTTTCGTATTTTGGGAGTCGGTGTTTTATTTTACGTGATCGCGAAAATCTTGGAAAATTTGACTCTCGAAGTGACGAAGGGATTTTCTTAGGTTATTCTACAAACAGCAGAGCATATCGAGTTTTTAACTTAGAATCTAAGACGATCGTAGAATCGATAAATGTTAAGGTAGATGAAGCTTTTCATTTTGAATCTGAAAAATCTACCCTCGATATCTCTCTTGATGATGATACACCTGCTAATGCATCTTCTTCTAACAATTCTTTCGATAATAATGTTGATGCATCTAACGGTTCTTCAAGCTTATCTGATGTGCAGGAATCATCTCGTGTACCTCCGCCTACTCCTCTACCTCAAACGTTACGCATCTCCAAGGATCACCCTGAATCGAACATAATTGGAGATCCACAAGAAGGAGTTAGAACACGGAGACAATTGGTTTGCGGATTTGCATGCTATGTATCTCAAATCGAACCAAGGAATGTTGATGAAGCTCTCCAAGATGATTATTGGATTAAAGCAATGCAGGAAGAGCTCCATCAATTCGAGCGAAACAAAGTCTGGGAACTGACGAAGCCTCCGAAGCAACACAATGTGATAGGTACCAAATGGATCTTCAAGAACAAGAAAAACGAAGAAGGTACTATCATCAGGAACAAAGCAAGGTTAGTTGCTCAAGGCTATTCTCAAGTAGAAGGTATAGACTTTGATGAAACCTTCGCCCCTGTAGCTAGACTCGAGTCCATTCGTATATTGTTTGCGATCGCTTGTCATTTTAAAATCAGATTATTTCAAATGGACGTTAAGAGCGCCTTTTTAAATGGATTTTTAAATGAGGAAGTTTATGTAGCTCAACCGAAAGGTTTTGTGGATCATAAACTACCTAACCATGTTTTTCGTCTGAAAAAGGCTCTTTACGGTCTGAAACAAGCACCGCGAGCATGGTACGAAAGGTTGACAAAGCACCTTTTGGAAAAGGGCTACACTCGAGGGGGAGCTGACAGGACTCTCTTTGTGAAGCATTATCAAAACAATTTCATAGTTGCTCAAATCTATGTTGATGACATTGTTTTTGGAGCAACGAGAGATAATGATGCTTCTAAATTCGCGGAGACCATGGAAAGCGAATTTGAGATGTCCATGATGGGCGAATTGAATTATTTTCTTGGATTACAAGTTAAACAAAACGATGAAGGAATTCACTTGTGTCAATCCAAGTATGCACTGGAGTTGGTCAAAAAGTTTGATCTTGAAAATTCTAAGGATTTTCCGACTCCAATGGGAACTAGCCATAAGGGACTTGGAAGTGAATCACAAAGTGAGAATGTAGACGAGAAACTGTACCGCAGTATGATTGGAAGTCTACTATATCTCACGGCTAGTCGCCCGGATATATCCTTCAGTGTTGGGATTTGTGCGAGATATCAATCAGCACCGAAGGAGGTTCACCTGAAAGCGGTGAAACGGATCATCCGGTATATCAAAGGTACAATCAATTTCGGAATTTGGTATCCTATGGGAACGACTTTGGATATTGTTGGATACTCAGATGCCGATTGGGCTGGATCGGTGGATGACCGGAAAAGCACGAGTGGTGCATGCTTCTATCTTGGCCACTGCCTTGTTGCATGGCACAGTAAAAAGCAGAACTGCATAGCACTCTCGACTGCCGAAGCGGAGTACATTTCTGCAGGAAGTTGTTCAACCCAATTGATTTGGATGAAAAGCGTGTTGAGCGATTTCCGAATTTCAACATCTTCGGTAACCATTTTATGTGACAACACTAGTGCTATTAACATTTCTAAAAACCCTGTGTTGCACTCTAGAACAAAACATATTGAACTTAGATATCATTTTCTTAGAGAGCTAGTTGAATCAAACATTCTTCAACTGTCATATATTTCAACTGAGGATCAATTAGCCGACATCTTAACAAAACCTTTGGATCAAAAACGTTTTATTCACTTGCGTAAAGCAATTGGCATGCTTTCCTTGAAATAAACTCTTTTGAAACCTTTGCTTAGATTAGGTTTTGTTTTTGTTCTTGTTTTTGTTTTGTTCTTTATCTATGTTCTGTACATAGCACACTAATTGAGCATAAATCATAATTGACTTTAATTGCATCCTTTTATGCATTTAGAAATTTATTATGCTTTTGATGTCATAATATTTCAATGTTGCAATGATCATTTACGTTAATTAAACCATCTTTTAAGTGATCAAAGTCAATTTCTCTCTCAATGATCTCTTGGTATAGTCATTATCATATTTGATTGCTTAGTCGAGTATGAATTCGAGATCAATGGTTTGGTTGAATACTTTATATATTAAATAATTGATAGCCAATTGAGGGGGAGTCAATGAAATGTAAAATGCTCAAAAGATGTGGAAAGAGTTACATCCCAATGAGGAGTGTGAAAACTACCACCACATGGAGAAAATGAAAGAAAAAGATACTCCATGAATGAAAAGCAAATTTTTGTTTGAAAAATTGTTGATGAAACTCATATTGAAATACTTGACTCAGTCGTATTTCATGGTTGGTATAAGGTGGGATTTTTGATTTAAGATGCTCAAAGAGCCACTCCTTCAACAGATTGTCTAGATATATTATCTAACTTATCTGGGATTTCAAACATCTATTGATCTTGGTACTTCATTTTCTTTACTGAAATTGATGATTTGATAAAGGCATTACACATAAGATCAGGATAGATGTAATTGAAGTTGTTCAACTTTAAGTGTTTTAACTTTCGTAAATTTTCGTTTCATTTTTGGATATTTTTGATAGATTTTTCATAATCTATTTCTTGTTGTATGAAACGATGTCATTTGTTTAAAGTTGACATGGTAAAGTGCTTACATACTTTTTCTGGATTTTATTGTATTTTTCTTAATTTTTCTGAAGAAAAAGGTGTAGCCGATCCGGATCGTGGCAAGTGATCCGGATCCCGAACGCAGGATTTTTCCTGCGGGTGGCCGATCCGGATCACATTCTCGGCCGATCCGGATCACGGCTAGGGTTTATATAGAAACTTTCAGATTCGAGATTTCTTTACCCTAATTTCTGGTTTTCAAGCTTCTAGAGTTTCTCTCTCTAGATTTCTTGCTTCTTGGTGCTTCAAAACTCAAAGTTCTTCGGATTCAAGTAAGTTTACATGATCAAAACTCGGTTTTTCACAGTTTTTCTGTTTTTTCACAAACGTGAGTTGAAAAGTTGGAATTTTTTCGTTTGTGAATGGTTTTTGATCAAATTTCTTTTGAAATAAGAACTCTGGGTCAATTAGTTTTGCTTTTATGCTGGGATTTCACTTGATTAACGAGTTTTTAGGCTTCGATTTCTAAAAATTCGGTTTTAGGGCATAAAAGAGGAATTTTTGTAAATCATGGATTTGATCTATTTTTAAAATTCTTTTTGGAAAACTAATTTGATTCTTGGCTTCTCTACATGATTATGATTGTCTAGGTACAATGTTTTCAAATTTTTCAAAATTGACAATTTTTCATATGTTCTTGAGTTGGTTTTCACAGGACATTTTCTAAAAAACTCAAAGCACTAGAATCAATGGCATTCTCCTGGTTGATCATCTTGCTGGTCGCAATGCTGCCTGGGGGTTCATCGGTTAAAGAAGAACCAGGCGTCTCAACTCGAGACAAACCGGAAGGAGCCAATGAAGACAGCTCGGATTACAATAGTGAAGAATGGGACGAATTCTTTAAGGATGTTCAACGAAAAATTGATGAAGAAGAAAGGAAGTTCACCAAAGGGAAGAGACTTATGAAATCTGCCTCCACGACCATACAATATACAAGAAGGAAAAGTGTTCAAAGAAGTACAAGCCAGCAGAGTGGGCCTCTAACCAGAGCACGCTCACTTTCTGGAATTTTGCAAACTGAATCACCATGGACTGCAGGACCTGATGCGCCATCTGCATCCAGACAGCGTTCATCTTATTCAAAGACACGGACAACTGAGACAGAGATATTGGAATCGATTCGTCAGGAACAACAAAGAATCTCTGCTACACATGAAAGAATATCGAGAGAGCTTCAGCAAATCTCCTCTGAACACAAGAAGATCAAGAAAAAATATTCAAACCTTAAGAACTTGCTTAAAGGGTTTTTAAGCAAGCTGAGCTGTACTAGTTCTGACTCTTCAGATTGAGCAACAGAATTGGTCACCTTAGTTTGGGTTCTTAGTTCTCAGAACATTGTTTTTCTTTACTCCTTTAGTTCAGTTCTCAGTTTGTGCATATTTCTAGAACTCTTTTTTTTGTTACTCTCCTTACATATTGTAGCTCATGCTACGTTTTGGCTTGTTTTTGTGACAAAAAGGGGGAGAGAGTTAGCGAAAACAATGAACAATGATGAATGAACTTTGAACAATGATTGTGAATATCGATAATATCAAGGTAAGTATGAATCTCAACTCAACTTTGTTTTTCTTTTGTGATTTGTGACATGCTTCTATACTAACTATTTGACTAACTATTTGGGCATGTAATATGACTAACAAGTTGGTGTTGGACTAACATACTTTGACATTTGGTTTTTCAACTGCTTAGAAGATATGTTGGTGTTAACTATGTTTCTTTCACATATCTGATTCTTTTAAATGTCATGATGAGATAAACTCTATCTCTGTACTTGGTTTTCTATGTTCCAATTCTTGAGGTATCTAACGATTTTGTTTGTCAAGAATGTTTTCTGTGTGCAGAGGTTACAGATGTCTAAGTCTAGAGTCTGTCTTAGGAGTTTATCTCATGTTTTTAATTTCTGGAACTCTTTTGTAAATTTTTGTTGTATGGTGATAGCAACAAAAATATCTTTTTGAATTTTCTTTGTGGATTTGTGTTTTGTCACGAAACCGCCAAAGGGGGAGATTGTTACGGAATTTGAGTTGGCGTATTTCGTGAATGTATTAAGTCTTGAAGATTGAAGATGAAGAAACTTTGGATCGTATACCTCAATCTCAAGAAAGAAGAATTCAAAAGGATCAGGTACGTTTAACTAAATAATTTTGATGATCCGAATACTTCTTATAGTGTAGAAACACCTGGAAGAGGTTTTAATTGCTTATTCATCAAAAACTGGACATGGGACATGTTCAGGATCCGGATCGTGGACTTTCAATCCGGATCCCGAAAGGTGTTCGTTCATACATTGCTGCAATCCGGATCACAGCTTGTACAATCCGGATCCCGAATGGGATGTTTTGTGAAAATGTATGAACGATCCGGATCGTGGATTATGATCCGGATCCCGAACAGGTGATTTTCTGGAAACTGCATTCTGTGCGTCTGCGATCCGGATCGTGGCTTATCCAATCCGGATCGCCGTCGGTAAAACTTTCCAGAAAAGTTTGTTTTTGATCCGAATATTCTTCCTAGGGTTTCTAACCTATAAATAACCCTATGGTCATTTTCTAGGGGCATCAAATAGAGCCGTCATTTTCAAATATCATTTTATACGGCCTTAGATCCACATATAGAGAAGAAAGGAAATCAATAGATCTATTCTATGTTTCTTCATCTATATTGATTAGTTTGATTCTAGGTTTTCATACTCACATCTTGAGTTGAATCAAACTAATGAATACTTAGATGGTATTTCCGATCTACTCTTGATCTAAGTATTCGGCGGATCATCACCACCCAAACAAACAACGATTTACCCCAAAATCGGCGCGTGGACTCGCGTGGCCTTGTGGATTCAAGGTGTTATCGCTTTCGTGGATTCGGAGCGAGGTGCGTTCGTGGATTCGAAGCGTACCATTGGGTGAAGACCGTGGATTCGGTTGGACGTCGTGGACTCGACGTTGGACGCTGTGGATTCAGCGTTGGGCGCGGATCGTGGATTCGAGAAGCGTCGTGGAGCGAGCGGGAAGATCGACTAGGGGCGTATGGTAAAAGGTTGAGTCGTCTGTGAGTACGTTATATCACCTTGTACGTGTGTTAACTCTAGTGGATTTCGCCGTGTTATCGGTCCCGTGGTTTTTTACTCCGGTTTGGAGTTTTCCACGTAAAAATCTTGTGTGTTCTTTTATTTTTCCGCATTGGGTTTTATCGCACAATGATTTTTTGAGTGTTTATTGTTTACACCTATTCACCCCCCCTCTAGGTGTTTTTTCCCCTATTAGATCCTTATTAACCTAAACCCAACATTTTCACCTCTGTACAGTGCTCCGAAAATCCAGAAAAATTACGGTTGCGTTCCTTGCGACGAGTATATCAAAATCGACTACTTATTTGCCTTGATCCGATGCTCCTAGCTCAAGATATAAATCGGAGAAGTCGATGCTGTCCAGAAAATATGACAGCAAAAAGAGGGTCAAAGGTGCCTCGGGAACCGTGCCAAAAGTGCGAAACAGAGCAAAGTGATCAACACGAAAAATGAAGCCTTACCTCTTAGGAACGCGCTGTCGCAGAAATCATTCAAAAATTCCTCCTGGTTAGCACACAGCGATTTTCCGACTGAACTACGACGGAAGATGGGCCGAAACTGAAAATCGTCGCAGTACGCCGCGTCGCAGATAACTCGCTGTCGGAAACTCCAAAAATTCTGAAACTTCTAGGGGAGATAGAGGACAGAGAGAGGAACAACTTTTATATAGGGCAAAATCTCATTTTCTCTCTCTAGAAATCGAAAATGGCAGAGAGAGAGGGAGGGTCTATTTATAATGGGCCAAAATCCTATTCGGGCTCCACACCAGATCCTGGACAAAACAGGAAACACCAAAATCTGGCTAATCAGATCGCGCCACGCCTCCCAGAACACGAAACAGCCGTACAGGCCAATAGGAATGTGCCATGTGTCACCGCCGCCCACGTTTTCCACGCGCCGGCGCACGTGGGCGGCTCGAGCCCGCCAATCACGTCGTGCCACGTGTCCCCACGCGGTTCACGTGGTCCACGCCCCCAGTCTATGCGCCGGGTCTTCCGAAAAATGTCGGCCAATGAGGTGTTGCCACGTGTCACAGACAAGCCAGTTTCCTTGACGCCGCCGGACCAATCAGGGGATGACACTTGGCGATTTCCATCTTCGGTGCACCCGGTGCACGCCCATCCTGTGGACCCCGCGCCTGCGTGCCTGCTCGCGCTTGCCCGCGCCTGCCCACGCCGCCTGCGGCCCTGCTCCGCCCCCTGCGCCGCCTTGCTCCGCCGTGCGCCGCCCCCTGCCGCCTGCCGCCGGCTGCCGGAACAGTAATTCCGGCAGCCGGAGTTACTGTTCCGGTGAACAGTACCCATGTGTCGAAAAAATAAAGTAAATATGCTATTTTAATCGTTTTCACGCCCTGAGTCCAAATCCGCCGTCCGTTTCTTCAAATTCTCATCCAAAATTTTGCCGAAAGCCCTCGAAAAAGCCCACTTGATCCGATTTTCGCGCCGGGTTCATTTCTGAGGTCCATTTTCGCCTCTACAAGCTCCGTTAGACCATATAAGCCCCCTATTGTCACTGTTAAGGCTACAACAGTCACTGAGGAAATCCGGATCATCACAACTCGTGCTTTTCCGATCATCCACAGATCCTGCCCACATCGGCATCTGAATATCCTACAATGTCAAGAGTTGTTCCCATAGGATACCAAATTCCGAAATTCACGGTTCCTTTGACGTACCGGATGATCCTTTTCACCGCTTTCAGGTGAACCTCCTTTGGTGCTGACTGATATCTCGCGTAGATCCCAACACTAAAGGATATGTCCGGGCGACTAGCCGTGAGGTAGAGTAGACTTCCAATCATGCTGCGATAAAGCTTCTCGTCTACACTTTCACTAAGAGATTCACTTCCTAATCCCTTGTTGCTAGTTCCCATCGGAGTCGGAAAATCTTTAGAATTTTCTAATCCAAACTTCTTGACCAACTCCTTTGCATACTTGGATTGGCACAGATGGATGCCTTCTTCATTTTGTTTCACTTGCAATCCAAGAAAGTAAGTTAGTTCGCCCATCATAGACATCTCAAATTCGCTTTCCATGATTTCAGCGAATTTAGAAGCATCATTGTCTCTAGTTGCACCAAATACAATGTCATCGACATAGATTTGTGCTACAATGAAGTTATCCTGATAATGCTTCACAAAGAGAGTCCGATCTGCTCCCCCTCGAGTATAGCCCTTCTCCAAAAGGTGCTTTGTCAACCTCTCGTACCATGCTCGCGGTGCTTGTTTTAGACCGTAAAGAGCCTTTTTCAAATGAAAAACATGGTTAGGTTGTTTATGGTCTACAAAATCTTTCGGTTGAGCCACATAAACTTCCTCGTTCAAAAATCCATTTAAAAACGCGCTCTTAACGTCCATTTGAAAGAGTTTTATTTTAAAATGACAAGCAATTGCGAATAAAATACGAATTGACTCGAGTCTAGCTACCGGGGCGAACGTCTCATCAAAGTCTATTCCTTCTATTTGTGAGTAGCCTTGAGCAACTAAGCGTGCTTTGTTCCTAATAATGGTACCATCCTCGTTTTTCTTATTCTTGAAAATCCATTTAGTACCAATTACGTTGTGTTTCTTTGGTGGCTTCGTTAATTCCCAGACTTTGTTTCTTTCGAACTGATGGAGCTCTTCCTGCATCGCTTCAATCCAGTAGTCATCCTGAAGAGCTTCATCAACATTCTTTAGTTCTATCATGGAGCCGTAACATGCGACTCCACAAACCAACTGTCTCCGAGTCCTGACTCCTTCTCGTGGGTCTCCAATAATGTTCGACTCTGGATGATCCTTGGAGATACGTAACGTTTGCGGTAACGGAGTACTCGGAGGTACATGTGATGATTCCTGCATATCAGATAAACTTGAAGAACCATTAGATGCATCAACATTATCAAAAGAGTTATTATGAGAAGATACATTTACAGGAGTATCATCATCAAGAGACATATCAGGGATAGATTTATCAGATGCAAAATGAAAAGCTTCATCTACTTTAACATTTATAGATTCTACCATCGTTTTAGATTCCAGGTTAAATACCCGATATGCTCTACTGTTTGTAGAATAACCCATGAACCCTTCATCACTTCGAGAGTCAAATTTACCAAGATTTTCGCGATCACGTAAAATGTAACAGCGACTCCCAAAGATACGAAAATATTTGATATTCGGTTTTCTACAAAACCATAGTTCATATGGTGTATTTAAAGTTTCCGGGCGCAAATACACTCGATTAATTACATAGACGGCGGTGTTCACAGCTTTAGCCCAAAAATATAACAGTAAATTCCGGCTGTGAAGCATAACTGTGATGATCCGGACTCCCGCAGAACTGCGCAACCTTAAATAGTGACTGTAGGAAGCTTGTACAGTGCAACGAAGCCTGTAGAATCGAAATTGGATATTTAAAATTGACTCTGCGCGAAAATCGGAGCAAATGGGATTTTCCGGGAGCTTTTTACAAAATTTCGGATGAGAATTTGGCGAAACGGACGGCAAAATCGGACTCAGCACGCGAAAACGGTCAAAATGGTATATTCGCTTTATTTTTCGGCACTTTGGTACTGTTCACCGGAACAGTAACCGCCGGCCGGAATTACTGTTCCGGCCGGCGGCGGCCGACGGCGAGCGGCGGCGGGCGGCGGCGCACGGCGGCGGGCAGCGGCGCAGCGGCAGGGCAGCGGCGGAGCGCGGAGGAGAGCGGCGCGGGCAGGCGCGGGCAGCGCGGGCAGGCGCGGGCAGGCGCGGGCAGGGGCTCGGTGCGCGGTCCATGGGCCAGGCGTGCACCGGGTGCACCGAATTCTTCCCTTGCCACGTGGCGGCACCCGATTGGCTGGCCGGCTTCTAGAAGCTTCTGGATGGGTGACACGTGGCAGCATCCTATTGGCCGACATTTTCCGGAAAACCCGGAGCGCGGAGCAACCACGTGCACCACGTGGACACGTGGCAGCCTCCCATTGGCCCTTGCACCGGCTGTTTCCTGTTTGGGCAACACGTGGCGCTTCCTGGTTGGTCCGTTTCGGTGTTTCGTGTTTGGATCAGATCCCGTGTGGGAATATTCCCTTTTGGCCCACTATATATAGAAGTCCCCACCCCCTCTCTTTGCACCTTGGATTCCGAGCCTTAGAGAGAGAAACAGAAAAAGTGTTCAATATAAAAGTTGTTCCTCTCTCTCTCTTCTTTCTCTCTCTACAATCTCAGAATTTCTGGAGTTACAGATAGTGAGTTATCTGCGACGCGGCGCACTGCGACGATTTTCTTTTTAGGCCCATTTCCCGTCGCAGTTCCGTCGAAAATTCACTGCGGGCTAACCGGGTGGAATTTTTGGACGATTTTTGCGGCAGCGCGACCGTAAGAGGTAGGGCTTCGATTTCCGTATTGATCATTTTGCTCCGTTTCGTACTTTTGGCACAGTTTTCAGGTCCTCTTTGACCCCCTTTTTACTGTGATGATTTTTGGACAGCACCGACTTCTCCGATTTTTATCTTGACGTAGGAGCGTCAGATCGAGGCGTTTAAAGAGTCGATTTTGATCTACTCTTCGCGAGGAACGCAACCGTGATTTTTCTGGGATTTTAGGAGCTCATTTTAGAGGTGAAAAATTCCTCTTTTTCCGTGCTGTCTGAAAAACAGCAAATATTGTGCTTTTTGGGTTTTGTATTTATACCGGGAGCATTGATTTGCAGGATTGAGGACTGTGGACAACCAGGAGACTACCTGGGGTGTTGTTTGAGCTGTTCGAGGTGGGCGGTTGTTGCTTACCTCATTTTTGACAAGCTCACTGGGATTACTAGAAATCCCCTAAAATATGACAATTAACGAGAACAATTGGGACAAAGTAACATGATAATTGATGAGAACCATTGGGACAACTAACAGGACTACTAACAGGACTACTAACAGGACTACAGGACTACTAACAGGACAACTAACAGGACAATTAATGAGAACCATTGGGACAAATTAATATGACAAATGACAAGGACCGCTGGGATAAACTCCCCTAAAAATTAATGTAACCCCACAAATGATATGAACTTATATTGGGACACTGTGATTGAGACAAAGGCTATGATCTCGCATGCAAATGACTTTTATTCAGTAAATCAATTGTTTTAAACCTTTGACTCTATTTTACAACTTTTAAAAATAAAGACAGTTGCATGCATGCCCGGACATCAGGTAAGGCCACTATTCATTGCTACACTATCATATTGGGATTTGAACATGTTTTATTGTTGTCCTTTGCATTCAGATGTTGTTGCTCAAGTGTGAGCAGGGGTTTGGGATAGTGTAGCCAAGGTTGTGCTAGATTGTGGACTTGTGGGGTATTGCGGTGACCGCGGACAGTAGGCGGTCGACCAGAGGATTATCCTTGCATCAGATTGGGGTTGAGTCTGGTTTATTGCATCAGTTGGGGATCTGGTTTTCCTAGTGGATGGTTTCCCACTTTGATCATAGTCATGATCCAGTCCTGCTGATTTATGACACCTCTGATACTTATTACTGAGATACTTTACTCGTGTGGGTCGCTCCCCTCGAGTGCCACTCCGGAGTGTGTTACAACATTATCCCCTATCGGCACCCCCGATTTGGCCAACATTATCCCCTATCGCATACCCGATTTGGCAAATACTATCCCCATCGGCGTTATACCCGATTTGGCAAGGCACAACAGGAAGTACCAGTTTTGCTAGTAACACTAGATTGAGTTCATTCAGACAGGCATTTATACACTGATTCATACATTTTCTTGGCATTTAGAGGCATGGTGGTGGTAGTTTCCTTTTTATCAGCAGTCTTTATAGCTTACAACTGTTCTTTCCTGTTGCCTCTAGTAGTCCTAGTGGGTGCGTCAGAGTTGAGGTTTTACCCACTAGGGGAGGCTACTGGTTTATCTGGTAGTTCTCACCCCCATTGTTATTTTTCTGTCCCTTTCTCCTCCCTTTCTTTTGCAGAGTCGTCTGCGGGAGCTGCTAGGCCATCGGCAGCTGATAAAGGTAAGGGGATCGCTGAATAGATAGATCTCCTGTGAGGCTGAGAGCTATTAGACAGATAATACACCCTCCACTCAGACTGTGATATTCTCCTTTTATTTTGGGTCTGGCTTCTGCCAGCTGGATGTACTATTTTGGTGAGCTGGGAGATTATTGTACTTATTACAGTTGTATTTGTATTTCCAGTCTGAAATACTATGTGGTTCTTCTATTCAGCTCGATATTATGCTCTTTTACTGTTCATATTATATCAGAGCAGGTTACCAGCGCTTCGTGTACGCGGGAAATCCCGTGTGCACGGCGGATATGTTGGCGAGCCCGGGTTCCGGGGCGTGACAGATTAAAGTTGGTATCAGAGCTTAGGGATAGTTCAGTTGGGACTTAGGAAACCCTAGGCTTTTGGCAGACCCTAGGATAATAGGGTATGAGAGACGTGACATTTCGCGAAAGTCGTTGATTTATTGCTTGACTCTTCCAGTGAGAGAAGAGAGTCGACATATCCAAATTTCTGGTGTACAGTTATGTTGGCTGCAGACAACATAAAGTCACAGAAATAGGAGAATGTCTTTGACTTTCGCTAAGATTGGGTCGTGTGGGGTGATGATACTGAGTATGGTTTCTTGTGGTAGGATGCCTCCGCGACGTAGAATGTTGACGCGTTCTCAACCTGATTCCCCTGAACCTGATCAGGAGGAGTCCGAGCAGGGCCAGCAGAGTGAGGTGCAAGAGCTGCAGGCTCAGATGGCCCAGATGTCTGAAGCTGTTCGGCGCCAGGAGGAGGCCATGAGCCGGGTGACGCAGATGTTAGAACAGAGGGCGCAGCCTGTTGTAGCACCCTCGGAGAATTCTCCCGTACCTTCTTCTCCTGCCGTGAATCCCCCAGTAGTACCAGTGACCCTGGCATCCCCTGTTGCTCAGGGAGCAACCCGGCCATTGACTCCTGCAGAGGAGCAGGAGTTTTCTGACAAACTTACTCAATTCTGTAAGCGGGGACCGCCCAGGTTTTCAGGGCAAAATACTCAGCCTTGGGAGATCGGGACTTGGCTTTCTTCGATGGAGAAGTTATTTCGGGACTTCTTCATTGACCCGAAGTACAGGGTACATATGGCTGTACACTGCTTAGACGGGGATGCTGATGCATGGTGGCGTCGGGTGGAGCCCCTGGAATTTCAGACCACTCGACAGCTACCCTGGTCTGAGTTCAAGAAGATGATTTTAGATACGTACTTCTCCACGAGTATGAAGAAAAAGCTGGAAGATGATTTGAAGAATCTCCAGCAAGACAACCGGACAGCATTGGACTATTTTCAGGAGTTCAAGCGGTTACTCAACTGCGTACCTTATGTCGCCAGGGACGGACCCCACCAGGTAGAGCTCTTTGAGTCGGGCTTGCGCCCAGAGATCTATACTCTGGTGCATGCTCAGAGACTACAGACCTTGGAGGAGGCAGCGGAGCATGCCCAGTGGGTTGAGAGGGGAGACCACGTCGTCGCCAGACGCGGGGGCCTGGTCGCTCAAAGCGCTGACAGGAAGCGACCAGCGCAGGACGACGGGGGGCAGGCCAGTTCGTGGAGGCCGCCGCGACCGCCACGGCCTCAGTTTTCCGGCCGCGGACGTTCTGAGCGGCGAGGGCCTGGTGGGTCCCAGAGGCCACCGCAACATCAGCAGCAACAGCATTCGCATCAACAGAGATCGCAGTCGCGGCAGCAAGGGCCTCCGCGACAGAGGCAGCAGGCAAGGCAGCCCCAGGCTACGGTTAGGTGCATTTTCTGCCAGGGACAGCATAACTCTGATACATGTGATCTGAGGTTTGGCCGCTGTTATCGATGTGGACAGTCTGGCCACCTCCGAGCTGCCTGCCCATATGCACCATCGACGGCTCCTTCTTCAGCATCTGCTCCTTCTTCGTCTCAGCAGTGGTCGACAGCTCAGCGACCATATGCTCCAGCGAGCAGGCCATCTTCTTCCTATCCCACGGAGTATCGCCCTCCAGCTCAGAGTGGGCGAGTGTATGCTGCGCAGGTAGAGGACTCTCCAGCCGCAGATCATGTGGTGGCAGGTATCACCTTACTTTCTGGCATTAGGACTCGTACATTATTTGATACTGGAGCATCGCATTCTTTTATTAATAAATCATTTGCATCATTACATGGGATAGAGGTAGGACCTTTACCACGTGCACGAGAGGTTCAGATTCCCGATCACACCTTGCACGTGGAGGAGTGTTGTTGGTCCTGCCCGATGCAAATCGAGTCCTGGATTATGCCAGCAGACCTGTTGGTCTTGAGACAGCTGAAGGACTTCGATGTGGTCCTCGGGATGGACTGGCTGGCTCGGTATTTCGCAACTATTGACTGTGCCGCGAGGACGGTCACTTTTAGAGAGCCAGGCCAGGAGATGTTAGTATTCCGGGGATGTCAGAGTGCTTTCTTTGCCTCTATGATTTCGACTTCCCGAGCGAGGCAGATGATCCATCGAGGATGTGTAGCCTTTTTGGCTAGTGTTGTTGAGGGGCCTACGGCGGCGCCGGAACTCGGGAATATTCCTATTGTTCGCGAGTTCCCGGATGTTTTTCCACCTGAGCTGACTAGCATGCCGCCAGATAGGGAGATTGAGTTCGTGATTGACGTAGTTCCAGGAACTGCGCCAATCTCAAAGGCTCCTTACCGAATGGCACCGGCTGAGTTGCGAGAGCTTAAGGCGCAACTCCAGGATTTAATGGATAAGGGCTTTATCAGGCCGAGTGTGTCGCCTTGGGGAGCACCGGTGCTATTCGTGAAGAAGAAAGATGGGTCACTTCGACTATGTGTGGACTATAGAGAGTTAAATAAAGTGACCATCAAGAACAAGTACCCTTTGCCGCGCATTGATGATCTTTTTGATCAGCTGCAAGGGTCTTGTGTCTTCTCTAAGATAGATCTGCAATCCGGTTACCACCAGTTAAAGGTGAAGGCCGAAGATATTCCAAAAACGGCATTTAGATCACGGTACGGGCATTATGAATTTACAGTTATGCCTTTTGGGCTAACTAATGCCCCTGCCGCATTCATGGATTTAATGAACCGAATTTTCCGACCATACTTAGACCGGTTTGTGGTGGTATTCATTGATGACATCTTGATCTACTCCCGAAGTGATGCCGAGCATGAGGAGCACTTAAGAATTGTGCTGCAACTTCTGCGAGAGAAGAAGTTGTATGCCAAGCTGGCAAAGTGCGAGTTTTGGCTTCGGGAGGTGGTCTTCTTGGGCCATGTGATTTCCGCCGCAGGAGTGGCAGTGGACCCGGCAAAGATTGAGGCAGTCCGTGATTGGCCCCGACCGACGACGGTTTCTGAGGTACGTAGCTTTATGGGTTTAGCAGGGTATTACCGTCGGTTTGTGGAAGGCTTTGCGAAGCTTTCCACACCCCTCACTCGCTTGACACGTAAAGAAGTGAAATTTATCTGGAGTGAGGACTGTCAAAGGAGCTTTGAGGAGCTAAAGAATAGACTGATGACCGCACCTATCCTTTCCCTCCCCGTTATGGGAAAAGGATATGTGATCTACAGCGATGCATCACACAGCGGACTTGGTTGTGTGTTGATGCAAGAAGGGAAGGTAATTGCCTATGCATCAAGGCAACTCAAGGATTACGAGAAGAATTACCCTACCCATGACTTAGAACTCGCTGCTGTAGTGTTTGCACTAAAACTTTGGCGTCATTACCTATATGGAGAACACTGTGAGATCTACACCGACCACAAGAGCCTAAAATACCTGTTCACGCAAAAGGAGCTAAATTTAAGGCAGCGTAGGTGGTTAGAGCTATTAAAAGATTATGATGTAGATATCCTCTACCACCCAGGCAAAGCTAATGTGGTCGCTGACGCCTTGAGTAGGAGAGCGGTGCAAAGTTTGTCTATGTTGATCACAGACCAGGCACCGCTATTAGAGGAGATGAGACGGCTCGAGATAGAGGTTGTGTCCCCTGGGGTCTCTGCTAGACTGACATCTTTAGTCTTGCAGCCCACTCTGCTAGACAGGATCAAGGAGAAACAGAGTGAGGACCCCCACTTGACCAGGATTAGAGACCAGATTCCGAGTAATCAGTCAGGGGACTTTGCGGTAGATGCCTCGGGAGTACTAAGGTACAGGAACCGAGCATGTGTGCCAGCGGATGCGGAGATCCGAGAGCAGATTTGCGAGAGGCCCATTATACACCTTATACCCTACATCCTGGTGGGACTAAGATGTATAAGGACCTCAAGGCACATTTCTGGTGGAATGGCATGAAAAGGGATGTCGGGAGATTTGTGGCTCAGTGTTTAACTTGTCAGCAGGTGAAAGCTGAGCATCGAGTGCCAGCTGGCAAGTTACAGAGTCTCCCAATTCCCCAGTGGAAATGGGACCACATTACGATGGATTTCGTGGTCGGACTTCCTAGGGCACAAGGAGGAGCAGACGCTATCTGGGTAGTCGTGGATCGACTTACCAAGTCGGCGCACTTTCTGCCCATGCAGACTACGTGGCCACTCGAGCGACTAGCCCAGTTATATCTGGATGAGATAGTGAGATTACATGGAGTACCCGCCTCCATTGTATCAGATAGAGACCCGAGGTTTGTTTCGCGTTTCTGGGGGAGTTTGCAGACAGCCTTGGGGACTGAACTCAGGTTCAGTACAGCTTTTCATCCGCAGACTGATGGGCAGTCAGAGCGGACGATACAAATCCTGGAGGACATGCTTAGGGCTTGCGTCTTGGATTTCGGCGGAGGGTGGATTCGACACTTATCCTTGGCTGAGTTCGCGTACAACAATAGCTTTCAAGCGAGCATTCAGATGGCTCCGTTTGAAGCATTGTATGGACGCAAGTGTCGATCACCGCTTTATTGGAGTGACGTGGGCGAGAGGCGGACCTTGGGACCAGATGTCTTGATAGAGGCAGAAGAGAAGGTCCGAGTGATTCGGAAGCATCTTCAGACCGCCCAAAGCCGACAAAGGAGTTATGCCGATGTTCGGCGACGAGACTTAGAATTTCAGGTTGGAGATCATGTATTCCTGAAAGTCTCGCCGTCCAAAGGAATCAGGAGATTCGGCATTCGTGGAAAACTTAGCCCCCGATATATTGGACCCTTTGAGGTATTGGAGCGTATCGGGCCAGTTGCCTACCGACTTGCACTTCCTCCGAGGCTTGCTGGTGTCCATAATGTATTTCATGTCTCTACTTTGAGGAAGTATGTCTTCGACCCATCGCACGTCATCGACTTCACACCGCTTGAGATCAGCGAGGATTTGAGGTATGAGGAGCGCCCACTGCGAATTCTGGATCGAGAGGTGAGAGAATTGCGCAATCGGGCCATTCCCTATGTGAAGATCCAATGGAGCAATCATGACGAGCGCGAGGCTACATGGGAGCTCGAGTCGGAGATGAGGGATGCTCACCCCTACTTATTCGAGACATCGGACTGAGGATTATTGTTTAGTCTCGTTTCGAGGACGAAACTCTTTTTAGTGGGGGAGGATGTGATGATCCGGACTCCCGCAGAACTGTGCAACATTAAACAGTGACTGTAGGAAGCTTGTACAGTGCAACGAAGCTTGTAGAATCGAAATTGGATATTTAAAATTGACTCTGCGCGAAAATCGGAGCAAATGGGATTTTCCGGGAGCTTTCGGCAAAATTTCGGATGAGAATTTGGCGAAACGGACGGCGGAATCGGACTCAGCGCGCGAAAACGGTCAAAATGGTATATTCGCTTTATTTTTCGGCACTTTGGTACTGTTCACCGGAACAGTAACCGCCGGCCGGAATTACTGTTCCGGCCGGCGGCGGCCGACGGCGAGCGGCGGCGGGCGGCGGCGCACGGCGGCGGGCAGCGGCGCAGCGGCAGGGCAGCGGCGGAGCGCGGAGGAGAGCGGCGCGGGCAGGCGCGGGCAGCGCGGGCAGGCGCGGGCAGGCGCGGGCAGGGGCTCGGTGCGCGGTCCATGGGCCAGGCGTGCACCGGGTGCACCGAATTCTTCCCTTGCCACGTGGCAGCACCCGATTGGCTGGCCGGCTTCTAGAAGCTTCTGGATGGGTGACACGTGGCAGCATCCTATTGGCCGACATTTTCCGGAAAACCCGGAGCGCGGAGCAACCACGTGCACCACGTGGACACGTGGCAGCCTCCCAGTGGCCCTTGCACCGGCTGTTTCCTGTTTGGGCAACACGTGGCGCTTCCTGGTTGGTCCGTTTCGGTGTTTCGTGTTCGGATCAGATCCCGTGTGGGAATATTCCCTTTTGGCCCACTATATATAGAAGTCCCCACCCCCTCTCTTTGCACCTTGGATTCCGAGCCCTTAGAGAGAGAAACAGAAAAAGTGTTCAATATAAAAGTTGTTCCTCTCTCTCTCTTCTTTCTCTCTCTACAATCTCAGAATTTCTGGAGTTACAGATTGTGAGTTATCTGCGACGCGGCGCACTGCGACGATTTTCTTTTTAGGCCCATTTCCCGTCGCAGTTCCGTCGAAAATTCACTGCGGGCTAACCGGTGGAATTTTTGGACGATTTTTGCGGCAGCGCGACCGTAAGAGGTAGGGCTTCGATTTCCGTGTTGATCATTTTGCTCCGTTTCGTACTTTTGGCACAGTTTTCAGGTCCTCTTTGACCCCCCTTTTTACTGTGATGATTTTTGGACAGCACCGACTTCTCCGATTTTTATCTTGACGTAGGAGCGTCAGATCGAGGCGTTTAAAGAGTCGATTTTGATCTACTCTTCGCGAGGAACGCAACCGTAATTTTTCTGGGATTTTAGGAGCTCATTTTAGAGGTGAAAAATTCCTCTTTTCCCGTGCTGTCTGAAAAACAGCAAATATTGTGCTTTTTGGGATTTGTATTTATACCGGGAGCATTGGTTTGCAGGATTGAGGACTGTGGACAACCAGGAGACTACCTGGGGTGTTGTTTGAGCTGTTCGAGGTGGGCGGTTGTTGCTTACCTCATTTTTGACAAGCTCACTGGGATTACTAGAAATCCCCTAAAATATGACAATTAACGAGAACAATTGGGACAAAGTAACATGATAATTGATGAGAACCCTTGGGACAACTAACAGGACTACTAACAGGACTACTAACAGGACTACTAACAGGACTACTAACAGGACAACTAACAGGACAATTAATGAGAACCATTGGGACAAATTAATATGACAAATGACAAGGACCGCTGGGATAAACTCCCCTAAAAATTAATATAACCCCACAAATGATATGATGACTTATATTGGGACACTGTGATTGAGACAAAGGCTATGATCTCGCATGCAAATGACTTTTATTCAGTAAATCAATTGTTTTAAACCTTTGACACTATTTTACAACTTTTAAAAATAAAAACAGTTGCATGCATGCCCGGACATCAGGTAAGGCCACTATTCATTGCTACACTATCATATTGGGATTTGAACATGTTTTATTGTTGTCCTTTGCATTCAGATGTTGTTGCTCAAGTGTGAGCAGGGGTTTGGGATAGTGTAGCCAAGGTTGTGCTAGATTGTGGACTTGTGGGGTATTGCGGTGACCGCGGACAGTAGGCGGTCGACCAGATGTTTATCCTTGCATCAGATTGGGGTTGAGTCTGGTTTATTGCATCAGTTGGGGATTGGTTTTCCTAGTGGATGGTTTCCCACTTTGATCATAGTCATGATCCAGTCCTGCTGATTTATGACACCTCTGATACTTATTACTGAGATACTTTACTCGTGTGGGTCGCTCCCCTCGAGTGCCACTCCGGAGTGTGTTACAACATTATCCCCTATCGGCACCCCCGATTTGGCCAACATTATCCCCTATCGGCATACCCGATTTGGCAAATACTATTCCCCATCGGCGTTATACCCGATTTGGCAAGGCACAGCAGGAAGTACCAGTTTTGCTAATAACACTAGATTGAGTTCATTCAGACAGGCATTTATACACTGATTCATACATTTTCTTGGCATTTAGAGGCATGGTGGTGGTAGTTTCCTTTTATCAGCAGTCTTTATAGCTTACAACTGTTCTTTCCTGTTGCCTCTAGTAGTCCTAGTGGGTGCGTCAGAGTTGAGGTTTTACCCACTAGGGGAGGCTACTGGTTTATCTGGTAGTTCTCACCCCCATTGTTATTTTTCTGTCTCTTTCTCCTCCCTTTCTTTTGCAGAGTCGTCTGCGGGAGCCGCTAGGCCATCGGCAGCTGATAAAGGTAAGGGGATCGCTGAATAGATAGATCTCCTGTGAGGCCGAGAGCTATTAGACAGATAATACACCCTCCACTCAGACTGTGATATTCTCCTTTTATTTTGGGTCTGGCTTCTGCCAGCTGAATGTACTATTTTGGTGAGCTGGGAGATTATTGTACTTATTACAGTTGTATTTGTATTTCCAGTCTGAAATACTATGTGGTTCTTCTATTCAGCTCGATGTTATGCTCTTTTACTGTTCATATTATATCAGAGCAGGTTACCAGCGCTTCGTGTTCGCGGGAAATCCCGTGTGCACGGCGGATCTGTTGGCGAGCCCGGGTTCCGGGGCGTGACAATAACACGTGCCATCTCTTGAACAACCCTGTTTTTACGCTCGACTACACCATTCTGTTGAGGTGTATAGGGTGCTGAGAATTCATGTTTTATGCCGTTGGAAGTGCAAAAATCAATGAATTTAGAATTTATGAATTCTCCACCTCTATCACTTCTAACATGAACAATCTTTTCATTTCTTTCAATCATAATACGATGACAAATCTCATGAAAAGAATCGAAAGTATCTACTTTCTCTTTTAAAAATGCTACCCATGAATATCTAGAGAAATCATCAATCAAAAAAAAAATATACCATTTACCTTCCAAAGATGGTTGACGAGTCGGCCCCATTAAGTCCATGTGCAATAATTCTAAAGGCCGTTTGGTACCAACGTGGTTTAAGTTCTTGTGTGCAGCCCTTGATTGTTTTCCCTTTTGACAACCTCCACACACAATGTTTTCTTTAAAAGAAAGTTTAGGAACCCCCTTAACCACGTCTTTATTTGAAATCCTTGCTAGTTCCTTAAAATTTATGTGACCTAGTCTTTCATGCCAAAGAGTTTCATTATCTAAAGAAACTAGGTTACAATGTTCAGAAATTTTATTTAGAACAACATAGCAATTGTTTTCAGATCTAACCCTATTTAAAAAGAATACATGGTCCTTATCAGTTGCAATACATTCAGCAGAGGAAAAATTAACTGAGAAACCATTATCACAAAGTTGACTTATGCTAATGAGGTTAGTCTTAAGGCCTTCAACAAATAAAACTTGGATAGAAGGTTCCTCTGGTCCATACAAAGCTTCCCGACCAACCCTCCCCAGCCGGAGTTGGCCGGAACGCCGGCAGCCGAGATTTGATCCCATTTCGAACCCATCTTAGCCGCGCTTCAACCGCGCTGCATGGTTGCCATGCAAGGGCATGGATGCAACCCCCTCACTCCCAGGAAGCTTCCCGACCACTTGGCCGGAGGCGGGGAGACTCGCCGGCGCCGGAGCAACAAGCTCAGCCGAAAGCATAAAACCGCAAAAACTAGGGCATCAATTTTCTCCAAATTTACTCTACCAAAATTGCTCGAACTTTGCAGAATTTATCTATGGTTCCTACAGTCCTTGCATACCAATTTTGACCCGTTTTGGTCCATTGGTTGAAGAGAATGACCGCGGCGAAGCTTACTTACATTTCCGGCAAAAGCTTGCTCCCGCCGGCCATGCAACGTGCATGGGGCCTTGGGGCTTGGTAGGGAGAATGCTAGGGACCTATATTAACTACTGCTAGAGGTCTCGGGCTCAAACAAACAGAGGTTAAGATGATCTTACCTTGGCCGGAGTCGATGAAGAGAGGATGAAGCCGGTTTCTCTCCTCCTCCTTTGCGCGGCCACGGCCACCACCAAGGTGCTCTTCCAGTCACGAGGGAACACCCCAGGCACTCAGAAACTCCTTTGGTTAAAGTTGGTTCCAACCTCTTCACTCTCTCCCTCTCTCTCGGATTGCACTCAATGTGGTTTGTGTTCACAACAACCCAGCACTCGGGACTTGTTCAGAGGAGTTCAAAGATTCTTGTGATGCTTCGAAATCCAACCTAGACCCCTCGTACTCATCCCCAAGGATACCAAAGGCCATCTACATTTAATACTAGATTCCTTGGGCAATTAGCCTAAACCCGATTCACACTTGATCCCCATTGCTCCGAGCACTTCTTAGTGGGTGCAAATTGCACCCAAGCACCTCATGTTAAAGTCCCTAACACTTTGGTTCAAGAAAACACAAGTTTAGTATAAAAATATAGCTTTTTCGGCGCTTTTCACGCATTTCGAGAAAATCCGTTCGCCGAAATGCGAAACCGACTTTACCACGACGTCCGGCTCGTCGAGACCTTCGAAATAGGCTACCCATTTGTCTAATTTGGTGATCATATGAAATCTCGGGCCATAAAGTTCGACGTTTTGCGGTGTGCTGCACGCATCCCGATGCACTCGGAGCGTCAAACGCAAAATCCGACAGTGCCAACGCGCTCAGAGCGTCGAAATTAGCTAGAACTCATTACTCATACTCCTATATTAAAATCTTAAATAGTAGTTTGGCCGTTAGTGATCTAAAGGGATTCAAAAATATGGGTTACTATTCACAACTTAAGTTGTGGGGCCCACTTTCTCATCGCTGATTTCTGGAAGATCCGACCGTCAGATCGTCGACAAGTGAATATGAAATTTTCATGTTTCGACGAGACGATCGCAATGGCGATCTCGGATTTTCGAGATCAGGCCCCGATCAAAAGTCGATATTTCTGGGCCATTATTGCACCACTAATTCCCCATTTTGCCATTTAAATAATTCAGAAAAATTATTTAAACTCAGATTTTTTTGGATTTTAAAAATCATGGTTACTACACAACCGTATTCAACGGTTTGCCAAACACGCTCATCAATAGAGATGAGAAAAGCTCTCATCCGCACTTTCCAATATGCATAATTGGTCCCATCAAAAAGAGGAGGTCTAAAAATATTACCACTTTCACCCGACATGATAGATAAACCTAAAACCGGCTCTGATACCAATTATTGGTTTTTAAGGATCCAAGGATCTAAATAGGTACTATCAAACACCTAGAGGGGGGTGAATAGGTGTAATATTTAAAAAACAAATCTCAGTGCAAAATAAAAACCAATGCGGAAAATAAAAATCAACACACCGAGATTTACGTGGAAACTCCAATCCAGGAGAAAAACCACGGGACCAACACGCAATAACAATCCACTAAGAATTGAAGAATAACAAGGTGATTACCGACTCCACGGACTCGACCCCTCCTTCAAGTTCTTCGGACCTTGCGCTCACCGATTGCACGTCCACTGCACACGTTCGAATCCACGAACGCCACTCGAATCCACGAGCACACGTTTCGAATCCACGAAACGCCTTTAGCACACCGAATCCACGATGCCACGTCGAATCCACGACGCAAACTTGGCCGATAGAAATATTGGCTTCGATGGTGATCCTTTGCTTAGATTATCATTGAGGAACCGTAGAAGAAATCTCTAAGCAAAGACTAGATCAATTCGACAAAAGATAGATCTTGGAAGAACCGTCGAATTGACCTAAAAGAGGCTATAAAGAAGAACGATAAAAACCTAGCCTCTAGGGTTGCTCTCAAGTGTTTTATAAATTGATCGGTATTTGTCCCACGTTCTTGAGAAACCCTAAGTGTCTATTTATAGTTTAGAAACCTTTGGAAAGAGATAAGAATCAAAAACTTACCTTATCTGGAAATTTTCAGGACGGCGATCCGGATCGGATTTACTGTGATCCGGATCGTCATAGCGTGATAGACAATTCCAGAAAAACAAGGTTCGGGATCCGGATTGCAAAGCCCGATCCGGATCGTTCATACAATTCAGCAAAATCCCATGTTCGGGATCCGGATCGGAATTGGCCTTTGATCCGGATTGAATTTGCCAATGAACAACCACCCTTCGGGATCCGGATTGGATTGTCTGATCCGGATCCTGAACATGTCCCATGTCCAGTTTTTGATTTTTATGCAATTAAAAATTCATCCAAGTGTTTCTACACTATAAGAAAGTATTCGGATCACCAAAATTATTTAGTTAAACATACCTGATCCTTTTGAATACTTTCTTCTTGAGATTGATGTAACTGATCCACAATTCTTCATCTTCAATCTTCAAGACTCAAGACACTGAGTGTCAACTTGAGCTCTTGTTGAATCTTCTCTAAGTCTTTGATTGCTGATTGACAATTTGATCCCTTTAAGACTCCGATTCAACTCACTGACTTGACTCACGAAATATGCCAACACCAAAATGCCGTAACAATCTCCCCCTTTGGCAATTTCGTGACAAAACCCAAAAATACATAAAACCGCTGAAGTCACTCATCTTAAACCAAAAAAATTGAAATTCAATGTTATCACCAAAACATTGATTTTCTTTGCGTGAAAGATCCAATAAATACAAAATTACATTTGAACCAAACAGTCCTAGAACATACTCTATGACTTAGGACTTGGAGTCTTAAAGTGATGTAATTCCTGCAAAACAAAACTCCAAACAAAATCAAACGTTAGTCGTTAGAAATTAAAATCCTACATTTGATTTGTCCTTTTGGTTCTTTTGTTTTTCGGCTCTTTCAATCTTTTCTTTATCTCCCCCTATCTTGAGCATCTCTAACATGTTCTCCATGTTCTCCATGTTCTCCCCCTGTCTTGAGCATTTATGTTCTCCCCCTTTGTGATACGATCATTATTTTCTGTTCTCCCCCTTTTTGTCACAAATTGTCAAACAGTGAACATACTAGACAAAAGGAAATCACTAACAACATTAGTTCATAGAGAAAGAGAGATAAAAGCTCAGTTCCGGTATATAACAAAAATGCAGATTGCGTACCGGTACCAGAAAGCAAAAATCAAATAATTTCTTGAAACAAATCCAGATTTTGGAATCTTTTCAAATACCGATTTGTATTCCATCAAGAAATCAATTTAAGTGCTTTAAACAATGAATTTACACAGATGCCATTCAATCCAATTAATTTCACAAAATTAAAAAGATTTACTCCTAAATCATGAAAAACAAAGATAAAACATTATAAACAGTTTTTCATGTTATATTCATCAAACACAAGTCATCAAAAATAATCTTGAGATCCAAACTCTATCAAGATGTAACGGATTTACAAAGATGACTTACGGAGATTTCCAAATGACATCAATTTGAATTCTACCCTTTCTTGAAATTGAGGTGTATGATCCAAATTTCTTTCATCAGAATAATTTAGAAAAATTCCATAAAAACCAGAAAAAGTATGTAAGCACTTTAGCGCATCAACTTTAAACAAAAGTCATCATTTCATGCAACAAGAAATAGATTATACCAAATCTATCAAAAATACTCAAAAATGAAACGAAAATTTATGAAAATTAAAACCCTTAAAGTTGAACAACTTCAATCACATCTAACATGATCTTATGCGTAATGCCTTTATCAAATCATCAATTTGGTAAAGAAAATGAAATACCAAGATCAATAGATGTTTGAAATCCCAGATAAGTTAGATAATATATCTAGACAATCTGTTGAAGAGAGTGGCTCTTTGAGCATCTTTCGTTAAAAATCCCACCTTATACCAACCTTGAAATTTGACAGAGTCAAGTATTTCAACATGCATTTCATCATCATTTTTTTTTTAAAAAAAATAATTTGCTTGGCATACATGGGGTATCTTTTTCCTCCATGTGGTGGTAGTTTTCACACTCCTCATTGGGATGTAACTCTTTTCACATCTTTTGAGCATATTACTTTTCTTTGACTCCCCCTCAATTGGCTATCAATTATTTAAGATATAAGGTATTCAACCAAAAATTGATCTCGCATTCATACTCGACTAAATAGTCAAATAAGATAATGACTATACCAAGAGATCATTGAGAGAGAAATTGACTTTGATCACTTAAAAGATGACTTAATTAACATAAATGATCATTGCAACATCGAAATATTATGATGTCAAAAGCATAATAGATTTCTAAATGCGTGAAAAGATGCAATTAAAGTCAATATGACCAATGCTCAATTAAAAAACTCCTATAATGAAGTATCTTCAAGATTATGATTATGGAGTAAAGTTGATAATCCATATAAAATTAATTTGGAGTGAATGAACGTGAAACCCTTTTTATTCAATGCACTTGTTCAATAAAAACCCTTTTGTTCAAAAACAAAGTATAAAAACGAAGAGCATTGAAAAACATGTAATGCAAAGATTAAGCAAAATATGAAGAGAAAACCAATCAAAGCATTACATACAGTCATAAGCTATTTAGAACTTAAGACAAGGAAAGATATCACCTTTCCGAATCCAAAATCGTCGGATCTTGGGTTGTCTTGATTCATTGTGCCCGGGGGTTGGTAACTTTGACTGTTGGTCCACCTTAGGTCTTTGCCTTGCAATGATCCACTTGAATGATTGATGTTGTGGCTCGGACCTTTGGTGGGTTGAGTGAACTCCTTTGACTTGATGTGTCTTTTGATTCCGTTGAGTTCGCTCCGTAGATGAAGTTGCCGAAGAATTTTTCTTTTTCTTTTTAGGGCATGTCTTCATCAAGTGTCCTTCAAGTCCACATAGGTGACAAGTTCTTTCTTTCAATTTAGTTGTGGAACTTGAAGCCTTTACAGTTTGGTTCTTTTTTAATCCCAAACCAACCTTGTTTGATTGACTTAATCCGGACATACGGTCAAGATTCTTGGAACCGGTTGAAAGCCTTTGTATGTCGGATTTGAGTTGATGAACTTGCTTGGTCAAAGCTTGGTTGGTGACATGAATTTCTTCAAACTGTTTTTCTAGAAAACCAATCTTGTCCATATATGATTTAGCGTTTGTCTCCGATTGGTTTAATTTTTCTTGGAGGATTTTATTGTTCTCCAATAGACGTCCTTTTTCCTCCTCGAGATCATTAAGTTTGATCTTTAAAGCTTGATTCTCGTCTTGAACCTCAAGTCGTTGCTTCCTCAACTTCTTGATATGCTTGGTCATCTTCTTAGATTCCGCAAGAAGTTGTTGGTATGCCTCAACGAGTTCTTCTTCGTCCGACTCCCCCTCACTTGATGACTCTCCTCCGGATGTTGATGTTTCATGCAAAATCAAAGGAATAGAGTCAGTGACTAAAGATGATAAGCACAAATTAGAAGAGGGAATTTGAGAGGCATGAAAAGCAACAATTTTTTCTTTTTCCTCTTCACTTGAGGTCGATTCATCGAAACTAGAATCGTCCCAAGTTTTTGCTTGCAAAGCCTTCTTTTTGTATGATTTCTTAGAAGGACAATCCGTTGAAATATGGCCGTAGCCTTTGCATCGATAGCATCGGATTTCCCCTTCGAAATCATCTTTTTCTTTTTCTTTAGAAGGTTTTGCAACGCCTTTGAGTTTAGAGGATTTAGAACCCGATGATCCTTTAGATGGTTTCGTGGATGAAGATCCATCGGTTCGATTCTTCCAAAACTTCCGACGAAATTTCTTTGTGATCCGCGCCAATTGTTCTTCAAAATCGGCTAAAGAGATTTCATCGTCGGAACTTGATTCGTCATCTTCTTCCTTTGTTGATTTGAACGCAATACCTGTAAGCTTAGAAGAAGACTTGGAAGAAATTTGATTAGTAGGAAAAGTCATCTCATAAGTTTGTAAAGCACCTACTAATTCCTCTACACTCATCTCATCCGGATGACTAACGGTTTCAATGGCGGTAACCTTTGCCCTAAACCGTTCCGGAAGAGTCCGAAGTATCTTTCTTACAATTTTCGACTCCGGGATCTTTTCTCCTAAATTAGCACATGTATTGATTACATCTTGAAGTCTAGTGTAATAATCTGTAAACAATTCATGCTCTTCCATATGAATAGAGTCAAATTGACTTGTAAGCATCTGGAGCTTTTGAATTTTTACAAGATTAGTACCCTCATGTGTAATTTTGAGAATATCCCAAATTTCCTTCGCGGTTTCACACGCGGAAATTCTTGTAAACTCAGTCGATGAAAGAGAATTAAATAAAGCGTTCATACCTTTCCCATTGTAAGAAGATCTTTCGATTTCCTCTTTGGACCATCTAGAGCGAGGTTTTGGGGTAGTAGAATTTCCTACTTCCTCAACAGGATGCACCCAACCTGTCACGCCCCGAGTTTAAAAAATCCAGTGTAATTTTTTTTTTTTTCTAAATCAGAGTTGCAAAACAGCCAGGGCAATGACAGACCGCCACATATATAGAAGAGTCTCAATCCCTCTTTGGGATTGAGCCTTTCCTATATATGCACGGCTAGCTTGGCAATAACATCAGAGTACTAACTACGTACTAACAATAATACAAAATAACTTTTACAATAACTTTACAAATTACAACTCATTTTCCCAAATTGCAAAATCTTTCAACTTTAAACTCTTTAACTAAGTACACGGCTGTCCAGGGTCGAACATCTATCTCGATGCCTCGCCAATTCGTCCCGACATCTCAACACCCGCTCGACCTGAAAAACAGTCACCCGAGGGTGTGAGACACACCGGAGTGTATCCCCGTGGGCACGACGAGCCGAGAAATAGCAGATCGTACCTACTGGTATACAATGCTAGAGGATAGTAATAGATCATGGGTTAGGATAAAATAGATATATAACTGGTGCTGTAAAGAAAGTAAAACTCATAATCTGGGTACAAGCATAGGAGATAACTTTAGCAGAAATTTAAAACAGGACAATCAGGTGTCAAGATGAAAGCAGGTTACAACTAGAGCAGGATAAACAAGCAGAATTATGACCAAGGAATTATAATCAAAAGCATCACTGAGTTAGGACAATCAGAAATAATATAACTAAGGAACTATAATCAAGGCATCAAGGAGTTAGGACAATGAGCAATATAACAATGAAACTATAATCAAAAGCATCACATGAAATCATATATAGGTAGATAACTAGAAGCCAGGTCAAAGAATCAAGGAAGTATGTTAAAGTAACTTAACAACCCATGCATCAAATAAATGAAAACACAAAGACCCAATCACAAGCTACCATATTGGCCTTCACAAGACCTCAGGCTAATGCCACAGCTGGTCACATCGAACCTCAGGCTAATGCCACTATTGGTCTCATCGAACCGCACTATAACTGGCTGACATAACCTGCACGCGCAGAGGCTCTGCCTCCCGATGCAAAGGCTCACGGGTCCATCCTCTAGACCACTTTACCGGTAAAGAACAATCTCAACGGGGAGCGACCCCGGCAATGTTCGTGAAGAACAGCAGTGCGTGGCAAATCATAATGCTATGCTCAAGCTCACGGTCCACTGACCGGGGAATCGGCTACAAGCCGGGAAATCCCCACTGGGATGCAATGACAAGATCAACTGAATCTCAACTCTCATGCAGGAATAATCAGCAACTAAACAATAAATCTCAACTCATATGCAAATCAAGGCAAATCTCAGCTAATCATAAGCTCACAGATAAACTCAACTCAATCACACAAACCAACCAAATGATACAAAACTTAAACACATATTTTTAAGAAAACTGTTTTAAAAAGTCCAAACCCTGAAAAGCATTGCCCTCGTCCTATCAAACAAGAACAGACTCAGGCGACACTACGAAGCTTGGGTTTCCAAACCTCGTAGAGCAATTGCCTTTGTCCTATCAAACAAGAATAGACTCCGGCGACCCTACGAAGCTCGGTAAAAACATCAGTTAAACAAATCTATGTGCTCAGCAGTGTATCATTTGATCGACAAGACAAACAGGCTCACTCATCAACCATGGAAATGTCCAAGTAAAAGTATAAATGCTAGAGGTGCTATGAACAATCATGTAAGGCAGAATAGAACAGATAACAGGCATAGATCAGGCAGATAGCAGGTATAATGAAATCAAAGAAAAGCAGGCTCAAAGAGATTAAGTTAAGCTACCAAAAACAGGGGTCCAACCAGTATCGCACCCCAGAGGGCCGAACTGATAAAACCCGGACCGAAGATAACCCACCTGTCAAAACGCAGGCGAACAGACCGGATCTGCAACTAACTCGAAGATCAGAGCTACTGGAACACCTGAATCAAATATATTGTTCAGAAAATCTTATTTAACCCTTTTAGTTTAACTTTTGCAAATTCCAATTTAAAAACCTGGTTATCTTTGACTTAACCCCTTTTTAATTTCCTATTTTCCAAATTTGACAATTTATTGGTCCACTTCAACTTATATTTATTATTTGGTGAAATTACCAAATTGCCCATCCCGGGAATTCCTTTTTGGATTTCCGGGAGACTCGGGCTGTCTACTTGGTCGCTGGCTCAACCAGATTCTACTGGGACTCAACAGTCGACCTGGTGAAACCGCCGTAATTCCTTGAATTGCGCGATTGTCACCCGGATACCGAGAAATTGACGATTTTGCCGATTCTCGGACTGTTATCCGATTTCCGCTCGACGAGAGCCGTTGGATTCCTAACGAAAAGCTTAGGAATCAATTAAACATTTTACTAAACAGTATATGATGTGAATTTTGCGTTTAGACCCCTAGGGTTCTTAAAATCACACTTTTAATGCTATTTTGAGCACTGTTTTCGCTCGTTCTTTCAACTGAAAAATCATTTTGACGAACCGTCACTTTCAGCAAGTAACATTTATCATACTGAACACCGTGCTCACCAATTTGTGGCAGCACGGATCCCGAGGCAAACTTTGGCCCATAAATTATGCTCTTTCTTAGCCTAAATGCAATTTTATTTCTTCGAGACCTCAAACACTAATTCTAACACGAGCATCGCGTCCAGTGACCCCAAATTAGTCAAAAGCTCACTGTTACAATTTTTCAAATAGTCCAAAAATAGGACTTTGGCCAAACATTTCTTCTAGAGCTTGATTACATTAGAACTCAACCTATACTTGACCAAATCAAATTCTGCATAAACCACATGCTTAAAATACCTCAAGAATCACTGTGCTTGCCCTAGTGCAGCACAGAAGTGGCTGGATCAAAAGATCTACCAACCTTGCTCACTAACATAAAGCACACTGCTCCAACCCTCAGTCCACACAGATCTAACTTGATCTGAAGTGAGCATCAAGCTCAGGGTACCATTTGAAGCAACTTTCATTTTTACATCGAGGCTTAATTCCAACAAAATCCTCTCTGTGGCATTTCCACAAACAGGTGGTGTGCACCATTTGCAAACTACTACATGAGCCAAAACCCAAGCCATTTCTCTGCAACCACAATACCTGGAGCAAATTAACTTGGATAGAATTAAGCTACTAAGTTACAGGAGTATTCCCATCAACTTGGGTGCAAGTTGGCACCCACGGTTTTGCCGAGTCCAAGGTTGAAGATGATGTCCAATGCTTCGAAAATTGTGATACTTCAACCAAAGCATCTGGGACCCAGCCACTTGGCCAATTTGATGCTAAAACACATCCCAAACCTTCCTGAACCCATGCTCGGCGACGGGGTGCGACGGCGGCGGCGGGGAGCAAAGCTCCGTTTTGGAGCTTCACCCCGTTAATGACAGATTTTTACCGAGGCTATAAGAAGCCTTCAAACTTGGATAGAAGGTTCCTCTGGTCCATACAAAGCTTCCCGACCAACCCTCTTCGGCCGGAGTTGGCCGGAACGCCGGCAGGCGAGATTTGATCCCATTTCGAACCCATCTTAGCCGCGCTTCAACCGCGCTGCATGGTTGCCATGCAAGGGCATGGATGCAACCCCCTCACTCCCAGGAAGCTTCCCGACCACTTGGCCGGAGGTGGGGAGACTCGCCGGCGCCGGAGCAACAAGCTCGGCCGAAAGCATAAAACCGCAAAAACTAGGGCATCAATTTTCTCCAAATTTACTCTACCAAAATTGCTCAAACTTTGCAGAATTTATCTATGGTTCCTACAGTCCTTGCATACCAATTTTGACACGTTTTGGTCCATTGGTTGAAGAGAATGACCGCGGCGAAGCTTACTTACATTTCCGGCAAAAGCTTGCTCCCGCCGGCCATGCAACGTGCATGGGGCCTTGGGGCTTGGTAGGGAGAATGCTAGGGACCTATATTAACTACTGCTAGAGGTCTCGGGCTCAAACAAACAGAGGTTAAGATGATCTTACCTTGGCCGGAGTCGATGAAGAGAGGATGAAGCCGGTTTCTCTCCTCCTCCTTTGCGCGGCCACGGCCACTACCAAGGTGCTCTTCCAGTCACGAGGGAACACCCCAGGCACTCAGAAACTCCTTTGGTTAAAGTTGGTTCCAACCTCTTCACTCTCTCCCTCTCTCTCGGATTGCACTCAATGAGGTTTGTGTTCACAACAACCCAGCACTCGGGACTTGTTCAGAGGAGTTCAAAGATTCTTGTGATGCTTCGAAATCCAACCTAGACCCCTCGTACTCATCCCCAAGGATACCAAAGGCCATCTACATTTAATACTAGATTCCTTGGGCAATTAGCCTAAACCCGATTCACACTTGATCCCCATTGCTCCGAGCACTTCTTAGTGGGTGCAAATTGCACCCAAGCACCTCATGTTAAAGTCCCTGACACTTTGGTTCAAGAAAACACAAGTTTAGTATAAAAATATAGCTTTTTCGGCGCTTTTCACGCATTTCGAGAAAATCCGTTCGCCGAAATGCGAAACCGACTTCGCCACGACGTCAGGCTCGTCGAGACCTTCGAAATAGGCTACCCATTTGTCTAATTTGGTGATCATATGAAATCTCGGGCCATAAAGTTCGACGTTTTGCGGTGTGCTGCACGCATCCCGATGCACTCGGAGCGTCAAATGCAAAATCCGACAGTGCCAACGCGCTCAGAGCATCGAAATTAGCTAGAACTCATTACTCATACTCCTATATTAAAATCTTAAATAGTAGTTTGGCCGTTAGTGATCTAAAGGGATTCAAAAATATGGGTTACTATTCACAACTTAAGTTGTGGGGCCCACTTTCTCATCGCTGATTTCTGGAAGATCCGACCGTCAGATCGTCGACAAGTGAATATGAAATTTTCATGTTTCGACGAGACGATCGCAATGGCGATCTCGGATTTTCGAGATCAGGCCCCGATCAAAAGTCGATATTTCTGGGCCATTATTGCACCACTAATTCCCCATTTTGCCATTTAAATAATTCAAAAAAATTATTTAAACTCAGATTTTTTTGGATTTTAAAAATTATGGTTACTACACAACCGTATTAAACGGTTTGCCAAACACGCTCATCAATAGAGATGAGAAAAGCTCTCATCCGCACTTTCCAATATGCATAATTGGTCCCATCAAAAAGAGGAGGTCTAAAAATATTACCACTTTCACCCGACATGATAGATAAACCTAAAACCCGCTCTGATACCAATTGTTGGTTTTTAAGGATCCAAGGATCTAAATAGGTACTATCAAACACCTAGAGGGGGGTGAATAGGTGTAATATTTAAAAAACAAATCTCAGTGCAAAATAAAAACCAATGCGGAAAATAAAAATCAACACACCGAGATTTACGTGGAAACTCCAATCCAGGAGAAAAACCACGGGACCAACACGCAATAACAATCCACTAAGAATTGAAGAATAACAAGGTGATTACCGACTCCACGGACTCGACCCCTCCTTCAAGTTCCTCGGACCTTGCGCTCACCGATTGCACGTCCACTGCACACGTTCGAATCCACGAACGCCACTCGAATCCACGAGCACACGTTTCGAATCCACGAAACGTCTTTAGCACACCGAATCCACGATGCCACGTCGAATCCACGACGCAAACTTGGCCGATAGAAATATTGGCTTCGATGGTGATCCTTTGCTTAGATTATCATTGAGGAACCGTAGAAGAAATCTCTAAGCAAAGACTAGATCAATTCGACAAAAGATAGATCTTGGAAGAACCGTCGAATTGACCTAAAAGAGGCTATAAAGAAGAACGATAAAAACCTAGCCTCTAGGGTTGCTCTCAAGTGTTTTATAAATTGATCGGTATTTGTCCCATGTTCTTGAGAAACCCTAAGTGTCTATTTATAGTTTAGAAACCTTTGGAAAGAGATAAGAATCAAAAACTTACCTTATCTGGAAATTTTCAGGACGGCGATCCGGATCGGATTTACTGTGATCCGGATCGTCGTAGCGTGATAGACAATTCCAGAAAAACAGGGTTCGGGATCCGGATTGCAAAGCCCGATCCAGATCGTTCATACAATTCAGCAAAATCCCATGTTCGGGATCCGGATCGGAATTGGCCTTTGATCCGGATTGAATTTGCCAATGAACAACCACCCTTCGGGATCCGGATTGGATTGTCTGATCCGGATCCTGAACATGTCCCATGTCCAGTTTTTGATTTTTATGCAATTAAAAATTCATCCAAGTGTTTCTACACTATAAGAAAGTATTCGGATCACCAAAATTATTTAGTTAAACATACCTGATCCTTTTGAATACTTTCTTCTTCAGATTGATGTAACTGATCCACAATTCTTCATCTTCAATCTTCAAGACTCAAGACACTGAGTGTCAACTTGAGCTCTTGTTGAATCTTCTCTAAGTCTTTGATTGCTGATTGACAATTTGATCCCTTTAAGACTCCGACTCAACTCACTGACTTGACTCACGAAATATTCCAACACCAAAATGCCGTAACAACCCCGTGTGACATTTTCAGCTGATTTGGCCTTCGGCTGTGTTTGCCGAATTTTAGAAAAGGAATTGGGCCAAACAGAGGTTGATTTGGATTCAGCGCTGAAAAATGCTTGAAAACGGCTATTTGCTTGTTAAATTTGGAGTCCGGATGACCAAAAAGGGCTTCCGGAAGTTTTCGGGAATTTTTGGTGCATGGGGGTGGACCGTGGACCGGCCAGAGCCACGTGGCAGCCCATCATTGGCCGGCTCACGTTCGACGGTCCACGGGGAGGCACGGCGGGTGCATGGACCGTCGTGCGGGCCACGTGGCGCGTCCGGACTGGCGGGTGCACGCGGCGCGGTCCAGGGAAAGGAAGCGGCTTCGGTGGACCAGGTGTATGACACGTGGCAGCATGGTATTCGCGGGCTCACGAAAGCGCGGTCCACGGGAGCACGGTGCGGTGCCTCGGGGCGCTTGCCAGCGCAGGGCGCCAGTGCGGCTGGTCGGCCGCACATGGCCCGCACTCGAGTGCGGGCCACGTGTCGGCTCGCCAGAAGGGGGGCGCATGCACCGCCTCCAGCGAGTCCTGCCACGTGGCAGGAGCCCAGCCGCCCCGCACAGCTGTTCACTGTGCGGGGGACACGTGGCGTCACCAGGATTTTTCGGGCGCGTCGGACGGGGAGCGTGCGACCTGCTTGGCGGATTCGGGCGCCCGAAAGTTGCGCCCGAATCCGGCCCGAAGCAGGTTCCGGGCTGGGCCTTTAAATAGAGGACTTTGGGAGGCTTTTAGCTCTTTTTCTGAGCGGATTTTTACAGTGAACCCATTAGGAAAAATTTTCCTCCACCTGAGACAAATTTTCTCATAGCTTCCCTGGGATTTTTAGGAGCACGCTTTTCGAGGTTTGCCATTTTACGGCGCGGCGCGACGCTTGTTCACCGGCGACCCGTTTTCATCCCTTTTCAGTGCACAGTCTCCCCCGGCTCACCCCGACCTCCGTTTCGGGCGATTCTTGCGCCGTTGGACTCTCGACAGGTAGGGCTTCGATTTTGGTGTTTGAGTTTTCCCTAGTTTTCATGTGGATTTTGAGTTTCCCGAGCTTCCTTGTGACCCATTTTTCTTCGCGGAGTTTTTGGACAGCACCCGATTGTTTCGGTTGTAACTTCGCGCTCAGGCAACGGATCGAGGTGATTCAAAAGACGTTTTTCATCTACTTTTCACAACGAATCTCCTGGATTTTTCTAAGATTTTTCTGGATATTTTATGAATGTGAAAATCTCCTTTTTCTGTAGTCCTTTGGTACAGAATTTCTGCACAGTTTTGTTTGGGGTGCCTCCCTTGCCGAATTTGTATCTCAGCGAAGGAAGCTCGGTTTTGAACGTGCAGGTACTCGTTTCGACCGGCTCGTCGCGTGGATCGTGACGGTATTTTTCTTGGATTTTTCCGAGCACTTTTCGCAGGTGAAAATCGAGAAACTTTGGACTTATAAATTTTGGGACAGATTTTGGGAACATTGAAAGATTAACAGTATGTATGTTCCTCTTGGATATTTTGTACAGTGTTGCGGTGAGCTTTTGGATTGAGCGAGGGTTTCGCTTTTGGGACAAGGATTTTAGCGCTCGAGGTGGGTACCGTTGTTAACCTCTTACTTGGGATAACCCACTAGGCATATTGGAGCTAGTCCTATGTAATGTTGCTAGTATACTAGTGGAATGAATATAGCATGCTTAATTGGAAGTAATGGACTTGTGGTTGATACTTGCATCTTTAGAGGACTAGGTACTAATAAATGGTAATTCTTACAAATGTTAAGTTGATTAGAATCCCTGGGAATAATTGCTTAAACCTTTTGGTAATAATCGGCTAAAACCAAATCTCATGCTTTATGTATAATTGGGAGACTTATGCATGTGTATAAATTAGCTTATGGCACGTTAGTACTTCAGATATTCAAACAAAGGCATACTGTAATTCTTGTAAGAATTGGAACACTGAGATTATTTTGTTAAATAAAGGACTTTTGCATGCTTGAATGGTCACCTAGTTAGGCCACCTTTTTTTGCTACACTATCATGCTGGAATTGACTTAGGAGAAACCATGCTTTTTATTTATTCTCCTGTTGTCTAGTCTTAGGGGATTGTGTGCTCAGGTTAGAGCAGTGTAGTGATTCGGCCCTTAGGGGTATTTTTGACTCACATGTAAATTATTTAAGCCTTTAAGTGAAATAAAATTATTTAATTTTTAAAAGTCGGCCGGTACGGGGTGTGGGTATTTTTCTGGCAAAGGGCTCGAAAAATGAAGACCGACGGTACGATCGGATCGGGGATCCGATGTACGGATCTCCCGGAATGGGGTTTCTAAGATCACGATGACTCTAAGCGCGCATCGGAATTCGTGTAAAATATCCGACACGCTTTCTGAGGAAGTTTGGATAATCCGTGTAATTAATTAATTAAGAAATTAATTAATCGGTGACGATTAATAAATTTGGGAATTTATTTCCCATGATTATTTAATTAAGTAAATTAAATAATCGGTGACTAGGATTTAAAAGGTGGGATTTTATCTCGTGGATCAGATATTTATTTTAAGAAATAAAAACCGGATATTTGTGGTTTTCCTTTCTGCGTACGTACGAATTAAGGAAATAATCAAATAATAGGGATTATATAAGTGATCCCGTTTGTCGGAGGGAAAGAAAAGAAAAATAAAAACCCTAGCCGGTGAGGAGAGAAAGAAAAGAGAAAAGACGGAACCCTAGCCGGAAGAAAGGAAAAGGGGAAAGAGAAAGAGCCCGATCTTCCCGGACATCGAACCGAAGGCAAGAACGCGACCGGGCGACCTCCCCGTCGATCTTCGGTTAGTAAAATAATTTTTTATAATTTTTCGGGATTTTTTCGTCGTTCTTTTGTTGGGTTTTTGGACTTCTCCGTCGTCTCCGTCACCGTCGCCGTCATCGTCGTCGTGCTAGGGCGCGGAACGGACGGCGAAGACGCGCGGTGCCGCTAGGGCATCGCGTGGAGTATTTTCGCGGACGGCCGGTCGCCGCAGCGAGCGGCGACGGAACCGCGCAGGCACCGCGCGTGCTCCGCGCTGGCCGTACCCACGCGGGCGCCGCGCGGCCGCCGCGTGGGCGGCACCCGCGCGGGCCCGCAACCGCGCGGCCGCCGCGTGGGCGGCACCCGCGTGGGCCCGCAACCGCGCGGGCACCACGCGGGCGCCCCGCGGCTGCCGCGCGGGTGCCTGGCGCCGCGCGGGGCACCCGCGCCGGCGCCGCGCGGGCGACCCCCGCGCGGGCGCCGCGCGGGCAACCCTCGCGCGGGGCCGCACCCGCGCGGGCGCCGCGCTGCCGCCGCACGGGCAGCACCCGCGCGGGCGCTGCGTGAGGCGCCGCGCCGCGTGGGCGCCGCCCGCGGAGACACGCCGCGCGGTTTCGAGCCGCGCGGGGCTCCGGCGGGCGGCGACGGCGGCGCGGGGTTCCGGTTTTCGGTGAACCGGACGGTGTTGGACCTTTCCGTCAAAAAGAGTATTTTGAGTTTTTCGTTTCGGGATGTTAGTACACGTTTTGATTATAGTTTATCCTTGCGGACTTTCTTTAGGTCCAGGTGCGCAGCGGGAGTGTGCAAAAGACTCAGGTGTCCCGTCTTCTCCTCAACTAGGTGGGTACAGTTGTTATAAGTGCAACAAGTGCAGTAAGTGCATCTATCATCATTAAAATGCTCTCAATTTGTCTAACAAAGTAGATGGACAGTTTAACCTTTCGTATGAATGTATTTTATCTTATATAATACAACTGCGCGGCTGCGGTCGCGGTGCTCATTACACGCCGATCTCGGCAAATCCGGTTTCGGATGCTGCACGTACACAGGTGGATTGGCCTCCGCATGGGTGTACTTTTCCGGAAAAGTGATCTTTTTGACCCGTGTGCCTCACAAAGGAGTGGGAGCCGTGAGGACCTCTTCGCGCCAGCTGAAAATAGCACACCAGCACCGTGAAGAGGTTAAAAGCATAAAAAAAAAGGTGATTGTGCACGAGGGGAGACCACAGTCTCCCCGACAGGTACTCTGGGGTTGGTGCCCAACTTATTTATGTACAAAGTTAGCGAAAGGTTCCGGTGTAATCGGTTTGCTTCTTATTTCCCTTTTAATATTTAGACATCTACTTTGTTTGTCACTGACTTTACCCACTCCGTGACAGGTGTTACCAGGTGCGTTAGCCGGGAGGGCGGTGAGACTGCGTCGAGAGGACCGTAGTCAGGATTCTTGGTGCTTTAATTAGTTACTTTGCTTGTGGACTTTATTAGATGTGGATATGTATTAGTTAGCACTGTGGATGAGGTGTACTTTTACGTTTTTAATACTTTTAGTGTTGGTTTCGTATGCAGCACGTTTTCATGAAAAACCAAATGATTTCGAAAACGTTTTCTCAAAACGAAGTGCCGTGTGGGCACGGGTTTTGCAACCGCTGGTTTTATCCTTTCCAAACGGTGACGCCGCTTTAATAACTTGCTTGAAAAAAATAAGGTGTCGAGTGGACACCGATCTTTTAAAACGGTAGTTGAATTAATGTACTCTGATTGGTGATGTATGTCTACTGCATGGTTGATGGTTGATGGTTGATGGATGATGTTGTAAATGAGACGCCGTGCATATACAAAGGAGACTCTGTCCGTTGGCAGAGAGAATTTGTGTATGTGGCGGTCTGGCACGCACCGGGGATGAGGTTTATGTTAATCTATTAAGAAAAAAAAAAAAAAAACGTAATTTTCCGCCTTGCTTGACTCAAAAACCCCCGGGGGCGTGACAGATTAAATGGTATCAGAGAGAAACAACCATAACCATAGTAGACGTGATCCACATCCACGGTGTAAGGTGCCACAAGCAAATTGGACATGAGATAACCAAGGTGTAGGTGCGGTAGTACGTGAGAGTACGGGGAAAAAGGGAACGTAATATAGGTATAATCGTAAGATAGGGTGCTAGGGTGATAACCTTAGCGTTAACATGGTTTCTTTGTTTACAACTAGACGATGGCCCGGACTAGATCGTCCACCGAGAATGCGGACGCGGACGGGGTGACCCCGGCCGCCGCAGAGAACCAACTCCTCCGACGACAACTGCGGGAAATGGCCGGGCAGTTAGTGACATTGACGGAGCAGGTTCGTCAACTGATGCAGCGACAGGCAACCGCGCCAGCCGAGCGCGATCCGACCCCTCCGCCTGAAACCACCGCACCCACTACGGAACCGCAAGGGGCGGGTGGTACGACAACGGAACAGCCCCTAGCCCCAAGGGATGTACCCACTCCGACGACCTCGGGGCCCGTGTTGGGAGCGACAGCAGGGGAGGCAGGAACGACCCCTACTCTTGGGGGGTCCGCCACTGCAGGAGGGATCACGGAGCTGCGAGCGACGCGAGAAAGGGTCAGGACGAATTTGACCGAGTTCAAGAAGCATGACCCTCCCACTTTCGAGGGAGAGATGACCGATCCATGGGTCGTCGAGAAATGGGTGGATACCATGGAAAAACTCTTCGAGGACCTACTGATGGAGGAGCACGAGCGGGTCCCACTAGCTGTCCACTTTCTCGAAGGGAATGCACGCATCTGGTGGAAGACGGTACGCCCGGATCCGTCTACAAATGACCCACTACCGACATGGTCGGCCTTTAGAGAGGAACTTTTTGGCGCTTTCTTCTCCGATAGCATCAAGCGGCAACTGGAAGACGACCTGAAGAACATTAGACAAGGGAACCGCTCGGTCTTGGAATATCAAAGGGAGTTTGTAAGATTGGTTAACTGCGTCCCGTTTGTTATACGGGATGAACCCCACAAGGCCCGTCTTTTTTTGGACGGGCTACGAAGCGACATCTTCGAGATGGTTCAGGCAGCGGACTTGCGCACGTTCCGGGAGGTGGTGGACAGGGCCACCATTGTGGAGCGGGGATTCGCTATCACCCGAGCTCGACGTGAGGGATCAGAAAATAATCGGGAGAAGAAGCGGACACAGACTTACCCGGGAGGGGGCCCTTCTGGTGGGAGCCGACCCCCAAAGTACCCCAAGACGCAATAAGGAAGCAAGAGTGTGACGCCCCACTTCCCAGGGGGTCACCCATCCTAGAACTACTCTAGCTCTAGCACGCTTAACTCTCATGTTCCCTTGGATCTTGCTACCATCCAAAATGCTATAGCCGGGTTAGAGATTTAGTCCTATTATATCATTTATATAGAGGACTAATCCAAATTCTGGGGGTGTCACATTCTTCCCCCCTTTAAGCCCTGACGTCCACGTCAGGCTCAAGCACACTCACAAGCACCAGGCGATGTGAGACTCGTCTCGCTAGCCTTAGCCGACCTTGTGAGGAGCTGCACTCCACTCACAACGGTCATTAGCCGGGGAGCCTCGCTCTACCCGCTATATAACTCTGGCTCAGCCGAGACTCATCTCACATTTCCGGCTGGTGAATGGCTCTGATACCAACTGTGACGCCCCACTTCCCAGGGGGTCACCCATCCTAGAACTACTCTAGCTCTAGCACGCTTAACTCTCATGTTCCCTTGGATCTTGCTACCATCCAAAATGCTATAGCCGGGTTAGAGATTTAGTCCTATTATATCATTTATATAGAGGACTAATCCAAATTCTGGGGGTGTCACAAAGAGTGCGCCTACCGAAAAGCCGCGACCAGCGAACAAGCCATGTGTTATTTGCGGAGCATCGCATCCAGTGACGGAATGCCCTAAGAGACATGATCACTGTTACCGCTACGGCAAACAGGGGCATTTTCGATTCAACTGTCCCCTGAACACTGGAGCGGCATCTTCCGCAGCTTCCACCCCAACGGCGCAGCCGTCAGGATGGGGTAGAGCGTCAACGGGAATGCCCCCATACCCTCTGGCGCCAAGATCAGAAGGGGAATCGCTAGAGGGAGACTCTACTCCATGGGTCAGCACGGAGCGATACTGCCAGAGGAGGTGGTCGCAGGTATTACCTCCGTTTCTAATTTTCGAGCTCAAACCCTGTTTGACACCGGGGCGACTCGCTCCTTCATTTCCCGCACTTTTGCACAAACACATCTGCTAGAAAGTAGTCCCCTTGATGTCTTAATGACCGTCCAGACCCCTGGGGGGCCAATCGCGGCAACTGGTCTGGTACCCTCGTGTTCAATAAGACTGGGAAGGTTGTCGTGCCCCTGGGATCTGGTGGTCATACCGCTAAAAGAATACGACGTGGTCTTGGGCATGGACTGGCTTACCGAGTATCAGGCGGTCATCGACTGCGAGAAGCGCCAGGTGCAACTACAGAAGCCGGGATTCCCGGAAAACGTGTACTTGGCGTGTAAAAGTACTTCCTTTTTGGTTGTCATCTCCGCTTCGCGGGCTAGGAAGCTGATAGAGGGTGGGTGCGTGGCCTATCTAGCCTCGGTAGATTTAGCCACCCGACCCGTTCCCTCGCCTTCCGAAATTCCAGTAGTAAGGGAGTTTCCGGACGTGTTTCCGGCGGAGCTCCCCGGAATGCCGCCGGAACGAGAGGTTGACTTCCCGATTGAGCTGCTTCCCGGCACCAAACCCATCACCAAGGCACCGTACAGGATGGCCTTCGCGGAGTTGAAAGAACTCAAGGCACAGTTGGAGGACTGTAATGACACGGTATTTTGTGATATTTAACCCTCCTCCTATTTTAGTGTTCTTTTAGTATCCCGAGAATATTACTTTTGGTTAGTCGGTCGGTGAGTGTGGCACTTGTATTTTTCTGCGGAAGAGCGCGAAAAATGGAGACCGACGATGCGATCGGATCGGAAATCCGATGTCGGGAACCCCCGGAACGGGATTTTTAGTGATGCGGTGATTAGTCGTGCATCGAAATCCGTGCAAAATATCTTGCACCCGTTTGTGGATAATGTAGAGTTATTTAGGATCCACAAGGATCTAAATAGGTACTATCAAACACCTAGAGGGGGGGTGAATAGGTGTAATATTATAAAAGCCAATCTCAGTGCAAAAATAAAAAATCAATGCGGAAATAAAAATCAACACACCGAGATTTACGTGGAAACTCCAATCCAGGAGAAAAACCACGGGACCAACACGCAATAACAATCCACTAAGAATTGAAGAATAACAAGGTGATTACTGACTCCACGGACTCGACCCCTCCTTCAAGTTCTTCGGACCTTGCGCTGACCGGTTGGATGTCCACGCAATAACAATCCACTAAGAAACGAAGAATAACAAGGTGATTACCGTCTCCACGGATTCAACCCCTCCTTCAATTTCTTCGGACCTTGCGCTCCACCGTTTGCACGTCCACTGCACACGTTCGAATCCACGAACGCCACTCGAATCCACGAGCACACGTTTCGAATCCACGAAACGCCTTCAACACACCGAATCCACGGTGCCACGTCGAATCCACGACGCAAACTCAGCCGGTAAGAATATTGGCTTCGATGGTGATCCTTTGCTTAGATTATCAATGAAGATCCATGGGAAAATCTCTAAGCAAAGATTAGATCAATTCGACAAAAGAAAGATCTTGGAAGAACCGTCGAATTGACCTAAAAGAGGCTATAAAGAAGAACGGTAAAAACCTAGCCTCTAGGGTTGCTCTCAAGTGTTTTATAAATTGATCGGTATTGAACCCCCGTTCTTGAGAAACCCTAAATGTCTATTTATAGCCCTTGGAAACATATTAGAGTCGGTTTAGGAAACTTTTCCCGAGAGGGCATTGTGTACCGGTACCAAATATCGTGTTCCGGTACGCAATGGTGCAAAACACAGATTTTTCTATTGTGTTCCGGTACGCGAGTCCGTGTTCCGGTACGCAATGCAATTTATAGAAAATTCTGTGTCGGGTTAGAGGAACTTCAAGTGTGGTTCCGGTACGCAATGTAAAAACTGATTTTTCCAAGATAAACTTTATCCAAAGCAAACCCAGTACCGGAGTCCAAACTTAAAACAAGTTATAAGTTAAAACCAAGTTCCTAAAACCAAGTCTAAACCGGTTTTCATTAATTTTCTGTTTCCAATGATTATAAATGAACTTTAATCACCATGAGCTATATTTAATCATACCTGAGAGTTGACTTGGGCTCATGTTGAATCTTCAACGAGTCTTCGAAGGCTGATTTGACAAATTGATCCCTTTAAGACTCCGACTCAACTTACTGACTTGACTCACGAAATGTGCCAACACCAAAAAGCCGTAACAATCTCCCCCTTTGGCAATTTCGTGACAAAACCCAAAAATACATAAAAACGCTCAAGTCACTCATCTTAAACCAAAAAATCGAAATTCAATGTCATCACCAAAACATTGATTTTCTTTGCGTGAAAGATCCAATAAATACAAAATTACATTTGAACCAAACAGTCCTAGAACATACTCTATGACTTAGGACTTGGAGTCTTAAAGTGATATAATTCCTGCAAAACAAAACTCCAAACAAAATCAAACGTTAGTCGTTAGAAATTAAAATCCTACATTTGATCCGTCTTCCTTTTGGTTCTTTTGTTTTTCGGCTCTTTCAATTTTTTCTTTGTCTCCCCCTATCTTGAGCATCTCTAACATGTTCTCCATGTTCTCCATGTTCTTGAGCATCTATGTTCTCCCCCTTTGTGATACGATCATCATTTTCCGTTCTCCCCCATTTTTTCATTTTCGTTTGTACTCTCTTGATGATCTCATCTCCGTCCTCATTTCTCTTCTCCCCCTTTTTGTCACAAATTGTCAAACAGTGAACATACTAGACAAAAGGAAATCACTAACAACATTAGTTCATAGAGAAAGAGAGATAAAAGCTCAGTTCCGGTATATAACAAAAATGCAGATTGCGTACCGGTACCAGAAAGCAAAAATCAAATAATTTCTTGAAACAAATCCAGATTTTGGAAACTTTTCAAATACCGATTTGTATTCCATCAAGAAATCCATTTAAGTGCTTTGAAGAACAATGAATTCACATAGATGTCATTCAATCCAAATTTCTTTCAATAGAATAATTTAGAAAAATAAAAACCAGAAAGAGTATGTAAGTACTTTAGCGTATCAACTTTAAACAAAAGTCATCGTTTCATGCAACAAGAACTAGATTATACCAAATCTATCAAAAATACTCAAAAATGAAACGAAAATTTATGAAAATTAAAACTCTTAAAGTTGACCACTTTCAATTACATCTAACCTGATCTTATGAGTAATGCCTTTATCAAATCATCAATTTTGGTAAAGAAAATGAAATACAAAGATCAATAGATGTTTGAAATCCCCGATAAGTTAGATAATATATCTAGACAATCTGTTGAAGGAGTGGCTCTTCGAGCATCTTATATCGAAAATCCCACCTTATACCAACCATGAAATATGACTGAGTCAAGTATTTCATTATGCATTTCATCAACATTTTTAAACACAAAAATTTGCTTTGCATACATGGGGTTTCTTTTTCTTTCTTCTTTTTCTCCATGTGGTGGTAGTTTTCACACTCCTCATTGGGATGTAACTCTTTCCACATCTTTTGAGCATTTTACTTTTCTTTGACTCCCCCTCAATTGGCTATCAATTATTTAATATATAAGGTATTCAACCAAAAATTGATCTCGCATTCATACTCGACTAAGCAATCAAATATGATAATGACTATACCAAGAGATCACTGAGAGAGAAATTGACTTTGATCACTTAAAAGATGAATTAATTAACATAAATGATCATTGCAACATTGAAATACACTACACCAATACTGGCATTTAACGGCACTTTAAACTGCCGGAAAACATCAAAAAAGTGCCGGTAATTATTTTTCCCGGCATTTTTTTGTGGCAGTCAAAAGTGCCGGCTAAAACTCCGTCGGCGATTCTTTTGCTGGCACTTTTTTAAAAGTGCCAGTAAATGATAAAATGCCGGCACTTGCGAGTGCCACCTATCCTAACGTATAGTGGCAATCATAAGTGCCGGCAAAAATATCTATTTCGGCACTCAAAACCGCCGGTAAATGATAAAATACCGGCACTTGCGAGCGCCACCTATCCTAACGTATAGTGGCAATCATAAGTGCCGGCAAAAATATCTATTTCGGCACTCAAAACCGCCGGTAAATGATAAAATGCCGGCACTTGCGAGTGCCACCTATCCTAACGTATGGTGGCAATCATAAGTGCCGGCAAAAATATCTCTTTCGGCACTCAAAACCGCCGATAAATAACAAAATGCCGGCACTTGCGAGTACCACCTATCCTAACGTATAGTAACAATCATAAGTGCCGGCAAGAATATTTCTAAAGGCATTATTTCCACCGGTAATAATTTTTGGCAAATAAAAAAAAATGCCGGCAAATAAATTTTTATCCCAACAGAAAAAAAAATAAAATTTTAATACATTAATAATAAAATGACGTTTTAGTTAGCCAAAATAATTATCACATATCAATACAAATGTTTGTGAAAGGTATTTATACACATGCAAAAGATCTCGAAAACAATAAATTTAGTAAGCAGAAAGGAAAAAAAAAATCATAAAATTTTAAGAAGTATCATATATTCAACATCCATAATAAACAAAAAAGGCTATCAACTTAATCACAATAACAAAAAAAAATCAATATAATTCAAGTACATATATATGTTAGCTATAAACAAAATGAAGGAAATGAAGCCCTGCATTTAGTCAACAGATCGAATGCTTCTCTGTAAGTAATCAAACCCTGCATTAGAAAAAAAAATCTATTAGACTGTGAAACAATAAAAAATTTACACCAAATGGTTGATGAGACAAAAAGAAAAAGCCATTAAAATATCTCTTAGCTTAACCGCCTAAATCTTAACAGTAAGAACTCAACCAAAAATATCAAAAGATAAAATTCTAAGAAAACAACTTAATCATTTCCGCATTCAACACACAGAACAAATAAATATCAAATCATTATATATTTTAACTTTTTACAAATAAAAAAAGAACCTATATATAAAAAAAAAAGGTTAGATCGACAGTACTTAAGGAAAAAAAAAGGTTAGATCGACCTGCTGCAGCAGCAGCATTTGCTTGAGCTGCTTTGAGCAGAGCTCAAGCAGCTTTGAGCAGAGCTCAAGCAGATGCTGCTGCTGCATCCATGACTACCGACCCTTCCAGTACAAGCAGATGCTGAATCCAGAGTCCCCTATATTAGCTACATGAAGAACCTGTATGAAATTTGAGTTCAAAATACCTCACAATCAGAACATAGCAGGCAAAGAAAAAAAGAACTCAATAACTCAACTGGCATGAAATAAAGCAGAACGCCTACAAACCCAGCCATCAAAATGAGCAACTAAAACAGTTGATGAACCAGGCGACATTGCTTTAGCTGCAGCCTGGGTCAGAACTTGATCAGGTTTAGTTCCCGAAACTCCATACTTGGAGACATATCTCTCACAGTTCTCCATTAGTTCTCTAGCATACAATCCTGCGTTGACTCCTGAGAAAGTATATTGTTACAACAACATTTAAAAATATGATCAGAATTGTTTAGAAACTATGATCAGAGTTGTCTAGTAAGTACACTGCTAAACGTACAGTTTCAATTATTTTCTCCAAATTTAGCCCAGCAATACCAGTAATTTCAAATCCCATAGCTACTGTACTTCGGTGTTAAGTCCCCAAACAAAAATTCTACGTTGTCTTACTCGACTTCAATTTTTTCATCCTAACGCCCGCATTATAGTAGTTTGACTGAGATCCAGAATGGTGACGGTATCCTCTGATCTGTGACCAAGTCAGCAGGGAATCAACTATCAAGTGACGGTATCCTCTGATTCTCTATTTTTTCAGTCTCTGTTGAAGCATATTTCTGCCTAAAAAAGCTCAGAGTTTCCTAACTTGCAGAGCATCAAATATTGAACCATATTTCAGACCAGAACTATTAGATGATTATAGCACTTTTTAAGTATCTGATACTGAAAGGCAAAGTAAGCAAGCACAAGGAGAAGCTGTGTCATATTATGGAGCTTAAGATAAGTTGGTAGATAATTTTTTTAGGTGATTCCTAGGAAAATTACCTTCCAGTGACCACTGACCAACTCCATCCGCTACACCTAACCAGTTTTTACATGCCAAAAAGTAGGCATCTTCTCCACCGGTCAATGCCTGAAATTACTATCCCATGTTACTCACACACGAAAAATATCAATGCCATGAAATAGTACTCATAATTGTAACTTAGTAGTCAGAATAATATATTACCTTTGAAGGATGAGGTAGCATTGCAGCACCTGAAGTCAAAGAAAGAGTTGGTACTGATACTGGAGTTGTCCTGGGATATATATTGTGCATTCAAAGAAATAAATCAGATCTTGATCTAAGCTTAGTCATTGACACAAAAATATCACTTATGATCGCATCCACAATACACAAAAAAACTAGTAGTTTAGTCACATAGCAAAATCTGCAATATTAATATACTGCAATATTCATATATTTTTTTGCTAGACAAAATGAAGGAAATGAAGCCTTGCGATCAACCAATAGATTGTTTCACCCTTTTACTGGTTTAACCTGCATTAGAGAAAAATAAAATAAAATAAAAACTCAAGGTTTCAATTCTAACTTTTTCAGCAAATTGAGAGTGTGTTGTTCTATGAGTGTAATCAAACAGTGTTCAAGCAACAAATCGAGGGATGATGACATGTCTGAAGTAATCACAGCAGAATCATGAAATTTAGAGAATAAAAAGCTAATTGCTAGCAGAGTTGAAATTAATTCCGACGTCAAATAATGATAGAGAATAAATATAAGCATCCCAATATGGTGTTTAACGGAAATGACGATATCATCTACTCTACAATTATGAAGCAAGTAACTAGACGCAAGTACATTCTCAGAAGTTTGTAGGCAAAAAATGAAAAAAAGAAATCTTAAAAAAGAAAAAGAAAACTTAGGCTTCATTTAGCTATGCTTACATGTTTTTGTTTCTTCCCTGCTTCCGTTCCACTTGTTTGATGAGATCGAATGCGCCAGTGAAAGACGAGGTCCACTGCAAACTATATATCTACATATTCTTTCTTGGCAAGACAAAATGAAAAGTTAGCATTAACTTTTTCTCACTCTGTGATAAATTTGCAAACTAACCAACAATTACAATATAACAGAATTTTATCTGTCAATTTTTCTAGAGTAATGAAAAATTAAAAGTACAGAATACACTAGGTAAATAAGACTTCCAATGCCAAGTAATAACATACTTTGCAAAAAACTTAAAAGTTAGAGCATACCCTTGACTATTAACAGAAAATGTTTTCACTCGAAATGCAAGAAAATTACAGTAAATACATACTTTGCAAAAACTTAAAAGTTAGAGCATACCCTTGACTATTAACATAAAATATTTTCACTCCAAGAAAATTACAGTAAATAAAAAATTTTTATCTCTAATATTGAAAACTTACTAGCTAGATGGTCTTAGCCAGCTAACACCTAGGAGCTCAAACATATAATCAGCAAAATTTTATATATTTCCAAAAATATCTACAGTTAAGAGTGAAATTTGTAATCAAAATGCTACTTGATTTAGAAGTTTCCATGATAACAGAATGCTGAATTTTCGGATATGCTCTTACTCTAATATCATGGTGTCGACTGGGCGGGGGCGGATCCGGCGCAGCACAACTTGAGCGCGCATGCGGGATAGGAAGGATTAGAAGCTTCTGGGAGAGGGGATGGGAGTAGGGAGTGGGGAGTGGGGAGCGGCGGAGGAGGCGGAGGTGGCAGAGGTGGCCGCAGGGGAGGAGGTGGGCTGGGGAGCGGATGGGGAAACCTTCCTTCTTGACGGGCCAGAGGAGTCGGCATTGTTCGCGGCGTCGGCAGAGGAGCCGACGTTGTTCGTGGAGCTGGCAGACGAGCCGGTGTTGTTTGTGGGGCTGGTGGAGGAGCCGGCGTGGGGCTAGAGGAGGAGACAAAGTTGATTGGGCGGGGGTGGATCTGGCGTAGAACAACTTGAGCGCGCATGCGGGAGAGGTTGGATCGGGGGCTTCTAGGAGAGGGGAAGGGAGCGGGGAGCGGCAAAGGTGGCTGAGGCGGCAAAGGTGGCCGTAGGGGAGGCGGAGCAAATGGGGAAACCTTGCTTCTTGACGGGATAGAGGAGTTGGCCTTGTTCGCAGGGCTGGCGCAGGAGCCGGCGTGGGGCTGGCGAAAGAGACAATGTTGATTCGGCGGGGTGGATCCGGCGCAGCAAAAACTGAGTGCGCGCGCGGGAGAGGAGGGATTGGGGACTTCTGTGAGAGAGGAATGGAGTGTGGAGCAACAGAGGCGGTGGAGGCGATAGAGGTGGCCGCAGGGGAGGCAGTGCCCGGGGGAGCGGATAAGGAAAGCTCCTTAACGGGGCAGAGGAGGCTGGGTTGGGCAAGGGTTTGGGATGGTGGGTTTCATGAGATGGAAGATTCGAAGAGCGGGGTTTGGAAAAAAACAAATTTCTTTTTTTTTCTTTCTTGCACGCGAAGTAAACGCGGGATTGTGGCCAAAATTCCCGCCCTTGCAATCCCGGCGCTTTGTGGGTAAAAGTTTGAGATAATTGGTAGATTACAAAAAAAATAAAAATAAATAAATAAATAAATAATGTATAATTTTTTTTAAGGGCATTTATTTAAAAATGTCAGCAAAAATTAAGTTTTGCTGGCTTTTTTTATAAAAGCCACCACAAAAGTGCCACCAATACTCTATTTTGGTGTAGTGATATTATGATATCAAAAGCATAATAAATTTCTAAATGCGTGAAAGGATGCAATTAAAGTCAATTTAACCAATGCTCAATTAAACAACTCCTCTAATGAAGTGTCTTCAAGATTATGATTAAGGAGTCAAGTTGATAATCAAGTAAAATTAATTTGGAGTGAATGAACGTGAAGCCCTTTTTTATTCAATGCACTTGTTCGTTAAAACCCTTTTGTTCAAAAACAAAACATAAAAACAAAGAGCATTGAAAAACATGTAATGCAAAGATTAAAAAAATATGAAGGGAAAACCAATCAAAGCATTACATACAGTCATAAGCTAATTAGAACTTAAGACAAGGAAAGATATCACCTTTCCGAATCCAAAATCGTTGGATTTTGGGTTGTCTTGATTCGTTGTGGCCGGGGGTTGTCCGCTTTGACTGTTGATCCACCTTAGGTCTTTGCCTCGCAATGATCCACTTGTATGATTGATGTTGTGGCTCGGACCTTTGGTGGGTTGAGTGAACTCCTTTGACTTGATGTGTCTTTTGATTCCGTTGAGTTCGCTCCGTAGATGAAGTTGCCGAAGAATTCTTCTTTCTCTTTTTCGGGCAATTCTTCACCAAATGTCCTTCAAGTCCACATAGGTGACAAGTTCTTCCTTTCAATTTGATTGTGGAACTTGAAGCCTTCACAGTTTGGTTCTTTTTAAATCCCAAACCAACCTTGCTTGTTTGACCTAATCCGGACATACTTTCTAGTTTCTTGGAACCGGTTGAAAGCCTTTGTATGTCGGATTTGAGTTCATGAACTTGCTTGGTCAAAGCTTGGTTGGTGACATGAATTTCTTCAAACTGCTTTTCAAGAAAACCAATCTTGTCCATATATGATTTAACGTTCGTCTCCGATTGGTTTATCTTTTCTTGGAGGATTTTATTGTTATCCAATAAACGCTCTCGTTCCTCCTCGAGATCATGAAGTTTGATCTTTAAAGCTTGATTCTCGTCTTGAACTTCAAGTCGTTGCTTCCTCAACTTCTTGTTAAGTTTGGCCATCTTCTTTGATTCCGCAAGAAGTTGTTGGTATGCCTCAACGAGTTCTTCTTCGTCCGACTCCCCCTCACTTGATGACTCTCCTCCGGATGTTGATGTTTCATGCAAAATCAAAGGAATAGAGTCAGTGACTAAAGATGATAAACACAAATTAGAAGAGGGAATTTGAGAGGCATGAAAAGCAACAAATTTTTCTTTTTCCTCTTCACTTGAGGTCGATTCATCGAAACTAGAATCGTCCCAAGTTTTCGCTTGCAAAGCCTTCTTTTTATATGATTTCTTAGAAGGACAATCCGTTGAAATATGGCCGTAGCCTTTGCATCTATAACATCGGATTTCCCCTTCGAAATCATCTTTTTCTTTTTCTTTAGAAGGTTTTGCAACGCCTTTGAGTTTAGAGGATTTAGAACCCGATGATCCTTTAGATGGTTTCGTGGATGAAGATCCATCGGTTCGATTCTTCCAAAATTTCCGACGAAATTTCTTTGTGATCCGCGCCAATTGTTCTTCAAAATCGGCAAAGAGATTTCATCGTCGGAACTCGATTCGTCATCTTCTTCCTTTGTTGATTTGAATGCAATACCTGTAAGCTTAGAAGAAGACTTGGAAGAATTTTGATTAGTAGGAAAAGTCATCTCATAAGTTTGTAAAGCACCTACTAATTCCTCTACACTCATCTCATCCGGATGACTAACGGTTTCAATGGCGGTAACCTTTGCCCTAAACCGTTCCGGAAGAGTCCGAAGAATCTTTCTTACAATTTTCGACTCCGGGATCTTTTCTCCAAATTAGCACATGTATTAATTACATCTTGAAGTCTAGTGTAATAATCTGTAAACAATTCATGCTCTTCCATATGAATAGAGTCAAATTGACTTGTAAGCATCTGGAGCTTTTGAATTTTTACAAGATTAGTACCCTCATGTGTAATTTTGAGAATATCCCAAATTTCCTTCGCGGTTTCACACGCGGAAATTCTTGTAAACTCAGTCGAGGAAAGAGAATTAAATAAAGCGTTCATACCTTTCCCATTGTAAGAAGATCTTTCGATTTCCTCTTTAGACCATCTAGAGCGAGGTTTTGGGGTAGTAGAATTTCCTACTTCCTCAACAGGATGCACCCAACCGTATTCAACGGTTTGCCATACCCGCTCATCAATAGAGATGAGAAAAGCTCTCATCCGCATTTTCCAATATGCATAATTGGTCCCATCAAAAAGAGGAGGTCTAAAAATATTACCACTTTCACCCACATGATAGATAAACCTAAAACCCGCTCTGATACCAATTGTAGAGTTATTTAGGATCCACAAGGATCTAAATAGGTACTATCAAACACCTAGAGGGGGGTGAATAGGTGTAATATTATAAAAACCAATCTCAGTGCAAAAATAAAAAACCAATGCGGAAAATAAAAATCAACACACCGAGATTTACGTGGAAACTCCAATCCAGGAGAAAAACCACGGGACCAACACGCAATAACAATCCACTAAGAATTGAAGAATAACAAGGTGATTACCGACTCCACGGACTCGACCCCTCCTTCAAGTTCTTCGGACCTTGCGCTGACCGGTTGGATGTCCACGCAATAACAATCCACTAAGAAACGAAGAATAACAAGGTGATTACCGTCTCCACGGATTCAACCCCTCCTTCAATTTCTTCGGACCTTGCGCTCCACCGTTTGCACGTCCACTGCACACGTTCGAATCCACGAACGCCACTCGAATCCACGAGCACACGTTTCGAATCCACGAAACGCCTTCAACACACCGAATCCACGGTGCCACGTCGAATCCACGACGCAAACTCAGCCGGTAAGAATATTGGCTTCGATGGTGATCCTTTGCTTAGATTATCAATGAAGATCCATGGAAAAATCTCTAAGCAAAGATTAGATCAATTCGACAAAAGATAGATCTTGGAAGAACCGTCGAATTGACCTAAAAGAGGCTATAAAGAAGAACGATAAAAACCTAGCCTCTAGGGTTGCTCTCAAGTGTTTTATAAATTGATCGGTATTGAACCCCGTTCTTGAGAAACCCTAAATGTCTATTTATAGCCCTTGGAAACATATTAGAGTCGGTTTAGGAAACTTTTTCCGAGAGGGCATTGTGTACCGGTACCAAATATCGTGTTCCGGTACGCAATGGTGCAAAACACAGATTTTTCTATTGTGTTCCGGTACGCGAGTCCGTGTTCCGGTACGCAATGCAATTTACAGAAAATTCTGTGTCGGGTTAGAGGAACTTCAAGTGTGGTTCCGGTACGCAATGTAAAAACTGATTTTTCCAAGATAAACTTTATCCAAAACAAACCCAGTACCGGAGTCCAAACTTAAAACAAGTTATAAGTTAAAACCAAGTTCCTAAAACCAAGTCTAAACCGGTTTTCATTAATTTTCTGTTTCCAATGATTATAAATGAACTTTAATCACCATGAGCTATATTTAATCATACCTGAGAGTTGACTTGGGCTCATGTTGAATCTTCAACGAGTCTTCGAAGGCTGATTTGACAAATTGATCCCTTTAAGACTCCGACTCAACTTACTGACTTGACTCACGAAATGTGCCAACACCAAAAAGCCGTAACAGATAATGGGGGTTACCTCGTGTGGATAATCAATTAATTAATTAATTAATTAATTATCCGGTGACGGGGAAAATAGATTTTTCTCTACGTACGATTTGGAAAATAACAGAAATTGAGAAAATTAAATATTAAGATAATTGGATAATATAAGTATTTTCCCTCGTTAAGAAAAGAGAATTCTAAACCCTAGCCGTAAGAAAAGAGAATTCTAAACCGTAGCCGTAAGAGCGGAGAGAAAAGAAAGGAAAGAAGAAGGGCGAAACCCTAATCGGAAGAAAAGAAGGAAGAAGCGGAGGAACCCGATCGCCCATTTTACGTGCCGGAGATCGGAGAACGAGACGCCATCGTCTACGGGGAGCGGATCCGGATCTCCGACGACGCGAGGACCAAGATCGGTCCTTTAGTTTCCGATTAAGTGAGGTTAGTGTTGTAGATCCTTTCGTAGAATTTAATCGGGGGTTTTTCGTGTTCTTGTAAGATCGTACATCGCGGATTTTCGTCGGGTTTTGATCCGTGTCTTTCTTGTTCTTGATTGGGGGTGATTGGTGTTTTTTTTATCGAATTTAACCGATGGTTTTTAATCGGTTTCTTTTTGACGGACCTCCGATCGACGTTTTGGTTGTTCATCGGTCGTCGGTTTAGCCGTTAGAATTACCGGGAATTTTTCGGAAATTTTTGGGGCGACTTCGTCGGGACATAGTGGGTTAACGGGAGGCCGCCACCGCCGTTGTTAGACGGGAGGCCGCCGCCGTCGTTACCATGTTCGCGGGGTCGTCGCCGGGATCGCACGGGAGCGAAAACGGAGAAGAAATCGCGAAACGGGAGCGAAAACGGCGAAAACTAGGGTTTACTGTGCCTTTCCGTACAGGATGGTCCACGGCCCGTGGCGTGCACCCGGTGCACGCCCGCGGTGCGGAAAAACCGCGGACCCGGTGCACGCAACCGTGCACCGGCCTGCGCGGTGCACGCTCTAGGCGTGCACCCGGCGCACGCCTCCGCACCCGGGAAGCGCAGACCCGGTGCACGCTTGTGTCGTGCACCGGCCCGGCCCAAGACGCGCGGTGCACGCTCCCTGCGTGCACCCGACGCATGCCGCGCAGCCGCCTGAGCTGTAAACCCGGTCCACGCCCTGGCCTGTGCACCACCCGACAGCCCGGAGTTCTTTTGCTCCGTTTTTGCCGTTTTTTCCACCGTTTTGAGCGCCGCTTTCGCCGTTGGGATCGTTATTTCCGTGGCTTTCTTGTCATGGCCACCTGGGACCTTCTTGGTCACTAATTTATTATGATGGGTGTCGTTTTCGCCGACGCTCCGCGCCTCGACGAAATTGTCGGGGGCGCGCCGTCGGATCTTATTTCTCATCGTCTTTGCCGTCGGGGCCTTCCTAGTTTAACCTTTGATGCCCCGAGTGGGCTATCGGTTGAGGAATGGGTTTTGTGGGTTTCCGTTAGCGGTTTTGGGTTCCGACGGGGTCCGCGACGAAGTAGTCGCGGTCCGGTTGTTGTTAGTCTTCAATGTTATCGGTTTTACTCGATGGTTTTGATTTGTTGGTTTTCGATTGACGTCGCGGTCCTCTAGGTATGATGATTTTGGCTTTGTGGGTTTATTGTATCAGTGGTTGGGGCCACTGATTTTACCTGACTAGGGTAATGTGTTGATTGGTGCTTTTGGATATTCTAGTAGGCCGCGAGGAGCTCCGTTTTGCTTAGGACGGACGCGGGCGCAGTCGGTTATCTTCAACCAGGTGGGTCCTTTGCATCAAGTGCTGTAAGTGCATTGAGTGCAACATATCACTAAAATGTTTATTGCTAACCGGTTAATAAAGTAGATGACAGATGCTAATGTTTTAACCCTTCGCTTTATGTAATGATTAATTTATGCCGATCTCGGCATCCCTTTGTAGTGACCCGACTCTTAGGGGTATTTTTGAACCCACATGTAATCGCTTAAGCCTTAAGCGAAATAAAATTATTTAATTTTCAAAAGTCGGCCGGGACAAGGTGTGTGTATTTTTCTGCGATAGAGCGCGAAAAACGATGACCGACGGTGCGATCGGATTCGAAATCCGATGTCGGGATCTCCCGGAACGGGATCCTTAGCGACGCGGTAATTAGTCACGCTTCGGAAACCGTGCAAAAATATCTTGCACCCGTTAGAGATGAGGTGGGTTATCTCGTAGGGGATAATTAATTAATTAATTAATCAATTATCCGATGACGGAAATTTAAATCCTCCTACGTACGAATAAAAGGGGGGATTTTATCTCGCGGATTGGATAAGAGATAAAATCCAGATACTTAAATTTGGAAATTTATCTTTCCAAGTGGGAATCTATCCCCCATGATTATTTACTGAAGGTGATTAAATAATCGGTGGCCAGGATTTAAAAGGGTGAAGATTTTATCTCGTAAGTCAGATATTTATTTGAGAAATAGAAACAGGATGTTTTGGGTTTTCCTAGTTACGCACGTGTAAGATAAAGCGGATATTAATTAAATAATTAAGTAATAGGGTTATCGGTAAGGACTAATTAATTAATAAATTAATTAATCGGGTCAAAATATCCGAAAGGATTTGACGGTGCGTATGCGTGAAATTGGATAAATAGATAATGAGATCTATTTATTCCCCGTTTACCGAACGAAACCCTATTTTTTTAAAACACCGCCTCCTCAAACCCTCCTCTTTCGTGCGTACCGAAACCCCAACCGGTGAGGAAAAGGAAAGAAAAGAGAGAACGGAACCCTAACCGGAGGAAGGAGAAGGAAAAGAGAAGGGGCCGATCGTCCCAAACGCCGACCCGAAGGCAAGAAACACGACCGGACACCTTCCCGACGATCTCCGGTCCAGGTGCGCAGCGGGAGAGTGCAGAGGGCTCGGGTGACCCGTCTTCTCTCCAACCAGGTGGGTAGGGTTGCTATAAGTGCAACAAGTGCAGTAAGTGCATTTATCGCCATTAAAGTACTCTTAAATTTACCTAACAAAGTAGATGGACAGTTTAACCTTTCGCTTAATGATGTTTTATCCAACAATTTAAGCGGCTGCGGTCGCGGTGCTCACCACACGCCAATCTTGGCAATCCGGTTTCGGATGCCGCACGTACACCGGCGGATCGGGCCACCCCATGGTGTACTTTTCCGGAAAAGTGATCTTTTTGACCCGTGTGCCTCACAAAGGGGTGGGAGCCGTGAGGACCCCTTCACGGCAGCTATAGGGCCGCACTAGCCCCGTGAAGAGTTAAAAGCATCAAAAGGTGTTTGCGCACGAGGGGGGACTTTAGTCTCCCCGACAGGTACTCTGGGGTTAGTGCCCAGCTTAATTAATAAATAATCTGGGGTTGGCGCCCAGTTTAAAATATGCACAGGGGTTTAACGAAAGGTTACGGTGTACTCGGTGTTTTCGGTTCGTTTTTCCTTCCTTGGTATCATTAGACATCTACTTTGTTTGTCACTGACGTTACCCACTCCGTGACAGGTACTGCTACTAGGTGCGTCAGCCGGGGTGACGGTGGGGCTGCGTCGTGAGGACCGTAGTCGGACACTTGGTTATTATGATTATATCTCATTTCCTTTTTCGTATAAATACTTAATTTGCTTGTGGATGGCTTTAGTTGTGAACATGTATTAATTAGCTCTGTGGATGAGGTGTATTCTTATGATTTAATTACGTTAGTGGCGTTCCTTTATGCGGCATGTTTTCATGATAAATTAAAGGATTGCGAAAATGTTTTTCTCAAAACGAAGTGCCGTGTGGGCACGGGGTTTTGCAAACGCTGGGTTTTATCCTTTCCAAAACTGACGCCGCTTTATAAACTTCTTTAATTGGTGATGAATGTCTACGTATGGTTGTTGGTTGGTGATTAATGTGTGATGAATTGTATGTTGTAAATGAGACGCCGTGCATATAAAAGGAGACTCTGTCCGTGGACAGAGTGGAATTTGTGTATGTGGGCGGTTGGCACGCACCGGGGTTGAGGTTGATATCACCTTATTAAGAAAAAAAAAATAGACACGCAATTTTTCCGCTTTAAATGACTCAAAAACCCCGGGGGCGTGACACCCTTTTGAATGCTGCACTTACACCGGCGGAATAGGCCCCCGCAATGGTGTACTTTTCCGAGAAGTGGTCTATATGACCCGTGTGCCCCACGTGTGTTGTTTGGGGACCATCACGATGGCCAAACGTGTCGCCCACGCATCGTGAGAGGGGTTAGAGCTTCAATTGTCACGTGGGGAGATCATCGATCTACCCTGACGGGACGTGTCACGTGGGGAGATCATCGATCTACCCTGACGGGACGGTGGTAACTAAAGTAAACAAAGTAATTAAAGTAAGTTTCAGGGCGGAAGGATAGCGAAGGTTTCGGTGCGGCGTAACTCTTTCTAAACTCTTGATTATTATTGTTAAGCATCTACTTTATTTGTCACTGACTTTACCCACTCCGTGACAGGTCCATCTAAGTAAGTACGGTGGGACGGTGGTGGCATCACGGACTTTAGGTTTGGCTGTGACGCCCCACTTCCCAGGGGGTAACCCATCCTAGAACTACTCTAGCTCTAGCACGCTTAACTCTCATGTTCCTCTTGGATCTTGCTACCATCCAAAATGCTATAGTCGGGTTAGAGATTTAGTCCTATTATATCATTTATATAGAGGACTATTCCAAATTCCGGGGGTGTCACATTCTTCCCCCCTTTAAGCCCTGACGTCCACGTCAGGCTCAAGCACACTCACAAGCACCAGGCGATGTGAGACTCGTCTCGCTAGCCTTAGCCGACCTTGTGAGGAGCTGCACTCCACTCACAACGGTCATTAGCCGGGGAGCCTCGCTCTACCCGCTATATAACCCTGGCTCAGCCAAGACCTAATCTCACATTTCCGGCTGGTGAATGGCTCTGATACCAACTGTGACGCCCCACTTCCCAGGGGGTCACCCATCCTAGAACTACTCTTGCCCAAGCACACTTAACTGCGGAGTTCTGATGGGTTCCGGTGCTTTAGTGCTGGTACTGTCACGCCCCGGGTGTAAACCAGAACCCGGGCCCGTCCACAGATCCGCCGTGTACACGGAATTTCCCGTGTACACGAAGCGCTGGTAACCTGCTCAGATAAAGATGATATAATAAAAGAGCATAAACAGAGCTAAACTAGAACTAATACATCTCAGATAAAGCTGAAAAGTAAAGTGCAGAAATAAACTCTCAATAATACAAATATCTCTCCCAGCTCACTGATCAAATACAACCAGCCGGTCGCAGCCGGACCCAAAAGAAATGAAAAGTAGAGTATCTGAGAGTATCAGGGTACATCTAGTAACTGAACTGGTGCGGGGTAGACCGCTATCTAGTCCGCGATCCACTTACCTCGATCCGCTGGCGGAGGGTCCTGCAACTCCCGCAGACGACTCTGCAAAACAAAGGGGGAGAGAAAAGAAAAGCAGTGGGGAGTGAGAACTACTATAGAACAGTAGCCTCCTCCTAGTGGGTAAACCTCAACTCAAATGTGCCCACTAGAACTATAAGAGGCGGAGGAATAAAACAAGGTGGTAAGCTGTAAATATGTCTACTGATGATGTAAGAAGCTACCACTATATGCCTCTAAGGTGCTCAGCTAAGAGTATGGCCAACTGTATGCATCAGAATAAGAATGCCTGCCTGGGTAGCCCAACCTAGTCACCGGCGAACACCGGTACTGCCCACTATGCCTACTAAGTCCCAACTCAGCTATGGGATGCGGACCGGCTCCTGACCGGCACGTCCCATCCGAGGGCGACAGACCGGCTCCTGACCGGCACGGCCCCGCCCCAAGGCAACAGACCGGCTCCTGACCGGCACGGTCACAAATACACACTCCGGAGTGGCACTCGAGGGGAGCGACCCACACGAGCATAGTGCCTCAGTAATAGGTATCAAGTCAGCAGAACTGGATCATGACTCTGATCAAGTGGGAAAACCCGTCCACTAAAAGGAGACCCGATCTCGAAGATGATGCAAGATAGACAAATAGTGGAAAACTCCATCTACTAGAGACCTGATACCCAATCTGATGCATAAGCAGCAATCACTATCCGGTCAACCGCCTACTGTCCGCGGTTGCCGCAATGCCCTGCCCTCACAGCCTGCCTGTCCCAAAACCCACAACTGTCTGACTACACTATCCCAGCCCCTGCTCGCACCCGAGCGCACTATCCCCAAATGTAGACAAAGAAGAGAAAAGCATGGTTTCTCCTAAGTCAATTCCAGTATGATAGTGTAGCAGAAAAAGGTGGCCTAATTAAATGTCCATACACGCATGCAAAGTCCTTTATCATTATTAAGCATGATTCAAGTATTCTAGTTCTCACAAAGTAGAGATATGCCGTTTAAATAAACTTCCATTTTACTAAGTTGCCCCAAATAGTTTATGTATATGTAAAAGAGGTCCCGTCATGCATATACAACATATCCATTTATCACATAAGCATAAGAGGTCCCAAAGTGTACACGTAATATAGTCCCCTTTTAGATGCAAGCCCTAACAGTAAGTCCAATTCCCAATCAACATGCCATTTTCACTTTTACCGGTTCATTTAGCAAGATAAAAGAAGCAACTCAAATAGGCCTAGTGGGGACATCACAAGTAGGAGGTTAAACAACGGTACCCACCTCGAGCGCTAAATCCAAGTCCCGGCGGCGAAGTCCGCGCTCGATCCTCAACCGTCCCCGAAATACTGCGCCAAAAGTCCCAAAGAACACACACAAATTTACTAATCAAGTTTAATCCAAATCTGTCCCCAAAATCAGATTTACTGTTCAGCCATTTTTACCTGCGAAACGTGCCCAATAAATTCCCAGAAAAATTCTATCACGATCTACGCGACGAACTGGTCGAAACGAGTACCTGCACGTTTTCCCACGATTTTTCTGTGCTGAGAACGAAAATCGACAAGAGGGACACCCCAAAGCAAATCGATCACAAAAACTGAATCTGAAGATACTGTAAAAAGGGGGTTCTCACCATCAGGGAAATTCCACAAAGTTCCACAAAAATTCAGAGAGATTCCTTGTGATGCGTAGATGCAAATCCCCTTTTGAATCGCCTCAATCCGATGTCCGGTTGCGGAGATATCCTCAAAACAATACTGCGCTGTCCAAAACTCCACCCCAGAAAATGAGGTCACAAGATGACCCGAAAAACCCATGAAAACCTCGGAATGAGGGAAAACCCATAGAAATAAGAAATGTAGCCCTACCTGTTACGAAGACGATGGCGCAAGAATCGCTGAAAAATACTGTCTGGTTAGCTCGGGAGAGCTAAAACACTGTCGCTGCGCCGAAGAAGAATCCAGGAATGCAACGTCGCGCCGCGCCGAAAAATCCAAATCTCGAAGTGCGTGCCACCACAGATCCTCAAACTTCACCAGGAGATGGAGAACTCGAAGGGGAGAAACTTTGCTGAAGACACCTTGGTGAGAAGAGGCTCGGAAATGGTGGAAAAAGCAAGATGAATAGGGCTCGGGTTGCTTAAATAGGCCAGCCAAAAGAACTTTTGGGGAAATTCCATCCGGGTCCCCACTTTCGGGCGCCCGGAAATTTCCGGGCGCGCACAGTGCGGCCCGGCCCAGAATTTCCGGGCGCGCACAGTGCGGCCCGGCCCAATACGCCCCGTCGGACGGGATCCGAAAACCGTCCAACCCGCCTCCAAGCCCGCCACGTGTCGCCCGAACAGGCGACAGCCAAAACCCCCACTCCTGCTGCGCCGCGTGGCAACCCCGGGTGTCGACACGTGTCCCCGACCACAGTACCGCCGCGCCTGCCGCACAGTCTGCGCCCGCTGCCCCTCCTGCCCGCACAGTTGACCAGCCAATAGGATCGCACCACGTGTCCTGCCTCTGACCGGTGCACCCGGTGCACGAACCTCTGAACACCGAACCAACCAAAGCCTGCCACGTGTCCACCCCCGGTGCACCGTGAACCAAAGCCAACCCGAAACTCCGTGGACCAACGCCTGTGAGCCAGCCAACAAGATGATGCCACGTGTCCTCCGCCTGGTGCACGCCCGCCGCGTGGACCGGCCGCCTGCCCGCTCACCCGCGCGCTGCCCGCGCCCTGCCCGCGCCGCCTGCCGCCGCTGCTCCGCCTGCCCGAGGCCGCGCCGCCGCCGCCGGCGCTGCCCGCCGCCGCCGCCGGCCGCCGGCGATCGCCGGAATCACTGTTCCGGCGGTGAACAGTAACCCGAGCTCCGAAAAATGCCGCAAATAGTCCGTTTGAAGCGTTTTCGCGCGCTGAATCCGAATTTGACGTCCGTTTCGCCAAATTCTCACTCTAAAAATTGCCGGATGCCCCCGGAAGAGTATTCTTAGTCCGAAATTCGCGCCGAGCCCAATCTCAATATCCGTTTCGCGCGGGAACACCTCTAAACATCCAATGGGGTCCCCTGATCACCCGCGTGATCCATTTTAAGCCCGAAGTCTAACACTTGTGTCCAACCGTGCCCCGAACACCTCCAGCACCCCGCGTAGGCCTCCAAGAGCCACCAAAAGCACCGCAACAGCTCTCTGCGGAGATCCAGGTCATCACACTCCCCCACTAAAAGAAAGTTTCGTCCTCGAAACTAAAGTCATTCCTCAACACGGAATCTCAACCAACAGGGGGGTAAATATCCAATCATCCACCACTCAAGCTCCCAAACTAGTGTCATGCCAAACAACTCCGATAGGAGAACGGCTAGAAACTCACAACCAAAAGGGGTATCACCAAGTCCCGATGCCACCGCAGGTCCCTCAAACACACCAGCAAACAAGCTACTCACCCACTACGAGACATCCGCCTCGCCCACAAGGTCAAAACCAAAGAAGCGCAGATACTCCCAAGCAACCCAGGTACACCAACACCTCCAGGCCTGGCTCTCACAAGAACCGTCCTCGCGGCATAATCAGCTGCCGCGAAAAGAAAACAACCGAGCCAGCCTAACCGTCCTAAGCACCAAACCAAGCCCCACAACTAGGTCAAGGCCATCAGGCCTACAGGTAAAACCAAGGACTCAACTGCACTGGGCAGGACCCACAACACGTCCCTACGTGCTAAAGATCGGGAATACGACCTCCCGAACACCCGGTAACCGTCCTACCCTTAACCCAATGCAAGGAAGCACATGCACTCCTAACAAATGACTAAGATGCCCAGATGCAATACAATGCACAAACAATGCTGGTAAATACAGTAAGACCATACCTGCCCCTACAAAGTCGGCTGCTGCAAAATCCTCCACCTGAGTGGCGTAGTCCCAACCGCTCTGAGCCGGCGGCTGATAATCCGCAGGGTAAAAGGACGGTGATCCGCTCACTGGAGCATAAGGCCACTGAGTCGACCACTGCTGCTGAGGCGAAAGAGGAGCCGATGCAGATGAGGGTGCCGCTGAAGTCGAAAGGGGGCACGTAGCTCGAATGTGGCCTGGCTGTCCACACTTGTAACAACAACCCCACCTCTGATCACAGGTGTGCGACAAGTGAGGTCCTCCACAGAATATGCATCTGTCTCTATCACGAAACCGTGGCCGCCCCGTCTGCTGCTGTCTCTGAGTCTGATGCTGAGACTCCTGCTGCTGCTGCGCTGGCCACTGGGATCCACTAGACTCTCGCTGCTCCACACGCCCACGGCTAGGTGACTGAGGCCGTGGCGGTCTCCATGAACTAGTCTGTCCCTCCTCCTCGGGTACTGGTCGTTTCCTCACAGAACTCAGCACGACCATCCCGCTTTGCCTTGCCACCACTGTGTCGCCGCTCTCCACCCAAAAGGCATGCTCGACGGCCTCCTGAAGAGTCTGGTGTCGCTGTGCATGCACGAGGATATAAAGCTCGCTGCGGAGGCCTGTCTCAAACAACTCAACCTGATGCGGTCCATCCCGGGCGACATAAGGCACACAATTAAACAGCCGCATGAACTCCTGATGGTAATCCTGGACTGACCGGTCGCCCTGCTGAATGTTTTTCAAATCATCCTCCAGCTTCCTCTTCACGCTGGTCGAAAAATAGGTGTCCACTATCATACGCCGAAACTCAGACCAGGGTAACTGTCGAGAAATCTGAAACTCCCGTGGCTCCACCCGACGCCACCAGAGGTCTGCATCCCCCTCTAGGCAATGCACCGCCAAATGAACTCTGTACCTCGGGTCGATGAAGAAATCCCGAAAAATCTTCTCCATCGCTGCTAACCATGTCCCAACCTCCCACGGCTGCATATCCCGCCCCGAGAACCTGGGTGGCCCGTGCTTACAAAACTTAACCAGTTTGTCAGCGAAGTCCTGCTCCTCAGCCGGGGTCAAAGGCTGGGCCACGCCCTGAGCCCCGCTACTCAAAGATGGCGCCGTCGGCACAAGTGGTTCCACAGGTGGTGCCGGGGTCTCTGACACTGTCGGAGGCGGCGCCCCTCTCCGCGCCAGTAGCTGCTCAATCCGCTGCTCCTGCCGGCGGCTGCTCTCCGCCAATTGGGCTACCAAGGCCCTCAGCTCAGCAATCTCAGAAGATCCAGCCTGTCCTCGCTCAACAGGGGGTGTAGGGACACCCCGGGTAGGAATCCGACGTCGGGGAGGCATCTGCCAAAAGAACCACAGATCAGTAACGAAACCACACTCGACCCAATCTAGCGAAAGTCAAAGGCATCCTCCTATTTCTGTAACCTTATGTTGTCTGCAGCCAACATAATAGTTCACCAGAAATAGGACATGCCAATCCCTCTTCTCTCACTGGAAGAGTCAAATAAACACATGACCAAATTGCCGACTTTCGCATAATGTCACGTCACTCACGTCCTGCCTTCCTAGGGTCTGCCAAAAGCCTAGGGTTTCCTAAGTCCCAACTGACCTATCCCTAAGCTCTGATACCAACTTAATCTGTCACGCCCCGGGTGTAAACCAGAACCCGGGCCCGTCTACAGATCCGCCGTATACACGGAATTTCCCGTGTACACGAAGCGCTGGTAACCTGCTCAGATAAAGATGATATAATAAAAGAGCATAAACAGAGCTAAACTAGAACTAATACATCTCAGATAAAGCTGAAAAGTAAAGTGCAGAAATAAACTCTCAATAATACAAATATCTCTCCCAGCTCACTGATCAAATACAACCAGCCGGTCGCAGCCGGACCCAAAAGAAATGAAAAGTAGAGTATCTGAGAGTATCAGGGTACATCTAGTAACTGAACTGGTGCCGGGGTAGACCGCTATCTAGTCCGCGATCCACTTACCTCGATCCGCTGCGGAGGGTCCTGCAACTCCCGCAGACGACTCTGCAAAACAAAGGGGGAAGAGAAAAGAAAAGCAGTGGGGAGTGAGAACTACTATAGAACAGTAGCCTCCTCCTAGTGGGTAAACCTCAACTCAAATGTGCCCACTAGAACTATAAGAGGCGGAGGAATAAAACAAGGTGGTAAGCTGTAAATATGTCTACTGATGATGTAAGAAGCTACCACTATATGCCTCTAAGGTGCTCAGCTAAGAGTATGGCCAACTGTATGCATCAGAATAAGAATGCCTGCCTGGGTAGCCCAACCTAGTCACCGGCGAACACCGGTACTGCCCACTATGCCTACTAAGTCCCAACTCAGCTATGGGATGCGGACCGGCTCCTGACCGGCACGGTCCCATCCCGAGGGCGACAGACCGGCTCCTGACCGGCACGGTCCCGCCCCAAGGCAACAGACCGGCTCCTGACCGGCACGGTCACAAAATACACACTCCGGAGTGGCACTCGAGGGGAGCGACCCACACGAGCATAGTGCCTCAGTAATAGGTATCAAGTCAGCAGAACTGGATCATGACTCTGATCAAAGTGGGAAAACCCGTCCACTAAAAGGAGACCCGATCTCGAAGATGATGCAAGATAGACAAATAGTGGAAAACTCCATCTACTAGAGACCTGATACCCAATCTGATGCATAAGCAGCAATCACTATCCGGTCAACCGCCTACTGTCCGCGGTTGCCGCAATGCCCTGCCCTCACAGCCTGCCTGTCCCAAAACCCACAACTGTCTGACTACACTATCCCAGCCCCTGCTCGCACCCGAGCGCACTATCCCCCAAATGTAGACAAAAGAAGAGAAAAGCATGGTTTCTCCTAAGTCAATTCCAGCATGATAGTGTAGCAGAAAAAGGTGGCCTAACTAAATGTCCATACACGCATGCAAAGTCCTTTATCATTATTAAACATGATTCAAGTATTCTAGTTCTCACAAAGTAGAGATATGCCGTTTAAATAAACTTCCATTTTACTAAGTTGCCCCAAAATAGTTTATGTATATGTAAAAGAGGTCCCATCATGTATATACAACATATCCATTTATCACATAAGCATAAGAGGTCCCAAAGTGTACACGTAATATAGTCCCTTTTAGATGCAAGCCCTAACATAAGTCCAATTCCCAATTAACATGCCATTTTCATTTTACCGGTTCATTTAGCAAGATAATAAAGAAGCAACTCAAATAGGCCTAGTGGGGACATCACAAGTAGGAGGTTAAACAACGGTACCCACCTCGAGCGCTAAATCCAAGTCCCGACGGCGAAGTCCGCGCTCGATCCTCAACCGTCCCCGCAATACTGCGCCAAAAGTCCCAAAGAACACACACAAATTACTAATCAAGTTTAATCCAAATCTGTCCCCAAAATCAGATTTACTGTTCAGCCATTTTTACCTGCGAAACGTGCCCAAAAATTCCCAGAAAAATACTATCACGATCTACGCGACGAACCGGTCGAAACGAGTACCTGCACGTTTTCCCACGATTTTTCTGTGCTGAGAACGAAAATCGACAAGAGGGACACCCCAAAGCAAATCGATCACAAAAACTGAATCTGAAGATACTGTAAAAAGGGGTTCTCACCATCAGGGAAATTCCACAAAGTTCCACAAAAATTCAGAGAGATTCCTTGTGATGCGTAGATGCAAATCCCCTTTTGAATCGCCTCAATCCGATGTCCGGTTGCGGAGATATCCTCAAAACAATACTGCGCTGTCCAAAACTCCACCCCAGAAAATGAGGTCACAAGATGACCCGAAAAACCCATGAAAACCTCGGAATGAGGAAAAACCCATAGAAATAAGAAATGTAGCCCTACCTGTTACGAAGACGATGGCGCAAGAATCGCTGAAAAATACTGTCTGGTTAGCTCGGGAGAGCTAAAACACTGTCGCTGCGCCGAAGAAGAATCCAGGAATGCAACGTCGCGCCGCGCCGAAAAATCCAAATCTCGAAGTGCGTGCCACCACAGATCCTCAAACTTCACCAGGAGATGGAGAACTCGAAGGGGAGAAACTTTGCTGAAGACACCTTGGTGAGAAGAGGCTCGGAAATGGTGGAAAAAGCAAGATGAATAGGGCTCGGGTTGCTTAAATAGGCCAGCCAAAAGAACTTTTGGGGAAATTCCATCCGGGTCCCCACTTTCGGGCGCCCGGAAATTTCCGGGCGCGCACAGTGCGGCCCGGCCCAGAATTTCCGGGCGCGCACAGTGCGGCCCGGCCCAATACGCCCCGTCGGACGGGATCCGAAAACCGTCCAACCCGCCTCCAAGCCCGCCACGTGTCGCCCGAACAGGCGACAGCAAAACCCCCACTCCTGCTGCGCCGCGTGGCCAACCCCGGGTGTCGACACGTGTCCCCGACCAACACAGTACCGCCGCGCCTGCCCGCACAGTCTGCGCCCGCTGCCCCTCCTGCCCGCACAGTTGACCAGCCAATAGGATCGCGCCACGTGTCCTGCCTCTGACCGCTGCACCCGGTGCACGAACCTCTGAACACCGAACCAACCAAAGCCTGCCACGTGTCCACCCCGGTGCACCGTGAACCAAAGCCAACCCGAAACTCCGTGGACCAACGCCTGTGAGCCAGCCAACAAGATGATGCCACGTGTCCTCCGCCTGGTGCACGCCCGCCGCGTGGACCGGCCGCCTGCCGCGCCCCGCGCGCTGCCCCGCCCTGCCCGCGCCGCCTGCCGCGCGCTGCTCCGCCTGCCCGAGGCCGCGCCGCCGCCGCCGGCGCTGCCCGCCGCCGCCGCCGCCGCCGGCGATCGCCGGAATCACTGTTCGGCGCGTGAACAGTAACCCGAGCTCCGAAAAATGCAGCAAATAGTCCGTTTGAACCGTTTTCGCGCGCTGAATCCGAATTTGACGTCCGTTTCGCCAAATTCTCACTCTAAAAATTGCCGAATGCCCCCGGAAGAGTATTCTTAGTCCAAATTCGCGCCGAGCCCAATCTCAATATCCGTTTCGCGCGGGAACACCTCTAAACATCCGATGGGGTCCCCCGATCACCCGCGTGATCCATTTTAAGCCCGAAGTCTAACACTTGTGTCAAATCGTGCCCCGAACACCTCCAGCACCCGCGTAGGCCTCCAGAGCCCCCCAAAGCACCGCAACAGCTCTGCGGAATCCA
>CM054930.1:19177454-19274058 GCA_029168755.2 Tillandsia fasciculata
TTCACGCCCGCGCTCGGGATCGTGCCGTTGCCTCGGGATCCGTGCCATTGCCTCGGAATCCGTGCCGACTGCCTCGGGATCCGTGCCGCTACAGTAACTTCCGGGCGCGCACAGGGATTTTCGGGCGCACCCGGACCTGGACCGGGCTGCTACAGTGAACGGGTTCGCTACAGTGCAGCCCGGTTCGCTGCAGCCGAAAAACCAACATGCTACAGTAACTTTCGGGCGCCCGGAACCCACTTTCGGGCGCCCGAAACTTGGGCCAAGCCCAGTTTCGCCCGTTTTCGCCCGTTCTCGCCCGTTTTTCGCCCGTTTTCGCTCAAATTTGACGGGCAGCCACAGTTTAACTTGCTTTACCTCCTGGTACTTGAACTTTTCAGTTTGGACCATTTCTAATTTACCAAAGTCCCACTGTATTTAATTTTGCTGGCGGAGCCCGTTCTCTCAATCCGGGTGTCCGATCAACACGAAATTTTTACTGTGGCCATAAAACATATTTACGGAGCTCCCGTAATTTTCTCGGAATTTTCTGAAACTGTGAATTTTTCACTTACCATCTGGGCCCACTTTCTCATATAAAATTCTAGATCACTAATTTTAACTCCGATTTGGGCCCGACTCACTTCCGAGTAACCCCTTTACTTTTCTACTGCCATAAAAATAGTATTTTATACTATTTTTATTTACATTTGTTTATATTCCAAGTTCTTGTCCACTACAGGTAGTGTCTCCAAAGCTTGAGGACGAACACCACCGCTGCGAGTTCCAAATCGTGCACGGGGTAATTCCGCTCGTACTCCTTGAGCTGCCTTGACGCATAGGCTATAACCTTTCCCCATTGCATGAGTACTCCACCCAGTCCGTTTTGCGACGCATCGCAATACACCTCATAATCCTCCCCTGGTTCTGGCAGGGCGAGAATCGGGGCTCGCGTCAATCTATCCTTGAGCTCCTTGAAGCTCCTCTGATATTTGTCCGTCCAGATGATCTTTTCCCCCTTTCTAGTCAAATGGTTTAAGGGGGTGGCTATCTTGGAGAAACCCTCCACGAAGCGCCGGTAATACCCGGCTAATCCCAGGAAGCTTCGAATCTCCGTCACCGTCGTCGGTTGGGGCCAGTCCGTCACCGAATCTATCTTCTTCGGATCCACTGCGACTCCAGCCGCCGAGATTACGTGCCCCAAGAAGCCGACCTCACGGAGCCAAAACTCACACTTTTTGAGTTTGGCGTAGAGTTTCTGTTCCCGTAGGGTCTGGAGGACTGTGCGCAGATGTTCTTCATGTTCCTCGTCTGTACGGGAGTAGATGAGGATATCGTCGATGAAGACCACCACGAATAAGTCCAGGAAGGGTTTGAATACCCTGTTCATCATATCCATGAACACCGCCGGGGCATTTGTGAGCCCGAACGGCATTACTGTAAATTCGTAATGGCCATAGCGAGTTCGGAAAGCCGTTTTGGGGATGTCCACCCCCTTAACCCGGACCTGATGATAGCCCGACTGCAGGTCGATCTTTGAAAACACCGTCGCCCCCTGTAGTTGGTCGAAAAGGTCGTCGATCCTTGGCAGGGGGTATTTATTCTTAACGGTGACCTTATTTATCTCCCGGTAGTCGATGCACAACCGGAGACTTCCGTCCTTCTTTCTCACAAACAGGACGGGCGTGCCCAAGGGCGACGCGCTAGGTCTGATAAAATCCTTATCCAAAAGGTCCTTCAACTGTGCCTTGAGTTCCTTCAACTCCGCGAAGGCCATCCTGTACGGTGCCTTGGTGATGGGTTTGGTGCCGGGAAGCAGCTCAATCGGGAAGTCAACCTCTCGTTCCGGTGGCATTCCGGGGAGCTCCGCCGGAAACACGTCCGGAAATTCCCTTACCACGGGACCGCTGAACCTCATCTGGGGAGCGGCCCTGAACTACCTAACAGCCCATAGGGTTCTCAACTGCAAGGCATAGGGTGGAGTCTATTTATTCCTTGCATGGCCCTTAACGGGCCCCGAGTACACAAGGTTCTCCTATGCTTCGAAGCCCGCCCGCGTACATCGGCCGGGGAAGGCTTCGCCTAATACTTAAGGATTCTAGAGAGAGAAGGAGAGAAAGAGAGAGGGAGTCTAACTGGGGTAGCAGGCTAAGGTGTAACCGGTGCTCCTTATCTAGGAGGGAAAAGAAAAACAAAAGTTACCTGCCGTTACTAGGTCTGGGACGCCGCGTCCTCCACTGTAGTATCCCGGGGAGCTCGTCCACAGCCCTTGGGCCAGCGTCGTACGGCGTGCTGGGGAAGGGACTTGACGTCTGAGGAGTCTGCGGATTGCTGGTCGCCGGGCAAATCCTTTGGCTGAACGGGGGCCGCAGCACTCTCTGGTCCTTTCTGCTGTGGTGGCGCGGCGGCGGCGGCAGGGGTGGGCCTCTGAGGGCAGAAGGCACGAGAGTGGTCCTGCAAGCCGCATTGATTGCAGTAATGGTACCTCCACGTACATTCCGCCACCGGGTGAGCACCCTCGCAGATTACGCACAGTCCCTGAGGTGGATTCGCGCTCCTCGCTGGTGTCGGTTCGTCCTTCCGTGCTTTCTCCGGACGTCCTCCTCCTCGGCTCACTTGGGCGGGGTCCCCTTGCGGGACGGGTGTAGACTCTGTCAGTGACAAACAAAGTAGATGTCTAAATAACAACAAGGAAGGAAAAACAAACCGATTACACCGAAACCTTTCGCTAAAACCCTGTACATAATTAAGCTGGGCACCAACCCCAGATTTATCAGTTAAGTTGGGCACCAATCCCAGAGTACCTGTCGGAGAGACTAAAGTCTCCCCTCGTGCGCAATCACCTTTTTGATGCTTTTAACCTCTTCACGGTGCTGGTGTGCTATTTTCAGCTGGCGCGAAGAGGTCCTCATGGCTCCCACTCCTTTGTGAGGCGCACGGGTCAAAAAGGCCACTCTTCCGGAAAAGTACACCCATACGGAGGCCAATCCGCCTGTGTACGTGCAGCATCCGAAACCGGATTTGCCGAGATCGGCGTGTAGTGAGCATCGCGACCGCAGCCGCTTCAGTTGTTAGATAAAATACATTTATGCGAAAGGTTAAACTGTCCATCTACTTTGTTAGGTAAATTGAGAGCATTTTAATGATGATAGATGCACTTACTGCACTTGTTGCACTTATAGCAACCGTACCCACCTTGTTGAAGAGAAATCGGAACACCTGAATCCTTCGCGCACTCCCGCTGCGCATCTGGACCTAAAGAAAGTCCGCAAGGATAACTATAGTCAAAAACGTGTACTAACAACCCAAAACGAAAGACCCAACTTACTCTTTTTGATGGAAGAGTCCAACACCGTCCGGGTTGCCGAAAACCGGAACCCCGCGCCGCCGTCGCCGCCCGCCGGAGCCCCGCGCGGCTCGGAACCGCGCGGCGTGTCTCCGCGGGCGGCGCCCACGCGACGCGGCGCCTCGCGCGGCGCCCGCGCGGGTGCTGCCCGTGCGGCGCCCGTGCGGCGCCCGCGCGGGTGCTGCCCCGCGTGGCGCCCCGCGCGGCGCCCGCGCGGCGCCCGCGGGGGGGTTGCCCGCACGGCGCCCGCGTGGGTGCGGGCCCGCGTGGCGCCCGCACGGGGTTGCCTGCGCGGCGCCCGCGCGGTTGCGGGCCCGCGCGGGTGCCGCCCGCACGGGTGCGGGCCCGCGTGGGTGCCGCCCGCGCGGCGGTCGCGCGGCGCCCGCGCGGGTACGGCCCGCGCGGAGTCCGCGCGGTGCCCGCGCGGTTCCGTCGCCGCTTGCGGCGGCGACCGGCCGTCCGCGGCACTCCCCCGCGCGATGCCCTAGCGGCACCGCGCGTCTCCGCCGTCCGTTCCGCACCCTAGCATGACGACGATGACGGGGACGGTGACGGAGACGAGGGAGAAGACCAAAGACCCCAACAAAAGAACGACGGAAAAATCCCGAAAAATTTATAAAAATTATATTACTAACCGAAGATCGACGGGGTGGTCGCCCGGTCGCGTTCTTGCCTTCGGTTCGATGTCCGGGAAGATCGTGCTCTTTCTCTTTCTCCTTTTCCTTTCTTCCAGCTAGGGTTCCGTCTTTTCTCTTTTTTCTTTCTTTCTCTCCTCACCGGCTAGGGTTTTTTTTATTTTTCCTTTTCCTTCCCTCCGATAAACGGGATCACTTATATAATCCCTATTATTTGATTATTTCCTTAATTCGTACGTACGCAGAAAGAAAACCCACAAATATCCGGTTTCTATTTCTTAAAATTAAATATCTGATTTACGAGATAAAATCCCCACCTTTTAAATCCTGGTCACCGATTATTTAGTCCCCTTAATTAAATAATCATGGGAAATAAATTTTCAATTTTATTTATCGTCACCGATTAATTAATTTCTTAATTAATTAATTACCCAGATTATCCAAACTTCCTCAGAAAGCGTGTCAGATATTTTACACGAATTTCGATGTGCGCCTAAAGTCATCGTGATCTTAGAAACCCCATTACGGGAGATCCGTACATCGGATTCCCGATCCGATTGCACCGTCGGTCTACATTTTTCGGGCCCTTTGCCAGAAAAATACACGCACCCCGCACCGGCCGACTTTTGAAAATTAAATAATTTTATTTCACTTAAAGGCTTAAATAATTACATGTGAGTCAAAAATACCCCTAAGGGCCGGATCACTACGCCTGAGGTCCGATTTGCTCACAACCATCTCCATCCCACAACAAAGGCCTCAAGAAGGCATTGAACACATTGCAAAAGCTCTACGGAGATCCGGATCATCATAGTTTCTGTTGCCAGACACCTCAGCTACTGAAACCACACAAGTTGAGAGGCAGAGCATTGATATAGGTAGAGCGAGGAGACAGATTAAACCACCAAAGAGATATGGATATGAGAATTTAGTTGCTTATGCTCTTTTACTCGCACAAGATACAAAAGAGGATGGCGAACTTTCCACATATAATCAAGCTATTTCTAGTGCTAGTTCTGTAGAGTGGTTGGTGGTAATGAATGAAGAAATGGAGTCTCTTCATAACAATCACACATGGGAGTTGGTAAAATTGCCTACAATGTCATGCCACAAGACCTCCAATTTGGGTAGTTCGGGCGCGCCAATAGACCCATCAATCGGGCATAACATTTCAAGACCCGAAAAGAACGGTTTATTCAAACAATCACAGTTTACTGTAGCGGAAGAGTAAACAATCAGAGAACTAAACTACGAATTTAAAAACCTCCATTCATTCAACAAACATTTAGATGATAATGAAAGATACCATATTTGAGCGAAATATTGAACTTTGCTTATGTTACAACTCTCTTTAACAGACAACTATAATGTAAAAATTACAACTTCTTTCTTTTATCTCCAAAATGAAACTTAAAGCAATTAAAGTTTACAATGTTCCTCACATATAATTTCGCTCAAAAGAAAAATACTACAAAAAGGTGCTGGCGACTCTAGACTGCTAGGTCGCTACTCTACTGGGCCCTTGCCCCTGTCGCGTGCTTCGCTCGATGTACCTGTGTGAGGACCCGAATCCCTTCGATAGGATTACTGATGGATCAGCAACTTTTGGAGGCTTATGTTAAGTATTGGAGGTGTTTATGTGCAAATTGGACACAAGAAATAGACTCAGTGTGTAAAATGGGAGCAAGTTTGCATAACCGAAAGCCTTTGACAAATTTTAAAAGTGGAATTGGGCAAAAAGGACATCGGATTTGGACTCAGCGCGCGAAAATGATGAAAATGGACTATTTACTTGTGTAGGTTTTTATAATGTAAGGATCCACAAGGATCTAAATAGGTACTATCAAACACCTAGAGGGGGGGTGAATAGGTGTAATACTTATAAAACCAATCTCAGTGCAAAATAAAAACCAATGCGGAAAATAAAAATAGCACACCGAGATATACGTGGAAACTCCAATCCAGGAGAAAAACCACGGGACCAACACGCAATAACAATCCACTAAGAAAAGAAGAATAACAAGGTGATTACCGACTCCACGGACTCAACCCCTCCAACTTCTTCGGACCTTGCGCTCACCGATTGCATGTCCACTGCACACGTTAGAATCCACGAACGCCACTCGAATCCACGAGCACTCGTTTCGAATCCACGAAACGCCTTTAGCACACCGAATCCACGATGCCACGTCGAATCCACGACGCAAACTCAGCCGGTAAGAATATTGGCTTCGATGGTGATCCTTTGCTTAGATTATCAATGAAGAACCATGGATGGAATCTCTAAGCAAAGATTAGATCAATTCGACAAAAGATATGTTCTTGAAAGAACCATCGAATTGACCTAAAAGAGGCTATAAAGAAGAACGGTAAAAACCTAGCCTCTAGGATTGCTCTCAAGTGTTTTATAAAATAATCGGTCTTGGTCAGTCGTTCTTGAGAAACCCTAAGTGTCTATTTATAGTTTAGAAACCTTTGGAAAGAGATAAGAATCAAAAACTTACCTAACAGAATTTTTCCCGCACGACGATCCGGATCGGATTTACGGCGATCCTGATCGTCGTCTTTTTTCAGCAATTCCTGAAAAAACAAGGTTCGGGATCCGGATCGGAATTCTGATCCGGATCGGAATTCTGATCCGGATCGGAATTCTGATCCTGATCGGAATTCCTGAAAAAATAGTTTTTGACTTTTATGCAATGAAACCTTATCCAAGTGTTTCTAAACTACTCAAATGTATTCGGATCACCAAAATTATTTAGTTAAACGTACCTGATCAATCCGAATCCATTTTCCTTAAGATTGATGTATATGCTCCACAATTCTTCACCTTCAATCTTCAAGACTCAAAACACTGAGTGCCAACTTGAGCTCTTCTCTGAGTCTTCGATTGCTGATTGACAATTTGATCCCTTTAAGACTCCGACTCAACTCACTGACTTGACTCACGAAATATGCCAACACCAAAAAGCCGTAACAATCTCCCCCTTTGGCAATTTCGTGACAAAACCCAAAAATACATAAAAACGCTCAAGTCACTCATCTTAAACCAAAAAATTCGAAATTCAATGTCATCACCAAAACATTGATTTTCTTTGCGTGAAAGATCCAATAAATACAAAATACATTTGAACCAAACCGTCCTAGAACATACTCTATGACTTAGGACTTGGAGTCTTAAAGTGATGTAATTCCTGCAAAACAAAACTCCAAACAAAATCAAACGTTAGTCGTTAGAAATTAAAATCCTACATTTGATTCTTCCTTTTGGTTCTTTTGTTTTTCGGCTCTTTCAATCTTTTCTTTATCTCCTCCTATCTTGAGCATCTCTGTTCTCCATGTTCTCCATGTTTTCCATGTTATCCATGTTCTCCCCCTGTCTTGAGCATTTATGTTCATCATTTTCCATTCTCCCCCATTTTTCCATTTTCGTTTGTCCTCTCTTGATGATCTCATCTCCGTCATTTCTCTTCTCCCCCTTTTTGTCACAAATTGTCAAACAGTGAACATACTAGACAAAAAGGAAATCTAACAATATTAGTTCATAGAGAAAGAGAGATAAAATCTCAGTTCCGGTATATAACAAAAACGCAGATTGTGTACCGGTACCAGAAAGCAAAAATCAAATAATTTCTTGAAACAAATCCAGATTTTAGAATCTTTTCATAATACCGATTTGTATTCCATCAAGAAATCAATTTAAGTGCTTTAAACAATGAATTCACACAGATGCCATTCAATCCAATTAATTTCACAAAATTAAAAAGATTTACTCCTAAATCATGAAAAATAAAGATAAAACATTATAAACAGTTTGTCATGTTATATTCATCAAACACAAGTCATCAAAAATAATCTTGAGATCCAAACTCTATCAAGATGTTACGGATTTACAAAGATGACTTACAGAGATTTCCAAATGACATCAATCTTGAATTCTACCCTTTCTTGAGATTGAGGTATATGATCCAAATTTCTTTTATTAGAATAATTTAGAAAAAATTCCATAAAAACCAGAAAAAGTATGTAAGCACTTTAGCGCATCAACTTTAAACAAAAGTCATCGTTTCATGCAACAAGAAATAGATTATACCAAATCTATCAAAAATACTCAAAAATGAAACGAAAATTTATGAAAATTAAAACCTTTAAAGTTGAACAACTTCAATCACATCTAACATGATCTTATGCGTAATGCCTTTATCAAATCATCAATTTGGTAAAGAAAATGAAATACCAAGATCAATAGATGTTTGAAATTCCAGATAAGTTAGATAATATATCTAGACAATCTGTTGAAGAGAGTGGCTCTTTGAGCATCTTTCATTAAAAATCCCACCTTATACCAACCTTGAAATTTGACAGAGTCAAGTATTTCAACATGCATTTCATCATCATTTTTTTTTAAAAAAAAAGTTTGCTTGGCATACATGAGGTATCTTTTTCCTCCATGTGGTGGTAGTTTTCACACTCCTCATTGGGATGTAACTCTTTTCACATCTTTTGAGCATATTACATTTCTTTGACTCCCCCTCAATTGGCTATCAATTATTTAATATATAAGGTATTCAACCAAAAATTGATCTCGCATTCATACTCGACTAAATAGTCAAATAAGATAATGACTATACCAAGAGATCATTGAGAGAGAAATTGACTTTGATCACTTAAAAGATGACTTAATTAAAATAAATGATCATTGCAACATTGAAATATTATGATGTCAAAAGCATAATAAATTTCTAAATGCGTGAAAAGATGCAATTAAAGTCAATATAACTCATGCTCAATTAATGTCCCATGTACAAACATAGATGAAGAACAAAGACACAAAAACAAAACCTAACCTAAGGATTGGTTTCAAAAAGAAATCATTTCAAGGAAAGCATTCCAATTGCCTTACGCAAATGAATAAATCGTTTTTGATCCAAAGGTTTTGTTAAAATATCAGCTAATTGATCTTCAGTTGAAATATACGAAAGTTGAAGAATATTTGATTCAACTAGCTCTCTAAGAAAATGATATCTAAGTTCAATGTGTTTTGTTCTTGAGTGCAACACAGGATTTTTAGAAATGTTTATAGCACTTATGTTGTCACAAAGAATTCACACAACCGAGATAGATTAAGCATCTAAAGATCACACATGATTTCTAAAATTTGATGCTTATAACTATCAAAAACCCCTATAATGAAGTATCTTCAAGATTATGATTATGGAGTAAAGTTGATAATCCATATAAAATTAATTTGGAGTGAATGATTGTGAAGCCCTTTTTATTCAATGCACTTGTTCAATAAAAACCCTTTTGTTCAAAAACAAAGTATAAAAACGAAGAGCATTGAAAAATATGTAATGCAAAGATTAAGAAGCATATGAAGGAAAACCCAATCAAAGCATTACATACAGTCATAAGCTAATTAGAACTTAAGATAAGGAAAGATATCACCTTTCCGAATCCAAAATCGCTGGATTTTGGGTTGTCTTGATTCGTTGTGGCCGGGGGTTGTCCGCTTTGACTGTTGGTCCACCTTAGGTCTTTGCCTCGCGATAATCCACTTGTATGATCGAAGTTGTGGCTCGGACCTTTGGTGGGTTGAGTGAACTCCATTGACTTGATGTGTCTTTTGATTCCGTTGAGTCCGCTCCGTAGATGAAGTTGCCGAATAATTTTTCTTTCTCTTTTTCGGGCACATCTTCACCAAATGTCCTTCAAGTCCACATAGGTGACAAGTTCTTCCTTTCAAATTAGTTGTGGAACTTGAAGCCTTCACAGTTTGGTTCTTTTTAAATCCCAAACCAACCTTGCTTGTTTGACCTAATCCGGACATACTTTCTAGTTTCTTGGAACCGGTTGAAAGCCTTTGTATGTCGGATTTGAGTTCATGAACTTGCTTGGTCAAGGCTTGGTTGGTGATATGAATCTCCTCAAACTGCTTTTCTAGAAAACCAATCTTGTCCATATGTGATTTTGCGTTTGTCTCCGATTGGTTTAACTTTTCTTGGAGGATTTTATTGTTATCCAATAACCGTCCTTGTTCCTCCTCGAGATCATGAAGTTTGATCTTTAAAGCTTGATTCTCGTCTTGAACCTCAAGTCGTTGCTTCCTCAACTTCTTGATATGCTTGGCCATCTTCTTTGATTCCGCAAGAAGTTGTTGGTATGCCTCAACGAGTTCTTCCTCGTCCGACTCCCCCTCACTTGATGACTCTCCATCGGATGTTGATGTTTCATGCAAAATCAAAGGAATAGAGTCAGTGACTAAAGATGATAAGCAAAAATTAGAAGAGGGAATTTGAGAGGCATGAAAAGCAACAAAATTTTCTTTTTCCTCTTCACTTGAGGTCGATTCATCGAAACTAGAATCGTCCCAAGTTTTTGCTTGCAAAGCCTTCTTTTTGTATGATTTCTTAGAAGGACAATCCGTTGAAATATGGCCGTAGCCTCTACATCGATAACATCGGATTTCTCCTTCGAACTCATCTTTTTCTTTTCCTTTAGAAGGTTTTGCAACACCCTTGAGTTTAGAGGATTTAGAACCCGATGATCCTTTAGATGGTTTCGTGGATGAAGATCCATCGGTTCGATTCTTTCAAAATTTCCGACGAAATTTCTTTGTGATCCGCGCCAATTGTTCTTCAAACTCGGCAAAAGAGATTTCATCGTCGGAACTTGAATCGCCATCTTCTTCCTTTGTTGATTTGAATGCAATACCTGTAAGCTTAGAAGAAGACTTGGAAAAACCTTGATTAGTAGGAAAAGTCATCTCATAAGTTTGTAAAGCACCTACTAATTCCTCTACACTCATCTCATCCGGATGACTAACGGTTTCAATGGCGGTAACCTTTGCCCTAAACCGTTCCGGAAGAGTCCGAAGTATCTTCCTTATAATTTTTGACTCCGGGATCTTTTCTCCTAAATTAGCACATGTATTAATTACATCTTGAAGTCTAGTGTAATAATCTGTAAACAATTCATGCTCTTCCATATGAATAGAGTCAAATTGACTTGTAAGCATCTGGAGCTTTTGAATTTTTACAAGATTAGTACCTTCATGTGTAATTTTGAGAATATCCCAAATTTCCTTCGAGGTTTCACACGCGGAAATTCTTGTAAACTCAGTCGAGGAAAGAGAATTATATAAAGCGTTCATACCTTTCCCATTGTAAGAAGATCTTTCGATTTCCTCTTTGGACCATCTAGAGCGAGGTTTTGGGGTAGTAGAATTTCCTACTTCCTCAACAGGATGCACCCAACCGTATTCAACGGTTTGCCAAACACGCTCATCAATAGAGATGAGAAAAGCTCTCATCCGCACTTTCCAATAAGCATAATTGGTCCCATCAAAAAGAGGAGGTCTAAAAATATTACCACTTTCACCCGACATGATAGATAAACCTAAAACCCGCTCTGATACCAATTGTAGGTTTTTATAATGTAAGGATCCACAAGGATCTAAATAGGTACTATCAAACACCTAGAGGGGGGGTGAATAGGTGTAATACTTATAAAACCAATCTCAGTGCAAAATAAAAACCAATGCGGAAAATAAAAATAGCACACCGAGATATACGTGGAAACTCCAATCCAGGAGAAAAACCACGGGACCAACACGCAATAACAATCCACTAAGAAAAGAAGAATAACAAGGTGATTACCGACTCCACGGACTCAACCCCTCCTTCAACTTCTTCGGACCTTGCGCTCACCGATTGCACGTCCACTGCACACGTTCGAATCCACGAACGCCACTCGAATCCACGAGCACACGTTTCGAATCCACGAAACGCCTTTAGCACACCGAATCCACGATGCCACGTCGAATCCACGACGCAAACTCAGCCGGTAAGAATATTGGCTTCGATGGTGATCCTTTGCTTAGATTATCAATGAAGAACCATGGATGGAATCTCTAAGCAAAGATTAGATCAATTCGACAAAAGATATGTTCTTGAAAGAACCATCGAATTGACCTAAAAGAGGCTATAAAGAAGAACGGTAAAAACCTAGCCTCTAGGATTGCTCTCAAGTGTTTTATAAAATAATCGGTCTTGGTCAGTCGTTCTTGAGAAACCCTAAGTGTCTATTTATAGTTTAGAAACCTTTGGAAAGAGATAAGAATCAAAAACTTACCTAACAGAATTTTTCCCGCACGACGATCCGGATCGGATTTACGGCGATCCTGATCGTCGTCTTTTTTCAGCAATTCCTGAAAAAACAAGGTTCGGGATTCGGATCGGAATTCTGATCCGGATCGGAATTCTGATCCGGATCGGAATTCTGATCCTGATTGGAATTCCTGAAAAAATAGTTTTTGACTTTTATGCAATGAAACCTTATCCAAGTGTTTCTAAACTACTCAAATGTATTCGGATCACCAAAATTATTTAGTTAAACGTACCTGATCAATCCGAATCCATTTTCCTTAAGATTGATGTATATGCTCCACAATTCTTCATCTTCAATCTTCAAGACTCAAAACACTGAGTGCCAACTTGAGCTCTTCTCTGAGTCTTCGATTGCTGATTGACAATTTGATCCCTTTAAGACTCCGACTCAACTCACTGACTTGACTCACGAAATATGCCAACACCAAAAAGCCGTAACAACTTGTATTTTTCGGAGCCCGGATGCCCTAGCACGAATTTTGAGGTAGTGTGGTACTGTTCCGGCGGGCAGCGGCAACGGGCAGGCGGCAGAGCGTGGCGGAGCGGCCGCGGGCAGTGGCTGGGCAGAGGCGCAGGCCAGCCGGTCCACGGGCGAGGCGTGCACCAGGGGATGGACGCGTGGCAGCTCCCGGTTGGCCGGCGCAGCGCGCGCCGTCCATGGAGGCGCGCGGCCTGGTGCATGGACCGGCGGGGGACACGTGGCAGATCCTGGTTGGGGCGGTGTAGCGCGTGCGATTCACGCGGTCTAGTGGCAAGGGCAGGCGGGCACGCACGTGGGCGCGGCGCCCGAGACGCTGACACGGGCGAGGCGGGCGCGTGGGCGCGGCCACGTGTCTCCAGTGGCTTGGCCGCGATTGCTATTTGCTGTTCGGGGTGCACGTGGCACTTCAGGGTGGATTCGGGCGCTGATGGTTTCGGGTACATTTTGGGTAACTGTAGCAGCCCGGTTGTTTCGGGCGCCCGAAAGTTGGGGCACAGAGGGAATTATTGGAATTGTTCACTTGAGGCTATAAAAACCTCCCTTTGGCTGCATTTTCGCAACCTTTCCCGAGCTCCCCTGCGATAGAATAATTGTTCCTCTTCTTGTGCTCCATCTTGTGAGGAATTTACAGATTTTTTAGAGGCCTCGGTATCGGCGTTTTCTACGACGCGGCGCACTTCGACGCTCCTTCGTTTTTGGCTTCTATCATCGCTTTTCAGTCCAAGAGACCCTGTGGACTACTCCGATAGACTTTTGAGCTGTTTTTTGCGGCAACACGTTCATGAGAGGTCCATCTTCGATTTCCGTGTTGATCACTTCGCCACATTTTGAGTTTTTGGCATGGTTTCCGAGGCAATCTTTGACCCCTTGTACTGCTGTGAGATTTGGGACAGCGGTGGAGTATTATTAGATTTTCTCGATCTATGAGCATTGGAATGAGGCGTTTAAGGACTCAATTGATATCTACGCTTCGAGAGGAACGCATTTGTAATTTTATCGAAATTTTTAGAGAACTCTTCAAAGGTGATAATTATGCTTCTTTCGGGCTGATTTCCTACAGAATTTTGTTTGTGGGTACTTCGGCATACCGCGTTGTTATATTTATATCTTGGCCTATAGGTGTCGGAACGGGGTGTTTAAATACTCGATTTGGATCTAGTCGTCGCGAGGATCGTAACCGTGATTTTTTTGGGATTTTTGGAGGACTGTACGAGGGACGCCCGTTGCGAATTCTGGCTTGTGAGATTAGAGGATTGCGCAACCGGACCATGCCGTACTGGTTGTGGTTGTTGCTGTTGTTGAGGAGTGATCATGGGGAGTGAGTGGTGTTTTGAGAGCTGGAGACGTTGTTGATGGATACCTACTCGTGGTATTTGTGACTCCTGGTTGAGTTGTGTTAGTTTCGAGGACGAAACTTTCTTTTTGTGGGGGAGGATGTAAGGACCCGAATCCCCGTAATAGGATTACTGTTTGATCAGTAGCTTTTGGAGGCTTATGTTGAGTATTGGAGGTATTTATGCACAAATTGGACACAAGAAATGGACTCAATGTGTAAAATTAGAGCAAGTTTGCCTAACCGGAAGCATTTGACAAATTTTAAAAGTAGAATTGGGCAAAACGGACATCGGATTTGGACTCATCATGCGAAAACGATGAAAATGGACTGTTTACTTGTATTTTTCGGAGCCTGGATGCCCTAGCACGGATTTTGAGGCAGTGTGGTACTATTCCGGCCGCCGGCGGCGACGGGCAGGCGGCGAAGCGGCCGTGGGCAGTGGCTGGGCAGAGGCGCAGGCCGGTCGGTCCACGGGCGAGGCGTGCACCAGGGGATGGACGCGTGGCGGCTCCTGGTTGGCCGGCGCAGCGCGCACGATCCTTGAAGGCGCGCGGCCTGGTGCATGGACCAGCGGGGGACACGTGGCAAATCTTGGTTGGGGTGGTGTAGCACGCGCGGTTCACACGGTCGAGTGTGGCATGCGGGCTGTACCGCGGGCAGGTGGCCATACCGGGGGCAGGTGGCGGGGGCAGGCGGGCACGCACGTGGGCGCGGCGCCTGAGGCGCTGACGCGGGCGAGGCGGGCGCGTGGGCGCGGCCACGTGTCGCGAGCGGGTTGGCCGTGATTGCTATTTGCTATTCGGGGTACACGTGGCGCTTCAGGGTGGATTCGGCGCTGATGGTTTGGGGTACATTTTGGGTTACTGTAGCAGCCCGGCTATTTCAGGCGCCCGAAAGTTGGGACACAGAGGGAATTATTGTAATTGTTCAGTTGAGGCTATAAAAGCCTCCCTTTGGCTGTATTTTCGGAACCTTTCCCGAGCTCCCCTGCGACAGAGCCCTTGAGCATTATTGTTCCTCTTCTTGTGCTCCATCTTGTGAGGGATTTATAGATTTTTTGGAAGCCTTGGTATCGGCGTTTTCTGCGACGCGGCGCACTTCGACGCTCCTTCATTTTTGGCTTTTATAATCGCTTTTCAGTCTGAGAGACCCCCTGGACTACCCTGATGGACTTTTGAGCTGATTTTGCCAGTAGCACATTCACGAGAGGTACTTCTTCGATTTCCATGTCGATCACTTCGCCTTATTTTGAGTTTTTGGTACGGTTCCTTAGGCAAACTTTGACCCCTTGTACTGCTGTGAGATTTGGGACAGTGGTAGAGTATTGTTGGATTTTCTCGGTCTACAAGAATCAGAATGAGGCGTTTAAGGACTCGATTGATATCTACGCTTCGAGAGGAACACACCTATATTTTTATCAAAATTTTTGGAGGATTTTTCAAAGGTGATAATTATGCTTCTTTCGGATTGGTTTCCTACAGAATTTTGTTTGTGGGTACTTCGGCATACCGCGTTGTTATATTTATATTTTGGCCTACAGGTGTCGGAACGGGGTGTTTAAATACTCGATTTGGATCTACTCGTCATGAGGATCGCAACCATGATTTTTCTGGGATTTTTGGAGGACTATACGCAGGTGAAAATCCCCCTCTTCTCTGCTGGTTTGTAAAAATAGCATGTGCTATTTGGGTGTTGTGGGGTATTGATTATTGTATTGTGTTTGTGATGTTGGTTGGAGCAGAGGCTTGTACGACTGAGTACCGAGTGTGATGACCTGGATCTCTGCAGGGCTGTGGTGGAGTCATTGGTGGCTACTGGAGGCCTACGTGGTGTGTTGGAGGTGTTTGGGGCATAATTGGACACAGGTGTTGGACCTCGAGCTTAAATGGATCACTTGGGTGATCGGTTGACCCCGTCGGATGTTTAGAGGTGGTTTAGAGCGAAACGGATATTAAAATTGGGCTCCGCGCGAAATTTGGGCTAAGAATACCTTTCCGGGTGCATTCGGCAATTTTTAGAGTTGGAATTTGGCAAAACGGACATCAAATTCGGATTCAGCGCGCGAAAATGGTAAAAATGGACTACCCACTTGTTATTTTTGTGCACCGGTTACTGTTCACGCCAGAACAGTGTTTCCGGCCACCGGCGGCTGCGGGCGGCAGCGGAACGAGGCGGGCATCGGCGGAGCGCGGCGGTGCGGGGGCGCGGGCAGCGCGCGGGAAGGCGCGCGGCCGCGTGGGCAGGTGCGCGGTCCACGCGGCCGGCGTGCACCGAAAAGGGGGACACGTGGCAGATTTTCATTCGATGGCTCACTGGTCGCGGTCTACGAAGCGGAGTGGGTGTATGGTGCAGCGGGCTTGGACACGTGGCAGGTTATTATTGGTTAGGTCCACAGGGTTTCGTGCACCGGGTGCACTAGGCAGAGAGATGACACGTGGCGCCTCCCCATTGGTCGGGTTACTGTGCGACAGGGGGGCAGCTGGCGCGACTGGCGCGGGGCAGGCTTGGTCGGTGCCACGTGTCGCAACCTGATTGGCTGGAGTTGCTGTGCGGTGTTCGGCGGCCACGTGGCAATCTGTGGATGGTGGAATTCGGTATTTCCTGTTCGGCGGGACACAGAGGTAATTTCCCGAAAAGATTTTCTGGTTTTGGCTCCTTGTTTGCATCCGAGAGGGCTTCAATGGAGTATTTGGACCCCTTGGAGCCCTCAGCTCGAGGGGGGCTGAGAAGATGAAATATTCTCCTAGAAGAGAGGAACACTCCTGTCAAGTTTGAAAATTTTTGGTGGCACGCACTTCGAGATTTCGGATTTTTCCGCGCGGTGCGACCCTCGTTCATTTGTGATCTCCTTCGTCCCATTTCGGTGCGTGGACTCTCCCGAGCTACTCCGGTAGTATTTTCCGGCGATTCTTGCGCCATCGTCTTCACGGTAGGTAGGGCTACGTTTCCCTGTTTACTGGTTTTTCCCATTCCAAGCTTTTCATGGTTTTTTCGGATCATCTTGTGACCTCATTTGATGGGGTGGAGTTTTGGACAGCGCTGCGGTATTTTGATGATATCTTCGCGCACAGGCATCGGATTAGGGTGATTCAAAAGGCATTTTGCATCTACACATCACGAGAAATATTTCCAAATTTTTTTGGAATTTTCTGAATTTTCTCCGAAGGTGAAAAGTCCCTGTTTACAGAACTTTGCGATTCAGTTTTTGTGATTGGTTTATTTCGGGGTAGTTTCCTTGTCGAATTTGTATCTCAGTGTAGGAAACTCGGGTGTGAACGTGCAGGTACTCATTTCGTCCGGTTCGTCGCGAGGATCGTGACAGTATTTTTCCTGAAATTTTTTGGGCAGATCTCGCAGGTGAAAAAGGCAAAACTGCGGACTGTTATGTTTGGGACAGATTTTGTGTGAGCGTAGTATGTTAATTGTGCATGTTCTTTTGGGGTGCTTTGTGCAGTGTTGTGGTGATGGCTTAGACCGGGCGTGGACTTTACTGTTGGGACCAGGATTTAGCGCTCGAGGTGCGTGGTTGTTGCTTACATCTATTTTGACATGCTCACTAGGAATATTGGAGTGATTCCCTTTATTTGGACATCTTGATTAATCATGATCGGGGTTGGGTTTATGCATGCCTGTGTGGGGATAGGGTTGCTATGGTAGCGTTTAACCTTGCATGTGGAATGGAATATTTATTTTGGACTATATGATTATCTTGTTAATGGTACTACTTGAGGGTAGGTGACATGCATAGGTGGATACTGTTAATGATCAATGACTTAAATTGTATTTCCTTGAGAACACTTGCATGCTTGTATGGACATCTAGATAGGCCATCTTTTATCGCTACACTTTCATGCTGGAACTTGACTTAGGAGAAACCTTGTTTGCTTCTATTCCCCTTATTCTTTAGTCAGGTGGTTATGGTTGCTCGGGTTTGAGCAGGGGTTTGGGTTAGTGTAGCCGGGGCCTGGATTGTGGATCATGGGTTTTGGCGGCGACCGCGGATATTGGGCGGTTGACCGGATGTCGGTTATAGGACATCGGTGGTAGGACATGGTTATGGACTATGGGTTTTGCGGCGACCGCGGATTTTGGGCGGTTGGCCGGAGGTCAGGGGTTGGACTTGATATAGTCGGTAGAGTTCCGGTGACCGTGGATTTTGGGCGGTAGACCGGAGGTCGGTTATGAGACCGGGTTGTGGATTGCGAGGTATTACGGCGATCGCAGATTTTGGGCGATCGGCCGGATGTTCATTTGTGCATCAGATTGAGGGATCTGTGTTTCTTTTAGTGGAGGGGTGTGTTCCACTGTCGCTTTACAGTTGTGATCTATTCCTGCTTTTGATGTTGATTTTACCGGCGCGGTTATTGCCCGGTGGTGTTTTGATGTTGATTTTACCGGCGCGGTTATTGCCCGGTGGTGCTTTCCTCGAGTGGGTCACTCCCCTCGAGTTCCCCTCCGGAGGCCGGGGCTAGGCAGTTATGGACAGGGTTGATATCACATCGGCGCGGTTATTGCCCGATGGTGAGGACGGCAGCAGGAGGTTTGCTATCACATCGGCGCGGCTTATTTGCCCAATGATGAGGGCGGTACAGATTGGGTCCATCTGGGACGGTTGGGTACTATTGCATATGGTTATTCCAGTCTAGGACTGTATTTTTTTGAGGCATAGTAGTGGTAGTTTTCTATTTTCAGCAGTCATCATTGCTTACCACACTTCTTTCCTTTTTGCCTCTGGTAGACCTAGTGGGTGTGTCAGGGTTTGAGGTTTTACCCACTAGGGGAGGCTACTGGTTTACTGGTAGTCTCACCCCCATTCTTTTTTTCTCTTTTTCTTCTCCTTTGTTTTGCAGTGTCTTCTGCGGGTGCTGCTGGGTGTTCAGCGGCGGGTCGAGGAGAGAGGGCGTCTGAGTAGATAGACCTCGAGGCAGGATGAGCGAGTTAGCTGGACTGTTGGTGTACCCATGTTTCCTCAGACGATTGCACTTTTACTTTGGGACTGGCTTTTGCCAGCAGGTTGTATTTATTTTGGTGAGCTGGGAGAGACAGATGTATCATTTTTACAGATGTATTGTATTTTATTTCCAGCTTCAGTCTGAGATGTATTAGTTTTAGTTCAGCTCTGTTTTTATTGCTCTTTTATTATTGTCTCTTATATATCTGAGCAGGTTTGGCGCTTCGTGTACGCCGGAAATACCGCGTGCACGGCGGATCTGTAGACGGGCCCGGGTTCTGGTTTACACCCGGGGTGTGACAGATTAAGCTGGTATCAGAGCTTAGGGATAGGTCAGTTGGGACTTAGGAAACCCTAGGCTTTTGGCGGACCCTAGGATGTTAGGGCGTGAGAGACGTGACTTTTGCGAAAGTCGGTGATTTGGTTTTGACTCTTCCAGTGAGTGAAGAGGGATCGGCATACCCTATTTTTGTGGGACAGTTATGTTGGCTGCATACAACATAAGGTTTCAAAAATAGAGGAATGCCTTTGACTTTCGCTAGATTGGGTCGAGTGTTTGGGGTGTGCTGATTTGCGGTTTTGTCGTGGTGAGCGGTGTCTCCCCGACGTTGGGGCCCTGACCCGGGTGCACCTTGGTGCGGCAGTTGGGTCTGAGCTGGTTGTTTCGGGCCAGATACCTAGATTGGAGTCTGAGAGCCCCGGACCCGAAGGGTAGGAGTGTTGGAGGCAGATTAGCGGAGCAGCGCGGTGACACAGTTGTCGAATCAGCGCAGTGACACAGTTGTCAGAGCAGTGACACAGTTGTCGGAGCAGCGCGGTGACACAGTTGTCGGATCAGCACAGTGACACAGTTGTCGGAGCAGTGACATAGTTGTCGGAGCAGTGACACAGTTGTCGGAGCAGCGCGGTGACACAGTTGTTGGATCAGTGCAGTGACACAGTTGTCGGAGCAGTGACACAGTTGTCGGAGCAGTGACACAGTTGTCGGAGCAGCGCGGTGACACAGTTGTCGGAGCAGTGACACAGTTGTCGAAGCAGCACGGTGACACAGTTGTCGAGGTAGCGCAGTGACATAGTTGTCGGAGCAGTGACACAGTTGTCGGAGCAGCACGGTGACACAGTTGCCGGATCAGCGCAGTGACACAGTTGTTGGAGCAGCGCGGTGACACAGTTTTCGGATCAGCACAGTGACACAGTTGTCGGAGCAGTGACACAGTGGTCGGAGCAGCGCGGTGACACAGTTGTCGGATCAGTGCAGTGGCACAGTTATCGGAGCAGTGACACAGTTTCGGATCAGCGCAGTGGCACAGTTGTCGGAGCAGTGACACAGTTGTCGGATCAGTGCAGTGGCACAGTTGTCGGACTAGTGAGTAGCCCCTCCGTGCCGACGTTTAGTGCTGGGGCACCGAGGAAGGGTGGACAGTTGACAGTGGGGAAAGCTGTGGGATTGCATTGGAAGAGTGAGCCAGTTTCGACGGATGAGTCGCCCCGATTTGTGGGATTGAGTAAGGAGCCTTTGGAGGCAGGTTCTTGTTCGGTGAGGGATTGAGAGTACTTGGGAGCCTTTTGGCGTTAAGAATTAGCGCAGTTGCTGAACTGTACGCTCCATGTGTAGAGGGACGGGGCGCATAGGATATGAGTGTCTGAGAGTGGATTGCGCCAGGATACCTTTTTACTCGTTGGGTCCCTCCATTACGGATTAGGGACGCCTCATTGGAGTAGGCGCCGGGTATAGAGCGTGGCTTTGTAGTTCCTTTGGATTGGGATCTGCCGCCTGAGGCGAGTTCTGATTGAGGCGCTTGGCGTCGGGTGTTGGAGGACAGGTCAGTCGGATGAGGCATTCCCGATCTCTTTTTCCAGGATAGTGGATTTTGAGACTGTCAGAGCACATGGGTTCCAGCGGTTGGTGTGGTGGTAGGTTTGAGTTGTTCCGGGCTCTTCGGTTCGTATCTTTTTGATACGGGAGTATTCCTTCCTTGGTGGGTAGTGCTTTTGCTTCTTTGCTTGGGTTGGGGGTAGGACGGTCACCTGGTGTTCGGGAGGTCCTATTCCCGATCACACTTGGCACGTGGAGGAGAGTTGTGGGTCCTGCCCGGTGTAGCTTGAGTCCTGGAATTTTGCCGGTAGACCTGAGGGTCTTGACTCAGCTGCGGGATGTTGTTGTGGTACCCGTTGGGCTGGCTGGTTCGGTTTTTCTTTCGCGGCGGCTGATTATGCCGCGAGGACGGTTTTCGTGGGGAGCCAGGCTCGGAGGTGTTGGTGTACCTGGGTTGCTTGAGAGTTATCTTCGCCTCTATGGTTTTGACTTCGTGAGCGAGGCGGATGTTTCGCAGTGCATGAGTAACTTTTTGGCTGGTGTGGTTGAGGGACCTGCGGCGGCACCGGGACTCGGGGATACTCCCTTTGGTTGCGAGTTTCCGGCTGTTCTCCTATCGGAGTTGTCTAGCATGCCACTAGTTTGGGAGTTGAGGACACAACTCCAGGATTCGATGTTTTGGGAATTTTGTCAGGCCAAGTGTGTCGCCTTTGGGGGCGCTGGTGCTATTCGAGATGTGGACGGTTGGTTCACTTCGGCTTTGTGCGGATCCCCGGGAATTAGGTGAAGTGATCATCTGGAGCAAGTACCCTTTTGTCGAGCCTGGAGGATTTGATTTACCAGCTGCAAGGGTACTGGATCTTCTCGAAGATTGATTTGCAATCTGGTTCTCTCGACTGCTTATGGCTGTGTGCTGATGCCGGAGAGTTAGGGAATGGCTTCTACATCCTGACGGTTTTTGGGTTAGAGATCAGAGGCTACGGGATCAGTTGTGGGACTTATATTGGATACCTCGGGAGTACAGAGGTACTTGGATTGAGCTTGTGTGCCGATGGACTTGGGGTTGGATTATCTGAGGCCCTGGGAGGAGCGGATGCTTGTACCGATGCGGACTACTTGGTAGCTCGAGCGGTTAGCCCAGCTGTACTTGGTTGAGGTGGTGCGGTTTCTTGGAGTGCCCATCTTTATTTTGTTCTAGTTAGAGACCCGAGGATTGTATCGCGTCTCTGGAGGAGGTATTAGACAGCCTTGGGAGCTTGAGTGGCGGATGATCGGATATTTACCCCCTCTATTTGGTTGAGATTCCGTGTTGAGGAACGAATTTAGTTTCGAGGACGAAACTTTCTTTTAGTGGGGGAGGATATAATGACCTGGATCTCTGCAGGGCTGTGGTGGAGTCATTGGTGGCTACTGGAGGCCTACGTGGTGTGTTGGAGGTGTTTGGGGCATAATTGGACACAAGTGTTGGACCTCGAGCTTAAATGGATCACGCGGGTGATTGGTTGACCCCGTCGGATGTTTAGAGGTGGTTTCCCGCGAAACAGATATTAAAATTGGGTTCCGCGCAAAATTTGGGCTAAGAATACCTTTCCGAGTGCATTCGGCAATTTTTAGAGTTGGAATTTGGTAAAACGGACATCAAATTCGGATTCAGCGCGCGAAAACGGTCAAAATAGACTACCCACTTGTTATTTTTGTGCACCGGTTACTGTTCACGCCGGAACAGTGTTTCCGGCCACCGGCGGCGGGCGGCGGCGGGCAGCTGCGGAGCGCGGCGGCGCGCGGGCGCGGGCAGCGCGCGGGCAGGCGCGCGGCCGCGCGGGCAGGTGCGGGGTCCACGCGGCCGGCGTGCACCGGAAAGGGGGACACGTGGCAGATTTTCATTCGATGGCTCACTGGTCGCGGTCTACGAAGCGGAGTGGGTGTATGGTGCACCGGGCTTGGACACGTGGCAGGTTATTATTGGTTAGGTCCACAGGGTTTCGTGCACCGGGTGCACTAGGCAGAGAGATGACAAGTGGCGCCTCCCCATTGGTCGGGTTACTGTGCGGCAGGGGCAGCTGGCGCGACTGGCGCGGGGCAGGCTTGGTCGGTGCCACGTGTCGCAATCGGATTGGCTGGAGTTGTTGTGCGCTGTTCGGCGGCCACGTGGCAGTCTGTGGATGGTGGAATTCGGTGTTTCCTGTTCGGCGGGACACTGAGGTAATTTCCCGAAAAGATTTTCTGGTTTTGGCTCCTTGTTTGCATCCGAGAGGGCTTCAATGGAGTATTTGGACCCCTTGGAGCCCTCAGCTTGAGGGGGGCTGAGAAGATGAAATCTTCTCCTAGAAGAGAGGAACACTCCTGTCAAGTTTGAGAATTTTTGGTGGCACGCACTTCGAGATTTCGGATTTTTCTGCGCGGAGCGACGCTCGTTCATTTGTGATCCCCTTCGTCGCATTTCGGTGTGTGGACTCTCCCGAGCTACCCCGGCAGTATTTTCCGGCGATTCTTGCGCCATCGTCTTCACAGTAGGTAGGGCTACGTTTCCTATGTTTATTGGTTTTTCCCATTCCAAGCTTTTCATGGATTTTTTGGATCATCTTGTGACCTCATTTGCTAGGGTGGAGTTTTGGACAGCGCTGCGGTATTTTGATGATATCTTCGCGCGTAGGCATCAGATTAGGGTGATTCAAAAGGCATTTTGCATCTACACATCACGAGGAATATCCCCAAATTTTCTTGGAATTTTTTGAATTTTTTCCGAAGGTGAAAAGTCCCTGTTTACAGAACTTTGCAATTCAGTTTTTGTGATTGGTTTATTTCGGGGTAGTTTCCTTGTCGAATTTGTATCTCAGCGTAGGAAACTCGAGTGTGAACGTGCATGTAGTGTTCTGGTTCTTCCCATGCAACTTTCCGATGAATCCACGGTATAGGACACCTGGTATTGGTGTGCCTGGCCCATGGTGCACCAAAGGGGTGCCACAGATGGACCTTGTGAGACTTTGATAGCTGATTTGGCCTTCGGCTGCATTTGCCGAATTTTAGAAAAGGTTTGGGACCAATCTGAGGTTGGATTTGGATTCAGCGCGGAAAAACGCTTGAAAACGGCTATTTGCTTGTTAGATTTGGAGTCCGGATGACCAAAAACGGGCTTCCGGAAGTTTTCGGGAATTTTCGGTGCATGGGGGAGGCTCGTGGACCGGCCTGAGCCACGTGGCGGCCTATTATTGGCCGGCTCACGCAGCTCGGTCCACGGGGAGGCGCGGCGGTGCATGGACCGCGGGCGGGGGACGCGTGGCGTGCCCGGAATGGCCGGCGCACGCGGCACGGCGCAGGGACCCTGCGGGGTTGCGGTGGACCGGGCGCAGGACACGTGGCGGCTTTGGATTTGCTGGCTCACGAGGGCGCGGTCCACGGAGTGCGCAGAGGGGCGCCTCGGGACAGCACGCGCACAGTGGCGCCAGGCGGGCGGTCGGCCGCACTCGAGTGCGACGCGTGTCGGCACGCGATAGGCGGGCCGTACCTACCCCGCTGACCGCGGGGGGGGCGACGTGGCGCGCTGCAGGCCCCTTGCACCGCTGTCCCCTGTTCTGGGGTGACGTGGCCTCACCAGGGCATTCCGGGCGCGTCGGACGGGAGGTGTGCAACCGGGTTTCCGGGCGCAGTGCGCCCGAAACTTGCGCCCGAAAACCCGGCCCGTTAGTGCTTTGGGCTGGGCCTATAAATAGGCTCCCTGTTTCCTTTTTGGGTCTTTTGGGACCCCTTTTCGCAGTGAGTTCTTCAGAGGAGTTTTACCTCACACTGTGCACAATCCATTGGAGGATTTTGAAGAATTTTGGAGGCACGCTTCCCGAGGTTCACCATTTTACGGCGCGGCGCGACGCTTGTTCTCCGGCGACCCGCTTCGCCCCTTCTCAGTGTTTGGGCTCCCCCGACTCACCCCGACATCGGAATTCGCCGATTCTTGCGCCGTTGGACTCACGACAGGTAGGACTTCAACTCCTGTGTTTTGAGGTTCCTCGTTTTCCGTGCTGACCTTGGAGTTTTCCGAGCACCCATTTGACCCATTTATCTTCGCGGATTTTTGGACAGCACCACGGTATTCTTGCCATATCTTTTCGCTCAGACATCGGATCGAGGCGATTCAAAAGGCAATTTTCATCTACACTTCGCAAGGAGTCTCCTGGATTTTTCTCAGATTTTTGTGGATTTTGCTCGAGGGTGAGAATCTCCTTTTTCTGTGATTCTTCGTTACAGAAATTTGGTACAGTTTGGATTGGGGTGTTCCCCTTGCCGGATTTTTATCTCAGCGTAGGAAACTCCGATTTGGGCGTGCAGGTACTCATTTCGACGGGTTCGTCGCGAGGATCGCGATAGTATTTTTCTTGGATTTTTCTGGGCAATTTTCGCAGGTAAAAATTGGAGAACTCTGGACTGTGGTATTAAGGGACAGATTTTGGAATTTATGAATGATTAGCTTATGTGCATTTCTTTGGGGTATTTTTGTACAGATTGGTGGTGAGTTTTTGGACTGAGCGTGGGATTCGCTTTTGGGAACTTGGATTAGCGCTCGAGGTGGGTGATGTTGTGAACCTCCTACTTGTGAATGTCACTAGGCCTATTACAAGGCTCTTGATCATGTGTTATTAAACTGTGAATGGATCTAGCATGCTTGTATGAGATTATGGTTTCCTTGTTAATATTTGCATTGTTAGCAAACTACAAGTTAGTAAGTTGGGTTACCATGCTTAGATATGCAGTTTAATCACCTGGAAATAATATGGAAACCATATCATGTCATATGTCTAAGGGAAGGTTTGGGCATGTGGTTAGAATTCATGTTGTTAAAAGTGTACTTATTAGTAGATTATGCATCTAATGGTATCATGTATCATATATCCTGCCACATGTACATCGGAGGTTCCAAACACTTAATGTTGCATATGTTAGAGTAATTGAAAAGGGGTTTTAACAAGTAAAGGATTTTGCATGCTTGTATGGTCATCTAGCTAGGCCACCTTTTTCTGCTACACAAACATGCTGGAATTGACTTAGGAGAAACCATGATTTTATTTTCTCCAGTTATCTAAACATAGGGGACATCATGCTCGGGTTAGAGCAGGGGCTGGGATAGTGTAGTCAGATGCTTGGGATTTAGGACGGGTAGGCTGTGATGGCAGGATACTGCGGCAACCGCGGATTTTGGGCGGTTGACCGGACAGTTGTTATTGTATCAGATCGGGGAAAGGATTTGGGATTCCTTTAGCGGGTGGTACTTTTCCTTAGGGATCGGTGTTATGCGTAGGCTGGCATACCCGATTCGGCAGACCTTGAGACTCCTGTCCCATATCGGTGTTATGCGTAGGCTGGCATATCCGATTTGGCAGACATTGAGACTCCTATCCCATATCGGTGTTATGCGTAGGCTGGCATACCCGATTTGGCAGACATTGAGACTCCTGTCCCATATCGGTGTTATGCGTAGGCTGGCATACCCGATTTGGCAGACCTTGAGACTCCTGTCCCATATCGGTGTTATGCATAGGCTGGCATACCCGATTTGGCAGACATTGAGACTCCTATCCCATATCGGTGTTATGCGTAGGCTGGCATACCCGATGTGGCAGACTTCGACATTCTGAGGCATACATTTAGCTGTCTTTTAGCTGGGCATGTAGAGGCATATTAGTGGTAGCTTTTATCAGTAGTCATACTTATAGTTTACCACCTTTATTCTTTTAGCCTCTGGTAGTCCTAGTGGGCAGGTCTGAGTTGAGGTACCCACTAGGGGAGGCTACTGTCTTTATGGTAGTTCTGACCCCCATTGTTTTTCCTTTTCTTGTCCCCTTTGTTTTGCAGAGTCATCTGCTGGAGTTGCGGGACCCTCTTCCCAGGATCGAGGTAAGAGGATCGCTGACTAGATAGCTGCTACCCCGGGCTCGAGTTTAGTAGTTTTGTTGTATCCCCTGTCCACTCAGACGGTTGTATTTTCTTTTATTTTTGGGTCTGGCTGCGGCCAGCTGGTTGTATTCCTTTCGTGAGCTGGGAGTGACACATGTATATTCATGAGAGATTATTGTACTTTTATTTCCAGCATTTGTCTGAGATGTACTAGTTTCAGTTTAGCTCTGTTTTATGCTCTTGTATTATTACTTTTATATCTGAGCAGGTTACCAGCGCTTCGTGTACACGGGAAATACCGTGTGCACGGCGGATCTGTGGACGAGCCCGGGTTCTGGTTCACACCCGGGGCGTGACAGATTAGTTTGGTATCAGAGCTTAGGGATAGGTCAGTTGGGACTTAGGAAACCCTAGGCTTTTTGGCAGACCCTAGGAAGGCAGGGCGTGAGTGACGCGATATTTTGCGAAAGTCGGCAATTTGTTATTAAACTCTTCCTGTGAGTGGAGAGGGACTGGCATAGCCTATTTCTGGTGGACTGTTATGTTGGCTGCAGACAACATAAGGTTACAGGAATAGGGGGATGTCCATGACTTTCGCTGGATTGGGTCGTGTGTGGTTTTGTTTACTGACCCGTGGTTTCTTGTGTGGCAGGATGCCTCCTAGGCGGCAGATCCCTACTCGGGGTACTCCTATACCCCCGGAGGAGCCGGAGCAGTCCGGGCCTTCTGAGATCAGTGAGCTGAGGGCCATGGTGGCCCAGTTGGCAGAGAGCCACCGCCGACAGGAGCAGAGGTTCGAGCGGTTACTTGCCCAGGTTGGGGCCCCTCCCCCTACTACTGTAGAGGCCCCTGTACCACCAGTTGTACCGCAGGCTATTCCACTAGTCCCTACGGCGCCGTCGTCTAGCAGTGGGGCTCAGGGAGTGATCAGGCCATTGACCCCAGCAGAGGAGCAGGAGTTTGCTGACAAACTCGCCCGGTTCTGTAAGCGAGAACCACCTAGGTTCTCGGGGCGGAGCACTCACCCTTGGGAGATTGGATCGTGGTTGGCATCAATGGAGAAGTTATTCAGAGACTTCTTCATTGACCCGAAATACAGAGTACATTTGGCCGTGCATTGTTTGGAGGGGGACGCAGATGTTTGGTGGCGCCGGGTCGAGCCGTTGGAGTTCCAGATTACCCGGCAGCTACCGTGGTCGGAGTTCAGGCGGTTGATCCTCGACACTTATTTCTCCACGAGCGTGAAGAGGAAGATAGAAGATGACTTGAAGAATCTCCAGCAGGGGGATCGGCCAGTGTGGGACTATTACCAGGAGTTTACGCAGTTGCTCAACTGCGTGCCTTATGTCGCCAGGGATGGGCTGCACCAGGTGGAGCTTTTTGAGACAGGACTGCGCCCTGAGATCTATACCTTGGTGCACGCCCAGAGGCCCCAGACTTTATCAGAGGCAGTAGATCATGCCCAGTGGGTCGAGATGGGAGACCGCGTTGTCTCTAGACGTGGAGGTCTGGTCGCTCAGAGTTCTGAGAGGAAGCGACCAGCGACTGATGATGGGGGACAGGCCAGTTCCTGGAGGCCGCCCCGACCGCCACCGCCTCAGTTTACGGGCCGTGGGCGTTCGGAGCGGCGAGGGCCTGGGGGATCCCAGAGGCCCCCACAGCAGCAGCAGCCCCAGCGACAGCAGCAGCACTCGCAGCAGCAGAGGTCGCAGTCGCGACAGCAGGGGTCACAGCGGCAGAGGCAGCAGCAGCAGCAGTCGAGGCAGCCCCAGTCTTCGGTTAGATGCATCTTTTGTAGGGGACAGCACTCGGCGGATACTTGTGACCAGAGGTATGGCCGCTGTTATCGGTGTGGACAGTCCGGCCACATTCGAGCCACTTGCCCTCTCTTGACACCGCAGGCTCCATCTTCAGCATCAGTTCCTTCGGTGCCCCAGCAGCGGCCTTATGCTCCAGCGAGCAGGGCTCCTTCCTCCCACCCTACAGACTACCGACCACCAGCTCAGAGCGGGCGAGTCTACGTCGCCCAGGTGGGGGACTCCGCGGCAGCCGACCACGTGGTGGCAGGTATCATTTTACTTTTCGGTATTAGAGCTCGCACTTTATTTGATACCGGTGCATCACATTCTTTTATCAGTAGAGCATTTGCATCATCTCATGGACTAGAGTTAGGTCGGTTGCCACATGCATTAGAGGTACGGATTCCCGAGCATACATTGCATGTAGAGGAGAGTTGTTGGTCTTGCCCGGTACAGATTGAGTCTTGGATTTTGCCAGCGGACCTGATGGTCCTTAGTGAGCTGCGAGATTTCGACGTTATACTGGGGATGGATTGGCTGGCTCGCTATTTCGCGACGATTGACTGTGCTGCGAGGACTGTTACTTTTAGCGAGCCAGGCCAGGAGGTGTTTGTTTACAGAGGGTGCCAGAGTGCTTTCTTCGCCTCGGTAGTTTCGACTTCCCGTGCGAGGCAGATGATGCGCAGCGGATGCGTGGCCTTTTTGGCATCTGTGGTTAAGGAGCCTACGGCGGCCCCGGGACTCGCGGATATCCCTATTGTCCACGAGTTCCCGGATGTGTTCCCTCCAGAGCTGACTAGTATGCCGCCGGATAGGGAGGTTGAGTTTTTGATTGACGTAGTTCCAGGAACTGCGCCAATCTCTAAGGCTCCTTACCGAATGGCACCGGCTGAGCTGCGAGAGTTAAAGGCGCAACTCCAGGATTTAATGGACAAAGGTTTTGTCAGACCAAGTGTATCGCCTTGGGGAGCGCCGGTGCTATTTGTGAAGAAGAAGGATGGATCACTTCGACTATGTGTTGATTATCGGGAGTTGAATAAAGTGACCATCAAGAACAAGTACCCTTTGCCGCGCATTGATGACTTGTTTGATCAGCTGCAAGGGTCTTGTGTCTTCTCCAAGATTGACTTACAGTCTGGTTACCACCAATTGAAGGTGAAGGCCGAGGACATCCCTAAGACGGCATTCAGGTCGCGGTACGGGCATTATGAGTTCACCGTCATGCCTTTTGGATTGACAAATGCCCCTGCTGCTTTTATGGATTTAATGAACAGGATTTTCCGACCATACCTGGATCGGTTCGTCGTGGTTTTTATTGATGATATCCTGGTTTACTCCCGGAGCGATGTGGAGCACGAGGAGCACTTGAGGATCGTGCTGCAACTTCTGAGAGAAAGGAAGTTGTATGCCAAGTTATCTAAGTGTGAATTTTGGCTTCGGGAGGTTGCCTTTTTGGGCCACGTGATTTCAGCCGCTGGAGTGGCAGTAGACCCGGCGAAGATTGAGGCAGTCCGGGATTGGCCCCGACCGACGACGGTATCAGAGGTCCGCAGTTTCATGGGCTTAGCGGGATATTACCGTCGGTTTGTGGAAGGTTTTGCGAAACTTTCCACACCCCTCACTCGTTTGACGCGAAAAGGGATTAAGTTTACTTGGAGTGAGGATTGTCAGAGGAGCTTTGAGGAATTAAAGAATAGATTGATGTCGGCTCCTATCCTTTCCCTCCCCGTTATGGGGAAAGGATACGTGATATACAGTGATGCATCGCACAGTGGACTTGGTTGCGTGCTGATGCAGGAGGGAAGGGTAATCGCTTATGCCTCTCGGCAACTGAAGGATTATGAAAAGAATTACCCTACCCATGATTTGGAGCTAGCTGCAGTGATCTTTGCACTGAAGTTGTGGCGCCACTACCTGTATGGGGAGCACTGCGAGATTTACACCGACCACAAGAGCTTGAAATACCTGTTCACACAGAAGGAGCTCAACTTGAGGCAGCGCAGATGGTTGGAATTGTTGAAAGACTATGATGTGGATATATTATACCATCCTGGCAAGGCCAACGTGGTTGCTGATGCCCTGAGCAGGAGAGCAGTACAGAGTCTATCTTTGATGATCACCGATCAGGCGCCATTACTTGAGCAGATGAGGCGGTTAGAGCTCGAGGTTGTGTCCCCTGGGGTCTCTGCTAGACTTATGTCTCTAGTCGTGCAGCCCACTCTGTTGGACAGGATTCGGGAGAGGCAGAGTGAGGACCCCCACTTGATGAGGATTCGAGAGCAGATTCAGACTGGTTTGATAGGGGACTTTTCAGTTGATGCTGCGGGAGTACTGCGGTACAGGGACCGAGCTTGTGTGCCTATGGATGCAGAGATCCGAGAGCAGATCTTGAGGGAGGCCCACTATACACCTTATACCATCCATCCTGGTGGGACTAAGATGTATAGGGACCTTAAGGCACAGTTTTGGTGGAATGGGATGAAAAGAGACATTGGGAGATTTGTTGCACACTGTCTAACTTGTCAGCAAGTAAAGGCTGAGCATCGAGTACCTGCTGGCAAGTTGCAGAGTCTCCCAATCCCCGAATGGAAATGGGAACATGTTACGATGGATTTTGTCACTAGTTTGCCGAGAGCACAGACGGGAGCGGATGCTATCTGGGTAGTCGTGGACAGGCTTACCAAGTCCGCTCACTTTTTACCGGTTCAGATGACTTGGCCGATGGATCGTCTAGCGCAGGTGTACTTGGCTGAGGTGGTTAGATTGCACGGGGTACCCGTTTCCATCGTATCAGATAGAGACCCGAGGTTTGTTTCGCATTTTTGGAGGAGTTTACAGACAGCCTTGGGGACGCAGCTCCGATTTAGTACAGCATTCCACCCACAGACCGATGGGCAGTCAGAGCGCACTATTCAGACCCTTGAGGATATGTTGAGAGCATGCGTTCTGGACTTTGGAGGAGGGTGGTACCGGCACTTGGGATTAGTTGAGTTTGCGTACAACAACAGCTATCAAGCGAGCATTCAGATGGCTCCGTTTGAAGCGTTGTATGGACGCAAGTGTCGGTCACCCCTATATTGGAGTGACGTGGGTGAGAAGAAGACTTTGGGTCCTGATCTACTATTAGAGGCAGAGGAAAAGGTCAGATTGGTACGACGACATCTCGAGACCGCCCAGAGTCGACAGAGGAGTTATGCTGATACTCGACGGCGAGACTTGGAGTTCCAGGTGGGTGACCATGTTTTTCTGAAAGTCTCGCCTTCGAAGGGGATTCGGAGATTTGGTATTCGAGGGAAACTGAGCCCTCGTTATATTGGACCTTTTGAGGTGTTGGAGCGCTTAGGGCCAGTTGCCTACAGGCTTGCGCTTCCTCCCAGGCTTTCAGGTGTTCACAATGTTTTTCATGTGTCGACTCTGAGGAGGTATGTTCATGACCCGTCCCACATCATCGATTTCACCCCATTGGAGGTTGCTGAGAACCTGAGCTATGTTGAGCGGCCGTTGAGGATCTTGGACCGTGAGGTTAGGGAGTTGCGCAGTCGGGCCATCCCTTATGTGAAGATCCTCTGGAGCAGTCATGATGAGCGCGAGGCTACCTGGGAGCTGGAGTCAGCGATGATGGATGCTTACCCCCACTTGTTCGAGGCCCCTGCTTGAGGTATGATTTTTTTTGTTTCGAGGACGAAACTTTTTCTTGTGGGGGAGGATGTAGTGTTCTGGTTCTTCCCATGCAACTTTCCGATGAATCCACGGTATAGGACACCTGGTATTGGTGTGCCTGGCCCATGGTGCACCAAAGGGGTGCCACAGATGGACCTTGTGAGACTTTGATAGCTGATTTGGCCTTCGGCTGCATTTGCCGAATTTTAGAAAAGGTTTGGGACCAATCTGAGGTTGGATTTGGATTCAGCGCGGAAAAACGCTTGAAAACGGCTATTTGCTTGTTAGATTTGGAGTCCGGATGACCAAAAACGGGCTTCCGGAAGTTTTCGGGAATTTTCGGTGCATGGGGGAGGCTCGTGGACCGGCCTGAGCCACGTGGCGGCCTATTATTGGCCGGCTCACGCAGCTCGGTCCACGGGGAGGCGCGGCGGTGCATGGACCGCGGGCGGGGGACGCGTGGCGTGCCCGGAATGGCCGGCGCACGCGGCACGGCGCAGGGACCCTGCGGGGTTGCGGTGGACCGGGCGCAGGACACGTGGCGGCTTTGGATTTGCTGGCTCACGAGGGCGCGGTCCACGGAGTGCGCAGAGGGGCGCCTCGGGACAGCACGCGCACAGTGGCGCCAGGCGGGCGGTCGGCCGCACTCGAGTGCGACGCGTGTCGGCACGCGATAGGCGGGCCGTACCTACCCCGCTGACCGCGGGGGGGCGACGTGGCGCGCTGCAGGCCCCTTGCACCGCTGTCCCCTGTTCTGGGGTGACGTGGCCTCACCAGGGCATTCCGGGCGCGTCGGACGGGAGGTGTGCAACCGGGTTTCCGGGCGCAGTGCGCCCGAAACTTGCGCCCGAAAACCCGGCCCGTTAGTGCTTTGGGCTGGGCCTATAAATAGGCTCCCTGTTTCCTTTTTGGGTCTTTTGGGACCCCTTTTCGCAGTGAGTTCTTCAGAGGAGTTTTACCTCACACTGTGCACAATCCATTGGAGGATTTTGAAGAATTTTGGAGGCACGCTTCCCGAGGTTCACCATTTTACGGCGCGGCGCGACGCTTGTTCTCCGGCGACCCGCTTCGCCCCTTCTCAGTGTTTGGGCTCCCCCGACTCACCCCGACATCGGAATTCGCCGATTCTTGCGCCGTTGGACTCACGACAGGTAGGACTTCAACTCCTGTGTTTTGAGGTTCCTCGTTTTCCGTGCTGACCTTGGAGTTTTCCGAGCACCCATTTGACCCATTTATCTTCGCGGATTTTTGGACAGCACCACGGTGTTCTTGCCATATCTTTTCGCTCAGACATCGGATCGAGGCGATTCAAAAGGCAATTTTCATCTACACTTCGCAAGGAGTCTCCTGGATTTTTCTCAGATTTTTGTGGATTTTGCTCGAGGGTGAGAATCTCCTTTTTCTGTGATTCTTCGTTACAGAAATTTGGTACAGTTTGGATTGGGGTGTTCCCCTTGCCGGATTTTTATCTCAGCGTAGGAAACTCCGATTTGGGCGTGCAGGTACTCATTTCGACGGGTTCGTCGCGAGGATCGCGATAGTATTTTTCTTGGATTTTTCTGGGCATTTTCGCAGGTAAAAATTGGAGAACTCTGGACTGTGGTATTAAGGGACAGATTTTGGAATTTATGAATGATTAGCTTATGTGCATTTCTTTGGGGTATTTTGTACAGATTGGTGGTGAGTTTTTGGACTGAGCGTGGGATTCGCTTTTGGGAACTTGGATTAGCGCTCGAGGTGGGTGATGTTGTGAACCTCCTACTTGTGAATGTCACTAGGCCTATTACAAGGCTCTTGATCATGTGTTATTAAACTGTGAATGGATCTAGCATGCTTGTATGAGATTATGGTTTCCTTGTTAATATTTGCATTGTTAGCAAACTACAAGTTAGTAAGTTGGGTTACCATGCTTAGATATGCAGTTTAATCACCTGGAAATAATATGGAAACCATATCATGTCATATGTCTAAGGGAAGGTTTGGGCATGTGGTTAGAATTCATGTTGTTAAAAGTGTACTTATTAGTAGATTATGCATCTAATGGTATCATGTATCATATATCCTGCCACATGTACATCGGAGGTTCCAAACACTTAATGTTGCATATGTTAGAGTAATTGAAAAGGGGTTTTAACAAGTAAAGGATTTTGCATGCTTGTATGGTCATCTAGCTAGGCCACCTTTTTCTGCTACACAAACATGCTGGAATTGACTTAGGAGAAACCATGATTTTATTTTCTCCAGTTATCTAAACATAGGGGACATCATGCTCGGGTTAGAGCAGGGGCTGGGATAGTGTAGTCAGATGCTTGGGATTTAGGACGGGTAGGCTGTGATGGCAGGGTACTGCGGCAACCGCGGATTTTGGGCGGTTGACCGGACAGTTGTTATTGTATCAGATCGGGGAAAGGATTTGGGATTCCTTTAGCGGGTGGTACTTTTCCTTAGGGATCGGTGTTATGCGTAGGCTGGCATACCCGATTCGGCAGACCTTGAGACTCCTGTCCCATATCGGTGTTATGCGTAGGCTGGCATACCCGATTTGGCAGACATTGAGACTCCTGTCCCATATCGGTGTTATGCGTAGGCTGGCATACCCGATTTGGCAGACATTGAGACTCCTGTCCCATATCGGTGTTATGCGTAGGCTGGCATACCCGATTTGGCAGACCTTGAGACTCCTGTCCCATATCGGTGTTATGCATAGGCTGGCATACCCGATTTGGCAGACATTGAGACTCCTATCCCATATCGGTGTTATGCGTAGGCTGGCATACCCGATGTGGCAGACTTCGACATTCTGAGGCATACATTTAGCTGTCTTTTAGCTGGGCATGTAGAGGCATATTAGTGGTAGCTTTTATCAGTAGTCATACTTATAGTTTACCACCTTTATTCTTTTAGCCTCTGGTAGTCCTAGTGGGCAGGTCTGAGTTGAGGTACCCACTAGGGGAGGCTACTGTCTTTATGGTAGTTCTGACCCCCATTGTTTTTCCTTTTCTTGTCCCCTTTGTTTTGCAGAGTCATCTGCTGGAGTTGCGGGACCCTCTTCCCAGGATCGAGGTAAGAGGATCGCTGACTAGATAGCTGCTACCCTCTTTAGTAGCAAGGTCTGGCTGATGTAGCTGGTTCGCTTATGTCCCCCGCTGAGCGGTAGTAGTTTCAGTATATTCCCCTGTCCACACAGACGGTTGTATTTTCTTTTATTTTTGGGTCTGGCTGCGGCCAGCTGGTTGTATTCCTTTCGTGAGCTGGGAGTGACACATGTATATTCATGAGAGATTATTGTACTTTTATTTCCAGCATTTGTCTGAGGTGTACTAGTTTCAGTTTAGCTCTGTTTTATGCTCTTGTATTATTACTTTTATATCTGAGCAGGTTACCAGCGCTTCGTGTACACGGGAAATACCGTGTGCACGGCGGATCTGTGGACGAGCCCGGGTTCTGGTTCACACCCGGGGCGTGACAGTGCAGGTACTCATTTCGAACGGTTCGTCGCGACGATCGTGATAGTATTTTTCCTGGATTTTTTCGGGCAGATCTCGCAGGTGAAAAAGGCAAAACTGTGGACTATTGTGTTTGGGATAGATTTTGTGTGAGCATAGTATGTTAATTGTGCATGTTCTTTTGGGTGCTTTGTGCAGTGTTGTGTTGATGGCTTAGACCGGGCGTGGACTTTACTGTTGGGACCAGGATTTAGCGCTCGAGGTGGGTGGTTGTTGCTTACCTCTATTTTGACATGCTCGCTAGGAATATTGGAGTGATTCCCTTTATTTGGACATCTTGATTAATCATGATCGGGGTTGGGTTTATGCATGCCTGTGTTGGGATAGGGTCGCTATGGTAGCGTTTAACCTTGCATGTGGAATGGAATATTTATTTTGGACTATATGATTATCTTGTTAATGGTACTACTTGAGGGTAGGTGACATGCATAGGTGGATACTGTTAATGATCAATGACTTAAATTGTATTTCCTTGAGAACACTTGCATGCTTGTATGGACATCTAGATAGGCCATCTTTTATCGCTACACTTTCATGCTGGAACTTGACTTAGGAGAAACCGTGTTTGCTTCTATTCCCCTTATTCTTTAGTCAGGTGGTTATGGTTGCTCGGGTTTGAGCAGGGGTTTAGGTTAGTGTAGCCGGGGCCTGGATTGTGGATCATGGGTTTTGTCGGCGACCGCGGATATTGGGCGGTTGACCGGATGTCGGTTATAGGACATCGGTGGTAGGACATGGTTATGGACTATGGGTTTTGCGGCGACCGCGGATTTTGGGCGGTTGGCCGAAGGTCAGGGGTTGGACTTGATATAGTCGGTAGAGTTCCGGTGACCGTGGATTTTGGGCGGTAGACCGGAGGTCGGTTGTGAGACCGGGTTGTGGATTGCGGGGTATTACGGCGATCGCATATTTTGGGCGATCGGCCGGATGTTCATTTGTGCATCAGATTGGGGGATCTGTGTTTCTTTTAGTGGAGGGGTGTGTTCCACTGGGGCTTTACAGTTGTGATCTATTCCTGCTTTTGATGTTGATTTTACCGGCGCGGTTATTGCCCGATGGTGTTTTGATGTTGATTTTACCGGCGCGGTTATTGCCCGGTGGTGCTTTCCTCGAGTGGGCCGCTCCCCTCGAGTTCCCCTCCGGAGGCCGGGGCCAGGCAGTTATGGACAGGGTTGATATCACATCGGCGCGGTTATTGCCCGATGGTAAGGACGGCAGCAGGAGGTTTGCTATCACATCGGCGCGGCTTATTTGCTCGATGATGAGGGCGGTACAGATTGGGTCCATCTGGGACGGTTGGGTACTGTTGCATACGGTTATTCCAGTCTAGGACTGTATTTTTTTGAGGCATAATAGTGGTAGTTTCCTGTTTTCAGCAGTCATCATTGCTTACCACACTTCTTTCCTTTTTGTCTCTGGTAGACCTAGTGGGTGTGTCAGGGTTTGAGGTTTTACCCACTCGGGGAGGCTACTGGTTTACTGGTAGTCTCATCCCCATTCTTCTTTTCTCTTTTTCTTCTCCCTTGTTTTGCAGTGTCTTCTGCGGGTGCTGCTGAGTGTTCAGCGGCGGGTCGAGGAGAGAGGGCGGCTGAGTAGATAGACCTCGAGGCAGGATAAGCGAGTTAGCTGGACTGTTGGTGTACCCATGTTTCCTCAGATGATTGTACTTTTACTTTGGGACTGGCTTTTGCCAGCAGGTTGTATTTATTTTGGTGAGCTGGGAGAGACAGATGTATCATTTTTACAGATGTATTGTATTTTATTTCCAGCTTCAGTCTGAGATGTATTAGTTTTAGTTCAGCTCTGTTTTTATTGCTCTTTTATTATTGTCTCTTATATATCTGAGCAGGTTTGGCGCTTCGTGTACGCGGGAAATACCGCGTGCACGACGGATCTGTAGATGGGCCGGGGTTCTGGTTTACACCCGGGGCGTGACACCGAGGGTGCAGTTTCAGTGAATTTTGGATAGTATGTTGACTACGCACTTCACCGACTTCGGCTTTGCTTGCGAAAAGCGTTTCAGGTGGGTTGCTTCATCTCCAGAACCGGTGGACGCTTCTCTAATTCTTTATGTTAGAATACATGCATGTTTAGGATACATTGTATGTTATTGAGAAGTAAGCTAGTAAGGATAATTGTATAAGGAATGGCAAGATTAATATTCATGTTAAATATTATTGAGGACTTGCATGATTTGGATATCCATGATAATGAATAATAAAAGCTTACCTAAAGGAATTTACCCTATATGATTGTTAGCATGCATGTTTAATTGTGCAATATCTAGCATCGAGATGGAAGCTTGAGGAATCGCCTAGACCATGTAGATTCACATACTATAGTAGTGATCTTTTAGCATGCCATGTTGCACATAGTCTTTATGATATGATTACTCGATGGGGCAGGATTATGTATCTATGTGCGGGTATTACTCTGAGGAGTTATTATGGATCATGGATTATGGACAGGTGTAGTTCATTAGTGATTTTGGAATGTTGGTTATGCTCTTGTGGAGCTATTATGTGATTTACTCCCTTTCATTTTCTTGAGAACAAATGCATGCTTGTATGGACATCTAGATAGGCCATCATTTATTGCTACACTATCATATTGGAATCTGACCTAGAAGAAACCATGCTTGTTATTTCTTCTTTCTTTCTAGATTCTAGATTCTTGTTGCTCGAGTTTGAGCAGGGGCTTGGGACAGTGTAGTCGAGACTCCGAGTCTGGTGCAGGTTGGGTTTGTTTATGGATTGTGGGTATTGCGGTGACCGCGGATATTGGGCGGTTGGCCGAGTGTCGGTTGTACTTGATTGTGGATGGCAGGATAATGCGGCAACCGCGAATATTGGGCGGTTGACCGAAGGTCGGTTATGGCTTTATGGTTTGTGGGGCAGTACGGCAACCGCGGATACTGGGCGGTTGACCGGATATTTACTTATGCATTAGATTGGGTATCAGGTTCCTCTAGTGGACGGAGTTTTCCATTTTTTGAGTACTATTGCATCTAATTGAGGACAGGGGTTTTCTTTAGTGGATGGGCTTTCCCACTTTGATCAGAGTCGTGATCTAGTCCTGCTGTTTTATGATACTTATGTTACTGGTTACTGAGATACTTTACTCATGTGGGTCGCTCCCCTCGAGTGCCACTCCGGAGTGTGCGACAGATAGATTTTGAGTCCTTGAGACTCCTTTTTCCAATCGGTGTTATGCGTGGGCTGGCATACCCGATGCGGCCGGCAGAACAGGCAGTACCAGTGTTTACTGGTGATTAGATTGGGTTTACTTAGACAAGTACTTTTATTATTGTTCTCGTATCAGGGGGCTGAGTGGAGTCTAGTTGTCACGCCCCAGGGTCGAAACTGCGACGCGGGCTCGCCAACAGACACTACACCAATAATAAAAATTAGTGGCAAATATATTGTGGCCACGTAAATTATTGCCACTAAATTTTCATAATTAATGGCAATTATATAAATATTGCCACCGATATTATTACTTTTTGGTGGCCAAACATTATCGCCACCAAATAAAAATAATAATAATTATTTTTTTTTTCAAATCAAAATTTATTAGTTTCGGTGGTGACATATTATTGTCACCATATAATATTTTATATTTAATTTTTAGTGGCGAAAACTTGTTGCCACCAAATATATATATATATTTTCTTGTTTTTTTGTGGCCATAATTTATAGTCACCATATAATCTCTAATTTTTTTTTTTTAATTAGTTCTATTGTGGCAAAAAAATTTTTCCCATCAAATAAATTTTTTTTTTCATTTGGTGGCAAGAATTTATGGCCACTATATAGTTTTTAATTTTTCTTATAATTAATTTTTTGTGGCAAAAATTTTTGGCCACCAAATAATTTTTTTATTTTTATTTGATGGTCATAATTTATGGCCACCATATTCTTAGAAGACAAGAAAAAAAAAAATTCGTCCCAACAAATTTGGCCTAAAATTTGGTCTAATAAAAATTACTAAAAGCCCAGCCCAAATAACCAAAAAAAAAAAAAAAAAAAAAAAAAAAAAAAAAAAAAAAAAAAAAAAAAAAAAAAAAAAAAAAAAGAAGAAGAAAGAAACGATCAAAACCCTCTCCCGATCAAATCTCTTTCCCCCCTCCCCACCTCGTGCACACCTCACCGCGCCTCACCCCGCCACACTCCTCTTTCACCTCGCCCCTCACTCACCAACAAATCCCCTCTCCACCGATCTTCGATCCCTCTCCACCGATCTCTCTCCCTCTCCACCGATCTCTCTCAACACTCTCTCTTCCTCTCCGACACCGATCTCCTCTCCGACTCCGCACCAACCCGCGGGATAAGGTGGTAATCGCTTGTAGATTTTGATGTTTGGTTTCATATCAATGATTTTGATGTAATTTTTGCTTAATTTTTTCTGTTTTTTATATTTATTAGGTCTCTAGTTGCTCTAATTTAGTATTAATTGCTCGGATTTAGTATTAATGTTCAGTTCGTCGTGCCACACAAAGAGAACATGTGAAATTTGAGTATGTGGTAATTGGTACCAGAATCTTGTGAACTCAACAGTCAGATGCAAATAAATTGGTAGGAGAAGTAATGTATACACACATGTTTTTTAAGTAAATCCACCAGTGGCAGGTTCTGCAAAGTTTTCTACAATTTTGCGCCTAAATCATTTTTGAGCTTCTTTTTGTCGAAAAGGTTAAGGATGTTGATAAGGAGCCCTGCTGAGCAGATCAATTTTGATAAGACGGAGAAAAAGTAGTGGACTGTTAGAGTTGCTTAATTGAATACTGCAACTTCTGAATGAAGTAAAACAACAATAAAAGTCAGTCCACATGGATGCATAGGTGTGAAAGCATTTTTTTGGCTTTCTATCGGAAAGTCGGTCTAAAGTTTTTAGTTCTTGTAGTAAGTGAAAGAATATTACTATTATTATATATAACTACTAGGAATGCTTGTGCACTCATTAGTTTCATATTCGATGCAAAATTAGCTCTACTTTCCATGACATACGACCTTGACCTAGTTGATGGTAGATCATCTTAGGAGGGTCATTGCCAAGACAGATCACATTCTTTTAGCTTCACTTAAGACATAATTGCTTATTTTGCATGCATTTTCTTTTTAATTTAAAGTACAAAAACTTAAAAAGTAAGTGCAAGAGCAACTTTACAGGTTTGCACCTTTAGTCACCTAACTCGAGTTTAGTTGACAAAATAAACTTCAGTTGTAAAAGAAACTAAGGGCATAAAGAAAATATTTGTTGTAAAAGAAAATATTTGTTGAATTAGATAAGATATCTCATCCCATCCCTTGTGGGATATTTTCATCTACAGTCCTTGTGAAATTAGATGACTCCTTGAAACATTTACTAGGATATGAATCTGGGGATTGGATAACCTCACCTTAACTCTTTTACCCAACTTTATCCTTTCCTAGCTTTATTTCCTTGTCATTTTCTTCAAGCCCCTCACATTAAAAAAATGCATATGATATGTGATATTTGGTAGGTAAAATTATATGAAAACCCCTCAACTAAAGCATACCAGCCGCACTCGATAATTCTGCTGTCAGTTAACAATACTTTTTATTCTTCTTCATAGTGCAGTAGAATATGATCACCGTAGCTTAGTTATTGATCTGATCTTTTTGTTATTTCAATGCAGCTGAGCAAAACAGCTGAACTCTCAAGGCGTGAAAGGTGTGCTTTCTTGTGATTCTGTTGTGAATTGCTGCTATTTTGTTGACAGATTCTTCAAAATAACGAACAAAGCTTGGCGAGTAATGAACAAAGCAAGATGTATAGCAAGTTGAAACAATTATCTTTATATTTGGAATTTTAGGATATGAATGAATCCCCGGATAGGAAGAACTTGAACTGAATACCATCAAAATATAGTTCTGATTTGTAGCCTTTTTCCATGTGCTTGCTACTATGTCTTAGTTATCTTGTGTCCAATTTCTTTATCTGTGTCTATTCCATCGGCGTTGGAAATTTGACAATTATTATTTTTGTCTTTGGCGATGTCATCTTTAGTTGTTCATTTCTCACATTTCAAATGCATCTGTTAGGGTTAGCAAGTAATTCCTCTTACTATTATCTATTTATTGTGGTTCTTAGTTTTTTATTTCTCTTATTATTTCTAGACATATCCTGTTCACTGTAACGTCCGACGCCAACAAGGGCGTCTCCAAGGTGGGAATAACCGGAGAAGGGCCGAGGTAGGACCGGAGGTGGAAGAGAAGGAGCAGGATAGAAGCCTTCAGGAAGGTGGTAGGTGCGAAGGGAAGCTCAGGAGAGATTGGACGGGCGATGGATGGAGGCGTCCGAGGGGTTCTGAAGAATTCCGATGGAGCGGGCAGCTAATCGAAGGGGAATCCGACCCGACAACTGAAGAGGGCAGCAACACTGTAGCAGAGGGAGGCCCAGCCCAAGGATCCATTAACCGCCAAGAATAGGCCCACTAGGGCCCAATTACATATTACTCATCTTTACAAGTAAACCCACAGTACTAATAGTATTACAATTTAGTACTGAACTGAGCATTATAAATAGTGCAATGTAAAACGATAGAAGGTATGAAATGGAATATTAATCTCATTCTCTTTCCCTCTCAATTTCCCTCTTATCTCTTATCTCTATCTCTTTTCTCTAACTCTTTCTCTCTCTAGAATCCTCCCAAATCTTCCCTCACCTCTCCCAGATCTAGATCTCTCTCTTCTCCCAGATTCAATCCAATCTCCTCTCAATCCCCAATTCTGCAACCCACACAATCTCAGATCCATAATCCAGCCTTAGTTTGATCAAATGATCAAACTGAATTACCCATCATCCTAACCATCGCGCGATCTCAGAGCATTCTCATCCTAGATCGGCGACGGATCGTCCGGGTAACAATCATCATCGAAGCCGCCAAGCCAAGATCTCTGCTCGGAGCATCACCGATCGGCTGCGGATTCTTCAGATTGTTACAAATTGGTATCAGAGCTGTTCCGATCCCAGGGATCGTGAAGCAGGAGGCAACAAGTAACAATCCGAGGCAACAAGCAACAATCCGAGGCAACAAGCAACTATCCGAGGCAACAAGCAACAAATCGAGGCAACGAGTTACAGATCTGAGCAGCACAGCAAGTGGAGATCCACAATTCCCAGAATCAAGCAATATACCCACTAGCAATCACAAACAATCAGTATTCCGCTGATTGGAAGGTATTAAGATCATTTCCCCCAGAAATTGCTTGACTCCTCCTTGTTATATTGTTGCTGTGTTTGAATCTGGATAAGAAGAAGGAGTAGCATCAGCATTTCATAGATACAAGTAGTATCAGCCCAGCATCTATCAAGCATACAGGCTATCCACGAAGACAACCAGAAGCGGAGGGTAATACACCCAATTACAACCAGTGGAGTAGGGAAAAGCGTGGAAGGCCGCCAACTGTTCGATGAAACTCCTGTCCAAAGCAACGAGTCAGGGAGGACAAAACAAGCAGAGATTGGGAGAAAAAAAAAAAAAAAAAACAATTAAAGAATTTCATCAAACACTAAGTGAACAACAGTGTGCCAAGGAGTTATAAGGGAACAAGCCAAACTGAGGCAGCAAGGGGTTAAGCAACACAATCAGCACAGGCTACCATCGAGGGCTGAGACCACAAGGCGACAAGAAACCGAAGGCAATTTACCAAACACCTTGCGGGCGTCAGGTATTAGAGCATCACACACTAGCTACTCCTCGATTTCATAAGTAAGCCCATTATAGCAAACAGCTTCTACCTGGATTGTGTCAAGTTAGTAAGGACAACAAATTGAAGTTAAGATAAAAGGGTCTCAAGTAGTACCTCAATCAGTAACTCAGTTCAGTGGCATCATATTGCAACAAGTGGAACACAGTTGGCAATTCAACCAATAGCCTGAATGCAAACCAGAGGGGGGAAGGCACCTGGCAGTCAGATGGATAAGGCACGACAGACAGGGCAGCAAAGGTGGGAAACTTTGAGAATGGAAACAATGTCACGCCCCGGGGGTGTGCTTTAGCGGAAACGGTACGTTTTTTTTTTTTTTTTTTTTTTTTTTGAAAGACCTCCCCTCCCCGGCGCGTGCCCAGACCCGCCGCACATACAGGATCTCTCTGCAAACGGACAGAGTCTCCCCTGTACGTGCACGGCGTGTGGTTGAGTACACCTCCCAAACAAGCATAACCATTCAATCACAACATTCAACAACATACAACCAGTATTCTAAGTATTTAAACGTATGGCCGATTCAGTTTGGAAAGGATAAATCCACAAATTTGAAAGAGTGCCCACCCGACACTTATGTTTTGAAAACAAGTTTTCGAAACCAACATAAAACCACAGGGTTTTGAAAACGGTGCCCACACGACACCCAAGTTTTGAAATCCGTTTCGCAATCCATAAATCCGCAGGGTTTTGAAACCAGTGCCCACACGACACTTAGATTTTAAAAACGATTTTTGAAAATCTTTCTTTGGGTTTGTCTTTTCTTTTTTTTTTTCCAAATGGCCAAAAGAAATGAAAGGAAAAGTAAGGCACCACAGTATCACCAAATACCGACATCCACGTCGACCCCACAAGGGTATCGAGAACCTCACACATAACTACAATGTAAATGAAATGCTGGAAAGAAAAGATAAAATACAGTCCGGGGTCCCCAACGACCCAGCTGCGTCCGTCCCGTCCTCACCGTCGCCTACCTCTCTCCCCGTCTGGTCCCTGTCACGAAATGGGGAGTCAGTGACGAACAATAATAAAGCAGGAAAAAAAAATACAGTAAACCAAACCGTGAAGATAACCGGAGCAACAACCCTCTCAGGAGGGAAACGATCACCTGTACACCTGTATCCTGCTAATACCCGGCCACGTCGGACAACTAAACCGACGGCCCATACCGTACCTGCAGAAACCCGACCACGTCGGACAACTAAACCGACGGGTCGCACCGCTCGCACCTCGGCGCCTCAAACCCCACAACTAATAAGGGGCCCCACTACGTCACCTCGTGGGTATACACGGGTCATAGACCACTTTTCCGGAAAAGCGCACCCCTGCGGTGGCCAAACCGCGGGTGCGCGTGTCGCAGCCTCGAGCACAGTAACCGTGAAACAACATATATATGTGTGCGTGAACCATGAGAAACAGAATGTATAATCACCCATGCGTAAAAGCCATATGAAACACCACATATATAATAAAGTAGAGCAACCATAAAACTCTCGATGATTAGATAACGCTTTCCCCCGACGTTCTAACCTAAACATGGCATATAACTTTAAAGTAAACGAACAATAAGACCATAAATGATTAGTTGATGTTTCCCCCTGATGTTCTAACCCAAGCATGGCATATATATAGTAAAGCAAAAGAACAGTAAGACTATAATGAATTAGTTGATGCCTTCCCCCCAATATCCTAACCCAAGCATGAAGTCCATATTTCCCTTTCCTCTTGATTTTAGATGTTAGCACAATCAAACAGGTAATGTCTATCACCCTTCGGTCTCTAACCCAAGCACGCGGTAGATTGACCCCTCCCAACTTAATAAAATTAAATGCAGGGACTTAGAACGACAACCCACCTCAAACACGAAGGAAGAGGCGTGTAGAAACTCCGACAAAAACCCTCACCGCGTGCCCGAACAGCTGTAATAGAAATTCATTCGTTAAAAATATCGTTGCGGTTTAAAACACTCAAAAACGGGGCGAAACGGACTAAAAACGGAGCTCCTGGGCCCTTTTTCTGGAAGCGGGTGCACGGGTCCAACCGTGGACCGGGTCCACGGCGGCGGCGGCATGGGCGTGGGCCGGGAGCACGCGGCGCGGTGGGCCCAGCACCGTCTTGGGCCGGGCCGCGCACGGGGTGCGGCGCGCGCGCCGGGTCCACGGCCCCGCGGGTGCGCGCGCCGGGTCCGGTGGCGTACGCCGGGTGCACGCCCGGGCGTGCACCGCGCGGGCCTGGCGCACCGGGCCGTGCGCCGGGTCCGCGTCCCCGGGCCGCAAGGGCGTGCGCCGGGTGCACGCCGGCCCGGTGGACCGCGCGGCCTGGCGCACAGCTCCGTGCGCCGGGTTCGCGGCCCCGGGCCGGTGCGGCGTGCACCGGGTGCACCCGGACGGGTGGACCGCAGCCAGAAAACCTCAATATCGCGTCCGTTTTCGGCTCCGGTCGCGACCCCGCGATCACGGCGGCTCCGGCGATGACTCCGTGAACACGGTGACGGCGGCGGCGGCCTCCCGTTTAACCACGGCGGCGGCGGCCTCCCGTTTGGTCCCCGAAATCGCCTCGCACGCGGCACAAGACGAAGGAAAAACCCCTCCCCCGACAACTCAAGGGATTTCCCTCCCCTTGCCCGAAACAAGAACCGACACAAAATGAAACAAGAACGAAACAAGAAAGCGAAAACACGGCTCACCTTGTTTCCGTCGGCGCCGGGCGAAGGAGAGGGATCGTCCTTTTTGCGTTCGTCGGATCTTGCGGGGAGGCGATCGATCTCCTCCTTCTCCTCGTCAAGATCCCGGCTCTCGCGTCGCCTCGGTACGGGTGGGGGAAAAAGCCTAGGGTTTTCACGCGTACGAAAGGGGAAAAGGAGGGGGGGATGGGGTTCCCAACCTAAATCCCCAACCCTCAATTAATTAGCTGTTTAGGTGCAGTCGGGTCTAACCCAAGGTACAACTAAACGTAACCCCACCTAGACCAAATTGAATTCGATTAGCATCGATTAAATTCAATTAAAAGAGACGGGTTAAATTTTTATTAAATCCAATTAAGTTAAATTAAACCAGAATAATTTAAATTAAATCCAATTAACTTAAACCCGGGTCTGGCTCACCTCTAATAAGACGTGCTGAACACCCGAGCTGCTACAAACTTCAGAAATTTATTCCGGGAGATTCCGGGGTCGAAAATCAGATCCGATCGCGCCGCCAGTCTCAACTTCGCGAGCTTTATTCTCTAAAAATACCCGCGAGCCCCGACGGCCTGCCCAAGAATAACGAAAGAAAGGTTGACCCCGGACCCCTTAGCCGAAAGGCGGTTCGAAGAAAATCACAGGAGAGACCAAAAGGAACCAAAAAACCAGCGGTTATTACACCACTCACCTCTAAGAACGAGTTTCGTCCTCGAAACTCAAGCCCGGGTGGGAGTGAAAAGGTCGGGGTAGCACTCCCTCATCTTAGACTCCAGTTCCCAAGTTGCTTCCCGCTCCTCGTGGTTGTTCCAAAGTACCTTCACGTAGGGGATAGTTCGACTTCGCAGCGTCTTGTTTTCCCTTGCCAAGATTCTCACCGGGGTTTCTTCAAAGCTGAGGTCCTCCTTAAGCTCGAGTGCTGAGGCGTCCAGAACGTGTGACGGGTCAGGAAGGTATTTCCGAAGCATCGAAACGTGGAACACGTCGTGGACTCGGTCGAGGTTTGGTGGTAGGGCGAGGCGGTAAGCTACTGGGCCAATGCGCTCTAGGATCTCGAAGGGCCCCACAAAACGTGGGCTCAGTTTGCCCCTTAGCCCGAAACGCCTGATTCCTCTGGATGGCGAGACCCGCAAAAACACAAGTTCCCCCACTTGAAACTCCAAGTCACGGCGCCTCTGGTCTGCGTAACTCTTCTGTCGACTCTGGGCGGTCAGCAAGCGCTGTCTGATAAGGCGCACTTTCTCTTCAGTTTCCTCCACTAAGTCGGGTCCCAAAAGTTTCCGCTCTCCCAAGTCGTCCCAGCAGATCGGGGATCGGCAGCGCCTTCCATATAGTGCTTCGTAGGGCGCCATCTGAATGCTGGCCTGGTAGCTGTTGTTGTAGGCAAATTCCACGAGAGGTAGGTAGCGTGACCAACCGATTCCCCAATCAAGCACACATGCGCGAAGCAGGTCTTCGAGGGTTTGTATCACCCGCTCCGACTGTCCGTCCGTCTGAGGGTGGAAGGCTGTGCTGAACTGTAGTCTGGTGCCCATAGCCCGCTGGAGGCTCTGCCAAAACTTCGAGACAAAGCGCGTGTCTCTGTCCGAGGTGATCGATGCCGGCACTCCATGTAGTCTCACGATCTCGCTGATGTAGACTTGAGCTAGCCGTTCGCGGGTCCAAGTGGTGTGAATTGGTAGGAAGTGTGCTGACTTGGTTAACCGGTCAACTATGACCCAGATCGCGTCGTGGCCCTGTTGTGATCGTGGGAAACCCGTGACGAAATCCATAGTAATCTGGTCCCATTTCCACTCTGGTACCGGTAGGGGTTGCAGCTTCCCGGCAGGTCGCTGATGCTCGGCCTTTATCTGTTGGCATACTAAGCAGTGAGCCACGTGTCGAGTCACGTCTCCTTTCAGTTTAGGCCACCAGAAAGTCTGTTTAAGGTCCCTGTACATCTTCGTGCCCCCCGGATGTGCCGCATAAGGGGCTCGGTGTGCCTCCGCTAAGATTTCATCTTTCAACTCTGGTGAATCCGGCACGCAGATCCGTCCCCGGAACCATAGGGTACCGTCGTCTTTCACCGCAAAGTCAATCTCTTGGCCCTGGGGAATCTTGTCTCGTATGCGCTGTAGGTGTGGATCGGTCTGCTGTCCCTCCTGGATCTTCTCGAATAACGTCGGCTTGACCACCAAGGTTAGAAGTTGCATAACTGTGCCCGCAGGCACTACCTCCAACTGCATTCGCGCGAACTCCGCGATCAGGTGGTCCTGCTTCGTCAGCGCGCTCTCCGACGCCCCTTCCTGATGCCCTTTCCTGCTCAGTGCGTCTGCTACCACATTTGCCTTCCCGGGGTGATATTGAATCGTCAAGTCGTAATCCTTCAACAACTCGAGCCACCGCCTCTGTCGCAAGTTTAACTCTTTTTGGGTAAAGATGTACTTAAGACTTTGATGATCTGAGAAAACGTTGCAGTGGACTCCGAAGAGGTAATGCCTCCACAGTTTTAAAACGAAGACTACGGCAGCCAACTCCAAGTCGTGTATCGGGTAGTTCTTTTCATAGTCCTTCAGTTGCCTGGATGCGTAGGCAATCACTTTCCCCTGTTGCATCAGAACACCTCCAAGACCGATCCTTGATGCATCGCAGTACACCTCATAATCCTCTCCGGGTGCTGGCAGTACAAGTATGGGTGCCCTGGTTAGCCTCCTCTTGAGTTCCTCAAAACTCTCCTGGCATTTGGCCGTCCATATGAACTTCTCCCCTTTTCTGGTCAACCGATTTAAAGGAGTAGCAATCTTTGCGAAACCCTCAACGAAGCGCCGGTAATATCCTGCCAGCCCTAGGAAACTTCGTACTTCTGTCACCGACGTCGGCGGCTGCCAGTCAACCACTGCTTCTACCTTCTTGGGATCCACGGCGATTCCCTGTGCCGAGATCACGTGCCCTAGGAAACCGACTTCGCGCAGCCAGAACTCACACTTCTTGAGTTTGGCGAACAGCTTCTGCTCTCTGAGGGTCTGGAGGATCGTTCGTAGATGGTCCTCGTGCTCCTCGTCGGTAGTGGAGTAAATCAGGATGTCGTCGATGAAGACCACCACGAACCGATCCAAGAAGGGTCTGAAGATCCGGTTCATCATGTCCATGAAAACAGCGGGGGCGTTCGTAAGCCCGAAAGGCATCACCGTGAACTCGTAGTGGCCGTACCGAGTCCGGAAGGCGGTCTTGGGAATATCTTCATTTCGAACTCGGAGTTGATGATAGCCCGACTGTAGGTCAATTTTGGAGAAGACTGTCGCTCCCCGTAACTGATCGAAGAGGTCGTCGATTCTGGGCAGGGGGTACTTATTCTTCACCGTAACTTTGTTTATCCCTCTGTAGTCGATGCAGAGACGCAGGCTTCCGTCTTTCTTCCGCACGAAGAGTACCGGTGCGCCCCAGGGTGACACACTCGGTCTGATGAACCCTTTATCCAAGAGGTCTTCCAGCTGTGCTTTAAGCTCCTTTAGCTCCGCGAAGGCCATTCGGTAAGGCGCCTTTGTAATTGGCTGCGTGCCTGGTAATAGCTCGATAGGGAATTCCACTTCCCGCTCTGGAGGCATCCCGGGCAGTTCTGCGGGGAAAACGTCGGGGAAGTCCCTCACCACCGGGATGTCTGAAGGTGTCGACGAGGGTCGGGTGGCCAGATCCACCGATGCTAAATAGGCCACGCATCCACCCTCTACCAACCTTCTGGCTCGCGCCGCTGAGATGACCGCCGGGAAGGTGATGCTCTTGCCCGCCATATACACATGTTCCGGAAAACCCGGTTCTTGCAATCGCACTTGTCGCTTGTCACAGTCAATGAGCGCCTGGTACCTCGTGAGCCAGTCCATGCCCAACACCGCGTCGTACTCCTTCAAGGGGATTACCACCAAATCCCATGGGCAAGCTAGTCGCCCAAGCTTAATCGAGCAGGCGGCCACTAAGCTGACCGCCTCCAAAGTCCCCCCCGCCGTTTGCACCGTCAAGAGATTTTGAAGGGGGGTCTCCTCGAGGTCATGCATAAAAACGAAATCACGAGAAATGAACGAGTGTGTTGCTCCGGTATCGAAAAGAGTTCTAGCACGGGAATTCGAAACGGAAGTAGTACCTGCAAGAGCGTCCTCCGGTGGATTAGTCCCTTGGCTGGTCATTGAGAAAACCCTCCCGCCTGGTTGTGGCTGCCGATCCTCCTCACGCCGTGGTGCAGGGGGTCTGGGAGTTGACGCCATAGGGGCCTTCCCCCGCCCTGAGAGCTGTGGCGCGGGCGTATAAGCTCCCGAGGGTGCAGGTCCCCCGCCTAAGGGACAGTTGCGACGGAAGTGCCCCCGCTTGCCGCACCTGAAACAGTGGTCGCTCCGTTGGGGGCACTCTCCCGCAATGTGCCCTCCCCCGCAAATAACGCAAGGCCTATTTCCCGGCCTCGGCCCTCCTGCTGGCGCGCCCCGGGGTCCCGCCTGCGGTCTCCACCGTTTGGAGGCTCCGCCCCCACTCCAAGAGCCTCCTCCCGAGTTCTGCTGTTGCCGCTTTCTGTCCTCCAGTCGCGCCGAGTTCTCCCTTCTGGCGCGGGTGATCGCAAAGCCCCGCTCTACCGTAGTGGCCCTGTCGACCACTTTCTGGAATGTATGCAGGTCAGCTGCTTGCACCACCTCAAAGATATTGCTCCGCAAGCCGTCCACAAAAAGTTGCGCCTTGTGAGCCTCGTCCCTTATGACGAACGGGACGCAGTTCGCTAGGCGGACGAACTCTCGTTGGTACTCCATGACCGTCCGGTTTCCCTGCTGGATATGGTTCAGATCATCTTCCAACTTCTTCTTGACGCTGCTGGTGAAGAAGGCCTCGAACAGCTCTTTCTTGAAAGTTTCCCAGGACGGGAAAGCGGTACCCTTAGCAGGATCTGGGCGTACCGTCTTCCACCATAAACGGGCATTCCCCTCCAGGCAATGGACTGCCAGGGGAACCCGCTCATCATCCTCCATGAGTAGGTCTTCAAAAAGTTTCTCCATCGACCCCACCCAGTTCTCAACGACCCACGGATCTGTCGTGTCCCCTTCGAACGTGGGCGGGTCGTGCTTCTTAAAGTCCTTCAAGTTGGCCCGCACTCGATCCCGCTCGGTCATCACAACCCCCCCTCCACTCGTGGCGGCGGCAGCCGCGATAGGGGTAGGCGTGACCACTGTTTCCTCCAGAATAACCCGGCTAGTTGTCCCTGGCGCCGGCCCCGTGGTCGCCGCCGGCGGTGGCGCTGTCGGTGGTGCCGCGGCCGGTGCTGTCGGCCCCGGCGGAGGGACCGGGGCGGCCGTCACTGGCGCGGCCTGCTGCTGATGCGTCAACTGACGCACATGATCGGTGAGGGTGGCCAATTGCCCCGCCATTTCCCGCAATTGCTGCCGCAGGAGCTGGTTCTCCGCGGCCGTCGATGTTGTCGCGTCTGCCTCGGCGTCTCCTGCCGACGACCTGGTACGAACCATGGCTGTCACACACAACATGTGTCTACGTCAGACATTACCTACAACCACAAACCACTTAGCTCAAGAAAAGACTCCAATGTTCCCGCCCCCCGATCACTCACGTTCTAAAGTCCTATATCCTACCCATTTCATTCACTTATAGATATGTGAGGCATTCCCACGGATGTCAGCATTAACTGTTGTGATTGAATGAATTGTCTCTGATACCATCTTAATCTGTCACGCCCCGGGGGTGTGCTTTAGCGGAAACGGTACGTTTTTTTTTTTTTTTTTTTTTTTTTGAAAGACCTCCCCTCCCCGGCGCGTGCCCAGACCCGCCGCACATACAGGATCTCTCTGCAAACGGACAGAGTCTCCCCTGTACGTGCACGGCGTGTGGTTGAGTACACCTCCCAAACAAGCATAACCATTCAATCACAACATTCAACAACATACAACCAGTATTCTAAGTATTTAAACGTATGGCCGATTCAGTTTGGAAAGGATAAATCCACAAATTTGAAAGAGTGCCCACCCGACACTTATGTTTTGAAAACAAGTTTTCGAAACCAACATAAAACCACAGGGTTTTGAAAACGGTGCCCACACGACACCCAAGTTTTGAAATCCGTTTCGCAATCCATAAATCCGCAGGGTTTTGAAACCAGTGCCCACACGACACTTAGATTTTAAAAACGATTTTTGAAAATCTTTCTTTGGGTTTGTCTTTTCTTTTTTTTTTTTCCAAATGGCCAAAAGAAATGAAAGGAAAAGTAAGGCACCACAGTATCACCAAATACCGACATCCACGTCGACCCCACAAGGGTATCGAGAACCTCACACATAACTACAATGTAAATGAAATGCTGGAAAGAAAAGATAAAATACAGTCCGGGGTCCCCAACGACCCAGCTGCGTCCGTCCCGTCCTCACCGTCGCCTACCTCTCTCCCCGTCTGGTCCCTGTCACGAAATGGGGAGTCAGTGACGAACAATAATAAAGCAGGAAAAAAAAATACAGTAAACCAAACCGTGAAGATAACCGGAGCAACAACCCTCTCAGGAGGGAAACGATCACCTGTACACCTGTATCCTGCTAATACCCGGCCACGTCGGACAACTAAACCGACGGCCCATACCGTACCTGCAGAAACCCGACCACGTCGGACAACTAAACCGACGGGTCGCACCGCTCGCACCTCGGCGCCTCAAACCCCACAACTAATAAGGGGCCCCACTACGTCACCTCGTGGGTATACACGGGTCATAGACCACTTTTCCGGAAAAGCGCACCCCTGCGGTGGCCAAACCGCGGGTGCGCGTGTCGCAGCCTCGAGCACAGTAACCGTGAAACAACATATATATGTGTGCGTGAACCATGAGAAACAGAATGTATAATCACCCATGCGTAAAAGCCATATGAAACACCACATATATAATAAAGTAGAGCAACCATAAAACTCTCGATGATTAGATAACGCTTTCCCCCGACGTTCTAACCTAAACATGGCATATAACTTTAAAGTAAACGAACAATAAGACCATAAATGATTAGTTGATGTTTCCCCCTGATGTTCTAACCCAAGCATGGCATATATATAGTAAAGCAAAAGAACAGTAAGACTATAATGAATTAGTTGATGCCTTCCCCCCAATATCCTAACCCAAGCATGAAGTCCATATTTCCCTTTCCTCTTGATTTTAGATGTTAGCACAATCAAACAGGTAATGTCTATCACCCTTCGGTCTCTAACCCAAGCATGCGGTAGATTGACCCCTCCCAACTTAATAAAATTAAATGCAGGGACTTAGAACGACAACCCACCTCAAACACGAAGGAAGAGGCGTGTAGAAACTCCGACAAAAACCCTCACCGCGTGCCCGAACAGCTGTAATAGAAATTCATTCGTTAAAAATATCGTTGCGGTTTAAAACACTCAAAAACGGGGCGAAACGGACTAAAAACGGAGCTCCTGGGCCCTTTTTCTGGAAGCGGGTGCACGGGTCCAACCGTGGACCGGGTCCACGGCGGCGGCGGCATGGGCGTGGGCCGGGAGCACGCGGCGCGGTGGACCCAGCACCGTCTTGGGCCGGGCCGCGCACGGGTGCGGGCGCGCGCCGGGTCCACGGCCCCGCGTTGCGGTGGCGTACGCCGGGTGCACGCGGCGCGGTGGACCCAGCACCGTCTTGGGCCGGGCCGCGCACGGGTGCGGGCGCGCGCCGGGTCCACGGCCCCGCGTTGCGGTGGCGTACGCCGGGTGCACGCCCGGGCGTGCACCGCGCGGGCCTGGCGCACCGGGCCGTGCGCCGGGTCCGCGTCCCCGGGCCGCAAGGGCGTGCGCCGGGTGCACGCCGGCCCGGTGGACCGCGCGGCCTGGCGCACAGCTCCGTGCGCCGGGTTCGCGGCCCCGGGCCGGTGCGGCGTGCACCGGGTGCACCCGGACGGGTGGACCGCAGCCAGAAAACCTCAATATCGCGTCCGTTTTCGGCTCCGGTCGCGACCCCGCGATCACGGCGGCTCCGGCGATGACTCCGTGAACACGGTGACGGCGGCGGCGGCCTCCCGTTTAACCACGGCGGCGGCGGCCTCCCGTTTGGTCCCCGAAATCGCCTCGCACGCGGCACAAGACGAAGGAAAAACCCCTCCCCCGACAACTCAAGGGATTTCCCTCCCCTTGCCCGAAACAAGAACCGACGCAAAATGAAACAAGAACGAAACAAGAAAGCGAAAACACGGCTCACCTTGTTTCCGTCGGCGCCGGGCGAAGGAGAGGGATCGTCCTTTTTGCGTTCGTCGGATCTTGCGGGGAGGCGATCGATCTCCTCCTTCTCCTCGTCAAGATCCCGGCTCTCGCGTCGCCTCGGTACGGGTGGGGGGAAAAAGCCTAGGGTTTTCACGCGTACGAAAGGGGAAAAGGAGGGGGGGATGGGGTTCCCAACCTAAATCCCCAACCCTCAATTAATTAGCTGTTTAGGTGCAGTCGGGTCTAACCCAAGGTACAACTAAACGTAACCCCACCTAGACCAAATTGAATTCGATTAGCATCGATTAAATTCAATTAAAAGAGACGGGTTAAATTTTTATTAAATCCAATTAAGTTAAATTAAACCAGAATAATTTAAATTAAATCCAATTAACTTAAACCCGGGTCTGGCTCACCTCTAATAAGACGTGCTGAACACCCGAGCTGCTACAAACTTCAGAAATTTATTCCGGGAGATTCCGGGGTCGAAAATCAGATCCGATCGCGCCGCCAGTCTCAACTTCGCGAGCTTTATTCTCTAAAAATACCCGCGAGCCCCGACGGCCTGCCCAAGAATAACGAAAGAAAGGTTGACCCCGGACCCCTTAGCCGAAAGGCGGTTCGAAGAAAATCACAGGAGAGACCAAAAGGAACCAAAAAACCAGCGGTTATTACAAACAAACAAGAGCTTTGAAAGGTTGCGAGAGGAGAATGCTAAAAGGCATCAACAATTAATGGACTTGCTTAGAGCCAGGCTGCCAAACTCGCAGCAACCAGCGAGCACACCTAGAGTACCAGAGAGGTGCCCAGTCCAAGAAATTGGTATTGACCAGCAAAAGGGGTCCTTAGAGAGATGCCAAAAGAGTGGTGAAGCCATTAAAGAATACCAAATGCTGATGCAGGAGGAAGGCCACAATCCTGGACCAACCCTCAAGTCAACTAGGAGCCAATCTGTACATGCTAGAGAAGAAAACCCTGCAGTGTCAGCTTGGATAGGAGAGAAAAAGCTGATACCATTAGATTCCAATGTAAAGGAAGGAGCTATTTCATTAGCTGATACTATAAGCTGTCAACCAACTGCAGTGAGGGAGTTGGAGCCAAAGCACTTAGAGCATCAACAGATGGAAGCCAACAAAGGTTATAAAGAGAAGCTGAAGGACAATGCTAGTAAGCTTGGGGAGCTGCTGAAGCTGTGCACAGCTCAACCACCTCCACCCAAGGCTACTTCCACTACCACAGCTCCAGGATTAAAGAAAAGCAACTCGGAGGATAACAGCAACCCTTGGTTCACTAGAGCAAACAAGAGCAAAGAACCTCAGTCAGGAACTCACAAGCGACAGGAAATAGAAGAGGGACAACAAGTTTTGAAGCTAATAGGTAACACTGATAATCCCAAGTCACCCCTAATATCCAGCTCTAATGATGCGGTGAGAGAGGCACTGAAACTGGGGGTGATTAGTACCCCTATTGAGGCTGAGCACCCTGTTTGCCTACCTATGGGAAGCCACAGTAGTCGTGAGAGTGTGCTAAGTAAAGGGATCAGCAAGCTGGAGTAGTTGCTGCAGCTGCTCCCAGCCCAGCCATCTCTACCCAAGCCTGCCCACATTACCCTAGACGCGCGCACTGCTACAGCAACAGGAGAAGAGAATCAGAAGATGCAATGGCACCTTGATTGCCTACAGCTGAAGGTCAATAGGTGTGTTGAGACGGGGCTGCGGAGGAGGCTGAGCAAGCCAGGGGGGCAACAAGAAGCACTGACCAATCACCCAGCACCACCCCAGTCGGCACACATGGGAAAAACAACCAGCATAGAGAGTGGAGGCCAAGAACCCCTTAAGACAGGAGGTAGATCCACTCTACTGAGTCCGACCGAAGGCAAAGAGTTTCCAATAGGCAAAGAACAGGATCCCACAATGTCAAAATCACTCTCTTTGGACATACAAGATCAATTTGCCCAGTCTGCATACAAGGATGTTCATGCAATTGAGGAGGAAGACAGGTTAGGTGTATCGCCCTATTCTGAATATGGAGATGTTGGAGCCAGATCAAAGGTAATTGGGATCGACGAAGTGCCTAGGCTAAGCGAGGCTACTAAAAGTGTTGGTAAAGGAAATCCGATCGGCACGACAGATAGCTTCACTCCCCTGATTCTCACAGGAAGCAAGGAGCTCACTGTACACAAGGGACCAAGGGATGATAATCCAGCAGAAATGGAAGACTTATGGTTCATCCTTAAGCCAAGTCTAGCTGAAATTGGTGGGGTGTGCATCTCTGGAAATGGGTTTATGGAGCTAAGGACAATATATAGAAGACCTCACCCCAGCTCACTGTCACTAGCCTTCGAACAAGCTAAGCTGAAGGAATCTAACGGGGATTTGGTTAGTGTTCTGCATGAGGAGGACGAATGCAAGGCCTTTACTGTTGATGAGGCCCAGTGGTTGCAGGCAGTGCAGAACAAGGGTGAAGGAGACCATCTGACCAGGAAGCAATTGTAAAAGGGAAGGACCACAGTGGACTCCACATTTTGATAACCTTACAAGATGTATGTATCTATTACCCTCCAACCCTAACCTGGATTAGAATGGAAGATGCTATGAGGAGTCCCACATGGAGCTGGAGCAAGCACAGAGAACAGGATAGACGTAACCTTAGGAGGCAGATGAGTACAACACAGCCAGGAAGGAAGTACTACACTGCTAGAAGAAGAAATGACAGAGCTTGTGGAGAAAAGAGGGCAAATTTACCCAGAAACAGGCGCCTACGAGCACGCCAGCAAGGGGATGAGAAGAAAGCGGAACTCACCTCGGGTCACCGTGGACCATACCAGACTGAGGGACAAATCGGGCAGGTGGCGCGCAGGTTGCGACCCTCCGAAGGCCCAAGGGTGAACCCTGGTCCCCTACGGGTGTCGCCGTCCATGCCGCAAGCCGGAGAAGGTAAGGTACGGAGAGCGCAACTCGGAAACCCTCGAGTCAGTCCAGAAAACCACCGGAGGCTCAAGGTTATGCTAAAGGTAGCAACTTGGGGGGAGAAGAAGGCTGCCGAGGAGAAGATCCTGCGAGCCAGACCCATCCTTGAGGACAAGGATGGTTTTAAGGGGGATGGAATGTAACGTCCGACGCCAACAAGGGCGACTCCAAGGTGGGAATAACCGGAGAAGGGCCGAGGTAGGACCGGAGGTGGAAGAGAAGGAGCAGGATAGAAGCCTTCAGGAAGGTGGTAGGTGCGAAGGGAAGCTCAGGAGAGATTGGACGGGCGATGGATGGAGGCGTCCGAGGGGTTCTGAAGAATTCCGATGGAGCGGGCAGCTAATCGAAGGGGAATCCGACCCGACAACTGAAGAGGGCAGCAACACTGTAGCAGAGGGAGGCCCAGCCCAAGGATCCATTAACCGCCAAGAATAGGCCCACTAGGGCCCAATTACATATTACTCATCTTTACAAGTAAACCCACAGTAATAATAGTATTACAATTTAGTACTGAACTGAGCATTATAAATAGTGCAATGTAAAACGATAGAAGGTATGAAATGGAATATTAATCTCATTCTCTTTCCCTCTCAATTTCCCTCTTATCTCTTATCTCTATCTCTTTTCTCTAACTCTTTCTCTCTCTAGAATCCTCCCAAATCTTCCCTCACCTCTCCCAGATCTAGATCTCTCTCTTCTCCCAGATTCAATCCAATCTCCTCTCAATCCCCAATTCTGCAACCCACACAATCTCAGATCCATAATCCAGCCTTAGTTTGATCAAATGATCAAACTGAATTACCCATCATCCTAACCATCGCGCGATCTCAGAGCATTCTCATCCTAGATCGGCGACGGATCGTCCGGGTAACAATCATCATCGAAGCCGCCAAGCCAAGATCTCTGCTCGGAGCATCACCGATCGGCTGCGGATTCTTCAGATTGTTACATTCACCTTATCTTCCATCTATGTTCTGGTTGGAAAATAAGCAGTTTTGTATTTATCTTAAAAATTTAGTGTTGAAAGGTGCTCTTGGTGCTGACATGATTGGTTCAACCAAAAACTTGAGTAGTTTGTCTTTTTGGCTTGTTCTTTTAACGTTCTTCCTTGTTAGCTACCAAAATTTGACAATGTACTGTAGAATACTGATTTTGCCGTAGTTGGCTCAGAGCCGTAGATTAAGTCTATCTATCTAATTACGGCATATGTTTGAAGTACACAATACCATCAGCTTTATCTACTCTGTTACTTTTCAGAGCGTCTTGTCTTAATACGGCAACAAAGGGCTGAAGCTGCGAAGAAACGAGAAGAAGAGAAAGCTGGTATTTTCTCCATCTCAAATGCATATGTATGTGAAGCGTTCCCGAACACAGATTTTGTAGTTAGAATTAAAAGATTTGTTTCTGGAATTTTTTGCAGATTAAAACTCTCGACAAAACAATAATTTTTTGCAGATTTAATTTTATGATTTATTATGCTTAGATAATTTTACAAGGACCAAATTAAATTTATGGAATTGAATTTCCATCTTTAGATATATTAACATTAAAACATATATATAATGCAGTACATAAGTGTAGTTAATAATTTTAATTATATCAAATAAAATATTTTTTCATCTTTATTCCACACAAAGTCCTAAAACCTTTTTTTTTTTTTTTTTTTTTTCTTTTTCCCTTTTTAGTTTACACTTCTTATTTGCTGACATCCGTATTAGTTCTCTTTAAAATCTGATGACTAGAAGTGTACAATTATGTTTAAGAATGATTTTTAAACAAAGGAACTGTTTTATATGTAATCTTATGATGATTTTATTTTTTATTTTTTGGCTTCATGCGTTAATTGTGATCAATTGTCTGGTTTGAACTGTTAACTTTCATGTTCACAACATCTGAAAGCTTGAAAGTTCAAGTATTTAGCTCGCAGATGTTGTTGGGCTTCGTTTCCTTATGTACTATCTAAGCTAATCTTTGCAGGAAAACTTCTGAATCTTGGCTGCTAGATAGTAGATGCTGTCATAATTTATTATGTTTTACTACAAGAGAATCATGCTGATCTTTAATGTATAAGGTCGATGTGGAAGCTTGTGAATATTGGGTTACTTAGCATTTTTGCTTCACAATAATAGGGCAGTTTGGAGTAAAAATCCTTTAGGCTAATTCCCTTTAAGATCATCAATTTTCAATGTTATTTTGAACATTCTCTAGTTTAAGTTAAGCTGATTTGAGTCTCTATCTAATTTTTCTTCCTTTCAGAACTACCCCTATATCTCATCCTAGGCATGCTGTGTGGGGCAGTAAGTGTTGCTTTCAGTCGTTTGGCAGTTTGGTTCACAAAATTTTTTGAGTACATAAAAGAAAAGTTTGGTCTTCCTGCCCTCATATGCCCTGCTTTGGGTGGTTTGGGAGCAGGTTTGATAGCTCTCAAATATCCTGGAATACTATACTGGGGATTCACCAATGTTGAAGAAATTCTACATACAGGAAAAAGTGCTTTTGCCCCTGGAATCTGGCTACTAACCCAGCTTGCCGGGGCAAAAGTAGTGGCTACTTCTCTTTGCAAGGGCTCTGGTCTTGTAGGCGGTCTTTATGCTCCGAGCTTGATGATAGGTGCTGCTGTCGATGCTGTTTTTGGAGGCTTAGCAGCAGAAGTAATAAATTCAGCCATTCCGGGTAATGCTGCTGTTGCACAGCCACAAGCCTACGCGCTGGTAGATTTCTGAATCAGTTAGGTTCAACGAATGAAATAAATTTTGTGCATCTAACATTTATCAAAAAAATTTATCCATGCAGGTGGGAATGGCTGCTACCCTAGCTTCAGTTTGTTCAGTTCCTTTGACCTCAGTATTGCTTCTTTTTGAGTTGACAAAGGATTACAGAATTTTGCTTCCGCTCATGGTAAATATCAACATGCATACATGCATATCCTTTCGGTTAATCCTCATGAACAAGACCAAAAATAGAACAAAATGGAGGGTCAACGGTTCATCCTTATAAATGTTGGCACCCAACCCAAATACCTTCGTAATTATAACCAAGAAATGTTAATTATGGTGTCTTAGCTAAAAACTTAATGTGCTCTGGAGTCTTATTAGATATTCATGATGCATCAAGTCTTGGACCTTAGTATAAAACTATGATAAAATTATGATATGTGATTTTTTGTTTAGCAGGCACTGAAAAACAGTGAAATTTTATGTCTTATTGATTATAATGTACTCCACTATCAGTAGAAATATATGATCTGGAAACCTTCAAAACACCATATTTAAAATTTTCAGGTTATTTGATTATCACATATCAATATTGTTTTCCTTTTGACTTGAATGCCCTTTCCTGGTCTAAATATTGCATCATGAACCTTAATGTCATGCGTGACTGTTCATCTCTGGTATTCACGATCAAGTTGTACAACCTTATGGATGCCTCTGAAATGAAGTCAGCAACCATAATGAAATGCTCTATTGCTTCTTGCTTGAGGTTATTTTGAAGCAACTTGAATATATATTATGTCTGTTTTTTATGTTAACAGGGGGCTGTTGGGTTGGCAATATGGGTTCCTTCTGTTACAAACCAGCCCATGGACGAGCCATTAGAGTCAAGGCTACCTGGGCGAGGTTATTCTTCATTGATTTCTGCTGACGACAAAAATGAAGGTTTGTGGAGACGACCTGATAGAGGAGATGATCTTGAGCTTACTATGTTACGTACTGATACTCCCTACCATGAAACCTGTGATGAGGAAATGCTTCTGGATGACCTCAAGGTTTGGTGATCTTTCTTTGTAACTAGTTATCATTTACTCACTTAGAGTCAATATTCTTATCTGTGCAAGAGTATTGCTTTTGTGTGATAAGAAAATTTTATATTGCAATATTTTCTCAGGTATCTCAGGCGATGTCAAAGAACTACGTTAAAGTTGATCCGTCTGTCACAGTGAAGGAAGCTATAAAACTTATGCATGATAAGCAGCAACATTGCGTTCTTGTTGTGGATCATGAAGACTTTCTTGAAGGAATTCTTACTATAGGTGACATTCGTCGCAAAGGATTTGAATTATTTGTAGAGACTCCTCGCTCTCCTAAGGGAGATCCACCTGTGTTAGATGTACGTAAGCTTTGGGGCTTTTCTGGGTTCAAAATAACTCTTCAAAATAACTATTTACTAGTGAAAAAGCATTCTTATTTGAAAGCGGCTTTGCAGGTGAACTCTTCTCTCATTTCCTCATGCCTTACTCGGGGCTTTCAGTATCGGGGGAGTGAACGTGGATTGTTGACCTGTTTCCCCGACACGGATCTGACCATTGCTAAAGAGCTTATGGAGGCCAAAGGAATCAAGCAGTTACCAGTGGTCAAGTGAGGTGGGTCCCACAGAAATGACAGAAAGGTGGGGGATTCTGCCGAAATTGGGCGACCTCTCCCCTTGCTCCTTTGCATTTCGATTTAGAAGCATGATAGTAGCCTGTTAGAGGCGTTAGGTAATCATGATTAGATCACCTGCGTAAATGGATACACATGAAAAGTGCAACTGTTGGTTGCCAGAGATAGAGGATAAAATGTGCATGTGTAAATGGATACCGATGAAAAGTGCAACTGTTGGTTGCCAAATATAGAGGATAAATTTGCATGTGTAAAGAGGACTTAGGAGAAAGATGCAAATTCTTGATTTATCTAAATAAATGATAATCACATGCGTAGAGAAAAAATATTATTTTATGATGGGTATGAAAATGATTGCATGCGTAAAAGTAGATAATCATGTTATGATTATGATCATGTTAGGGTATAACCCTAGGAATCATATGACATCATGGAAAAGAACATGTTGGGAGTAAGACCAGGAGAAACCTAGATTCAGGGTTTAATGAGTGGCATCAAACTTAGGAGTTATCCTAGGATTGGACGAGTGGCACTGTCTTAGGAGATACCCTAAGGACATTGGATAGAATGATCAACATAGAGTCAAGGAACTCTAGGATGAGTATGACATGGAACTTACGTAATGGGAACCTAAGGTGAACTAGTGATCAACATAGAGTTAAGGAACTCTAGGATGAGTATGACATGGAACTTAGGTAAAGGGAACCTAACGTGAGCTAGTGATCAACATAGAGTCAAGGAACTCTAGGATGAGTAGGACATGGAACTTAGGAAAAGGGAACCTAAGGTGAACTAGAGGAGTTTAAACTCACAGATAGGAAATTAGAGTCCGTGTAACTCTAAGATAAAAGTGGAACAGGAAATTAGAGTTAGTGTAATTCTAAGTTAAATGTGGAGACATGAAAAGGAAAATGGGGAAAATGGATCAAGTGTGGACACATGAAAGGGAAAAAGGAAAATAGAGTTAAGTTAACTCTAGGATTCAGTGAGGAATCAGGAAAGTGGGATGAGATTACAAGGTTAGAGAATTAAACAAATTTAACCCTAGAAAGTCATAGGGTGTCTGGGCAAATGGACAATAACTTTAACTTCAATTTGAGTTAAATAAATAAAAGAGAAATGTTTAAGAGTCCAGGAGACTCTCTAGTTACCCGTGAGGCAAGACCTAGGGTAAGGGATAAAGTAATGAAAAAGAGAAAACTAAAAGTGGTTAATAAGCAAGACAAGCAAATTGCTTAAAGGAAAGAGAACAGAAAGAAAATGCAGACGTGCATTGTGATGAGACTCGTCAAGTGGAGTAGGACTCCCTGGGCAATGACCCGTTGGACGAGATGCTTTTGAAAAACTAAAGAAAAATTGAAAGAGATTGCCAGTAGCAATGTGAGCTGAAGGCTCGAGTGAGAAAGAAAAGAAAAGCAAGTGCTTAAGAGTAAAGACAAAAACAAATGCATAAAGTGCAAAATGGGCTAAGAGCTAAGAGGAAAGAAAAATAAAAGATAAGAAAAGATAATAAAACGGGTGTACCTACGGGGTGAAACGCGGCCCATGTTGGAGTAGCAGGCAGTGTCCCTCTGCCGTGCAGAGACCCGTTCGGGACGTTTCTCCCGTAGGGCGGGGTAACACTTGCAGGTGTTATCGGCAACCTTAGAAATCTTATTTAGTGGTAGCAGGAATACCGGGATGGGGCCCGTTGGATAAGAATTTCTGAGGGTTAACTTGAACTAAAGCAACAGAATTTAAAGAATAAAGAGAAATTGAGTGGCCAAGGTGGCCGGGTTAGTTTAACCCTGTGTACAGCGGCATAGCGGTAGAGTTGGTGCACAGTAGCCTGGTATGGCTGGATAGAGAAGTGATGGTTGATGATTAGATAAAGATAGTATAGTGCAGTGATATATTATGTTGCATAGCAGCATACTGATATTGAGAATTTTAGTTTCCTAACATTCTATTATTATTGCTTCCATTGGACCAAGTCGTGTAGCACACTTTTTCTCGGTGGTTGAACCCACTGGGAACTTTAAGTAGTTCTCACACCCTCGGGTGACCATTTTTCCAGGTTCAGATGCAGACAGCGAGGTATACGACAGGGGCAAGGGCCCAGCAGCATAGAGACCTAGAGGGTCTAGTAGAGGTACCATTTTATATTTCTTGAGTGAACCTTGTATGGTGAGGAATTTATGTAAAAAGAATTGTAATAATTTTAATTGCAAGTTCAGAATTGTAAAGTGTAATGAATTTATTTATGGTTCACTCTTGTATGCTTTCATTTCCGCTTTAACTGTTTGTTATTGAATAAAAGTTTTAAATTAGTAGTGATTTTTAGTACTCTGATATCGAGCTTTCGCATACACTTGTTTTATTATTATGGATGTTACCGTTCCTTTCGGGTAGTGAAGGGACATACCCGATTGGCGGGTCTGTTGGCGTGCCCGAACCGATCAAATTGGCGGACTCGGGGCGTGACAGATTAGAGTGGTATCAGAGCCTAGGAATAGTCCTAGGTGGTTAGTGAATCTTAGGGAGACCCTAGGGATTTGCACGAGAGAGTGTTTGGATTATTGGGCGAAAGTATTTGATTGGTTATTGCTATTTCCCAAAAAGGATGTTGGGACTGATCGAGGGTGACGAGCTTTCATTCTTCGGGTATTACGTTGGGCGGCCGACAACGTAATGTTGGAGATGAAAAGGAGTACCCTCTTATACTTTCGCATGATTGGGTCGACGAGCCTTCTTGTCAGTATATAAATTGCGCATTGCTCAAATGGCTAAATTTGGGCTAATCGTTTCGTGGTGGTGTGCATATGAGTGATGACACCACGTAGGGAGATGCACCTGTTTTGACTCAAGTCACGAGAGGGCTCTGGGTCAAACAAGGTACACGAGCTGCGATAGCAGGTGACCGCACTTGTTGGTGTGGTCCAGCAGCAGGTCAAGCTTCTTGCCGTCAGCGAAAGTTTCTCGTCGATAGGAAGACAGATTCCGACGCCTAAGGGTGGCGTCAAGGTGACAGTCGGAGTAGATAGATCGGCTCCAGTGGTTGATAACGTAGCAAGCTGAGGCTGCATAAATGACGCATGAGTATACGGCGTCGCCGCCTGTAGGGGCGACAGTAGAGAGAGTGGCAGTGGCCGCCGAACTTTTGTCGGCGCACCCTGCACTTTCAGCATAGGGTGTTTTTAGCTTGTGTCAGCTAGTTTACTAGCAAAGTGTGGTTAGTGAGGTCCAGTGAGAGACCGACTCACGAGGTTTTGGTGATCGCTATATTGTGCGAGCCAAGTTACTATGTCCTGAGGGTTAGGGCAAGAGAGATTTACAGGCCAGGTAGGGAAATTCATCCCTGATGACGGTAGTGACCGTGTGGCATGTTGATTGTGGCTAGGTTGCCGCATTGTAGTGTTGGTGAGGCCTAGAGTAGGCTTCAAGATGAGAGAATCCCACGATAGTGCGAGAGTTTTGTGGTGCCGGTCTGATGGATCGGTGTAATGGCAAGGATTGCCACCGTAGGGTTCGCGTGTTAATCACCAGGGTTGGTGAACAGTTATTGTGGTGCCTCAATTCAGTTGGGAGAGTTGCACAAGTGCCGTTAGGGTGCTTAAGCAAATCGCTTAACACTGAATTTTTCGAGTTAGCGTGTGGGCGTAGGGTGCCTACCCGTTTAGGTGCTCGTGGAGCGCATGTACCTTTCAGCTAGAGAGAGCTGATTAGGTGGCACATTAGCCTTTGCCCAGTGTGGCCGAAGTTGATAGAGAGTTCGGGTCGTGGATTGACGACTAGTTAGTTGGTTTTGCTCTGTGGAGCATAGTGGTCGCGTGGCGACGATTAGCGGGTTCGCTTGGGGACGATCCGTGCCTGGACCATGTTTGTGGACTGTGGGCCTGTAGCCCAGTGGGCAGGCGCAGTCGGCTGTGAGAGATAGTGGCCCGAGACCTGAGGGCGGGGCATGATAGAGATTTGGTCGGGGCGGTAGTCCGAGCGATGACCCGGGAATGTGGAATGCCACGTGTGAGCCTTGAGGCTATTAGTACACTAAGAGTGCGATGTGACCAGGCCATAGAGCTAGTGGTGATTGAGGTACGGTAGCTCCTAGTGGGAGTGTTGGTGTAGTAATCCTAAGTGTGGATCTACCCGTTTGACGATTGGGTCTGTGAGCTAGCGAGAGCCGTTGACAGTGTTGGACTAGTTTTGGGCTATAGGCCCATGTTGGACCGTGGTCTGTGGACCTATTAGTAGTCCAACATATCGGGTTAGCTGATAACTGTGGACACAGAGCGCTAGTAGCGTGTGTGATAGCTGAGAACTCATGGATTGGCCTTTGCCCTCCACATTAGGCAGTGAAGCGACCGGAAAATGCGATAAGTGTATTGGTTGCAGGTGCAACCTCGTTGTGAAAAAAATGATGGTGGAATTAAAGTAGAAATTTTGCAAGAAAAGACTGGGTCATTCGTGGCGACGGAGGGCGCAAGTGCTCAACTGTGTCTTTCACCTATTTGGTGAAAGTGGCCAGACACCAGGTCTGAGTTTATCCCTGGGTTGAGATAGGAATTCATGGATGAGTTGCTCGCGTGGTTTCGGCGAGTAGGCAATTTGAGGCCCAGTAACGACATATAGTGAGCCCAGCATTGAGGGCAAGATTCCTCCCTCTCGATCAAGTATTAGTCGAGGTGCGATTTAAGTTTTGGGGACGAAACTTTCTTTAAGGGGCGTAGAATGTAATATACCAGATTTTGGTATATAATTAAATGTTAAAAAAAAAATGGTATGAAATACTATTTTTATTGTGTTTAAAAAAGTGAAGGATGACCTGGAAATGAATTGGGCCCAAATCGGGATTAAAATGAGAGATCTAGAATTTTATATGAGAAAGTGGGCCCAGATTGTAAGTGGAAAATTCACAGTGTCCGAAAATTCCAAGAAAATTATGGGGAGCTCCGTAAATATGTTTTAAGGCCACAGTAAAAGTTTCACGTTGATCGGACACCCGAATAGTGAGAACGGGCTCCGCCAGCGAATTTGAATACAGTAAACTTTTGGTGATCCAGAGGTGTTCCAAACTGAAAAAATTAAAGTACCATGAGGTAAATCAAGTTAAACTGTGGCTGCTCGTCGAATTTGAGTGAAAACGGGTGAGAAACGGGAGAAAACGGACGAAAACGGGCGAAATTGGGCTTGGGCCCAAGTTTCGGGCGCCCGAAAGTGGGTTCCGGGTGCCCGGAAAGTACTGTAGCAAATCGGAGTTTCTGGGCTGCAGCGAACCGGGCTGCACTGTAGCGAACCCGGTTCACTGTAGCAGCCCGATCCAGTAAGTTGAGCGCCCGAATGTTACTGTAGCATGCCCGAAAGTTACTGTAGTGGCACGGATCCCGAGGTAGTGGAACGGATACCGAGGCGGTGGCACGAATCCCGAGGCAGTGGCACGGATCCCGAGGCAACAGGTGTGAATCTCAAGGCACGGGCGTGAATCCCGAGGCACGGGCGCGAATCCCGAGGCACGGGTGCGAATCCCGAGGCACGGCAAGCGTGCACGGCGCGCGGCTCGAGGCACGCAGGGTAGGTGGGGGACGCCACGTGGCGTCTCCCCATTGGTCGCGGCGACCGAGGGCGCAGGGCGTGCGCAAGGAACGCGCGCGGGCTCTGGCGCGGTTTTTAGCGGGGAGGCCACGTGTCGGCATCCCATTGGCTGGTCAGCGCGTGACGCGACGTGTCACTGCGGCCGGACGTCAGCGCGGGCGTGGGTGCGGTCCACATGGCGGCCCCTGATTGGCCGCCGCAGTTCTGTGGTCGCAGTGCACGGGTCTAGGGACACGTGTCACTCGCTGGTTGGCTGAGCGATGGTGACGTGGCGCCTCGCTGGTGCGGCATGGGCGCGTGGACCCCGGCGGGGCGATCACTGTAGCAGCCCGAATCACTTTCGGGCGCCCGAAAGCTGCGCCCGAAAGTGATTTTTCGGTCTATATGGGCCCGAGTGGCCCCATTTTTCCTCCTTTCCCCCTTTTTGGCTTCACCTAAGCGTACCAGGAGGGGAGCAGGGCGATTCCGTGGGGGGTTCTCGTGGGCACACGAGCGCGCCGTGGACCCCGTGGAGCGCGCAAGGTGTTCCAAAGAGCCGAGTGGACGCGTTGGACGGCGCGATGGGTCGAGGTACCCGTACGTTGTTTTGCGGTATTTTTGGCACAAATTTGAGGTTTCCTTTTGGATTTTGAATTTGACCCCATGTTGTTGTGTGTGATAGGGACCGAGTTTACTATGCCGTTTTGTTGCAAGGATGTCGCCGGGCAATTCGGCGCGCATCGTTTTGCGTGCAAGCTCGTGGGAGACATGCACCGTTTTGCGTGCGGACTCGACGAATATGCGCTGTTTTGGGCGAAAACTCGAAAAACGTGCACCCTTCTGCGTTCAACGTTGAAAAAGGAGCGTGCACTGTTTTGCGTGCCAATCCGAGGTACGTGCTCCGTTTTGCGTGCAGGTTGAGTTATTATGCACCGTTTTATGTGCAAATTCTAATATTTTGCATCGTTTTGCGTGCAGGACTAGAAAAATGTGCACTATTTTGCGTGCAACCCAATAGTGAATCATGCATCGTTTTGCGTGCAGATTTGAAGTACGTGCACCGTTTTACGTGCAGATCGTGTTGTCGCGCACCATTTTGCGTGCCGTCCCTAATGTTACGCATTGTTTTTCGAGCATGGTTAGAAAAGACGTGCACCATTTTGCATGCAACCTTAAGAGAAACATGCTCCGTTTTGCGTGGAAACCCGAGGTGCGTGCACCGTTTTGCTTGCAGGTTGAATTTATGCGCGCTGTTTTGTGTGCAGGCTGAAATAGCGTGCATCGTTTTGCATGTGGGTTCTAATAACGTGCATCGTTTTGCGTGCAGGTTAGGGGATGTGCACCGTTTTGCGTGCGGACTCGCGAGATGTGCACCGTTTTGCGTGCAAGCTCGAGAAAACAAGTGGAATCGCGCGGAGTCCAATTGCAAGTGTCTACAAGTAATTGGGGACACCACAAGGTGGGAAATTCTGCCGAAATTGGGTGACCTCTCCCATTGCTCCTTTGCTTTTCGATTTAGAAGCATGATAGTAGCCTGTTAGAGGCGTTAGGTAATCATGATTAGATCACCTGCGTAAATGGATACAGATGAAAAGTGCAACTATTGGTTGCCAGAGATAGAGGATAAAATGTGCATGTGTAAATGGATACCGATGAAAAGTGCAACTGTTGGTTGCCAAAGATAGAGGATAAATTTGCATATGTAAAGAGGACTTAAGAGAAAGATGCAAATTCTTGATTTATCTAAATAAATGATAATCGCATGGGTAGAGGAAAAATATTATTTCATGATGGGTATGAAAATGATTGCATGCGTAAAAGTAGATAATCATGTTATGATTGTGATCCTGTTAGGGTATAACCCTAGGAATCATGTGACATCAGGGAAAAGAACATGTTGGTAGTAAGACCAGGAGAAAACCTAGATTCAGGGTTTAATGAGTGGCATCAAACTTAGGAGTTATCCTAGGATTGGACGAGTGGCACTGTCTTAGGAGATAACCTAAGGACATTGGATAGAATGATCAACATAGAGTCAAGGAACTCTAGGCTGAGTATGACATGGAACTTAGGTAACGGGAACCTAAGGTGAACTAGTGATCAACATAGAGTTAAGGAACTCTAGGATGAGTATGACATGGAACTTAGGTAAAGGGAACCTAAGGTGAGCTAGTGATCAACATAGAGTCAAGGAACTCTAGGATGAGTAGGATATGTAACTTAGGAAAAGGGAACCTAAGGTGAACTAGAGGAGTTTAAACTCACAGACAGGAAATTAGAGTCCGTGTAACTCTAAGATAAAAGTGGAACAGGAAATTAGAGTCCGTTTAACTCTAAGATAAAAGTGGAACAGGAAATTAGAGTTAGTGTAACTCTAAGTTAAAAGTGGAGACATGAAAAGGAAAATGGGGAAAATGGATCAACTGTGGACATATGAAAGGGAAAAAGGAAAATAGAGTTAAGTTAACTCTAGGATTCAGTGAGGAATCAGGAAAGTGGGATGAGATCCCAAGGTTACAGAATTAAACAAATTTAACCCTAGAAAGTCATTGGGTATCTGGGCAAATGGACAATAACTTTAATTTCAATTTGAGTTAAATAAATAAAAGAGAAATGTTTAAGAGTCTAGGAGACTCTCTAGTTACCCGTGAGGCAAGACCTAGGCTAAGGGATAAAGTAATGAAAAAGAGAAAGCTAAAAGTGGTTAATAAGCAAGACAAGCAAATTGCTTAAAAGAAAGAGAACAGAAAGAAAATACAGACGTGCATTGTGATGAGACTCGTCAAGTGGAGTAGGACTCCCTAGACGATAACCCGTTGGACGAGATGCTTTTGGAAAACTAAAGAAAAAGTGAAAGAGATTGCCAGTGGCAATGTGAGCTGAAGGCTCGAGTGGGAAAGAAAAGAAAAGCAAGTGCTTAAGAGTAAAGACAAAGACAAATGCATAAAGTGCAAAAAGGGCTATGAGCTAAGAGGAAAGAAAAATAAAAGATAAGGAAAGATAATAAAACGGGCGTACCTACGGGGTGAAACGCGGCCCATGTTGGAGTAGCAGGCAGTGTCCCTCTCCCGAGTAGAGACCCGTTCGGGACGTTTCTCCCGTACGGCGGGGTAACACTTGCGGGTGTTATCGGCAACCTTAGAAATCTTATTTGATAGTAGCAGGACTACCGGGCTGGGGCCCGTTGGATAAGAATTTCTGAGGGCTAACTTGTAGAGTCCTGGCGTTCCAAGACTTTTGAATACCTTCTTTTTGTGACGGAATTATTAGGGAAGCTTTTCTCTGCGTTTTCTGTAATGGACTGGCCTGGACCGCGGGTATTTTTCTGCGATTGAGCTCGAAAAACGGAGAACGGCAAAGCAAACGGATTCGGATTCCGAATTTCGGATCTCCCGGAATGGGGGACAAAGCGTTTGCCTTTGGGTGGTGCACCAGAATCCATACTAGGTGGTCAGCACGCTTTTCGAGGTGATCAGACGGGATCCTTCTACGATCGGACTTTTTATCGTATTTACGTCAGTGGATTATTTTTACTTGTCTCGTAGCACCTCGACCTATCGGTTTTCCGTTTTGGGTCCTAATTGAATATTTTCAGTTGATTAAGGAGGGATTGAAATTCGAGAATTTCTGGGCAGACCATCGGGGCGCGCGGGTATTTTTAGGTGTTAGAGCTCGCGAAACGGTGAACGGTGGCGCGATCGGATTTGAATTCCGACCCCGGGATCTCCCAAAAATAATTTTTGAAGTTTTCTATCAGTTTGGGCGCATCGAAAGCCGTGCAGGCGATCGGCACGTTTTTCGGGGTAATCTTGACCCCTCGTTGCATCCCGACTATTTATTTTAATTGTGTTTTGGGGATTTAGGGTTTTCATTTGGGCGTTATGCAATTTCTAGGTGCGTGCGAGGGGGGGAAAACCCCAATTCATATTTTCTCCCTTTTCGACTGTGGGCGTGAGGAACCGAGGCGACGAGACGGGGAGAAGGAAGGACGACCGCACGCCCTGCGGAACACGGCGAACGAGAGCGGGACGATCCTCTTTCTTCCTCCTTTACTGGCGAAAACGAGGTGGGCGGTTCGGGTCTTTTCGATTTGTCGGTGTGTGGTTTCCTTCGTGTCGGGTCGCGTGCGAGACGTGTTGTTGAACGGGAGGCCGCCGCCGCCGTTCTTAAACGGGAGGCCGCCGCCGCCGTTAGCGGGTCCACGGGGTCGTCGCCGCAGTCGCCGGGGTCGCAGGGTCGCAACCGGAGCCGCGGGGGGCGAAAATAGGGTTCACTGTTCACCCCCGTACGGTTTTAGGCCAGCCGTGCACCCGGCGCACGCCCACACGGCCAGGAGAGGCGGACCCGGCGCACGGGCGCGTGCGCCAGCCCAGCCCAGGCTGCGCGGTGCACGCGCCAGGCGTGCACCCGGCGGACGCCCTCGCAGCCCGGTGGTGAGGACCCGGCTCACGGGCGCGTGCGCCAGCCCAGCCCAGGGCGCGCGGTGCACGCGCCAGGCGTGCACCCGGCGCTGCCGCCGCGGCCGGGAGCGCGTGAGCCCGGTGCGCGCTCTGCCGTGCATCGGCCCGGCCCATTTCGGTTCGTGCACGCCCCCGGGGTGAGCCCGGTCTACGCCGCCGCTTCCTCTGAGCCGTGAACCCGGTCCACGCCTGGACCCGTGCACCCGACTGCAGCCAAAGTGTCCAGAAGCTCCGTTTTTGGTCCGTTTTGCCCCGTTTTTGAGTGTTTTTGACCGCGACGATGTCCCTAACAATGTTTTCCTCTTGTAGCTTTTTCGGGCACAGGGTGGGAGTGTGTTAGCTGGAGTTTCCGCATCGTCTCCTTCTTCGTGTTTGAGGTGGGTATCCCTTTGAACCTCTTTATGTGCAGTTTCGTTGTTGCTATGTTTATTTTGTTAAGGGGTTTGGTGGGCGATGTGGACCTCCGGATTTACGGCTGTTGCGGTGGAAGACCGGGTAGGCAGTTCGCCCTCCCCGAACAACAGTAGGGTTGTTCGGGGCATACTAGCGTTGGGGACGGTGATCGATGTGACCTTTCAGAATTCGGAAGGTGGGTTCCTCGTTCGACAGTCCAGGAGTCGGAAATGAGGATAATTGGTAAGAGTAAAGTTCGACATGTGGAATATTATTAACTCCGGTAAAGGTTTGTGTTTTATTTATAGTTATGGCGACTGTGGATCGTTGTGGGGACTTTTCCATCGTCTTAGTTTCCGGAGTTATGGGAAAAGGTGTAAGACCTTAGTAGTTGCATGTTTACATCTGCTAATCCTGTTAAAGCTATTGTGTGGATATTTGACTGTCGAGGCAGGTGCTCGGTCTAGTTTGCCGAGGTTGGTGCTCAGTTGAGGCTCGAGATTGCTACACGCACACCAGCGGTTTGGCCACCGCGAGGGTGTGCTTTTCCGGAAAAGTGGTACGTTGACCCGTGTACCCCACGCGACGGTGGCGTTAGGAAAGGGGGCCCTCATAGGTGGGGGGTGTGAGCGGTGATGCCGAGGCAGGTGCTCGGCGGCCGAGGCAGGTGCTCGGCGGGGGACACCGAGGTAGGGGCTCGGTGCGGTGGTCGGGAAAGGTGCCCGATTTTGCTTGGTACAGGGTTTTGTCGGGTACAGGGTTTTGTCGGGTACAGGGTTTTGTCACTGTTGATTGTACTTTGAGGAGGACGGTTGCTCTGGTTTTACCGTGGTTTGCCTTACTTTAGCCCTTATTGCTTTGATTATTGTTTCTGGTCACTGACTTCCCACTCCGTGACAGGTTCGTCCAGGGGCGAGTGCTAGGGCGTTGGTGAGGCCGCGTGAGCGATCTTCTGCCCTTAGAGGCTACAGATATGGTTTACTTTACCCCTTTTTGTTCATTTCATTACGCATTGTAGCTAGTTGTGGATCGCGATGCCCCCGTGGGATCGATGTGGATGTTGGGCTATTCGATAACCCTTTTGGATGGGTGTTTTGTTCTCACTCCTTGGCTTGGCCGTTTTCAAACTACAAATAAGGAACAAGAAAACTGTTGTGAAAACTGTTATAAAAATATGGGTGCCGTGTGGGCACCGTTTTCAAATTCTGTAGATTTATGTGATTTCGAAATTAGTTTTATTAAACCTGGTGTCGGGTGGGCACCGATTTCAAATTCTGTGGATTTATGTGGTTTCGAAAATAGTTTTATAAAACCTGATGTCGTGTGGGCATCGCATTCAAAACCCTGTAGTTTTATCCTTTCAAAAATACTCGGTCTCTTTATTATTTGTGGAAATTAATTGTATGTTGTTGAAAATGGTTGAATGTGATTGGCAATCGGTCTAGTGTGGTTAAAGGCATGTTTATGTGAACTTTGTAATCAGGACGCCGTGCATATACAAAGGAGACTCTGCCCATTTGCAGAGTGAATTTGTATATGCAGCGGGTCTGGACACGCACCGGGGAAGTTCGGTTTCAAAAAAAATATATATGTAAAATTTTGGGAGCATCGGTGGCTACCCTTCCGCGCGTAAAAACCCCCGGGGCGTGACATAACTTGAAATAAAGCACCAGAATTTAAAGAATAACGAGAAATTGAGTGGCCAAGGTGGCCGGGTTAGTTTAACCCTGTGTACAGCGGCATAGCGGCCGAGTTGGTGCAGAGTAGCCTGGCATGGCTGGACAGAGTAGTGATGGTTGATGATTAGACACAGATAGTATAGTGCAGTGATATATTATGTTGCATAGCAGCATACTGATGTTGAGGATTTTAGTTTCCTAGCATTCTATTATTATTGCTTCCATTGGACCAAGTGGTGTAGGACACTTTTTCTCGGTGGTTGAACCATTGGGAACTTTAAGTAGTTCTCACACCCTCGGGTGACCATTTTTCTAGGTTCAGATGCAGACAGCGAGGCATACTGTCACGCCCCGGAGTCGAACTGCGACCCGGGCTCTCCAACAGATCCGCCGTCCGTGCGGAAACTGCCACACAGACGAAGCGTCTACCCTGCAAAAGATCTATAGCTAAACATGTATCAAAGCTGAAAAAGAACAAATAGCTACAGAAATCAACTAAACATCTGGATAAAAAAAAAAATTCTCAATACAAAGTCTGTCTATGTAAGACCCGCTCCGTCCGTTCGATTTATCACTACAAATTCTGTTTGTAGTAGTTTTATAAAGGGAAGCTGTTTTAAAAATAGGGGTGTCGTATGGGCACCGTTTACAAATTCTGTGGACTTACGTGGTTTCGAAAATAGTTTTAATAAAACCTGATGTCGAGTGGGCATCGCTTTCAAAACCCTGTGGTTTTATCCTTTCGAAAATAGCCGGCCTCTTTGCTACTTGTGGGAATTGACTGCATATCGTTGGAAATTGTTGTGTGTGATTGGCAATCGGTCTAGTGTGGTTAAAGGCATGTTGGTGTGAACTTTGTCATCAGGACGCCGTGCATATGCAAAGGAGACTCTGCCTGGTTGCGGAGTGAATTTGTATATGCGGCGGGTCTGGACACGCACCGGGGGAGATTTGTTTCAAAAAAAATATATGTAGAAATTTGAGAGCATCGGCGGCTTCCCTTCCACGCGTGAAAAACCCCCGGGGGGTGACACTTGCCCAGGCAGGGGCACCTCCCCCTACTACTGTAGAGGCCCCGGTACCCGCAGTAGTACCGCCAACTATTCCACCAGTCCCTATGGCATGGTCGTCGAGCAGTGGGGCTCAGGGAGTGATCAGGCCATTGACCCCGGCGGAGGAGCAGGAGTTTGCTGACAAACTCAACCAATTTTGTCAGCGAGGACCACCTAGGTTCTCTGGGCGGAGCACTCACCCATGGGAGATAGGATCATGGCTAGCGGCAATGGAGAAGTTATTCCGGGACTTCTTCATTGATCCGAGATTCAAAGTGCACATGGCAGTACATTGTCTGGAGGGGGATGCAGATGCCTGGTGGCGTCGGGTTGAGCCTTTGGAGTTCCAGATTACCCGACAGCTACCATGGTCATAGTTTAGACGGATGATTCTGGACACCTATTTCTCCATGAGCGTGAAGAAAAAGCTAGAAGATGATTTGAAGAATCTTCAGCAGGGTGATCAACCAGTGTGGGACTATTTCCAGGAGTTCACGCAGTTGCTCAACTGCGTACCCTATGTTGCCAGGGATGGACTGCACCAGGTGGAGCTCTTTGAGACAGGTCTGCGCCCTGAGATCTATACCTTGGTGCATGCCCAGAGGCTTCAGACTTTATCAGAGGCGGTGGATCATGCGCAGTGGATGCGTGGCCTTTTTGGCGTCCGTGGTTAAGGAGCCTACGGCGGCACTGGGACTCGCGGATATCCCTATTGTCCATGAGTTCCCGGATGTGTTTCCTCCAGAGCTGATTAGTATGCCGCCGGATAGGGAGATTGAGTTTTTGATTGACGTAGTCCCAGGAACTGCGCCAATCTCTAAGGCTCCTTACCGTATGGCACCGGCCGAGCTGCGAGAGTTAAAGGCGCAACTTCAGGATTTAATGGATAAAGGTTTTGTGAGACCAAGTGTATCGCCTTGGGGAGCGCCGGTGCTATTTGTGAAGAAGAAGGATGGTTCACTTCGACTATGTGTTGATTACCGTGAGCTCAATAAAGTGACCATCAAGAACAAGTACCCTTTGCCGCGCATTGACGATTTATTTGATCAGCTGCAAGGGTCTTGTGTCTTCTCCAAGATTGATTTACAGTCTGGTTACCACCAATTGAAGGTTAAGGCCGAAGACATTGCAAAGACAGCATTCAGGACGCGGTACGGGCATTATGAGTTCACTGTCATGCCTTTTGGATTGACAAATGCCCCTTCTACTTTTATGGATTTAATGAACAGGATTTTTCGACCATACCTGGATCGGTTCGTCGTTATTTTTATTGATGATATCCTGATATATTCCCGGAGCGATGCGGAGCACGAGGCGCACTTGAGGATTGTGCTGCAACTTCTGAGAGAGAGGAAGTTGTATGCCAAGTTGTCTAAGTGCGAATTTTGGCTTCGGGAGGTTGTCTTTTTGGGCCACGTGATTTCAGCCGCTGGAGTGGCAGTAGACCCGGCGAAAATTGAGGCAGTCCGGGATTGGCCCCGACCGACGACGGTATCAGAGGTCCGTAGTTTCATGGGCTTAGCTAGATATTACCGTCGGTTTGTGGAAGGTTTTGCGAAACTTTCCACACCCCTCACTCGTCTGACTCGAAAAGGAATCAAGTTTATTTGGAGTGAGGATTGCCAGAGGAGCTTTGAGGAATTAAAGAACAGATTGATGTCGGCTCCGATCCTTTCCCTCCCTGTTATGGGGAAAGGATATGTGATCTATAGTGACGCATCGCACAGTGGACTTGGTTGCGTGCTGATGCAGGAGGGAAGGGTAATCGCTTACGCCTCTCGGCAACTGAAGGATTATGAAAAGAATTACCCTACCCATGACTTGGAGCTAGCTGCGGTGATTTTTGCACTAAAGTTGTGGCGCCATTATCTGTATGGGGAGCACTGCGAGATTTACACCGACCACAAGAGCTTGAAATATCTGTTCACACAGAAGGAGCTCAATTTGAGGCAACGCAGATGGTTGGAATTGCTTAAGGACTATGATGTGGATATCCTCTACCATCCTAACAAGGCCAATGTGGTCGCTGATGCCCTGAGCAGGAGAGCAGCGCAGAGCCTATCTTTGATGATCACTGACCAGGCGCCACTACTTGAGCAGATGAGGCGGTTAGAGCTTGAGGTTTTGTCCCTTGGGGTCTCTGCTAGACTTATGTCTCTAGTCGTGCAGTCCACTCTGTTGGACAGGATTCGAGAGAGACAGAGTGAGGACCCCCACCTGATGAGGATTCGAGAGCAGATTCAGACTGGTTTGGCAGGGGACTTTTCAGTTGATGCTTCGGGAGTACTGCGGTATAGGGACCGAGCTTGTGTGCCTATGGATGCAGAGATTCAAGAGCAGATCTTGAGGGAGGCCCACTATACACCTTATACCATCCATCCTGGTGGGACTAAGATGTATAGGGACCTCAAGGCACAGTTTTGGTGGAATGGGATGAAAAGAGACATTGGGAGATTCGTAGCACACTGTCTAACTTGTCAGCAAGTAAAGGCTGAATATCGTGTACCTGCTGGCAAGTTGCAGAGTCTTCCAATCCCTGAATGGAAATGGGAACATGTTACCATGGATTTTGTCACCGGATTACCGAGAGCACAGACTGGAGCAGATGCGATCTGGGTAGTCGTGGATAGACTTACCAAGTCCGCTCACTTTTTACTGGTGCAGGTGACTTGGTCCCTCGAGCGGCTGGCGCAGCTGTACTTAGACGAGGTAGTGAGGCTGCATGGTGTGCCCGTCTCCATTGTATCTGATCGAGATCCGAGGTTTGTTTCGCGCTTTTGGAGGAGCCTACAGGCCACTTTAGGGACACAGCTCAGTTTCAGCACAGCGTTTCACCCACAGACAGACGAACAGTCAGAGCGTACTATACAGATTCTTGAGGACATGCTCAGGGCTTGCACGCTGGACTTTGGAGGAGGTTGGGTGCGACACTTATCATTGGCAGAGTTTGCGTACAACAATAGCTTTCAAGCGAGCATCCAGATGGCTCCGTTTGAAGCATTGTATGGACGCAAGTGTCGTTCCCCTCTTTATTGGAGCGATGTGGGTGAAAGGCGGACATTGGGGCCAGAGTTGCTTCGAGAGGCAGAGGATAAGGTCAGGATAGTCAAGCAGCACCTTCAGACAGCTCAGAGCAGACAGAGGAGCTACGCAGATGTGCGGAGGCGAGACCTTGAGTTCGTGGTTGGAGATCATGTCTTTTTGAAAGTCTCGCCTTCAAGGGGATCCGGAGATTCGGGATTCAAGGGAAACTGAGCCCTCGTTATATTGGACCTTTCGAGGTATTAGAGCGCATAGGGCCAGTTGCCTACAGGCTTGCACTTCCTCCCAGACTTGCTGGTGTCCACGATGTTTTTCATGTATCGACTCTGAGGAGATATGTGTATGACCCGTCGCACATCATCGATTTCACCCCATTGGAGATCACTGAGGACTTGAGCTACGTCGAGCGGCCGTTGAGGATCTTGGACCGTGAGGTTAGGGAGTTGCGCAGCCGAGCCATCCCTTATGTGAAGATCCTCTGGAGCAGCCATGATGAGCGCGAGGCTACTTGGGAGCTGGAGTCAGCGATGATGGACGCTTACCCCCACCTGTTCGAGGCCCCGGCTTGAGGTATGACTTTTGTTTCGAGGACGAAACTTTTTCTTGTAGGGGAGGATGTAGTGGTCCAGATTTTTCCATGCAACCCTTTCCGATGAATCCATTGTGTAGAACACCTAGTATTGGTGTGTCTGGCCCACGGTGCATCAAAGCGATGCCACAGATGGACCCTGTGAGACATTTTTTAGCTGATTTGGCCTTCGGCTATATTTGCCGAAGTTTTAGAAAAGGAATTGGGCCAAACAAAGGTTGGATTTGGATTCAGCGCGGAAAAACGCTTGAAAACAGCTATTTGCTTGTTAAATTTGGAGTCTGGATGACCAAAAAGGGGCTTCCGGAAGTTTTTGGGATTTTTGGTGCATGGGGGAGGACTGTGGACCGGCCTGAGCCACGTGGCGGCCCATTATTGGCCGGCTCATGTAGCTCGGTCCACGGGGAGGCGCGGAGGGTGCATGGACCGCGGGGCGGGACGCGTGGCGTGGGCGTAGTGGTTGGCACACGCGGTGCGGCCCAGCGAATTTACGCGGCTTCGGTGGACCGGGCGTAGGACACGTGGCAGCAGGGTATAGGCTGGCTCACGAAGTCGCGGTCCACGGAGCGCGCTGTGGAGGCGCCTCGGTACAGAGCGTGCAGAGATGCCTGACGCATGGTCGACCGCACTCGAATGCCGCCACGCGTCGGCCCGCTGTTGGCAGGCCGTACCTACCCTTGCTGACTGCGGGGGGACAAGTGACGCGCGCCGGAGGCCGTTGTGTTACGGAATTTGAGTTGGCGTATTTCGTGAAAAGTGTTAAGTCTTGAAGATTGAAGATGAAAGAACTTTGGATCATATACCTCAATCTCAAGAAAGAAGAATTCAAAAGGATCAGGTATGTTTAACTAAAGATTTCTGGTGATCCGAATACTTCTTGTAGTGTAGAAACACCTGGAAGAATGTTTAATTGCATAAAAATCAAAAACTGGACATGGGACATGTTCAGGATCCGGATCGGGCCTTGCAATCCGGATCCCGAAGGGTGTTCGTTCATACACTGGTTCAATCCGGATCGCAGCATCTCATGATCCGGATCCCGAACACTAGTTTTACCTTTTTATTTGCACGATCCGGATCAGGATTTGCAATCCGGATCCCGAACGTTGATGTTTGGTGAAACTGTATGAACGATCCGGATCGGGGACTTCGATCCGGATCCCGAACCCTGTTTTCTGGAATTGTCTATCACGCTACGACGATCCGGATCACAGCTAATCCGATCCGGATCGCCGTCCTGAAAATTTCCAGAAACGGATGGTTTTTGATCCTTATCTTCTTCCAATGGTTTCTAACCTATAAATAGACCCTTTATTCATTTTCTAGGGTACGGGACTTAATAGAAAAATACGACCGAAAGAGAAAAATCCACATATAGAGAAGAAAGGAAATCAATAGATTTATTCTATGTTTCTTCATCTATATTGATTGATTTGATTCTAGGTTTTCCAAACTCAGATTTTGAGTAGAATCAAATCAATGAATACTTAGATGGTATTTCCGATCTATTTCTAATCTAAGTATTCGGCGGATCATCACCACCCAAAAACAACGATTTACCCCAAATCGGCGCGTGGACTCGCGTGGCCTTGTGGATTCAAGGTGCAACCGCTCTCGTGGATTCGGAGCGAGGTACGTTCGTGGATTCGAAGCGTACTACTGGGTGAAGACCGTGGATTCGGTCGGACGTCGTGGATTCGACGTTGGACGCTGTGGATTCAGCGTTGGGCGCAGATCGTGGATTCGAGAAGCGTCGTGGAGCGAGCGGAGAAGATCTACTAGGAGCGTATGGTAAAAGGTTGAGTCGTCTGTGAGTACGTTATATCACCTTGTACGTGTGTTAATTCTAGTGGATTTCGCCGTGTTATCGGTCCCGTGGTTTTTTACTCCGGTTTGGAGTTTTTCCACGTAAAAATCTTGCGTGTTATTTTTATTTCCGCATTGGGTTTTATTGCGCAATGATTTTTTGAGTGTTTATTGTTTACACCTATTCACCCCCCTCTAGGTGTTTTTTCCCCTATTTAGATCCATATTAGTATAACCCAACAAGTGGTATCAGAGCGGGAATAGGGTTGTAAACAATGGTTGAAGGTGGAAACATCAATCGACCCCCTTTCTTTGATGGAACAAATTATGCGTACTGGAAAGTACGGATGAAAGCCTTTTTAATTTCCATCGACGAAAGGGTGTGGCAATCAATTGAATTAGGATGGTCTAATCCAACTGAAATTATTTCTGATGTTCGCACCTTAAAACCTAGGTCGAAATGGACCAAGGAAGAGATAGATTCATCTTCTTACAATGGCAAAGGAATTAATGCTCTATTTAATGCTTTGTCACAAACAGAGTTCTCTCGCGTCTCGGCATGTGAGACTGCGAAAGAAATCTGGGATGTTCTTCAAGTTACGCATGAGGGAACTAACCTTGTGAAGATTCAGAAACTGCAAATGCTTACGAGCAAGTTTGACTCTATTTCTATGGCAGAAAATGAATCTTTCACTGACTATTACACACGATTGCAAGACATCGTAAACTCATGTGCTAACTTGGGAGAGAAGATTCCAGAATTTAAAGTTGTAAGAAAGATATTAAGAACTCTTCCTGAACGATTTCGCCCGAAGGTCGCAGCCATTGAAACAATTAAACACCCGGACGAAATGCGTGTAGAAGAATTAGTTGGTGCATTACAAACTTATGAAATGACATTTCCTACTAACTATTCTTCTGGAAAGGCATCCTCTTCTAAGTCTTCAGGTTATGCATTGAAAACTACGAAGGAAGAAGACGCGGATTCATCCTCCTCGGACGATGACGAGAACCTATCTATGGAGGACTTTGAGAAGCAGCTCGCTCTCTTGACAAGGAAGTTTCGCCGCAACTTTCGAAGGGGTAATTCAAGCAAAACTCCATCCTTCGGAAAGTCCAAGAAAGGCAAAGGTTCTTCAAGCTACAAGTCAAGAAAGCAAGAGAACTTCTCAAAGGATAAGAAAAGTTCAGAGGGACAAGTACAGTGCTTCAAATGTCGAGGCTACGGCCACATTGCAACGGAGTGTCCCAACAAGAATCCGGCAAAGAAGAAAGCGATGCAAGTCGTTACTTGGGATGACAACTCCACGTCAAATGAGTCATCCTCAAGTGATGAAGAAGACAACGCGACAGCATTCCACGCGTCCACTACGTCTTCACCCTTCATGTGCTTGATGGCTAGTACCTCCGATTCCTTGTCCAACTCCTCCCTTGTTGAAAAGAACGCTACGGACAGCGAATCGAGCAATTCTGAAGGTGAAGATTTTGCTCTTGCCTACCATAAGCTTTTGAGGGACTCAAAGAAACTGGCAAAGCAAAAGCGGAGTTTGAGAGGGAGATTGCAGGATCTCGAAGAAGAAGCAAAAAGGGCATCTTGTCACGCCCCCGGGGGTTTTTGAGTCATTTAAAGCGGAAAATTGCGTGTCTATTTTTTTTTTTAATAAGGTGATATAAACCTCAACCCCGGTGCGTGCCAGACCGCCACATACACAAATTCACTCTGTCCACGGACAGAGTCTCCTTTGTATATGCACGGCGTCTCATTTACAACATACAATTCATCACACATTAATCACCAACCAACAACCATACCGTAGACCTTCATCACCAATTAAAGCAAGTTTATAAAGCGGCGTCAGTGTTTGGAAAGGATAAAACCCAGCGTTTGCAAAACCCGTGCCCACACGGCACTTCGTTTTGAGAAAACATTTTCGCAATCCTTTAATTTATCATGAAAACATGCCGCATAAGAGGAACGCCACTAAACGTAATTAAAACATAAGAATACACCTCATCCACAGAGCTAATTAATACATGTTCACAACTAAAGCCATCCACAAGCAAATTAAGTATTTATACGAAAAAGGAAATGAGATATAATCATAATAACCAAGTGTCCGACTACGGTCCTCACGACGCAGCCCCACCGTCACCCCGGCTGACGCACCTAGTAGCAGTACCTGTCACGGAGTGGGTAACGTCAGTGACAAACAAAGTAGATGTCTAATAGTATCAAGGAAGGAAAAACGAACCGAAAACACCGAGTACACCGTAACCTTTCGTTAAACCCCTGTGCATATTTTAAACTGGGCACCAACCCCAGATTATTTATTAATTAAGCTGGGCACCAACCCCAGAGTACCTGTCGGGGAGACTAAAGTCCCCCCTCGTGCGCAAACACCTTTTGATGCTTTTAACCTCTTCACGGGGCTAGTGCGGCCCCTATAGCTGCCGTGAAGGGGTCCTCACGGCTCCCACCCCTTTGTGAGGCACACGGGTCAAAAAGACCACTTTTCGGAAAAGTACACCATGCGGTGGCCCGATCCGCCGGTGTACGTGCAGCATCCGAAACCGGATTGCCAAGATTGGCGTGTGGTGAGCACCGCGACCGCAGCCGCTTAAATTGTTAGATAAAACATCATTAAGCGAAAGGTTAAACTGTCCATCTACTTTGTTAGGTAAATTTAAGAGTACTTTAATGGCGATAAATGCACTTACTGCACTTGTTGCACTTATAGCAACCCTACCCACCTGGTTGGAGAGAAGACGGGTCACCCGAGCCCTCTGCACTCTCCCGCTGCGCACCTGGACCTATAAAAGTCCGCACGGATACTAAGATCAGAATACATACTAACATATTGCAACAGAAATACCCCACTCTATTATGTACGAAGAGTCCGGCACCGTCCCGCTGTCCGGCGGGACACCCTTGCCTTGAGCGGCCGTCGCCGTCCGTCGGAGCCGCGCGCGGCGTGGCTCCGCGGACGGCGCCCGCATAGTGCCCCGCGCGGCGCCCGCGCGGCCGCCCGCGCGGCGCCCGCGCGGCGCCGCGCGGTGCGCGCCCGCGCGGGTGCCCGCGCGGCTCCCGCGCGGGGCCGCCCGCGCGGCACCCCGCGCGGGTGCCCGCGCGGCGCCCGCGCGGCGGCCGCCCGCGCGGCACCCCGCGCGGGTGCCCGCGCGGCGCCCCGCGCGGGGCCGCCCGCGCGGCGGCCGCGCGGTGTCCGCGCGGCGCCCGCGCGGGTGCGACCCGCGCGGCGCCGTCGCCGCTTGCGGCGGCGTCCGGTCGTCCGCGATCGTTTTCCCCCTCCCCGCGCGATGCCCTAGCGGCACCGCGCGTCTCCGCCGTCCGTTCCGTCCGTCTAGCACAATTACGACGACGGCGACGGTAACGGGGACGGCGGAGAAACTCAAGAAATTGACGAAAAGGCGACAGGAAAAATCCGGAAAAATTACTAAAAAATGTTCTACTAACCGGAGATCGTCGGGAAGGTGTCCGGTCGTGTTTCTTGCCTTCGGGTCGGCGTTTGGGACGATCGGCTCCTTCTCTTTTCCTTCTCCTTCCTCCGGTTAGGGTTCCGTTCTCTCTTTTCTTTCCTTTTCCTCACCGGTTGGGGTTTCGGTACGCACGAAAGAGGAGGGTTTGAGGAGGCGGTGTTTAAAAATAGGGTTTCGTTCGGTAAACGGGGGAATAAATAGATCTCATTATCTATTTATCCTTTTTATCCAATTTCACGCATACGCACCGTCAAAATCCTTTCGGATATTTTGACTCCGATTAATTAATTTATTAATTGATTAGTCCTTACCGATAACCCTATTACTTAATTATTTAATTAATATCCGCTTTATCTTACACGTGCGTAACTAGGAAAACCCAAAACATCCTGTTTCTATTTCTCAAATAAATATCTGACTTACGAGATAAAATCTTCACCCTTTTAAATCCTGGCCACCGATTATTTAATCACCTTCATTAAATAATCATGGGGGATAAATTCCCACTTGGATTTAAATCATCGGTTATTTAAATTTCCAATTTTCAAATCCCGGTCACCGATTATTTAATCCCCTTCATTAAATAATCTTGGAAAGATAAATTTCCAAATTTAAGTATCTGGATTTTATCTCTTATCCAATCCGCGAGATAAAATCCCCCATTTTATTCGTACGTAGGAGGATTTAAATTTCCGTCACCGGATAATTGATTAATTAATTAATTAATTATCCCCTACGAGATAACCCACCTCATCTCTAACGGGTGCAAGATATTTTTGCACGGTTTCCGAAGCGTGACTAATTACCGCGTCGCTAAGGATCCCGTTCCGGGAGATCCCGACATCGGATTTCGAATCCGATCGCACCGTCGGTCATCGTTTTTCGCGCTCTATCGCAGAAAAATACACACACCTTGTCCCGGCCGACTTTTGAAAATTAAATAATTTTATTTCGCTTAAGGCTTAAGCGATTACATGTGAGTTCAAAAATACCCCTAAGGGTCGGGTCACTACACCACTCACACTTTATAAAAAGTTTCGTCCCGAAACTTAAGCTCAATCCTCACTAAACACCTCAGGAAAGCATTCCCTCATTTTCGACTCCAGTTCCCACGTCGCCTCGCGCTCGTCGTGGTTGCTCCACTGGACCTTCACATAGGGGATTGTTCGGTTGCGCAACTTCTTGTCCTCTCTTGCCAAAATCCGCACCGGCGTCTCCTCGACGCTCAAATCCTCTCGCAACTCGATGGTGGAGGCATCCAAGGCATGAGAGGGGTCTGCCAGGTATTTCCGGAGCATTGAAACATGGAAGACGTTGTGGACTCGTTCGAGGTTCGGTGGCAGGGCTAAGCGGTATGCCACCGGTCCTACGCGCTCCAGGATTTCGAACGGTCCCACGTACCTCGGACTTAGCTTTCCCTTTATGCCGAAACGCCGGTTTCCCTTGGAGGGTGAAACCCGGAGCAGCACATGCTCGCCCACCATAAACTCTAGGTCTCGGCGTCTGTTGTCCGCGTAACTCTTCTGCCTGCTCTGGGCGGTCAGTAACCTTTGCTTAATTAATCGCACCTTTGCTTCGGTCTCCTCCACCAAATCTGGGCCCAGAAACTTTCGCTCACCTAAGTCGTCCCAGCATATTGGAGACCGACAGCGGCGCCCGTACAGTGCCTCGTACGGCGCCATCTGAATACTGGCCTGGTAACTATTATTGTAGGCAAATTCCACCAGGGGCAAACACCGTGCCCACCCTTCGCCCAAGTCCAGAACGCATGCTCGAAGCATGTCCTCCACGATCTGTATCACCCGCTCTGATTGCCCATCGGTTTGCGGATGAAAAGCTGTGCTGAAGTGCAACTTGGTCCCCATCGCTTGTTGCAGGCTTCGCCAAAAGTTCGACACAAAACGTGTGTCTCTGTCCGACGTGATGGATGTCGGTACTCCGTGCAACCTTACTATTTCATCGATATATGTTTGTGCCAGTCGTTCCCGAGTCCACGTCGTGTGTATGGGCAAAAAGTGGGCCGATTTCGTCAATCGGTCCACGACCACCCATATCGCATCGTGTCCCTGTGGCGATCTCGGGAATCCGGTCACAAAATCCATGGTGATCATATCCCACTTCCACTCGGGCACCGGTAACGGTTGCAATTTTCCTGCCGGGCGCTGGTGCTCGGCCTTCACCTGTTGGCACACCAGGCAGTGTGCCACAAATCGCGTCACGTCTCCCTTCATTTTGGGCCACCAGAAGGTTTGCTTGACGTCCTTGTACATCTTCGTTCCCCCGGGATGCGCTGCATATGGGGCAGCATGCGCCTCCCGCAGAATCTCCTCCTTGAGCTCCGGTAGATCCGGCACGCAGATTCGTCCCCGAAATCGTATCGTGCCGTCGGAGTTCACCATGAAATCGCTCTCCTTGTCGGCGGTTATTCTACTCCGCACCAGCTGGAGCTGATTATCAGTCGATTGGCCTTCGAGAATCCTGTCCAGCAGAGTAGGTCTGACCACCAATGTCAGAAGCTGTGCGACTGTCCCTGCCGGTACTACCTCTAGTCTTAATCGCGAAAATTCCGCAATCAGACTATCCTGCCGTGTAATGGCGCTTACATCCGCCTCCACGGCCTGTCCTTTGCGACTCAGGGCGTCGGCCACCACGTTGGCCTTTCCCGGGTGATAGTGGATCGTTAGATCGTAGTCCTTTAATAGCTCAAGCCACCGCCTTTGTCGCAGATTTAGCTCCCTTTGGGTGAAGAGGTACTTGAGACTCTTATGATCTGAGTACACATTGCAGTGTGCCCCATACAGGTAGTGTCTCCAAAGCTTGAGGACAAACACCACCGCTGCGAGTTCCAAATCGTGCACGGGGTAATTCCGCTCATACTCCTTGAGCTGCCTTGATGCATAGGCTATGACCTTTCCCCGTTGCATGAGTACTCCACCCAATCCATTTCGCGACGCATCGCAATATACTTCGTAATCCTCCCCTGGCTCTGGCAGGGCGAGAATCGGGGCTCGCGTCAACCTATCCTTAAGCTCCTCGAAGCTTCTCTGGCACTTATCCGTCCAGATGAACTTTTCCCCCTTTCTTGTCAGACGGGTTAGGGGGGTGGCTATCTTGGAGAAGCCCTCCACGAAGCGCCGGTAATACCCGGCCAATCCCAGGAAGCTTCGAATTTCCGTCACCGTGGTCGGTCGGGGCCAGTCTGTCACCGAATCTATCTTCTTCGGATCCACCGCGACTCCAGCCGCCGAGATTACATGCCCCAAGAAACCGACCTCTCGGAGCCAAAACTCACACTTTTTGAGTTTGGCGTAGAGTTTCCGTTCCCGAAGGGTCTGGAGGACTGTGCGCAGATGTTCTTCATGTTCCTCGTCCGTACGCGAGTAGATGAGGATATCGTCGATGAAGACAACCACGAACAAGTCTAGAAAGGGTTTGAATACCCTGTTCATCATATCCATGAACACTGCCGGGGCATTTGTGAGCCCGAACGGCATTACCGTAAACTCGTAATGGCCATAACGAGTACGGAAAGCCGTTTTGGGGATGTCCTCCCCCTTGACCCGGACCTGATGATAGCCCGACTGCAGGTCAATTTTTGAGAACACCGTCGCCCCCCGTAACTGGTCAAAAAGGTCGTCGATTCTTGGCAGGGGGTACTTATTCTTGATAGTGACCTTGTTTATCTCCCGGTAGTCGATGCACAACCGGAGACTTCCGTCCTTCTTTCTCACAAACAGGACGGGCGCGCCCCAAGGTGACGCGCTTGGTCTGATGAAACCTTTGTCCAAAAGGTCCTCCAACTGTGCCTTGAGTTCCTTCAGCTCCGCGAAGGCCATCCTGTACGGTGCCTTGGTGATGGGCTTGGTGCCGGGGAGCAGTTCAATTGGGAAGTCAACCTCTCGTTCCGGCGGCATTCCGGGAAACTCCGCCGGAAATACATCCGGGAATTCCCTTACCACGGGACCGCTGAGCCTGGTCTGGGGAGCGGCCCCGAGCTACATGACAGCCCATCGGGTTCCCGGTTGCAAGGCATAGGGCGGAGCCTATTTATTCCTTGCATGGCCCTTAATGGGCCCCGAATACACCGGGTTTTCCTAGGCTTCGAAACCCGCCCGCGCGCATTGGCCGGGGGAGGTTTCGCCTAATACTTAAGGGTCCTAGTGAGGGGGAGAGAGAGAGGAAGTCTAACGAGGGTAGCTGGCTAAGGTGCAATCGGCTCTCTAAAGAAAAAATAAAAACTGAACAGTAATCACCTGCCGTCACTAAGTCTGGGACGTCGCGTCCTCTGCTGCAGTATCCCGGGGAACCCGTCCGCAGCCCCTGGGCCAGCGTCGTACGGCGTGCTGGGGGAGGGGCCTAACGTCTGAGGAGTCCGAGGAGTCTGAGGAGTCTGAGGGTTCCCGGTTGTCGGGCGGGTCCCTTGGCTGAATGGGAGCCGCGGCACTGTCTGGTTCCTTCTGCGGTGGTGGCGTAGGGGCGGCGGCGGCGGGCCTCTGAGGGCAGACGTCAAGAGTGTGATCCGGCAACCCGCACCGGTTGCAGTAATGGTACCTCCAAGTACACTCCGCTACCGGGTGCGCACCCTGGCAGATCACGCACGGCCCCTGAGGTGGTTTCGCGTCCCTCGCTGGAGCCGGTTCTTCCTTCCGCGCCCCCTCCGGTGGTCCCCCTCCTCGATCTTCTTGGGCGGGGCCCCTTGGGGAACGGGTGTAGCAGTCCTCTCTGTCCTCCTCGTTCGCGGTGCCGGAGGCCTGGTGACCCCCGGTTTCCAAGGGCAGTCGTAACGGTTATGGCCCGGCCTGCCACACCGATAGCAATGATCGCGCCTCCACGGGCAATCCGTCACCTGGTGTGCTCCCACACATATGGGGCAAGGCCTCCCGAGCGGTCTGGGTCCTGCTCTCGTCGCCCTCGCGAAGTCGCCCTCTGTCCTCGGGCGCTTGTGTGCCGGGCCCTGTCGCAAGGGGTCCTCCGTCGGACCCGGATAGGCAAACCTCTGTCGTGCGCGTGCCTCGGCCAGTGCCTGCTCTGCTCGCAGGGCTAACATCACCGCCTCGTCGAAGGTGGGGAACCCAGCTGGGGGCATTCCCCGATGGACGTCGTTCATGGCGCCCCGCTGGGTGTGGTCAACACCCTCAAAATCTCGAATCAGTAGGCCCAGGCGCTCCGTAAGGGTTAGCATTTGCCCCGCTATGTCTCGCAGCTGGTTTAGGAGTAAACGGTTGGCGGCAGCTGCGGAATCCATCCTGTCCGTCATGAAACAATTAGTGCTCGGCGGCCGAACCCTGGCCGTTGACTGCTGTAGACAGAGAAACCAGGTTATCTCAAACGTTATCATCCTAGTACCTTGTCCTACATTTATACCTATATTTCGTTCCCATCTCCCCGTACTCTCACGTACTACGCACCTATACCTTGGTTATCTCATGTCCCATTTGCTTGTGGCACCTTGCACTGTGGATGTAAATCCCGTCTACTATGGTTGTGGTTGTATTTTCTCTGATACCATTTAATCTGTCACGCCCCCGGGGGTTTTTGAGTCATTTAAAGCGGAAAATTGCGTGTCTATTTTTTTTTTTAATAAGGTGATATAAACCTCAACCCCGGTGCGTGCCAGACCGCCACATACACAAATTCACTCTGTCCACGGACAGAGTCTCCTTTGTATATGCACGGCGTCTCATTTACAACATACAATTCATCACACATTAATCACCAACCAACAACCATACCGTAGACATTCATCACCAATTAAAGCAAGTTTATAAAGCGGCGTCAGTGTTTGGAAAGGATAAAACCCAGCGTTTGCAAAACCCGTGCCCACACGGCACTTCGTTTTGAGAAAACATTTTCGCAATCCTTTAATTTATCATGAAAACATGCCGCATAAAAGGAACGCCACTAAACGTAATTAAAACATAAGAATACACCTCATCCACAGAGCTAATTAATACATGTTCACAACTAAAGCCATCCACAAGCAAATTAAGTATTTATACGAAAAAGGAAATGAGATATAATCATAATAACCAAGTGTCCGACTACGGTCCTCACGACGCAGCCCCACCGTCACCCCGGCTGACGCACCTAGTAGCAGTACCTGTCACGGAGTGGGTAACGTCAGTGACAAACAAAGTAGATGTCTAATAGTATCAAGGAAGGAAAAACGAACCGAAAACACCGAGTACACCGTAACCTTTCGTTAAACCCCTGTGCATATTTTAAACTGGGCACCAACCCCAGATTATTTATTAATTAAGCTGGGCACCAACCCCAGAGTACCTGTCGGGGAGACTAAAGTCCCCCCTCGTGCACAAACACCTTTTGATGCTTTTAACCTCTTCACGGGGCTAGTGCGGCCCCTATAGCTGCCGTGAAGGGGTCCTCACGGCTCCCACCCCTTTGTGAGGCACACGGGTCAAAAAGACCACTTTTCCGGAAAAGTACACCATGCGGTGGCCCGATCCGCCGGTGTACGTGCAGCATCCGAAACCGGATTGCCAAGATTGGCGTGTGGTGAGCACCGCGACCGCAGCCGCTTAAATTGTTAGATAAAACATCATTAAGCGAAAGGTTAAACTGTCCATCTACTTTGTTAGGTAAATTTAAGAGTACTTTAATGGCGATAAATGCACTTACTGCACTTGTTGCACTTATAGCAACCCTACCCACCTGGTTGGAGAGAAGACGGGTCACCCGAGCCCTCTGCACTCTCCCGCTGCGCACCTGGACCTATAAAAGTCCGCACGGATACTAAGATCAGAATACATACTAACATATTGCAACAGAAATACCCCACTCTATTATGTACGAAGAGTCCGGCACCGTCCCGCTGTCCGGCGGGACACCCTTGCCTTGAGCGACCGTCGCCGTCCGTCGGAGCCGCGCGCGGCGTGGCTCCGCGGACGGCGCCCGCATAGTGCCCGCGCGGCGTCCGCGCGGTGCCCGTGCGGACACGGGCCCGCGCGGCGCCCGCGCGGGTGCCCGCGCGGCGCCCGCGCGGGGCCGCCGCGCGGCGCCGCGCGGGTGCCCGCGCGGCTCCCGCGCGGGGCCGCCCGCGCGGCACCCGCGCGGGTGCCCGCGCGGCGCCCGCGCGGCGCCCGCGCGGGCCGCCCGCGCGGCGCCCCGCGCGGGTGCCCGCGCGGCGCCCGCGCGGCACCCCGCCCGGCGCCCCGCGCGGCGCCCGCGCGGGGCCGCCCCGCGGCGGCCGCGCGGTGTCCGCGCGGCGCCCGCGCGGGTGCGACCCGCGCGGCGCCGTCGCCGCTTGCGGCGGCGTCCGGTCGTCCGCGATCGTTTTTCCCCCTCCCCGCGCGATGCCCTAGCGGCACCGCGCGTCTCCGCCGTCCGTTCCGTCCGTCTAGCACAATTACGACGACGGCGACGGTAACGGGGACGGCGGAGAAACTCAAGAAATTGACGAAAAGGCGACAGGAAAAATCCGGAAAAATTACTAAAAAATATTCTACTAACCGGAGATCGTCGGGAAGGTGTCCGGTCGTGTTTCTTGCCTTCGGGTCGGCGTTTGGGACGATCGGCTCCTTCTCTTTTCCTTCTCCTTCCTCCGGTTAGGGTTCCGTTCTCTCTTTTCTTTCCTTTTCCTCACCGGTTGGGGTTTCGGTACGCACGAAAGAGGAGGGTTTGAGGAGGCGGTGTTTAAAAATAGGGTTTCGTTCGGTAAACGGGGGAATAAATAGATCTCATTATCTTTATCCTTTTATCCAATTTCACGCATACGCACCGTCAAAATCCTTTCGGATATTTTGACTCCGATTAATTAATTTATTAATTGATTAGTCCTTACCGATAACCCTATTACTTAATTATTTAATTAATATCCGCTTTATCTTACACGTGCGTAACTAGGAAAACCCAAAACATCCTGTTTCTATTTCTCAAATAAATATCTGACTTACGAGATAAAATCTTCACCCTTTTAAATCCTGGCCACCGATTATTTAATCACCTTCATTAAATAATCATGGGGGATAAATTCCCACTTGGATTTAAATCATCGGTTATTTAAATTTCCAATTTTCAAATCCCGGTCACCGATTATTTAATCCCCTTCATTAAATAATCTTGGAAAGATAAATTTCCAAATTTAAGTATCTGGATTTTATCTCTTATCCAATCCGCGAGATAAAATCCCCCCTTTTATTCGTACGTAGGAGGATTTAAATTTCCGTCACCGGATAATTGATTAATTAATTAATTAATTATCCCCTACGAGATAACCCACCTCATCTCTAACGGGTGCAAGATATTTTTGCACGGTTTCCGAAGCGTGACTAATTACCGCGTCGCTAAGGATCCCGTTCCGGGAGATCCCGACATCGGATTTCGAATCCGATCGCACCGTCGGTCATCGTTTTTCGCGCTCTATCGCAGAAAAATACACACACCTTGTCCCGGCCGACTTTTGAAAATTAAATAATTTTATTTCGCTTAAGGCTTAAGCGATTACATGTGAGTTCAAAAATACCCCTAAGGTCGGGTCACTACACATCTTCTCTCTCAAACGCTCTTGAAGTGGAAAGGGATAACTTAGTCAAAACAAATGTTTCCCTTCAAGAGAAAAATGAGCTTTTTGAGAAAGAACATGAGAAATTGGTGGATAAAGCGAATTATTTCTCAAAGCTCTACGACGAGGCTCGACAGGATAACCTGGAAATGACAAAGACCATTCTCCAACTGAAGGATGACTTAAAGAGATTTTCTTCTGGAAGGAGTAAGTTGGACAGGCTTCTTGGTCTTGGTCAAACAAATAAGTTCGGCCTCGGATACACTCAAACTGGAGACATTCCAAGTTCGAGTGGGACAGTTTTTGTGCCTCAGTCGGTACCTCCTCCTCCGACACCGGAATTCACGACAATCAACGACAACAAGCCTACCTCATCCTCCTCGGGATCGTCAAGAACTAAGGTATGTTTTCGTTGTGGCATTTCAGGGCACATAAGGAGAAATTGCAAGACGGAGCCAAACGCACACCTCAAGCACCTCTTGCAATGACTACCAAAAGGGGATTCCTCGAAATCAATTGCAAATCATTCAAAGGAAAAGAGCCTTGGTAGTTCACCGCTCAAGACGACATCATCAAGGAGCAGCAATCTTCAAGCAAGACGCTTCACCTAGGAGATCAACTTCACGACCATTACCGACGCATTCCAAAAAGGTTTGGGTGCGCAAAGGTGAAATTTTCCCTTGTCTTGTTACCAATGTTTCCTTGCATGCATATGATAGTTCGTCTTGGTATCTGGATAGCGGGTGTTCCCGTCATATGACCGGTGACAAAAACTGTTTTCAAACATTTGAGAAAATCTCCGGAGGACTTGTTGTTTTCGGAGATGGTCGGTCTTCCAAAATTGTTGGAAAGGGAACGGTAGCTATTCCAGATGGCCCGGTTCTAATAATGTGTTATTTGTTCATGGCCTTAAGACTAACCTCATAAGCATAAGTCAACTTTGTGATAATGGTTATTCAGTTAATTTTTCATCTGATAAATGCACTGTAACTGACAAGAACCATGCTTTCTTTTTAAAAGGGGTTAGATCAGAAAACAATTGTTATGTAGTTCCTCATAAATTTCTGAAAAATGTAACCTAGCATCTTTGAAAAATGAAACACTTTGGCATGAAAGGCTAGGTCACATAAACTTTAAGGAACTTGCTAGAATTTCAAACAAAGATGTGGTCAAGGGGGTTCCGAAACTTTCTTTTGAACAAAACATTGTGTGTGGCGGTTGCCAAAAGGGAAAACAGTCTAGGACTGCACACAAGAACTTGAACCACATAGGTACAAAACGGCCTTTGGAACTTTTGCATATGGACTTAATGGGGCCAACTCGTCAACCATCTTGGGAGGTAAATGGTATATTTTCTTATTGGTTGATGATTTCTCTAGATATACTTGGGTAGCATTTTTAAAAGAAAAGCTGATACTTTTGATTCTTTTCTCGAAATCTGCCATCGTATTATGATTGAAAAGAATGAAAGGATTACTCGAGTTAGAAGTGATAGAGGTGGGGAATTCATAAATTCCAAATTCATTGATTTTTGCACTTCTAATGGCATTAAACATGAATTCTCTGCACCTTATACACCTCAACAAAATGGTGTAGTCGAGCGCAAAAACAGGGTCGTACAGGAGATGGCACGTGTTATGCTTCATAGCCGGAACTTACCGTTATTTTTTGGGCTGAAGCGGTGAACACTGCTGTCTATGTTATTAATCGCGTGTATTTGCGCCCGGGGACTTTGAATACACCATATGAACTTTGGTTTTGTAGAAAACCTAACATCAAATATTTTCGTATCTTTGGGAGTCGGTGTTTTATTTTACGTGATCGCGAGAATCTTGGAAAATTTGACTCTCGAAGTGACGAAGGGATTTTCTTAGGTTATTCTACAAACAGCAGAGCATATCGAGTTTTTAACTTAGAATCTAAGACGATCGTAGAATCGATAAATGTTAAGGTAGATGAAGCTTTTCACTTTGAATCTGAAAAATCTACCCTCGATATCTCTCTTGATGATGATACACCTGCTAATGCATCTTCTTCTAACAATTCTTTCGATAATAATGATGCATCTAACGGTTCTTCAAGTTTATCTGATGTGCAGGAATCATCTCGTGTACCTCCGTCTACTCCTCTACCTCAAACGTTACGCATCTCCAAGGATCACCCTGAATCGAACATCATTGGAGATCCACAAGAAGGAGTTAGAACACGGAGACAATTGGTTTGCGGATTTGCATGCTATGTATCTCAAATCGAACCAAAGAATGTTGATGAAGCTCTCCAAGATGACTACTGGATTAAAGCAATGCAGGAAGAGCTCCATCAATTCGAGCGAAACAAAGTCTGGGAATTAACGAAGCCTCCGAAGCAACACAATGTGATAGGTACCAAATGGATCTTCAAGAACAAGAAAAATGAAGAAGGTACTATCATCAGGAACAAAGCAAGGTTAGTTGCTCAAGGCTACTCTCAAGTAGAAGGTATAGACTTTGATGAAACTTTCGCCCCTGTAGCTAGACTCGAGTCCATTCGTATCTTGTTTGCGATAGCTTGTCATTTTAAAATCAAATTATTTCAAATGGACGTTAAGAGCGCCTTTTTAAATGGGTTTTAAATGAGGAAGTTTATGTGGCTCAACCGAAAGGTTTTGTGGATCATAAACTACCTAACCATGTTTTTCGTCTGAAAAAGGCTCTTTACGGTCTGAAACAAGCACCGCGAGCATGGTACGAAAGGTTGACAAAGCACCTTTTGGAAAAGGGCTACACTCGAGGGGGAGCTGACAGGACTCTCTTTGTGAAGCATTATCAAAACAATTTCATAGTTGCTCAAATCTATGTCGATGACATTGTTTTTGGCGCAACAAGAGATAATGATGCTTCTAAATTCGCGGAGACCATGGAAAGCGAATTTGAGATGTCCATGATGGGCGAATTGACTTATTTTCTTGGATTACAAGTTAAACAAAACGATGAAGGTATTCACTTGTGTCAATCCAAGTATGCACTGGAGTTGGTCAAAAAGTTTGATCTAGAAAATTCTAAGGATTTTCCGACTCCAATGGGAACTAGCCATAAGGGACTTGGAAGTGAATCACATAGTGAGAATGTAGACGAGAAACTGTATCGCAGTATGATTGGAAGTCTACTATATCTCACGGCTAGTCGCCCGGATATATCCTTCAGTGTTGGGATTTGTGCGAGATATCAATCAGCACCGAAGGAGGTTCACCTGAAAGCGGTGAAACGGATCATCCGGTATATCAAAGGTACAATAAGTTTCGGAATTTGGTATCCTATGGGAACAAGTTTGGATATTGTTGGATACTCAGATGCCGATTGGGCTGGATCAGTGGATGATCGGAAAAGCACGAGTGGTGCATGCTTCTATCTTGGCCATTGCCTTGTTGCATGGCACAGTAAAAAGCAGAACTGCATAGCACTCTCGACTGCCGAAGCGGAGTACATTTCTGCAGGAAGTTGTTCAACCCAATTGATTTGGATGAAAAGCGTGTTGAGCGATTTCCGGATTTCAGCATCTTCGGTAACCATTTTATGTGACAACACTAGTGCTATTAACATTTCTAAAAACCCTGTGTTGCACTCTAGAACAAAACATATTGAACTTAGATATCATTTTCTTAGAGAGCTAGTTGAATCAAATATTCTTCAACTGTCATATATTTCAACTGAGGATCAATTAGCTGATATCTTAACAAAACCTTTGGATCAAAAACGTTTTATTCACTTGCGTAAAGCAATTGGCATGCTTTCCTTGAAATAACCTTTTTGAAACCTTTGCTTAGGTTAGGTTTTGTTTTTGTTTTTGTTTTGTTCTTTATCTATGTTTTGTACATAGGACATTAATTGAGCATAAATCATAATTGACTTTAATTGCATCCTTTTATGCATTTAGAAATTTATTATGCTTTTGATATCATAATATTTCAATGTTGCAATGATCATTTACGTTAATTAAACCATCTTTTAAGTGATCAAAGTCAATTTCTCTCTCAATGATCTCTTGGTATAGTCATTATCATATTTGATTGCTTAGTCGAGTATGAATGCGAGATCAATTTTTGGTTGAATACCTTATATATTAAATAATTGATAGCCAATTGAGGGGGAGTCAAAGAAAGTAAAATGCTCAAAAGATGTGGAAAGAGTTACATCCCAATGAGGAGTGTGAAAACTACCACCACATGGAGGAAAATGAAAAAGAAAAAGATACTCCATGAATGCAAAGCAAATTTTTGTTTTAAAATTGTTGATGAAATGCATATTGAAATACTTGACTCAGTCGTATTTCATGGTTGGTATAAGGTGGGATTTTGATAAAAGATGCTCAAAGAGCCACTCCTTCAACAGATTGTCTAGATATATTATCTAACTTATCTGGGATTTCAAACATCTATTGATCTTGGTATTTCATTTTCTTTACCAAAATTGATGATTTGATAAAGGCATTACACATAAGATCAGGATAGATGTAATTGAAGTTGTTCAA